>CP092866.1:114789560-114915863 GCA_030710605.1 Cordylochernes scorpioides | reverse complement strand
TACAAAGTTATTCTCTCCAGGGTGTCACCAACCCAGAGAACAGGAATGACTCTCCATTCTTTCACTGAGGTTGGACTATATCACAGGACATTACAAAGTTATTCTCTCCAAGGTGGCACCAATCCAAAGAACACAGGAATGACTCTCTATTGTTTCACTGAGGTTGGACTAGATCACAGGACATTACAAAGTTATTCTCTCCAGGGTGTCACCAACCCAGAGAACAGGAATGACTCTCCATTGAATCAACGAGGTTGGACTAGATCACAGGACATTACAAAGTTATTCTCTCCAAGGTGTCACCAACCCAGAGAACAGGAATGACTCTCCATTGAATCAATGAGGTTGGACTAGATCACAGGACATTACAAAGTTATTCTCTCCAAGGTGTCACCAACCCAGAGAACAGGAATGACTCTCCATTGTTTCACTGAGGTTGGACTAGATCACAGGACATTACAAAGTTATTCTCTCCAAGGTGTCACCAACCCAGAGAACAGGAATGACTCTCCATTGTTTCACTGAGGTTGGACTAGATCACAGGACATTACAAAGTTATTCTCTCCAAGGTGTCACCAACCCAGAGAACAGGAATGACTCTCCATTGTTTCACTGAGGTTGGACTAGATCACAGGACATTACAAAGTTATTCTCTCCAAGGTGTCACCAACCCAGAGAACAGGAATGACTCTCCATTGTTTCACTGAGGTTGGACTAGATCACAGGACATTACAAAGTTATTCTCTCCAAAGTGTCACCAACCCAGAGAACAGGAATGACTCTCCATTGTTTCAATGAGGTTGGACTATATCACAGGACGAGTCATCTTACAAAGTTATTCTCTCCAGGGTGTCACCAATCCAGAGAGCAGGAATGACTCTCCATTGAATCAATGAGGTTGGACTAGATCACAGGACATTACAAAGATTTTCTCTCCAAGCTGTCACCAACCCAGAGAACAAGGAATGACTCTCCATTGTTTCACTGAGGTTGGACTAGATCACAGGACATTACAAAGTTATTCTCTCCAGGGTGTCACCAACCCAGAGAACAGGAATGACTCTCCATTGAATCAATGAGGTTGGACTAGATCACAGGACATTACAAAGTTATTCTCTCCAAGGTGTCACCAACCCAGAGAACAGGAATGACTCTCCATTGTTTCACTGAGGTTGGACTAGATCACAGGACATTACAAAGTTTTTCTCTCCAAGGTGTCAACAACCCAGAGAACACAGGAATGACTCTCCATTGTTTCACTGAGGTTGGACTAGCTCACAGGACATGTCATCTTACAAAGATATTCTCTCCAGGGTGTTACCCATCCAGAGAACACAGGAATGACTCCATTGTTTCACTGAGGTTGGACTAGATCACAGGAATTACAAAGTTATTCTCTCCAAGGTGTCACCAACCCAGAGAACACAGGAATGACTCTCCATTGTTTCAATGAGGTTGGACTATATCACAGGACGTGTCATCTTACAAAGTTATTCTCTCCAGGGTGTCACCAATCCAGAGAACACAGGAATGACTCCATTGTTTCACTGAGGTTGGACTAGATCACAGGACATTACAAAGTTATTCTCTCCAGGGTGTCACCAACCCAGAGAACAGGAATGACTCTCCATTCTTTCACTGAGGTTGGACTATATCACAGGACATTACAAAGTTATTCTCTCCAAGGTGGCACCAATCCAAAGAACACAGGAATGACTCTCTATTGTTTCACTGAGGTTGGACTAGATCACAGGACATTACAAAGTTATTCTCTCCAGGGTGTCACCAACCCAGAGAACAGGAATGACTCTCCATTGAATCAACGAGGTTGGACTAGATCACAGGACATTACAAAGTTATTCTCTCCAAGGTGTCACCAACCCAGAGAACAGGAATGACTCTCCATTGAATCAATGAGGTTGGACTAGATCACAGGACATTACAAAGTTATTCTCTCCAAGGTGTCACCAACCCAGAGAACAGGAATGACACTCCATTGTTTCACTGAGGTTGGACTAGATCACAGGACATTACAAAGTTATTCTCTCCAAGGTGTCACCAACCCAGAGAACAGGAATGACTCTCCATTGTTTCACTGAGGTTGGACTAGATCACAGGACATTACAAAGTTATTCTCTCCAAGTTGTCACCAACCCAGAGAACAGGAATGACTCTCCATTGTTTCACTGAGGTTGGACTAGATCACAGGACATTACAAAGTTATTCTCTCCAAGGTGTCACCAACCCAGAGAACAGGAATGACTCTCCATTGTTTCAATGAGGTTGGACTAGATCACAGGACATTACAAAGTTATTCTCTCCAAGGTGTCACCAACCCAGAGAACAGGAATGACTCTCCATTGTTTCAATGAGGTTGGACTAGATCACAGGACATTACAAAGTTATTCTCTCCAAGGTGTCACCAACCCAGAGAACAGGAATGACTCTCCATTGAATCAATGAGGTTGGACTAGATCACAGGACATTACAAAGTTATTGTTTTAATGTCCATCTATACAGAGAGCCAAACAACAACTGACTCACCCGTGCAGCCGAGGTCACGCTCCGCTGCGTCACGTGGGGAAACATAGGTAGATGTTCTCGTACATGTTCTCAGCACATCCCCCTTTTTAAGATTTGAAATATATATATACATTACAAACTTTAAATGCATAATATAATTAATAATGAAGGCGATCCACAGGTTTAACAATTCGTCCACTCCGGGTTCTTATCTGGCCGTCTTCTGAGTCGTTAGAGGGATAATCCACAACTGGGGTCTTTTCATTTTCAACCAGTTCCTCCCCCGAAAAGGTCGGCGTCGATGGGTCGGCTGGATATTGCACTGTAACTCCTTTTCGTAGATGGAACCTGTTTCGACGTAAAGTCCCAACTGGAGTATCAACCATATACGACCTTGGTGTCGATACTTTCTTCTTTACAATCCCCCAGGTTCGCATATCTGTAATCCAAACCGTGTCACCTTCGGATAGCTCCTCCATGTCCGTAGCTCCGCAGCGTCGATCATATCTGGATTTCATATCCTTTCTCCTTCTCCCTTCCTTTCTTTTCAGGGTCTGAGAGTCCACCAACTTTGGATTAAGATTATCTGGTGCAATTGGCAAGGTCGTTCGGAGTTTACGTCCCATGAGAAGCTCAGCAGGGCTGTAACCGTTCTCCAAAGGGGTCGATCGATACTCCAGGAGTCCAAGCGATAGGTCTTGATTTTTCTTGAGGAGCAACTTAGCAATTTTCACACCTGCTTCTGCCATCCCATTGCTCTGCGGGAATCGAGGACTTGAAGTGACATGTGTGAATCCGTACTGCCTTGCGAAATTTGCAAATTCACGAGCAGCTCCAAATTGCGTCCCATTATCGCTTACAACAGTTTCTGGTATTCCATGTCGGGCAAATATGGATTTGCAACTACGCACCACCACATTGGCTGTGAGCCGATCCAGCTGAACCACTTCAGGAAATCGAGAATAATAGTCAATGACGACTAGATACCACTTATTCTCGAACTTGAACAAATCCATTCCAATCTTTTGCCACGGTCGTGTAGGAAAGTTGGTTGGTATCAAAGGTTCATGTTTTGAGACGGCTTCCTGGATACAAACACTGCACTTTCTGACCGTTTCCGCGATCTCTTCCGAAATTCCAGGCCACCATACCGTCTCACGTGCACGAAGTCTTGTTTTTGTAATCCCGAAGTGCCCAGCGTGCAACTTATCTAGGATCTCCAGTTTCATACTTGCTGGAATAACAAGACGACAGCTACGCATCAGTAGTCCATTTTGAACGCCGAGTTCATCCTTGACATGCCAATAAGAGAGCAGAGCCTGTGACATCTTCTTCTTATCTGGCCAGCCTTGCTCAAGGTAGTTGACTACTGCTTTCAGGTTCGTATCTTCTTGTTGAGCTTCAAAAATCTTCGTCAAGATATCGTCTTTGTCGAGCTTTTCCAATCTTGTTTTGAGCTTCTCCATCAAAGGTATTGGTACCCGTCGAGGAGTATGCACAGCATATGGTTTTGCTCCAGGTTTCAATTTTATTTCGTAAGGGTTTCCGATCTGTCCCAATCCTTCAAATACTTCAGGGAATTCCTTGATTGGGTTAATTCTCGTCGCAACCACTTCAATCCGCCTCGCCAGGTTCAAGATCTCACATGCCCGGCGACTCAGAAGAGGTTCACTCAAACGTCGAATGACATAAATCTTCTCCTTGATTTCATAATTGCCATTTCGCAGCGTTGATATAAACATACCCACCAGTCTGAAGTTCGGAGAATTCAGCAGCTCTAATGTTGATATCACTTTCCACTAGTCGTTGCTGTCCCATTATCTTCTTGAAGAGACACAGAGGAACACATGTAACATCCGCCTGGGAGTCGAGCTTAAACTTCACCTTTTTCCCGTTCACTTGGATTTCTGCTGTCCATCGCCTCCTGCACTCGTCTTCATCATTATCGAGATTAGATGAATCCTCCACAGCTGAGACCTCCAGGAGAAAACCAATTTCTTCATCAAGTTCAGAAACAGCTTTGACTTCCGCAGTCTTCGCCTGCTTATCTGGGCAGCAATTTGCAAAATGGCCAGTTTTTGAACATAGGTTACATCTTTGTCCTTCAGCACGGCAAGCCTGTCCTTCCTTGTGGGTGAAACCTCCGCATTTTGGACATCGTGATCTTGTTTTGGCTGACTTCTCCTTCTTCCTCGAAGGCTGCTGTTGTTGTTTCGGTGATTGTTTCTTCGAGTTGAACTTCACCTGATTGACCTTTTGGCTTGTTGAGGGACGCTGCAGGTCGACTTGCTGCTGTCGAACGGCTTCCTGCTGTCGAACCATTTTCACCGCCTTTTCCAAAGTCAGTTCGCTGTCCAACTGCATTCTTTCAGATAAAGCTTTGTCCCTCACTCCAACCACAATTCGGTCACGGATCAACTGCTCATGAAGACCCTCAAATTCGCAACTATCAGCCAATTTGTACAATGAAGTGATGAATTCGTCCACTGGCTCCCGATCCTCTTGGATTCTTGAATTAAATTTCGCACGTTCGTAGATAATATTCTTTCTGACACAGAAGTGGCTGTCGAACGCCTTGAGAACGGAATCAATTTTCGTTGCCTCTTCCTCCTTTTCGAACTTGAAGGTCCTGAATATATCATCCGCGCGGTCACCCATCAAGTACATGAACAAATCGATCTTGTCCGCCTCCTCTTTCTTCTTCATTCCACTGACCACGAGGTATCGTTCGAATCTCCTCCTCCATTTGGGCCATTCGTTGGGAGTCGAGAAGTCGAAAGTTTCTGGAGGTTGAATCTGAGCCATGTTGAATTATCTTCCAAGGTACGCAAAAATCGATATTTTGCGATATACGGGTTCGTATTTTATCCAGTTATCGCTGCCACCATGTTTTAATGTCCATCTATACAGAGAGCCAAACAACAACTGACTCACCCGTGCAGCCGAGGTCACGCTCCGCTGCGTCACGTGGGGAAACATAGGTAGATGTTCTCGTACATGTTCTCAGCACAGTTATTCTCTCCAAGGTGTCACCAACCCAGAGAACACAGGAATGACTCCATTGTTTCACTGAGGTTGGACTAGATCACAGGACATTACAAAGTTATTCTCTCCAGGGTGTCACCAACCCAGAGAACAGGAATGACTCTCCATTCTTTCACTGAGGTTGGACTATATCACAGGACATTACAAAGTTATTCTCTCCAAGGTGTCACCAATCCAAAGAACACAGGAATGACTCTCTATTGTTTCACTGAGGTTGGACTAGATCACAGGACATTACAAATTTTTCTCTCCAAGGTGTCACCAACCCAGAGAACAGGAATGACTCTCCATTGAATCAATGAGGTTGGACTAGATCACAGGACATTACAAAGTTATTCTCTCCAAGGTGTCACCAACCCAGAGAACAGGAATGACACTCCATTGTTTCACTGAGGTTGGACTAGATCACAGGACATTACAAAGTTATTCTCTCCAAGGTGTCACCAACCCAGAGAACAGGAATGACTCTCCATTGTTTCACTGAGGTTGGACTAGATCACAGGACATTACAAAGTTATTCTCTCCAAGTTGTCACCAACCCAGAGAACAGGAATGACTCTCCATTGTTTCACTGAGGTTGGACTAGATCACAGGACATTACAAAGTTATTCTCTCCAAGGTGTCACCAACCCAGAGAACAGGAATGACTCTCCATTGTTTCAATGAGGTTGGACTATATCACAGGACGTGTCATCTTACAAAGTTTTCTCTCCAGGGTATCACCAATCCAGAGAGCAGGAATGACTCTCCATTGAATCAATGAGGTTGGACTAGATCACAGGACATTACAAAGTTATTCTCTCCAGGGTGTCACCAACCCAAAGAACAAGGAATGTCTCTCCATTGAATCAATGAGGTTGGACTAGATCACAGGACATTACAAAGTTATTCTCTCCAAGGTGTCACCAACCCAGAGAACAAGGAATGACTCTCCATTGTTTCACTGAGGTTGGACTAGATTACAGGACATTACAAAGTTATTCTCTCCAAGGTGTCACCAACCCAGAGAACACAGGAATGACTCCATTGTTTCACTGAGGTTGGACTAGATCACAGGACATTACAAAGTTATTCTCTCCAAGGTGTCACAAACCCAGAGAACAGGTATGACTCTCCATTGTTTCACTGAGGTTGAACTAGATCACAATACATTACAAAGTTATTCTCTCCAAGTGTCACCAACCCAGAGAACAGGAATGACTCTTCATTGTTTCACTGAGGTTGGACTATATCACAGGACGTGTCATCTTACAAAGTTATTCTCTCCAAGGTGTCACCAACCCAGAGAACACAGGAATGACTCCATTGTTTCACTGAGGTTGGACTAGATCACAGGACATTACAAAGTTATTCTCTCCAAGGTGTCACCAACCCAGAGAACAGGAATGACTCTCCATTGTTTCACTGAGGTTGGACTAGATCACAGGACATTACAAAGTTATTCTCTCCAAGGTGTCACCAACCCAGAGAACACAGGAATGACTCCATTGTTTCACTGAGGTTGGACTAGCTCACAGGACATTACAAAGTTATTCTCTCCAAGGTGTCACCAACCCAGAGAACAGGAATGACTCTCCATTGTTTCACTGAGGTTGGACTAGATCACAGGACATTACAAAGTTATTCTCTCCAAGGTGTCACCAACCCAGAGAACACAGGAATGACTCCATTGTTTCACTGAGGTTGGACTAGCTCACAGGACATTACAAAGTTATTCTCTCCAAGGTGTCACCAACCCAGAGAACAGGAATGACTCTCCATTGTTTCACTGAGGTTGGACTAGCTCACAGGACATTACAAAGTTATTCTCTCCAAGGTGTCACCAACCCAGAGAACACAGGAATGACTCCATTGTTTCACTGAGGTTGGACTGGATCACAGGACATTACAAAGTTATTCTCTCCAGGGTGTCACCAACCCAGAGAACAGGAATGACTCTCCATTCTTTCACTGAGGTTGGACTAGATCACAGGACATTACAAAGTTATTCTCTCCAGGGTGTCACCAACCCAGAGAACAGGAATGACTCTCCATTGAATCAACGAGGTTGGACTAGATCACAGGACATTACAAAGTTATTCTCTCCAAGGTGCAACCAACCCAGAGAACAGGAATGACTCTCCATTGTTTCACTGAGGTTGGACTAGATCACAGGACATTACAAAGTTATTCTCTCCAAGGTGTCACCAACCCAGAGAACAGGAATGGCTCTCCATTGTTTCACTGAGGTTGGACTAGCTCACAGGACATTACAAAGTTATTCTCTCCAAGGTGTCACCAACCCAGAGAACACAGGAATGACTCCATTGTTTCACTGAGGTTGGACTAGATCACAGGACATTACAAAGTTATTCTCTCCAGGGTGTCACCAACCCAGAGAACAGGAATGACTCTCCATTGTTTCACTGAGGTTGGACTAGATCACAGGACATTACAAAGTTATTCTCTCCAGGGTGTCACCAACCCAGAGAACAGGAATGACTCTCCATTGAATCAACGAGGTTGGACTAGATCACAGGACATTACAAAGTTATTCTCTCCAGGGTGTCACCAATCCAAAGAACACAGGAATGACTCTCCATTGTTTCACTGAGGTTGGACTAGATCACAGGACATTACAAAGTTATTCTCTCCAGGGTGTCACCAACCCAGAGAAACAGGAATGACTCTCCATTGAATCAACGAGGTTGGACTAGATCACAGGACATTACAAAGTTATTCTCTCCAAGGTGTCACCAACCCAGAGAACAGGAATGACTCTCCATTGAATCAACGAGGTTGGACTAGATCACAGGACATTACAAAGTTATTCTCTCCAACGTGTCAACCAACCAAGAGAACAGGAATGACTCTCCATTGTTTCACTGAGGTTGGACTAGATCACAGGACATTACAAAGTTATTCTCTCCAAGGTGTCACCAACCCAGAGAACAGGAATGACTCTCCATTGTTTCACTGAGGTTGGACTAGATCACAGGACATTACAAAGTTATTCTCTCCAAGGTGTCACCAACCCAGAGAACAGGAATGACTCTCCATTGTTTCACTGAGGTTGGACTAGATCACAGGACATTACAAAGTTATTCTCTCCAAGGTGTCACCAACCCAGAGAACAGGAATGACTCTCCATTGTTTCAATGAGGTTGGACTATATCACAGGACGTGTCATCTTACAAAGTTATTCTCTCCAGGGTGTCACCAATCCAGAGAGCAGGAATGACTCTCCATTGAATCAATGAGGTTGGACTAGATCACAGGACATTACAAAGTTATTCTCTCCAAGCTGTCACCAACCCAGAGAACAAGGAATGACTCTCCATTGTTTCACTGAGGTTGGACTAGATCACAGGACATTACAAAGTTATTCTCTCCAGGGTGTCACCAACCCAGAGAACAGGAATGACTCTCCATTGAATCAATGAGGTTGGACTAGATCACAGGACATTACAAAGTTATTCTCTCCAAGGTGTCACCAACCCAGAGAACAGGAATGACTCTCCATTGTTTCACTGAGGTTGGACTAGATCACAGGACATTACAAAGTTTTTCTCTCCAAGGTGTCAACAACCCAGAGAACACAGGAATGGCTCTCCATTGTTTCACTGAGGTTGGACTAGCTCACAGGACATGTCATCTACAAAGATATTCTCTCCAGGGTGTTACCAATCCAGAGAACACAGGAATGACTCCATTGTTTCACTGAGGTTGGACTAGATCACAGGAATTACAAAGTTATTCTCTCCAAGGTGTCACCAACCCAGAGAACACAGGAATGACTCTCCATTGTTTCAATGAGGTTGGACTATATCACAGGACGTGTCATCTTACAAAGTTATTCTCTCCAGGGTGTCACCAATCCAGAGAACAGGAATGACTCTCCATAGAATCAATGAGGTTGGACTAGATCACAGGACATTACCAAGTTATTCTCTCCAAGGTGTCACCAACCCAGAGAACAGGAATGACTCTCCATTGTTTCACTGAGGTTGGACTAGATCACAGGACATTACAAAGTTATTCTCTCCAAGGTGTCACCAACCCAGAAAACAGGAATGACTCTCCATTGTTTCACTGAGGTTAGACTAGCTAACAAGACATTACAAAGTTATTCTCTCCAAGGTGTCACCAACCCAGAGAACACAGGAATGACTCTCCATTGTTTCAATTAGGTTGGACTATATCACAGGACGTGTCATCTTACAAAGTTATTCTCTCCAAGGTGTCACCAACCCAGAAAACAGGAATGACTCTCCATTGTTTCACTGAGGTTAGACTAGCTAACAAGACATTACAAAGTTATTCTCTCCAAGGTGTCACCAACCCAGAGAACACAGGAATGACTCTCCATTGTTTCAATTAGGTTGGACTATATCACAGGACGTGTCATCTTACAAAGTTATTCTCTCCAAGGTGTCACCAACCCAGAGAACAGGAATGACTCTCCATTGTTTCACTGATGTTGGACTAGATCACAGGACATTACAAAGTTATTCTCTCCAAGGTGTCACCAACCCAGAGAACACAGGAATGACTCTACATTGTTTCAATGAGGTTGGACTATATCACAGGACGTGTCATCTTACAAAGTTATTCTCTCCAAGGTGTCACCAACCCAGAGAACAGGAATGACTCTCCATTGTTTCACTGAGGTTGGACTAGATCACAGGACATTACAAAGTTATTCTCTCCAGGGTGTCACCAACCCGGAGAACAGGAATGACTCTCCATTTTTTCACTGAGGTTGGACTAGATCACAGGACATTACAAAGTTGTTCTCTCCAAGGTGTCACCAACCCAGAGAACAGGAATGACTCTCCATTGTTTCACTGAGGTTAGACTAGCTCACAAGACATTACAAAGTTATTCTCTCCAAGGTGTACCAACCCAGAGAACACAGGAATGACTCTCCATTGTTTCAATGAGGTTGTCTATATCACAGGACGTGTCATCTTACAAAGTTATTCTCTTCAGGGTGTCACCAATCCAGAGAGCAGGAATGACTCTCCATTGAATCAATGAAGTTGGACTAGATCACAGGACATTACAAAGTTATTCTCTCCAAGGTGTCACCAACCTAAAGAACAAGGAATGACTCTCCATTGAATCAATGAGGTTGGACTAGATCACAGGACATTACAAAGTTATTCTCTCCAAGGTGTCACCAACCCAGAGAACAGGAATGACTCTCCATTGAATCAACGAGGTTGGACTAGATCACAGGACATTACAAAGTTATTCTCTCCAAGGTGTCACCAACCCAGAGAACAGGAATGACTCTCCATTGAATCAACGAGGTTGGACTAGATCACAGGACATTACAAAGCTATTCTCTCCAGGGTGTCACCAACCCAGAGAACACAGGAATGACTCTCCATTGTTTCAATGAGGTTGTACTATATCACAGGACGTGTCATCTTACAAAGTTATTCTCTCCAGGGTGTCACCAATCCAGAGAACAGGAATGACTCTCCATTGAATCAATGAGGTTGGACTAGATCACAAGACATTACAAAGTTATTCTCTCCAAGGTGTCACCAACCCAGAGAACAGGAATGACTCTCCATTGTTTCACTGAAGTTAGACTAGCTCACAAGACATTACAAAGTTATTCTCTCCAAGGTGTCACCAACCCAGAGAACACAGGAATGACTCTCCATTGTTTCAATGAGGTTGGACTATATCACAGGACATTACAAAGTTATTCTCTCCAGGGTGTCACCAACCCAGAGAACAGGAATGACTCTCCATTGTTTCACTGAGGTTGGACTAGATCACAGGACATTACAAAGTTATTCTCTCCAGGGTGTCACCAACCCAGAGAACAGGAATGACTCTCCATTTTTTCACTGAGGTTGGACTAGATCACAGGACATTACAAAGATGTTCTCTCCAAGGTGTCACCAACCCAGAGAACAGGAATGACTCTCCATTGTTTCACTGAGGTTAGACTAGCTCACAAGACATTACAAAGTTATTCTCTCCAAGGTGTACCAACCCAGAGAACACAGGAATGACTCTCCATTGTTTCAATGAGGTTGTCTATATCACAGGAAGTGTCATCTTACAAAGTTATTCTCTTCAGGGTGTCACCAATCCAGAGAGCAGGAATGACTCTCCATTGAATCAATGAAGTTGGACTAGATCACAGGACATTACAAAGTTATTCTCTCCAAGGTGTCACCAACCTAAAGAACAAGGAATGACTCTCCATTGAATCAATGAGGTTGGACTAGATCACAGGACATTACAAAGTTATTCTCTCCAAGGTGTCACCAACCCAGAGAACAGGAATGACTCTCCATTGAATCAACGAGGTTGGACTAGATCACAGGACATTACAAAGCTATTCTCTCCAGGGTGTCACCAACCCAGAGAACACAGGAATGACTCTCCATTGTTTCAATGAGGTTGGACTATATCACAGGACGTGTCATCTTACAAAGTTATTCTCTCCAGGGTGTCACCAATCCAGAGAACAGGAATGACTCTCCATTGAATCAATGAGGTTGGACTAGATCACAAGACATTACAAAGTTATTCTCTCCAAGGTGTCACCAACCCAGAGAACAGGAATGACTCTCCATTGTTTCACTGAAGTTAGACTAGCTCACAAGACATTACAAAGTTATTCTCTCCAAGGTGTCACCAACCCAGAGAAAACAGGAATGACTCTCCATTGTTTCAATGAGGTTGGACTATATCACAGGACGTGTCATCTTACAAAGTTATTCTCTCCAAGGTGTCACCAACCCAGAGAACAGGAATGACTCTGCATTGTTCCAATGAGGTTGGACTAGATCACAGGACATTACAAAGTTATTCTCTCCAGGGTGTCACCAACCCAGAGAACACAGGAATGACTCTCCATTGTTTCAATGAGGTTGGACTATATCACAGGACGTGTCATCTTACAAAGTTATTCTCTCCAGGGTGTCACCAATCCAGAGAGCAGGAATGACTCTCCATTGAATCAATGAGGTTGGACTAGATCACAGGACATAACAAAGTTATTCTCTCCAAAGTGTCACCAACCTAAAGAACAAGGAATGACTCTCCATTGAATCAATGAGGTTGGACTAGATCACAGGACATTACAAAGTTATTCTCTCCAGGGTGTCACCAACCCAAAGAACAAGGAATGACTCTCCACTGAATCAATGAGGTTGGACTAGATCACAGGACATTACAAAGTTATTCTCTCCAAGGTGTCACCAACCCAGAGAACAGGAATGACTCTCCATTGAATCAATGAGGTTGGACTAGATCACAAGACATTACAAAGTTATTCTCTCCAAGGTGTCACCAACCCAGAGAACAGGAATGACTCTCCATTGTTTCAATGAGGTTGGACTATATCACAGGACGTGTCATCTTACAAAGTTTTCTCTCCAGGGTATCACCAATCCAGAGAGCAGGAATGTCTCTCCATTGAATCAATGAGGTTGGACTAGATCACAGGACATTACAAAGTTATTCTCTCCAGGGTGTCACCAACCCAAAGAACAAGGAATGTCTCTCCATTGTTTCACTGAGGTTGGACTAGATCACAGGACATTACAAAGTTATTCTCTCCAGGGTGTCACCAACCCAGAGAACAGGAATGACTCTCCATTCTTTCACTGAGGTTGGACTAGCTCATAGGACATTACAAAGTTATTCACTCCAGGGTATCACCAACCCAGAGAACAGGAATGACTCTCCATTCTTTCACTGAGGTTGGACTAGATCACAAAACATTACAAAGTTATTCTCTCCAGGGTATCACCAAACCAGAGAACAGGAATGACTCCATTGTTTCACTGAGGTTGGACTAGATCACAGGACATTACAAAGTTATTCTCTCCAAGGTTTCACCAACCCAGAGAACAGGAATGACTCTCCATTGTTTCACTGAGGTTAGACTAGCTCACAAGACATTACAAAGTTATTCTCTCCAAGGTGTCACCAACCCAGAGAACACAGGAATGACTCTCCATTGTTTCAATGAGGTTGGACTATATCACAGGACGTGTCATCTTACAAAGTTATTCTCTCCAAGGTGTCACCAACCCAGAGAACAGGAATGACTCTGCATTGTTCCAATGAGGTTGGACTAGATCACAGGACATTACAAAGTTATTCTCTCCAGGGTGTCACCAACCCAGAGAACACAGGAATGACTCTCCATTGTTTCAATGAGGTTGGACTATATCACAGGACGTGTCATCTTACAAAGTTATTCTCTCCGGGGTGTCACCAATCCAGAGAGCAGGAATGACTCTCCATTGAATCAATGAGGTTGGACTAGATCACAGGACATAACAAAGTTATTCTCTCCAAAGTGTCACCAACCTAAAGAACAGGGAATGACTCTCCATTGAATCAATGAGGTTGGACTAGATCACAGGACATTACAAAGTTATTCTCTCCAGGGTGTCACCAACCCAAAGAACAAGGAATGACTCTCCACTGAATCAATGAGGTTGGACTAGATCACAGGACATTACAAAGTTATTCTCTCCAAGGTGTCACCGACCCAGAGAACAGGAATGACTCTCCATTGAATCAATGAGGTTGGACTAGATCACAAGACATTACAAAGTTATTCTCTCCAGGGTGTCACCAACCCAGAGAACAGGAATGACTCTCCATTGTTTCACTGAGGTTGGACTAGATCACAGGACATTACAAAGTTATTCTCTCCAGGGTGTCACCAACCCAGAGAAAAGGAATGACTCTCCATTGAATCAATGAGGTTGGACTAGATCACAGGACATTACAAAGTTATTCTCTCCAAGGTGTCACCAACCCAGAGAACAGGAATGACTCTCCATTGTTTCACTGAGGTTGGACTAGATCACAGGACATTACAAAGTTATTCTCTCCAGGGTGTCACCAACCCAGAGAACAGGAATTACTCTCCATTCTTTCACTGAGGTTGGACTAGATCACAGGACATGTCATCTTACAAAGCTATTCTCTCCAGGGTGTCACCAACCCAGAGAACAGGAATTACTCTCCATTCTTTCACTGAGGTTGGACTAGCTCACAGGACATTACAAAGTTATTCTCTCCAGGGTGTCACCAACCCAGAGAACAAGGAATGACTCTCCTTTGAATCAATGAGGTTGGACTAGATCACAGGATATTACAAAGTTATTCTCTCCAAGGTGTCACCAACCCAGAGAACAGGAATGACTCTCCATTGAATCAATGAGGTTGGACTAGATCACAGGACATTACAAAGTTATTCTCTCCAAGGTGTCACCAACCCAGAGAACAGGAATGACTCTCCATTGAATCAATGAGGTTGGACTAGATCACAGGACATTACAAAGTTATTCTCTCCAGGGTGTCACCAACCCAGAGAACAGGAATGACTCTCCATTGTTTCACTGAGGTTGGACTAGATCACAGGACATTACAAAGTTATTCTCTCCAGGCTGTCACCAACCCAGAGAACAGGAATGACTCTCCATTGAATCAATGAGGTTGGACTAGATCACAGGACATTACAAAGTTATTCTCTCCAAGGTGTCACCAACCCAGAGAACAGGAATGACTCTTCATTGTTTCACTGAGGTTGGACTAGATCACAGGACATTACAAAGTTATTCTCTCCAGGGTGTCACCAACCCAGAGAACAGGAATTACTCTCCATTCTTTCACTGAGGTTGGACTAGCTCACAGGACATTACAAAGTTATTCTCTCCAGGGTGTCACCAACCCAGAGAACAAACAAGCCAGACTTGATGGCAATATAGAAACAACTTTATTAACTACATATGAATGAAACTTATATATACAGGTGTAGACAGTGAGATAGAAATCATTGATAGAGTTCAAAGTCAACACGTTTGGAGGAGTGGAATTCTCTGTTCATTTCCCCGGCTTTGCGCACCCAGACACCATCTTTGAAGTAGCCGCTGTCCTGCCAGGTCATCATCTCCAGGTTGGAGTGGGGGCCGTACACTGGGGCATCCTCCTTGTTCTCCCACTTGAACTCCCACTGCACTTCCTCCCCGTCTCCTGCGAGCAAAGCACGACTCTTGTACATGAGATTTGGAGAAACTATTTAGCACAAAGTTCTACTGTTCTTACCTTAGAGGAAAAATAATGAGGGGCCTCTGGCTCATCAGTAGTGTACTCTCCCATTATTTTCCCATCACATTAAGGACAATAGAAAGTACTGGTGGTGTTGTTGTAGTGGCTTCAATGTTCAGTAGAAAATACAGTAAAACCTCTCTGTAGATGACACCTAGTTGCAGAGCAAAAGTGCCCTTTATGAAGAGGTGTCCACTTACAATTTGGTAAGTGGACACCTCTTCATGATAATTTTTAAAATGAAAACTGTCCATTGTAGAGAGGTGTCCTCTAGCCTCTCATGGAGGTTCTACTGAATAAAGAAGTATTTTACCACTTGATTTTGAGTAAGGATTTATAAAGATTTTGAATTATTTTTACTAGAAACAGAGAGAGAGTCTTTAAACTATGAAAAATTTACATTCTTGTTGACTGCTTTAAAATTTGAACATTTTATATGGTACAATTAATTTAGAGATTCTGGGCTTAATTTGCACAAATAAAATTGAATTTAAGAAAATTATAAACAATAGGATCCAACAGTGGTTGTTATCCTATCTGTTGTTTCAATATTGCTTAACACAAAACACTGTAAAAAAAAAAATGTTTCCCAATTTCTCCTACCTGTTATACGCTTGTTCAGCGGTACATATACCAAAATTGAAACGATACAGAGAAAATTAGCATGGCCCCTGTGCAAGGATGACACATAAAATTGTGAAGGGTTCCTACCTGTTATAACATATTGGTTTTACCACACTAGGATTGGTCATGACTGTGGTCTTAGATTTACCCTACCCTGGTTTGACATAAGAATCTTATTATTTTCAATCCTATACCTATCTAGTTAAACTGCACCTCAACCATCCAGCCAACAAATCAATCAATCTGTGGATAATATCTCCCATAAAATGAGGAAACCCTGACAGAACAAACATGACCCATTCATTGGATATAAATAAGAATTTATTTACCTATATTTCGATTAAGCACAATTTGGATTATAGATTATAATAAAAGAAAATAAGACCTAATCCAAATAATTTATTAGTGTGTGACGTTTCGGCAACAACATTGTCACCATCATCAGACAAAATGATGGTGTCTGATGATGGTGACAATGTTGTTGACGAAACGTCACACACTAATAAATTATTTAGATTAGGTCTTATTTTCTTTTATTACCTATATTTCTTTTATTGCCAGCATAAATACCTTTATCAAGGTACTAATTAAATATACAGTAGAACCTCCATGAGAGGACACTCGCGCTAGAAGACACCTGTCTACAAAGGATAGTTTTCATTGAAAAATTACCATTTTTACTATTTAGTAGCTCTCCGGTAAAAGGACACCTCTCCCTAAAGGACACTGCAATTAGGTGTCCTTTACAGGGAGGTTTTACTGTAATAACATAGTTGTTATTATGTTATGCTTTAGTACCTTTATAAAGGATGGTGTGTTACCAATCAAAGTATTGGTAAAATATTTTTTAAACAAAATATGTCTTTTTATATATAGCATAAAATTGTAGAGAAACATCTCACTAACACAAAAAGATAGAACTTACCGTTTGTTGTTTTACTCTGTGTATTTTCTGAATTTTTCCTGAGGGCATCATTCTGGGCTGCCAGCTTCTCATCAAAGGCTTCTGCAAACATGTCGAGGACGTCGTTGTCTGTGGAGGAGAGTGGCTTCTTGATGTCTTCCTTGCTGGTGATGAGGTGCTTCAACTTCTCGTAGGTGTACTGGTAGACGTCCATGTTGCCTGAGATCAGGATGTCGTTGGCCAGACCTGTCAGTTTGTCAAACCTCTCTCTGTTCTCCATGTTTTCCTCTCCACCTTTCTTCTTCAGCTTCCAGCGTTCCCTGGAGGACATGTTGCTCTTGCCTCCGAGCCTTTTGAGAGCCTTGGTGACTGTCTCTCCAGGCTGCATGATCTCCACCATGGCCTTGTAGTGCTCCAAGGGATTGAGTTCTGGCATCTGGTGATTGTCGCCTTCAAATAGGTGAGCAGTGGAGGGTTTCTGGATCTCTACAATCTGGACAGCAACACTCTTTGTACCAACATTCCAGAGCCTGTTTTTATAAGATTCCTCTAAAAGGTGACAAAGTGCAGTAGAACCTCTCATGAACAGGCCATCTCAAGCCATTGAAGATAGAAAAAAAAAATCTACCTCACTTGCCCAGCCCAAAATGTATCTTGGCACCTGCAACTCCAGAATACATTTTGGCTTGTATTAGATGCACTAAACAGGACCTTTGGGAGAGGCCGCTGCTTATCATAAAACAGCTCAAGGAACATGAACTCTCATGAAATGCTAAAGGCTAAAAAGATATGACTCTACATTAGCCAGGCTTTGTATTCCTCTGAGAGATGACACACAGACTACAGTAGTGGTTTTTCATTGTGGGGAGAGGGTTAGTTCAATTTATGTAATTTTAAAAAACTTTTCAACCTGCTTTTTCATATCTTTTTGTCCATATTTCTTGTGTTAGCACCACTTAGAGGACTGTATTTTGCTCCTATAAGGCTCCATTCTACTACCTCGTGAATTCTTTTCAGGCCAACATCACTACAGAAGCACAAGCAAGCACACTGATACTCTGAGCCACTTTATTTTTACAATCTTACAATTTATACATTTGCATGACACGTGGTCAATGGTCTAACAGAATAAAAAAAACAGATTAATAATAAACAATAAATATTCACAGATATATATATACATTTTAATTCTCAACATCTTGTAATTAATTTTTTATATATTTCCAGCCTACTTAGAAGTCTAAATATTTGTATATACTTGCTCAATCCAGATGACAATACAAGTATAAAAATTTCATCTATGTGGCTAGGAAGTGTGTTAAGTAGAAATAAGAGTTCAGAAAATCTAACACAGCTTGGTATAACGTGAGTTTGTATGGAGATGCAGCTTTTGCACTTCATTACAAATGGTCCTTATGGAACAAGTACAATAAATTTAGGATCATAGATGCACTCATAGATCTTTGTTTGCATATTTGGAATTAGGGTTCTAATAGGTTTAATTTCATTTAAGATTAAAATATTTGTCCTTTTATCTGTTCAATAGAGCAATGATGGAGTAAGAATTCAGTTCCTACCTGGCAATATAAAAATGGAAACAAACATTATACAATTTAACCCCGTTAAACCAGCAGGCAAATTCAGACTTTCACCAAAGTGTGCCTGGATCAACGAAAGCTGCACCTTACATCCCATTTCATGAGATCAGCTTGAGGAGCATGAAATCATGGAATTTGTGTAATCTTTACACAAGGAGATAAGAAACAACAACAGAGTTAAACCAGCAACTTGGTTATAAAATCATAAATTACCTAGTTTTAAGTCCCAAGATTGGTTATAACAACATAAAGTCCCAAGTTATAGAGGGGTTTGACATTATATAAAACATGCAATCAATATAGTGAAGACATGGGGGAAAAGAGAAATATAAAGGTTTCAAGTTCAGACTAAGTAGTACCTTGACATTCTCAATGTTGTCCAGCCAGCTGTCCTTGATCTGATCCTTCTCCTTGTGGAAGATGAAGGTTCCCTCCTTGTCTATCACCCCCAGCTCCTGCTCCTCTATCATGTTGAAGGGGGTGATCTTGATGTCTCCGTCTCTGTCGATGGTGGACACCTCCTCTCCTGCTCCACACCTGTGTTACTGTAGCCTTGTGTCTCTGCTACTGTAGCCTTATCTCTGCTACTGTAGCCCTGTGTCTTTGCTACTGTAGCCCTGTGTCTCTGTCGATGGTGGACACCTCCTCTCCTGCTCCACACCTGTGTTACTGTAGCCTTGTGTCTCTGCTACTGTAGCCCTATGTCTTTGCTACTGTAGCCTTGTGTCTCTGCTACTGTAGCCCTGTGTGTACTACTGTAGCCCTGTGTCTTTGCTACTGTAGCCTTGTGTCTCTGCTACTGTAGTCCTGTGTGTACTACTGTAGCCCTGTGTCTTTGCTACTGTAGCCTTGTGTCTCTGCTACTGTAGCCCTGTGTGTACTACTGTAGCCCTGTGTCTTTGCTACTGTAGCCTTGTGTCTCTGCTACTGTAGTCCTGTGTGTACTACTGTAGCCCTATGTCTTTGCTACTGTAGCCTTGTGTCTCTGCTACTGTAGCCCTGTGTGTATTACTGTAGCCCTGTGTCTTTGCTACTGTAGCCTTGTGTCTCTGCTACTGTAGTCCTGTGTGTACTACTGTAGCCCTGTGTCTTTGCTACTGTAGCCTTGTGTCTCTGCTACTGTAGCCCTGTGTGTACTACTGTAGCCCTGTGTCTTTGCTACTGTAGCCTTGTGTCTTGCTACTGTAGCCCTGTGTGTACTACTGTAGCCCTGTGTCTTTGCTACTGTAGCCTTGTGTCTCTGCTACTGTAGCCCTGTCTCTACTACTGTAGCCCTGTGTGTACTACTGTAGTCCTTATCTCTGCTACTGTAGCGTTGTCTCTACTACTGTAGCCCTGTCTTTACTACTGTAGTCTTGTCTTATTACTGTGGCACTGTCTCTACAACGGCTGTGGTTAGCTTTTCTTGATTAATCAAGAATGGGTTTTTGGCCAATTCTGGAATAATTAAAAATTGATGAATAGTTGATATTTATTCCAACATTTGGCGCAAGCCATCAGCAACTTTCAGTTCCACAATAAGGAGATTTCTTAATTTATACACCTTATCCCAGTACAATTTTATATTTGTACTGTTTATTCACATGGTTATTGGTGTCACTTATTTGGCTCAGTATAGATCACCAAGTATCTGAAGATATGATAAGGCACAATTTGGATTATAGATAGAAACACATGGTAATAAGACCCAATCCAAATAAATAAATAGTGTGTGACGTTTTGGTAACAGCGTTGTTACCGAAACGTCACAACCTATTTATTTATTTATTTGGATTTGGTCTTATTACCTTGTGTTTATATCTGAAGATATCTCTACCAGTGTGTGTGGGGAGGGACTGTTTGTAGAGTCTCTATGAAGCAGACAAATAAAGCACAGAGTGATGTAACATCAGGAGTCAGGTTACCTTCAGCTTCTCTCTTTCAACAGTCCCATGGAGACTTCCAATACTCAATTAAATACACAGAATGGGAAATTTCTAAATTTTGTATTATTACCAAGCAGTTATACAGTACAACCATTAGGGGGTCAGTGGAAGGATAGTCTAAACCAGGGGTGGCGAACCTTTTTATATTAGAAGGCCAATTTTAATTTTACCATTTTTGAGAAGGCCGCATATTTATATATATATTATATAATATATGACATTCGTATTAGATATTTTCAATAAAATAATGAAAGTAATTGAAAACTGCGAAACAAAAATTATAGTTTTGAATTTAAGAAAAGGCCACAACTTGGGCAAGAAAAGGCCACATGCGGCCTTAAGGCCGCACGTTCGCCACCCCTGGTCTAAACCAAGCATGTCAAACTCAAATCCTAACACGGGCCAAATAAAAAAGTAATAAGATTATGTGGGCCGCAAAAAAAAAAAAAGAAAACAAGTAATTAAATTTTTATAGTAACATTTATGTAGGTTTATTTTTAAAAATACTAATAAGAATACTAATTTTTTTATTAAAATATATTGTCTGGTGGGCCGCAAATTTATTCGTTGTGGGCCGCATGAGGCCCGCGGGCCGCGAGTTTGACATGCCTGGTCTAAACCATTGGTTTTCGACTGCTACGACCCGGGTTTAATTCCGGCATTGGGCCCTTTTTTCTGATAAAAAAAAAAATGCTCCAATGGCCTCCGTTTCTTGCAAAAGTCCAACCCCACCAACGAGTACAAGTAATCAAACGGGGCTCTGGCATATTTATAAGTGCAAAGTCGAACTGTTTTTCATGTGTGTAGACATGTGGTACACTTACAGTAAAAGCAGTCGCCTATTTCTACCCACCATGATATCATGGCCTGTACCACGTGTATTAGGGATAAGCAAAAAAACATGTTATAACAGCAACTTGGCTATAACATTATAATTTACTAGTTTAATTGTTTTAACCATGGTGATATATTACAATGAGTGCTAAGTAATGTGTTAAAATTAGATGCAATGATACTTATAAATTGTATTGGAGACTGGTCTTGTCTTCTCAATGCAATTTAGCCTTCAATTAAGAGAGATGTGACTGTATTTACAAGTAATTAAATATTGTCACCTCCTGGCACAATTTGGATTATAATACAAGAAAATAACACCTAATCTAAATAATTTATTAGTGTGTGACGTTTCAGCAACAGCATTGTCACCATCATCAGACAAAGGAATAAATGAGAAAAAATATGACAGCAAGTTCTTAAATAGTACTGTCTGTACTACAGACACCCCACAGTACTATTTAAGAACATGCTATGATATTTTTTCTCATTTATTCTTTTGTCTGATGATGGTGACAATGCTGTTGCTGAAACGTCACACACTAATAAATTATTTGGATTAGGTCTTATTTTCTTGTATTATTGTCACCTCCCTTCCATGAGAGACCATAGCCTGAAAAATATTGCTTGTGTCTCCCAGAGGTCTCACATTGGAGGTTGGATCTATACATAGCTACAAAGGTGGTGGCTCATAAGAGAGTTCCATGGCAATATTGCTCTGACCCAGGTTCTGCCCAAGTAGATGCCCAAGGAGGAAGAGGAGCAGTAACAAGCTCACTAAAAAACCTGGGTTCAGCTGGCCCGGCTGATAGTACCCTGTAAGGGCTCCTAATCCAGAGATACAGGATGAACAGCGTTTGTACTCCATGTTAGGAGCAGCTGCACATGGTGTCTGTTCCTCATGTCAGAGGCGGCCATTTCTTTTGGAGCTAAGTCGGCCTGCCACTGAGTAGTGCTCCCAGTCTTAATGACAAAGGCAGATGCATTCTACTTCACCCAGTCATGATGGTTGTCAAACAGACACCATCAAGGGTCACAACTTGATATCCTAATATGATTGAGTGGAGATAAGAAAGAAGAAGAAGAGGCTTGTTTAACAAAGGTTCATTAATAGTAGTGAGATCATTATCATCTCCCTAGAATCTGAATATGCAAATTAGTCCTGCTAATTTGCATATCACAGAATCAACTCTAGGACAGTGACCACTTCCAGACCCAACTCTATATTGTCAAAAAAGTTTCATCTGCCTATATTGTGAAATGCATGCTGATTATTTTCATTTATATAGATTTATAGCAAGAATTAAAGGGAATATTGTATGTGTGTGAGATTGAAATGACGTATACTTCAAGACTTTCTCTATATCCTGTCAAACTGTCATCCAGATACTGTATGCAGAACCCACATTGCCCTTAGTTGTAGAGATTCTTACATTTCATTCTGAGATATATTAAGGTTCACACAATAAAACAAATAAAGAGAGAAGGATAAAGAATTTATATGGCACCATAACTATCGGCAATTAAGTTAGGCCTAAATTGTGGAATAAACAAACGCACGCAAACATCAGTACCTATATTTGCAATGCATTGTAACACTTTTAAAACAGTATGCATACGCTAACTATGGTCACTGTGCCATGCTTGCCAAAGTATTGTATTACAGTACATCCCTGTAAAGGACAACACCTAATTGCAGAGCCAAGGTGCCCTTTAGGGAGAGGTGTCCTCTTACCGGAGAGTTGCTAAATATTAAAAACTGTAATTTTGCAAATAAAAACTGTCCTTTGTTGAGAGGTGTCCTTTAGCGCAAGTGTCCTCTCATAAGGGTTCTACTGTATGTATATATATATATATATCGGCGACCTTTGTCTCTTTAAATCAATATCCTCCCGGCAAAATTTCCAACTATATTTTAGCCATAGAATTGGCCCAGCCACTTTGCCAGCTAAACACCTCTTTGGCAGATTGTCAAGATTCCATTAGATTCCGTGTGGATCTCATGGAATAAAGTCCGCCCTAAACTGACGAGGGCCATTAGCCCGAAACCATGGTCTCTAGGTGGACGCTTTTCAGTTTGCCAAAGCTGGTGTTGTGGCTTTGTCACCGACCCGAGATCGCTAGTTTGGGATGACGGTCAATAGATGGCGTCTAGTTTTGACGTCTATTTTGACGGGAGAGGCGACCTTTGTCTCTTTAAATCAATATCCTCCCAGAAAAATTTCCATCTATATATATATTTAGGTATTTGTAGCAATAAATTTGTATTTTAACAAGAAATATCTAATGTTATTCAAATTTGACTTTGAAAATCAGTCAAATTATTGATAGTGTCAAATTATTGTTTGTCGAATTAAAGCTTGCTATTTGATAGGCTGGGAGTATGCGCCATTAAAATATGGTCGCGGTTATACTTAAGATAATATCCCTATTCACTAGGAAGAAAAACAGGATGGGAAGAAGAGCTTCTTTATATTAAGAAAAAATGATTGTACAAGTTTTTAGATAAGACTCCCTTCTATACGGGTACAGAATGTCATGAGTGGCAATGGCTTATACATATACAGTAGACCTTCCTGTAAAGGACACCTAATTTCAGAGCCAAAATATCCTTTAGTGAGAGGTGTCCTCTTACCGGAGAGTTGTTAAATAGTAAAAATGGTAATTTTGCAAATGAAAACTGTCCTTTGTGGAGATGTTTCCTCTAGCGTGAATGTCCTCTCGTGGAGGTTCTACTGTATAAACTTTCATGTGAATTTTTTTACATAATTCTATATTTTTCTATGCTATATTCCTTCTTCTTCTTCATTCTTATCTTCACTCAATCACACTAAGGTATCAAGCTTGTAAAGCTTGTTGATGGTGTCTGCCGGGGATGAGTAGAGCTCATCAATGGATGAGTCAATACAGTTATATATACACTATATTCCTAAACCTATCCTACAAAGTGTGAAAAGATTGACAAAAATGTAGTATAAATATATGCAAATCCAATCATATATATACTATGGAAGGAAAGAAACAAGTGTAAAAGAATTCAAATAGGTGGCCAGGATTAGTACAAATATTGGTTATATATGTTATAATAAAATATTTTATTTAAAAAATGTTATATTAAAATATTTTATTTAAAATGTTATATAAAAATATTATTTTATTTTAAATTATAATTTCATAGATTCAAATACTCTGCTAAATCGACCGCCAGAGGTCACTCTTCCTCTATAAAAACTTGTTGTTGGTTTATCCCAATGGCCGGCTCAAAACTTTTGTACATTATGTAAATAATCTTTTGTTTTCCTTATTCTACTCGCCTTAAGCCAGGCATTACTTTTACCAAATTATGTCTTTTATACATTCCTTAGCTCAATTAAAGCAACCTCTGATCAAAACCATTATTATTTTTATTTCAAGATTTTTAACCACGACTGCATTACCATAGCATAATCTCAACAATTCTAAAATACAACAGAAATCTTATTTCTTCTTTATTTTTATATAACATATATATATATATCTGGTAATTCTATCTTCCTATTAATGCTGTGAAGTGTGCTGGATATTATTGTTTCTGAAACTCCGCCTTTGCCGGTCCCAAGCCCGGATGAAAAAGAAGGAGGGGGAGCAGTAACAAGCTCAATAAAAAACCTGAGCTCATCTGGCCTGGCTGATAGTACCCAGGGATACAGGATGAGTAGCGTTTGTACTCCATGTTAGGAGCAGCTGCACATGGCGTCTGTTCCTCATGTCAGAGGCGGCCATTTCTTTTAGAGCTAAGTCGGCCTGCCACTGAGTAGTGCTCTCAGTCTTAATGACAAAGGCAGACACATTCTACTTCACCCAGTCATGATGGTTGCCAACAGACACCATCAAAAGTCTCAAGCTTGACACCCTAATATGATTGAGTGTAGATAAGAAAGAAGAAGAAAATTGTTTCCAAATATTATTAAGTACCAAATATACTTTGTTAGCAATACTTCTGTAAAATCTATTCTGGAAAATATTAAGGACAGCCATCCTGTGATGCCATTTTAACTGAAAAGAACTTCCAAATTCCAATCAGAAATGAAATTGGGAGATTTGAGACTATGGGAAACATTGTTTCTGATTAGCTACACAATGTGATGTAAGAAAACAATATAACCTAATCAGAGGCACTATTTTGGATTTGGTCAAATCCTATTCCCAACTATTTTTATTATTTTATTATTCAGATTTTGTCTTGTTACACACAGCTAATTAGTCAAACCTTGTTATAACAACATCACTTGAGACAGTTGGTTATAAAAACAGTTAAAACAAGTGGAACTAGGGACTTTGGAATTATGCTGTTATAAGGAGGTTCAAAAGTATTTTTCAATTATAATTTAGATCAATCATATCAGAAAATTAAAACGCATACAACTTATATATATAGTAGTGTTTCTCAATATATATATTTTTTTAAGATTACAAATATATATTAATAGCTATAATGTCATAAACGGCTATATATTTTAAAATAGGCCCAGTTTAAATGATTAACTTACCTTCAATATCGTAAGAATCCACTTTGTATTTATCAATTTCATCTTCTTCGTCACTATCAAGTGAATTTTTTGTAAATTTTGATTCTTTTTCCATTATATCTGATTTCATCTGTTTGTTTGGCGGTTCGCCACTTGTACCTGGTTGGACATCCATTTCATCGTCACTTATTGGACGTTTAGGCATTTTAGTGAGAGCCAAAATAACAAAAACGATGTCGAGAGTTGAACTAAAAGTGTTTATTTACTAAAAAGTACGCGAAAAAACGTTAGAAAGCCAAAACAACATATTAATATAGTCAAATGTGATTTTTTTTGGAGTTTTCAATAAATATGTATCAAAATAAAATATATTCGTGGTAATAATCTCTATATAAATAAAATCCAATGTAGTATATATATGTGTGTGTGACAATTGACAATTAAAAATAATTTATTGACACCTTAGTCAATGATAATAAAAATCAAAAACATATCGCGAAAATATTAAACGATAAAATTATATACAAGAGTCAGGGAGTCTTTTCCAACGCGCTAGAGTCCTCTGCCAGGCGATGACGGGTTCCTCGATGTTGCCACCAAGATCAGCCTGCACAAACTGCTGGTATATATGGGACGACAAAAGGAGGGCCATTTCGTCATCCTTTAGGCCAGTCCCGAAGATCCATGCCTGGAGATCATGGGGTTTCTCAAAGATGTTGACGGCCTTCCAGACGAGGGGCCTGGACGATGGGTCTGATGTTATGTTACATTCCCCAGTATCGTTGGCCCAAGGAGCCTTTGGGGGGTGAGGGCAGATGCTGGATGGACAGGGTGAGGCAGGGCATGGAAGGCCAATCGCTGGACGATATCACCGTAATGCCCCGAGAAGGCGCCGCTTTGGATCGAGGACCAGTCCACCCTGACGGGCACGTTGCGATGGGTCGCAGGCCCGCAAGGCGAGAGCGTTCCAAGGCGCGGCGGGCCGAGCGGGTGGTGATCTTGGTGAATGGCCTGGTTGTCCCGCGCAGGACAACGGCCTCGGCCAGGCTTGGAACCCTGAAGCTTGCCTGGAGATTTTCTCTCACCACCCTCTGCCAGAAGGCGGCGAAGTCAGCGAAGGCGGAGCGCATAGGGCGGACAATGGAGATATCGCCTACATCCCAGACTCTGGCGTCGACCCAGCGCGCGAGAGCCAGAAGGTTCAGCGGGCGGAGGAACCAGCAGCCGCCAATTGTGAGGAGATCCTGGAGCTGGTTGGTCGGGGCCACCCAGTGATTGAGGCTTAGGATGTTCGTCACGCTCTCCCACACTCTAACGACGCCGGGACTGGATTCTGGTGACTGGATTCAGGTGCCATCTGGTAGAGGTCTGAGCTAGGCGTCGCTGGTAGCAAGCCAGGAGAAGCCATTCTTCCCCCCTCGAAGCGCGACCTGGACGCCCTTGAGGCACGCGAGATGGAGTTGCGTGCGGATGTCGATGAAGCAGATGCCTGTGACCACGGGCCTCGCTAGGATTCCAGTAGGTAGCCACGCCATGTGGTCAGGCCTCCAGATGAAGCTAGCCACACGAGCCTGCAGCCTGGAGATGGTCGCGGCCTCGGCAATGCGTGGAGTGCGTGGTAGGTAGGGCAATGCGCGGTATGGTGGAAGTGTTGCTGGATCGTCGAGAGCACCAGGGAGTTGGCGGCCCTAGCTTGCCTACGAGGGAGAGGCCGCGCGTGAAGGGCGTCAACTTCTGGCAGGCAGATTCCAGGAGGGCCAGCAGATGATGTTCCCAGTAAGCTATGGAGCTCCTGGGGGCGATTATAATTCCTAGCACATTCACAGAGGAACTCGACCAGGAAGCGCTGAGGGGAGAGTCGCTGCATTCACGCTAGGCGCCGCATCAGAGGCCCGCGCTCTTTCCGGCGATCCCTGACACTCGATGAAAGTCCTCGAAGACGGCCGCCACTCTCGTGAACTGTTCGTCGCGATGGACCAGGAGAACGATGTCGTCTGCGAAAGCGATGACGTTGCCCACGCCGAGGATCGACTCCAGGCTACGTAGCAGTGGCCCTCCAGAGCGCTGCGCTCACAGCACAGCCCTGTCTTACGCCATTCAGGAGGTTGAAAGCAGTGGTTGAAATTCTCCAGCCAGTATCGTGACATCCGCCCCTGCGTATAGGAGAAATTTCTAGTCCACGAAGGCCGTTGGAAGTGCAGGGACACCATGAGGGATAGCAGGAAGCCACAATCCAGGGAGTCGAAGGCGCACGGCCAGTGGCGAGACCCTTGCAGTAGCCTCCTCGACGGCGCGACCCAGGCGATGCTCCAGAAGGGGGATCTCCCGGAAACGGAGTATGTCTGTCACACTGGCACCAGGGCTGGTAGGTGGGGCTTGAGGCGACTGAGGAGGATGGACGCGAGCACCCGTAGTAGTCTAGAAGACACTAGTAGTCGTAGTCTAGTAGTCACTAGTAGTCAGCCAAGGCAACGAGATGGGCTTATAGCCATCTAGGCCGCGATCGCTGCGGGCCTTGGGGATCAGGCAGATTGTTTTTCGGCGCATCGATGGAGGCAGGGCACCGCTGATCTGAGAGGCTGCGAATACACGCTGCAGGGCGTCCAAGAAGAAATCCTCGAAGACTGCGAGGAGTTCGCAGGGCAGGCTGTCCCAGCCGGGAGCTCTCGTCCAATTAGATGGGGGTTGTTGTCCCTTCGATGAAGGCGGCTCCTGCAGCTGGGTCACAGGTCGCGCGGGCGAAGCGGGGCAGGAAGAAGGCAAGGGCCTTCCGTCGCAGCTTGGGGCTTTCGAAGTCGCGGCCGTCGTCGTCCCTGACAATGATGACAGGGCAGAGAATATGTATTACACGCGCAATGTCTGGCAGCGACGCGTAGTCAGCCCTGACAGATGAGGCTTCCAGCTGCGCCGCGATATATCTTCGGGCTCGGGCGTATCGTCACACACATCAGAGCAAAGAGCTATGCTTTTTCGAGCTTCGCCGTTTTTCGCCTCTGGCGTGTGCAGAAATGCGGGATAGTGTATGAATGTGGTACTGGCGGATAGCCCTGGGCGAGCTGCATGTGTGCCTGAAAAGCCCAGCTCTGAGCCTCATCTGCAAAAATTAATTTAAAGAATCATTTTTCTTGTGAAATGCAGGGAACTACTAATGATACAAATTCGCCTGCTGGCTAAGGTAATGCAAATTTTGCCGCTTCGGGTGGCATCGCGACAAAGACGCCTTCAATCTGCGCTGAAAAGCCCAAAATATTTGGGCGGACATACACGGGAATGAGGATGCAGAAAACGAGGACGGCTACATCGTGGTGAAAAGTAAGAAGAAGCGTCGTGACTCGGGATAACCAAACAACACAACAGCGCAGTCCAACCGCGCCAGAACAAGCGGAACCACGGTCGCTACTCCGCGAAGGCAAACGTCTGGAAATGGACACCGCGGGTGAAGGATGTAAAGGCCATGAGAACACACATCGCGGACGCCAGGGTGCGGCTGGCGCCCTCCACCCAGGAACAGTGCGTATAAATTGAGCAATGCCCTGACTTCACGATGTGTCAACACCTTCAAGCGGTAGATAAAGTTGTCAGAGGAACCAAACATATCATCCAGCTCACCAGGATGAACGGCCACGTCCTGGTAGGCCTGACCACCAAGACCCTTACAGAACGTCTCATCAACTGGGGCCTTGAAATAGAGGGCACAATCCTCCGGACCTTCCACTTCCGCAAAAGGTCAGAGAAACTAATCATTAGGAATTTCCCCTTCTACATGGAAGACGCGATCATCATCAATACCCTGCGTGTCGCGTCCATCGCCCCGTGCTATTGAAGGCAGGGAAATACATGTGTTGGACGACCGTCGCGAGGCCTACATTTGCCTCCACGACGGCGTAAAAATGGAGAGACTGCCCACCTGCTTGGACATCAAGACAAAAGGCGCGATACCTTGACGGCGTTCCTGCCTTTCGGAATCAGGTGCTCTAAATGCAACATAAAAGGGGCATCGCAGGGACAATTACCTCATGCTTGCCAACCAGGCCATCAGCCCCAAGCAAGCATCATCGCCCTCCCCCATTGATGTCATGTCACTGACCGCGCCTCAGCAGCCTAGTCAGCTAGCATTCGCGCCTTCTGCGCCAGCACCCCCTTCTCCATCTGTGGAGGTGCCAAGTAATGGCCCCGCGGCCCACACCTCAGCCCGTCGCTCCACCGCGCCCCAGACTGCTGAACCAGCGCCGCTCACTCTCCATGAGAAGGAGTCAACTTCAGCCATAGTAGCCCCTCCACTTTCACTACCTTTCTCGAGGATCCATGAGCACCAGACCGCTCCTGCACCCATTGAGACTTCTACCTTTATAACCCAAATCCAGCTGACCTCTCAGGAGAAGGAACTCGAGGATTAGCTAGAAAATCTTTTCGACCAACTGAAAACCAACTGAACGATGTATCTTTCCTAAGTCCCCTATATAAGGATATTTACAGGGTTGACATCGTGTACGCGATTCTATACCCCCATGATAGAAAGGAACTTCTAGGACTAATCTCTCCTGACAACAAGACAATTCTGTGCGAAGTCCTCAATATTGTCATTAAACATGTTGGGACTAGAACTGCGCAATAGGCAAGGGCTTGTCCAAACTCAGGGCGGCTTGTAGCACCTGATAAGATCCAGACGTCCCTTCAAACTTCGTCGGGTGTAAATATTTTCTATTTTATTTTATTACAATCTAATTTTACTTCATCATTTTGCTGTTGACTAGGTGTCAATAAACTTGTTTTAATTGTCAATTGTCACACACACACACACGCACGCACACCCACGCACACACACCGTTTCCAATTATAAATTTGAAAAAGAAAGCATATTTTTGTGTTAAAGTCAAATAAAATAGAAAAATTTCGCTTAAAATGTTTTACTTTTGCAAAGCTTATATAAAATTTGAAAAACAAATAAAATGATCAAAATAAATAAACCAATAAAATTATCTCTGTATAAGATATTTTTATATTCTTTTTTAAATTTAGACTTTCAGAAATCCATATAAATTATTATAAGAAAATATTAAATTATTTATTATTATTTTTTCAAACATTATTTACGATCAAACCAATATCATCATAGTTGTGAACGCCATTTTTATTATGCTAACTTTAGGCTCTGTTTCGCTTTAATTAATTCAAATAATAATAATTTAGCTATATATATTATCCTTAATTTTTCTGTAAAAATAAAAACAAAAAACATCATTTAACATAAGTCATATCATTTTCTTGTTTTGTTTATTTCAAAACAATGGACAAATCAAGAGGTAATTTTCCTTTTGCCAAGTAAATTATATAATTTGGAATAGTATAATTAATACTTCGTGACATGGGTAGTTTTTTTGTCATGTGATGAGTAAGAATTTTTAAAAAGCAATTCATACATTAAAAAATAAAGTTGGTCTTATTGTCACATTAAATGCCATTGAAATATTTAAATGCCTTTATAAATTGTTAAATAAACAATCTGAATTTTTAATAGTCAATAATGAGAAGCTATAAGATTACATTTGTCGGAAATATGCAAATTTTTAAAATAAAAAAATAATAATTGCATAAAGCAACTTTAAAAAAATCTGTTGCTAATTTATAAATTTTAAAAGGTTTTGTATAGAAAATTAAACCTGAGTAATTGAGAGTTCTGTGCTCCAGAAAGCAAATGGTAAACAAAAAAATAATAAATTTATTTTATTTGACAGATTTCATATAACATCTTGGAGTATATTAAGAAAAAGGCATCTCCTTATCATGCAACTGAAAGTTGCTGATAACATGTATCATCTATCGGAATAAATATCAACTATTCTCGTTGATTTCTAATTATTCCAGAATTGGCCAATTACCCATTCTTGATTAATCAAGGAAAGCTAACCACGTATATGTTTCGGGCTGTTGGCCCTTGTCAGCGTAGTGAAAGCTGTACCTCAACAACCAAAAAACTGGTATTTTAGGCATCCTGAAAAATCTTGAAATGGGTAGTTAATGCCAGAAGTGTGTGAGAAGGTGAAACAAGGGTACAAATGTGAAATTGTACTGGAATATAGGATAAGGAGATGCCTTTTTCTTAATTTATCCACCTTATCCCAGTTCAATTTCACATTTGTTACAATAACATAATTTCATGAAAAATATTACAAGATTTCCAGCACTTTTTTTTTAAATGGAAAAATAGTACAAATCATGCAGCTGAAATTTGCTGATGGCTTGCATCATCAGGTACAACTTGCACCACGCTGACGAGGGCCAACAGCCTGAAACATGTGTGGTTTGCTTTTCTTTATTAATCAAGAATGGGTATTTGGCCAATTCTGGAATACTTAAAAATCAATAAATAACTGATATTTATTCCCACAGATGGCGCAAGCCTTCAGCAACTTTCAGTTGCATGATGCTCTTTGGCCTCCCTGAAGCCAGGGAATCTACCACCCAACTAGACGAAAGAGACCTCCTCCGTACCATCAAAACCCAATGCCTGCAGGAATGGAAATCTAATACTGCCACATGACTGGTACAGAGCAGGAGGGACAAGCACTGATTCTGTCCTCCCAAGGGAACAACAATCTTTGATTTCCAGACTTAAGTCTGGTCATCTATGGACAATGACTTTCCGGAACAGCTGCAAGGTTTTCACACTATGTACTAAATGCAATTCTCAACCTGCAACCCCAAATCACATTATTGATTCGTATGTTGATGAGCTCTACTCATCCCCAGCAGACACCATCTACAAGCTTGATACCCTAATATGATTGAGTGGAGATTAGAAAGAAGAAGAAGAGTTGCACAATAAGGAGATGCCCCCCTTTTTCTTTAGTTTTGGCAAATGTAGACTGGATACCTAATACATAATACCTAATACATCTAAGGAACAAGTAGGACTCTCTGAGGAACAAGTAGTGCTCACAGAGATTTCCTCAAGTGAGTTGCCATTTTGATACAGCTGCTTTGCCATGATGTCATAAAGCTTGATGTCCATCTAGTTGAGTTTGACTTTTAGTGACTATATGGACAAATGTTCTTCAATTTGATTGGTTAGTAACCATCACTCTCTGCTCATCTAGTAACCTTCCCGTATCTTTCTTCTAGCCAGCTCATTGCAGGTCTTCCACACTTCATTTTTTCCCATCTTCAACATCCTTCCTGAGCCATTTGCTCTCATTATGTCCAAAGTATGTCAATCTTTGTTTACATTTTTGGGATTCCAGGGATCTACCAAGATGAATTTAAGATTGAAACATTTGTCGTTTTATGTCTTTGGCACTATGAGTAGGTTTCTCCATTTCCTGATTTAAAAAGTTACAATTCTTTTTTCTTTCTTCTTTTCTGACATTCCAGCTCTTACATCCATAAGTGACCACAGGGTATACCAATACATCTACAATTCTCTTCCTTGTCTTCAATGAAATGCCTTTACCCACTTCATAACCTTGTCCTGTTGTTTCATCATTGGTCTCTTCCTAGTGCTATTCTTTTTTTTTTTTAAATTATTATCCCTAGTACACATGGTACAGGCCATGATAATCATGGTGGGTAGTTAGCGACTGCTTTTACTGTAAGTGCACCATATATCTACATATGTGAAAAGCAGTTCAACTTTCGCACTTACATTGCTAACATTTCTCTCTCATTATCTGCATTCAAATGTTAGCTAGGAAACCCAGCCAACACATCTTTAGGCATTAATTGCCATTGGGATGTTCTGCACTTTGATATTGAATGTGGTGGATTGCATGGGAGGAATATTGACTTAAATAGCTTGTCTGCCAAGAGGTTTAGTTTAAGTCTTGGTAGATTTATCTCCCAGCATCAGCCTTGACACCACACCATAGAAGAGAGAAGCTCTAAGTCAACAAATCGTATTTTCCAGAAAATTTGCACTTTGATATTGAATGTGGTGGATTGCATGGGAGGAATATTGACTTAATTAGCTTGTCTGCCAAGAGGTTTAGTTTAAGTCTTGGTAGATTTCTCTCCCAGCATCAGCCTTGACACCACACCATAGAAGAGAGAAGCTCTAAGTTAACAAATCATTTTCCAGAAAATTTGATTGTGCTTATCCCCAGGTAACCATTGTCTGGAAGAGCAGCTTTCTCCACTCTATGATAAGGCTAGAAAGAATGTCTATACATCTGTCCACCTTGCTCATTACCAGAAAGACAATATCGATATGGAGATTTATCTGCCATTGGGGAGGTGAGACTAGTGGAAGCTTGGTGCCTGTTTGGATCATTATTTTATTTAAGGTCAATTTTTGAAGCCTAGATATTCAATTGTGGGCAGTGTTTCATATTTATGTTGTCTAGCTTAGCATTTCCTAACCTTGGATAAAAGTGGTAAACAAAATTGTAGACCTCGCCCTCATGTTTTTTTTTTTTAAATAAAAACTTTTCTAGGTATTAAACACAAGATAATTGTGCCATATCACCTACAGTAGGTATTAAAAAGTTACTTAAAAGTTAAATTTCTTTTTTTTTTTTTCAAAATCTAAATCCTAAAATTAAGGCATTTATATAAAGTAGCATTGAAAAATATATTTTAATAATGCACATAGGTAAAGTTTCCTGCAGTGGTGACTTCACAGATCACAATACATACATAGAAGACCCACTATCAAAATAATAGGCTAACATTAGGTTTGCACTCTGCATTTGTGTAGATGAATGTTGCTTTGAAACATTTTCAGCCCTCATTTTCATGCATCTCTCCTGCAGGTGGTACCTTGAAGATCAATGTCCGTCTTTTCAATGGTTTAATTTCCTTGGTTAAACTCCAGTATCTGTGATGTGAGGAGCTTTAAAGGGGTAAAACAGGACTTGTTCAAACTGGTACTTGGACAAGTCTCAATTCCCATCTCTGTAAAACCTGCCATGAGTGATCCATCTGGTGAGACTCCCTGAGCTATAACCACTTTGGTCAAATCTCTCTCTTTTCTTCTTTCTTATCTCCACTCAATCATATTTGGGTGTCAAGCCTTTTGATGGTGTCTGCTGGGGATGAGTAGAGCTCATCAATGGATGAGTCAATACAGTCAATAATGTAAACACAAGGTAATAAGACCAAATCCAAATAAATAGTGTGTGACGTTTCGGTAACAGCGTTGTTACCATCCTCAGACAAAAGTATTGAATTAAAAATAATAAAAAAAAAAAACAAAATAGTTTCAATACTTTTGTCTGAGGATGGTAACAACGCTGTTACCGAAACGTCACACACTATTTATTTATTTGGATTTGGTCTTATTACCTTTTGTTTATAATCTATAATCAAAATTGTGCCTTATCAGTCAATAATGTGTTTTGGGGTTGCAGGTTGACACCTAGTGCATAGTTGGAAAACCTTGTAACCATTCTGGAAAGTCATTGTCCGTAGAAATCTCTCTCTCTCTAAAGTGTGACACTCTAATCCACTAAGTAACTAGACACCCTGGGTGGTCTCTCAAGGTGTAAACTTGTAAGCAACAGCTGTAGGTTGTCATGGTTGCTGACATACTTGGTTGTGTTCTCAGATCTTGAAAGGAATGAAGAGCATGGACGGGTAAGTAAATTTTCACTATATTTCTGTTGGTTGTTATCCCTTACTATTCCTCTCACATCAATGCCTCTTGTTGAAATGTAGCTAGTACCTGTGTGTGTGTGTTTAACTAGTCATTAGAGCTTTTATCAATATATTATTCACATAATAAATACCTTTGTTAGAGACAAGTTGTTAGACTAGTGTGTGTAATGGATCCATTAAGAGGAGAGAACGCCGTCACCGCCACCAATGTTGGTTTCAATACTTTTTAACCACAATCTGATTGAATGCTTTCTTTTTTCCTGTCAATGGTTTTTACCCCTCATACTGGTATAAAGGAAACTTTTTTTTTTGCCCTTTTTCTCTCGCCTTTCAGGAGTTTCTAGATAATATTTCAAGTTCTTTAATTCATCACCCCTAAGAGATCAGAATTTTTGTTTGAATTAAAGTCTGTGTTGAATTATATAGTTGGCTAAGAGATTTTATCAATTCATATCAACATATACTGGTAGTTAAAGAAAATAGGCTGTTGGGGTTTGAATTATAGTAGGTTATAGTCAGTTGAATTAAAGGTGGTAATTTGACATGAAGGATGATTGAGTAAAGTAGGCTCCAGGTTTTAAGTGGTTGAATTAAAAGAGGTAATACACACTGTATAGTTACATATATTTTATTTTAGAGTGCCTGCTCCTAGGAGTTAAGAGATAGTAAAATTAAGTTTACATTTTTTGAAAGTCCTTTGTCTTTCTTCACAGCAGCTTTTTCTTATAATAGCTTACCTAAAGAGATGCGTTAAAGTTTTCACTGATCATTCATTATTATACATAGACCCTTACCTTGATTGTTTTTCAACTCGCACAATATATGCCATCTTCACTCGGCATGTTTGTTAGGAAGCTATTTCCATTGATATGCGATGGGATATTAGACGGTCCAGAATCAAAGCCTATAAAATTATATTTTTTGAAATGGGTCAGCAGCCCTTAGGTTTTCCATTTTAAACCAACCCAACTGACCATGAAAACTATTCCTTCGATATTAACACCCTTTTATCGCTATATTTGCTGTCAAGAACCCACTAAGAGTTTGCCAAGTATGCTGGGCTATCCACTTCTTTGACAAGATCCCAGGTACGTAAGAGCTTCTTTTCTTTCTTTTTGTGTTTTTTAAAAACCCACATTATCATCCCCCCTTGCCCACCCCAATTAAAAAAGAGAAATATGTATATACTTTCTCTCTCCCTGTTCCACAGGCATGCTGCCATCATCCAGCCCAACCTGCTACTGTTTGCAGGAGCCTCCCTTTATTTGGAAACTTGTGAAATTCTCTCTACTTTAACCCTTTCCTCACCAATGCTGCTCTACAGTAATGCATCAAACTTTCCCTTCCCTGTGATGAAACAACGGGCAGCAGTCATGATTTATTGCCAGCATCTATTCTCTAAAATCTGGCCTTTCATTACGAGAGCCTTTGGTGTTGTGGTTGTTTACAGGCATCCCTCTTTAGTCGGAAGCTTCCGACTTTAAACTTTAACCCACTGATGTCCAATGATTCTAGTGACGTCTAGACTTATAAATCCTCTTGTCACAGAAGCACAAAACTATCCTACTGAAGGTAGTGTTGGGGCTCTTCTGCAGCAGAAGCAAAACTTGGAATAATGATGAATAAGTATATATATTGACATTGTTTTTGTTCTTGGCAATGCTTGTCATTTTGATCATTTTTGTGTTTGTTGTCTGTATCCGTCTTTTGATATAGATAGTATCATAAATTTTATATAGTTGACTATAAATCCCCCTTTTCAGTCTTGCTTGAGATTGCCCATTTCCCCAAACTAGAAATCAATCTCAAAACAAGAAAGATTTTGCCGGATAGCGTGGTTTCTACCATAACCCTTTGAACACCAGTGTCCTGTCTCACGGGCTGCAAACAAAGCTGCTTATAAATTCTCAGAAACGACTGCTTAAAATAGAAGCCTTGTTAGGTGCATAACTCATTCAGGGTTTGCGGATATTCCTGCTTGCTGCCTGTTTTACTACGAATTTCCCGCTTTTTTGAAGGTGATTTTATCAATCGCTGGGCGTATCAACATGTTATGCCTTGGTTTTTCGGAATCAGATACTTCTAATCAATAGTCAATTGTGAAAGGGAGGGTGTAACAGAAGATGATAGAGACCCACCAATCGTGTCATTTTCCACTCCACCAATGAAAAAACACCAGATATTAAGTAAACCATTTTATAATTTTTCTCTATTTACGAAGCCTCTTTATCAACAAATATTTGAAGAAACAAATAAATGTGCTCAACAAGAAATCCCCAAAAAATAAAGAGTTCTCCCTCATCTTAGAAAAAATGGAACCAAGTTTAAAAAAAAAAGTTCTATGCATTTTTGGGTGTCATTTTGAACATGGGAATGATTTCTCTGCCCAGAATTTGTGATTATTGATCTCAAGATGACAACATACCATTGTTTACAAAGTTGTTTCTATGTTGCACCTCTATTTCCCAACAGTGACACCCTAAAGGATTGCAATAAAAGGTTTAATCATTTCCAGAAAGTATTATTTACAAAAACAAGGGTGGAAAATAACCTTACAGTGATGAGTTAATTAGAAAGGAATTAATCAGAGCCCTTATTTTGTTTCTACCTATGAAGACACTCAAAAGAATTGGTGTGAGTTGACTCAAGGAAAGGCTAAATAACAAGTTTGATATACCAGATATTGACCCAGCTAGTAGTTGATGGAGAAATATCACTGTACTGGGGTAACTCACGACATTTGTGGAGAGACTGAATTTAGAAAAATAACTGTCTTAGAGTATTCTATTTAAATATATATAATAGAAAATAGTGAGGCATTGATATTAAAAACAAAAAAAGGCATATCCACTCACATAAGTATTTTAGATGGCAGAACTCCATTTAGTGGAACAGATATCAACTAATATGGAATTTGTGTAATCTTTACACAAGGGGATAAAAAAAAACCAACTAAATGTTGATTTAGGCTCGTTACAAGATATTTGGCCAACCCATTTTCTTGATTAATAATAATAAAAAACCATGTACATGTTTCGGGCTGTTGGTCCACAGCGTGGTGCAGGCTGTACCTCAACAACAAAAAATTTGGTCCAAGAAACTTCCAGAGAAATGGGTAGTTAAGGACATGTGAAAAAGGTAAGAAAAATATCAAGTAGTGATAATATACCATGACTGTCACATTTTTAGCATACCTATGCACATTTGGCCTTAACTATCCTTTCCTTGATTTTTTGAGAAACCTCTTTCACCAAATTTTTGATTGTTGAAGTACACCCCATTAATCTATAGAAGCAAAGGTCGCCTCGCCCATCAAAACTAGACGCCATCTATTGACCGTCGCCACAAACTAGCGGCCTCAGGTCGGTGACAAAGCCACAAACCAGCTTTGGCAAACTGAGAAGTGTCTACCTCAAGACTTTCAGGCTAATACCTCTCTTCAGCCCAGAGCCGACTTTATTCCATGAGTTCCACAAGATATCTAATGGAATCTTCATAATCTGCCAAAGAGTTGTTTAGCTGGCAAGTGGCTAGGCAAAATCTATGGCCATAATATTATGCAAATGAATTCTTAATATGTATATATGTTATTTAAAAAGACTTGTGTGTTATTATTTAATTGGTTAACCCAGGTTTGTAATTCCACCGTTGACCAAAGGTTATATATATATAATAGGTTTGAATAAATGATTCTATCTATTAATTTGTTTGAATAGAACTCTTGACTGGAACTGGCAGAAAGCTCCCAATGACTGATATACCCCAACCTGATTTCCCCAATGTTTGTGCTTCTCCAACAAGCCATTGGTGCTCCTCCTCTTTCCAAAGTTTCTGTCATCACATCTCAGAATTTCTTCTTTCTTTCTTTTTCTTGACTTTTCAATAGAAACCTCAAGTAAGGGTGTCAGTTTCATTCGCCCGCTGGTTGGTTCTCTCCTGGTTCTCTTTCTTATTCTTTCCTGTTAAAAGTAGTTTTAGTATTTTGGTTTAGATATGATCATTCCTCAGTTGCATGGCTAATGTTCTAGTTTTATATATAGATATAGACAATATAAAGGTAGTTTTTAAGCATTGGTAGACATATATATACAGTTAAACCTGTCTATTGCGCCGCCTTTAAATAGCACCTCCCTCTCTATAGTGCCTGATTTTAAATACATAGTACGATGCGATTTACATTAAAAGTGACCTGTCTATAGCACCCCCTCTCTATAGCACCCTATTTTGGTGAGTCCCAAGAGGGGGCGATATAGACAGGTTTAATTGTATATAAAGCTAGGTTATTCTTTGGAGTTTTATTGGAAAATGGTGTGATGGTGGTAGGTATATTGCAATATATTGTGGTTGAAGGAACTAGGATTTATCTCCTGTGTAAAATGAGGTAACTAGAAGCTAACCTAGGTGTGGGCACTACTGACAGGTGTCTCCTGTGTCCACTAGGAGCGGAGGCACCGGAGTCCCCCGGGGGAGAGGAAGCACAGTCCTAGGAGATCTCGCCACCATAGGTCCCGCAGTCCAAGGAGGAGGCATTCAGGGAATTCCCGCAGACATCGCCGAGACAGAAGACCTAGAGACTGGGATAGTGAGAGTGAAGATATTGGTGAGAAAACCCTGACTACCTCCTACATCAATTCCTTGATGAGAAAAGAATATATAAAAATTTGAATCGATTTTGTAGATGTATATATACAACTATCTTTTGAACTGGGAAAGAGAGGGAAGGAAATTTTGAGAGAATTGCTTTTGTATGTTTGTCTTTTTCTCCTTTACTCCATGTATATAGACAATTTGTTATGATGTTAGAAATGTATTGACACAAATATCCCTGAGTTTGGGATATAGTGTTATAGGATGTTAATAAAGTTAATATTTCCTCTTTTTGATGTAAAATTGTCAACAGGTGGCCTCTGCCATCTTTAGAGATATTTGGAAAATTGAGAAAGTTCATTTTATAAATTTATAAAAAACATTTTTAGGACTAGCTTCTTTTTAATATGATGTTTCCTAGACAATTTTAAAATTGTCACTTTTTTGTGTGTACTATTTTTCACAATATATTCTTTGTTAAATTTTCTCAAGGCATATCTTTTGCAGTTTCCAAACCTTCTTTGACTTCTATAAAGTTGGCTTTACTTTCTTCTTGCATCAATCATTTTATCAACGCTAATTTTTTCCCTTGGTAATTTTAATTCTTCCACCAGCGTAAATGTCTATTATATGTTAAATAAAAAACTTGGGAAAGCATCTGTTGTTTAGAGGTGTCTGTTAAAACGAACAATATTTTCAATGGGAGGGTAATTTTGGTGGTAAAAACTTGGTTATTTAGAGGTGTCTGCTAAAGGAGGTTTTACTGTGTATCTATATATATATTTGGCTGTCCAATATGTCACACATTTTCCAAACCAATATTTAGGTAGAAATCTATCTTCCACTGTCCATAGTGACAGACCATAGTGACACAGTCCATAGTCACCACTGTCCATAGTGACAGACCGCCTGTTTGCTGCAGATGGAGCCCCTCTAGAAGAGAGAGAAGGAGTTTCATACAGGCGCAAGGGCCGTTCAGAAGCCCTGCGCCGTTCCTACGATGCCAAGACCAAAGCCATGATGGGTGTGACCCTGCCCAAGTACTATAATCCAACAGCCATCAACCCCTTCAAGTACGCTGAGCAGATCCAGAAGCGCAAGCAGCTCTGGCAAAACACAACAGATCCGGTAAGATTGGTGTGAGAGTTGTAGACAAATATTTGTGTTACAAAAATTGTAGAGGGGAAACCTACTCTGCAATTTTTCCTAGTTGCAATCAATAATTTCTATTCACAGTATAAAACACTGAGAATCATTGAAGGAAACACTCAGTTGCCAAACTTCAAGTCTTAAATTTCAACTGAGCGGATTTAGCTCTCAATATTGAAGATGAAATGATGAGGTTCAATTTGGAATATAGATTAGAGAAACGCAAGGTAATAATTTAAATAATATGAGATGCTTTGATTAACAGCGTTGTTACCATCATTCATACTTTTGTCTGATGATGGTAACAAGGCTGTTACCCAAACATCACATACTATTTATTCATTTGGATTTGGTCTTTTTACCTTGTGTATTGAAGTTTGTTGCCCCCCAATATCTTGTGTGGTGCCAAAACTTTGTTGCTAAGGAGAGCCATCACTAGGCTGGCTACATGGATATCATTTATTTAATTCAGCACAGATCAGAACTTTTAGTTGAATTATAGGCCATAAAGATGGTAAGCCTATCATTGTTATAGATGAATCAGCATGATTGTCTTATTATTTATAACTCATTATATACATCGTAAAGATAGAGGCTGCCTGGCCGGCATTCATATTTATATAAAAAATAGACACTTCGGACAGTTGGAGTTTTTTATTTTCTCAACGTTTTGACAAAAATCTTTTGTCTTCATCAGGAGAAGTAAATAAAATAAAGCATTTGGCAAGGCGTTAAAAATTCGAAAAATCACGTGAGAACGCCCTTGCAAACCTCAGAACAATTTTTAACGCCTTGCCAAATGCTTTATTTTATTTACTTCTCCTGACGAAGACAAAAGATTTTTGTCGAAACGTTGAGAAAATAAAAAACTCCAACTGGCCGAAGTGTCTATTTTTCATATAAATCATTATATACAGTTAAACCTGTCTATAGCGCCCCCCCTCTTGGGACTCACCAAAATAGGGTGCTATAGAAAGGGGGTGCTATAGACAGGTCACTTTTAATGTAAATCGCATCATACTACATATTTAAAATCGGGCGCTATAGAGAGGGAGGCGCTATGTAGAGGGGGTGTTATAGACAGGTTTAACTGTATATAAATTTTCTCAGACAATACCTTTTCTTTGTTATTATAAATTCAATTGCCATCCATCGATAAAATTTGTCATAATTTGACAATTGGTTTCTTTTTGAGCCAAGCCCTCTCATTCAATAAGTTTTATCATTCCAGTAGAGATAATATATGTCCAAGAAACACATTGACATAGTTTTATTACAAAGTTTTATTATAAAAATTTGTTCAATATTATAAAATATATTATACAGTATATACAAGGTGTGTTCATTAATTTCCAGGACTGCTCTGTATCTTTGAAAAAATAAAACAAATAAAAATCTAATTTAAAATTTTTCAAAATATGCCCCTCCTGTCTCAATACACCTGTTCCATCTTTTTTTCCAATTGTCGAAGCAAGAGATAAAATCACTTTTGGAGAGGTTCCTCAAGGTTGCCTTCGATTCAGCTTGTATCATATCAACGTTGTCAAATTTCCTTCCTTTTAACTTCATTTTCAATTTAGGATAGAGGAAAAAGTCATTGGGGGCTAAGTCGGGGGAATAGGGTGGATGGGGGATCTGTATGGTTGAATGCTTGGCCAAGAACTGCAAAACATGGGCTGTGTGCGGCCACGCATTATCGACGTGAAGTATCCAGTCATTGTTTTGCCATCTTTCAGGTCTTTTAAGGCGCACTGCCTCCCTTAAGCGCCTCATTATCCCCAAATAAACCTCTTGATTAATTGTACGTCCGTAAGGAATAAATTCATGGTGAACCAAACCATTAATATAAAAAAATGTAACAAGCAATGTCTTGACTTTGGATTTTGTAAATCTTGCCTTTTTGGGTTTCGGTTCCCCTCTTTCAATCCATTGGCTGGATTGACGTTTGGTTTCCGGGTCATACTGATACACCCATGTCTCATCCCCGGTAATGATTTTTTGCATCCATTCTGGATCGGTCCGAGTCATTTCAACCATGTTTTTGCAGACATCCATTCTAACCCCCTTTTGTTCCTCTGTTAGAATCCGGGGAACAAATTTTGAAGACGTCCGGATCATGTCCAAATCTTTTGTTACTATTTGATGACACAGTCCTACAGATAGTCCAGTCCTCTGAAGATAAGTCTTTAGTAGAAATTCTTCTGTTAGATTTAATTAATTACTTTATTTTGAGCTTGTTTTCCTCGCAACATAATGACCTTGGATGCCCAGTATGCTGATCATCGTTTACCTTTTCCCGACCTTTTAGGAAGCGTGAAAACCATTCAAAAGTTCTTGAACTGGATAAAGCTGCATCGCCAAAAGCTTCTTTAATCAATTCATGCGTCTCAGTAGCACTTTTTTTCAATTTAAAACAAAACTTAATGCAGATTCTCTGCTCTTCGAAAATGGCCATTTTAAAATTAGTAATGCGAACCGGCAAGCAAGTTGTTTTGGGCTATTTTTAGATTGGCGCGTGCGCTACGAGACTTGTGCTTTCAGTCAGGTGTGGTCGAATGTCCAATATTTAACTCTGTATAAAATATTTTTCTTTAGCTTTTTTATTTATTTTATTTTTTAACCAGGCCTGGAAATTAATGAACTCACCTTGTATTTAATTCAACCCCAGTTTTAAAATTCTAAACACAACAACTTCTTCTCTAATCAACACTCCAAGGGATCGCAACTTTCAGTTGAATTGAAAGTTGGCTAAGATTACGTACTTTGTTTCAATTAATAATGGGAATTTTGATACCACTGGTTGTTTTTATTTCATTTGTTGTTGTTCCTCAAGTTGTTTAAACAATCTCCATTAGGTTCCATTGTCTCAGCTTTTCTATTATAGTCCTGGGGTTTTCCCAGAGTGTAGACATCATGGAGAAGGAAAGAGGGGTGCTGTTGGTCTGAAGACCTTTATTCAGTGAGGGATAAAATTGCATTAATATGTATTTATGATCATATAAAGATTACAAATACTATTTTAAGGAAAGTGAATAATTGCAGTGGGAATAAGGTAAAGAAATAAGGAAAAAATTGAAATTGAATAAAAAAAAAAAAGATTTTTAAAGACCTCGTTGTTTGGTTTTGAATGGAAATTTAGCACTGACATGGTAGCATATAAAGGAGAAAGAGTAGTCCATGAGATTATTTAAACCTGGATCCACGTACCCAGGCTATCCTTCTAATCTAAAACTTCTTGGTGTTATTTACACTGCCAGTGGAAGTCCATAAGGTAGCATAAATGAGAGGATACTTGTCTACAAAGGACACTGCAACTAGGTGAAAATATTCTTGCACCAATGTGGCTTCAATATGATGATATCTTTGCTTAAAACATAAATAAAAATAATATTTTTGAAAATTGAGAGAATAATATATTACTCTTCGAGACACCTCTTGGTTTACATAGGCTAGGCTAGGTTATTGAACTAATGCTCTACGATGCCTAATTTGTCCACAAGATAATAAAAATCACACATGGCATGCTGCAATATGCCACAATGGGACAGACACTTTCAGCTACTGACCAATAAGTGCATGCCCAAAGTAGCTTGCACACGTGTGGCTGCATTTTTAGAGATCAAGTTGTTTCTAGGCAACATTTTTATCATAGTTTATTTAAGAAATGGTCAAATTATTAATGTCCAATAAACATTGGTACCTCCAGACTGGTCTACTATTGTATTGGCTCTATGTCCTGTGAATTAACTTCAGTTATAGTTATGGTTGAATTGAAAGGCCCAATTTAACTAGTTGGTTCATAAATGAAGGCACATGAATGTAGGATGTGTAAAAAAAACAACTAAGTCGTAATGTGTGAGGACAGAAGGTGGATCAGAACAAGACAGCAGTGTGGAGCCACACTACATTCTCCCAGGACAAGGACGGCTCCAAGTCGGCCAAGTTCAAGAAACTGATGGGCATCAAGGAAGACGACCCGGCCATCCCCCCACCCCCAGAAGTCAGGAGCACCAAGGACAATGAGAAGATCTTCAAGGACCTGGACCGGCAGTACGAGATGGCTCGGATCTCCACCCACACCCATCGTGGTGTAGGCCTGGGTTATGCCTCCAAGTAGCTAGTTGTCAGTCTTGTACATACCACCCTCCTCCACTGTAAAATAAACTGTTCTTTCCTCTGACTTCATACTTTATCTCAGCTTGGCATTATTATATGGGATGTCAGAATTATTTAGGGAGTTTATTATTATCCCTAGTACACATAGCCCATGGTGGCTAGTAGTTGGCAACTGCTTTTACTCTAAGTGTAACTCCGCCTTTACCGGTCCCAAGCCCGGATGAAAAAGGAGGAAGAGGAGCAGTAACAAGCCCACTAATAAACCTGGGCTCAGCTGGCCCGGCTGATAGTACCCTGTAAGGGATCCTAATCCAGGAATACAGGATGAGCAGCGTTTGTACTCCATGTTAGGAGCCGCTGCACATGATGTCTGTTTCTCATGTCAGAGGCGGCCATTTCTTTTGGAGCTAAGTCGGCCTGCCACTGAGTAGTGCTCCCAGTCTTAATGACAAAGGCATTCTACTTCACCCAGTCATGATGGTTGTCAAACAAGCTTACCTTAATATGATTAAGTGAAGATAAGAAAGAAGAAGACTCTAAGTGCACAGTGTTCCAGAGCCCCATTTGGTTACTTAAACTCGCTGGTGGGGTTTTGCCAGAATTTGTGGCTATTGGAGACATTTTAAACTAACATGTGTAGCCAGTATAAAATACCCAATAAACTGCTAATATTATGATACATTAACGCACCAGCTGTTATGAAAATTTGAAACTATTATAGACGTACGATTCTTTTAAAAATATATAGATTAAGCTAATTATTATGAAAATTTTTCCTTTTTTTTTTTTTTTCGGTAAAATATTATTTTTTGAGAAGCAAAAACATAAAAAAAAAAAAGACTACAAATAATAGGGCAAAAAAAAAAAAACTATTAATTTTTTAAAACTTAAGATGTTAGGGGCCTGAGACTACAGCAAAGGTCTGTATTATTGAAAAATCCTCTACACTAAAGAGGTATTACTGTACAATACAAATACCTGTCTACAAGTTACTTATTTTGCTTAAAAAATGTAGACAATGGATAAATTAGTTAGGGTCAGATGCCTAAGAAAACTAACTTAATGCTAAAATAAAAATGGTTCCCATTAAAAGATAGCCTCCTGAGATAGGAAAACTCCATCTTTTTTTGCTTATCCTTAGTACAGGCCATGATAATCATGGTGGGTAGAAGTTGGCGACTGCTTTTACTGTAAGTGCACCACATGTCTACACATGTGAAAAGCAGTTCGACTTTGCATTTAAAATGTGCCAGAGCTCCGTTAGGTTACTTGCACTCGCTGATGGGGTTGAACTTTTGTAAGAATCGGGGGGGGGGGGGGGGGCAATGGAGCATTTGGAAAACTCCATCTTTTAATGGGGGCCATTTCTTAGGTATCTGAAAGGCCACCACTCACTTTAACCCCTAAAGGCTAAAATGTCTTGAATATCCTATATTAAGATAATCATTGAATATGAAAGAATAGATTTTACAGTAACCAATATTGATAAAACACAATTTAAATTATAGATTATAATAAAAGAAAATAAGACCTAATCCAAATAATTTATCAGTGTGTTAAAAACAATCATTACACACAACACACTAATAAATTATTTGGATTAGGTCTTATTTTCTTTTATAGTAACCAATATTATATTTGGCCTACTTTTTTTATGATTTAAAAAAAAAAAAAATGCTTCAATGGCCCTTGATTCTTTCAAAAGTTCAACCCCACCAGCGAATGCAAGTAATCAAACAGGGCTCTGGCACATTTTTAAATGCAAAGTCGAACTGTTTTTCACATGTGTAGACATGTGGTGCACTTACAGTAGGTAGTCGCCTATGTCTACCCACCATGAATATCATGGCCTGTACCATGTGTACTAGGGATAAGCAAAAAATTGACCTGGGTTTAGGAGTCAACCTGTCTTGTGATGGCTTGAAACCAACTGGAAGTTCCCAAGACAGGTTTTACTGTCATCGCATGTGTGTTAGGCTCATGTTCTATTGTTTTATATATTTGGTGTTATTTTGGAAGTAAGAAAGATTCTGAGGGATGACTTGTATGTACCCAATGCAGTAAAACCTCCTATGACAAACAACATGAATTCCCATATATGTCTCTCTAGAATCAATGAAAATTTCATAAATCATTATCACAAATTAAGTAAACTTCTTACAGACAAGGCATCTTGGTTGGCCGATAATTGTGATCAGGGTGCATGGACCGATCTGATCTGCTACATGGACACCACCACAAGGTAAACTTCTACTAAATTTTTAAATTTGATTTCTTGAGTTATGAAATCTCAAAAATAAGATCATTTTTTATATATTCTCAATATTTTTATATTGTTGTTACTAATACATTCCTAAATATTTCGTAATAAAGTATATATATTTTATGATAAGGTACAATTTGAGTTATAGATTAAAACTACAAGGTAATAAGACCAAATCCAATACAGTGTTGTTACCATCATCAGACAAAAGAATAAGATAATAGTGCTGGTGTCTTGTCAATGGAGCAGATCAGATCGGTCCATGCACCCTGATCACAATACCGGCCAACCAAGGTGCCTTGTTCGTATTGGAATAAAATGATATGAAGAATAAAATTCTGTCTGTCTGATGATGGCAACAACGTTGTTACCGAAACGTCACACACTATCAATTTATTTGGATTTAGTCTTATAACCTTTAGTTATACAGTTAAACCTGTCTATAGCGCCCCCTCTAAATAGCGCCTCCCTTTCTATAGCGCCTGATTTTAAATACGTAGTACCATGCGATATTTGCATTAAAAGTGACATGTATATAGCACTTCCTCTCTATAGCACCTTATTTTGGTAAGTCCCAAGAGGGGGCGCTATAGACAGGTTTAACTATATATTTTAAATGTTGGTTCTAGGTCCTCTCTATTAAACCTGGGTACAACGGAGGTATTTAGTATCACCCTTCTGTCTCTGAACTCCAGTTAGCCAGACTTACCTAGGTACTCAAGGTGTTGAGTTTCAGCATCATCTGATGCCCAGAGAAGTCTGGGTGGGCTCTTTCTGAAAGCTTCTCTTGAATAGTTGTGTTGGAGGTTGAAATGTTTCGCATAGACACAAACTTAAGATCTGGATTAAGACCTTCATTATAGACACATTATAAAAACATTTCCTGACTACTGACATGAGCATGTTTTTAGATGGCAGAGCACTATTACACATGGTACAGGCCATGATAATCATGGTGACAAAAGTTACTATTTACGGGTAAACACACAAATACAATATACTAGGGCCTACAGTAAGAGTAACTTAAACACAGAAAAATCGTGGACTCAAAAGTACAACTTGTTAAATAAAATAAAAAAACAGTACTTAGTTTTATTGCTGCTTAGGTAGGGATCGGACCGGGGTTACACAGGTATGCGTGGAGATAGCCAGACACGGATAAATCACGCAGAGAACACTTTAAGCGTCTCCACACAATAATCCAGCACACTGGCCTCTCGACCCATACCATAGCCCCCTTTATATACAAACATGGCCACATTCGTCCAATGAGAAGGCGGGAGAGATTTGTTCACAAACAAACGAAAACAAAAATTCTTTCCACTAAAACCTGAGATAAGATATGATAAGATTGCAAATATTTGTCAATATAATTTGACAAAAAGGTATCCTTCCAAAAAAAAAGAAAAAGAAGCTAACAAATCTCCCAAACATTCCCATTGTCCCGTAAGGAAAACCTCCCGCTGTCGGGAGGGAAAAAGCTCACGGGAGCCATGTTATAAAGATACAAAAAAAAAAACAAAGAGAGGAGAAGTAGGCTCCGGGTCGTTCCATAAAGGTGCCTTCCATCTTGTTCCTCCCAAAAGAAACTTTAAAAAAAAATCTGCAACATACTACGTGAGTTACCATGAATGATTACCAAACACACATATATAATATGCTTTAGCATACTGAGTTTAATGGGGGACCAAATAAGCTCTCATCTGGGACCGGCTGGGTATGTTAGGTAGAGACTTAGGGTACTGACAGACGCTCACTTAATGAGAAACCGAACTATCCAATTCCATTCAGTTCTCTCAAGTCCAAGAGCTAAAAGATCTTCTTAACGTCTGTTTCTAAACGCTTTCATCCTATCGACATGTACAACTTTCACATCGTGCAGGGTGACCCCTCTTACTCTGAAGTTAACATCGGAGACCCTAGCTTCCACACGGAAAGGCCCATAGACGTTGGAGTAACCTTCAGTCTTAGGAACAGCTAGCATTACCAGATCTCCTATGTCGAAACTTTTGGTATAAGGTGGCCTAGGATTCATAAGCTTTTTAGCAGAATTACCTGACATAAACTGTCTGACAGTCTCCTTTGCTCTCCGCATCACCCTTAACCTCTCAGCCCAAGTAGGCTTTCTAAAACTATTAACAGACCCAGCGCTACACTCACAGCTTCTGTTAAACTCAGTAGGTGGCAACTTTACAGCCTCGCTTTCAATGCGTCTCACTGATTTCTCATCTATGGAGCTTGAAACCATTGGTCTATGTTCACTGGCAACGCAGCTAAGGTCTACATAATCATGGTCTTCTGGTTTCAAGGAAATCATGTTGCCACATTCCCGTATTGGAGGCAATGGGATATTGAATCTCCTTATATCATTGATTCCCAGAATCCCGTCGTAGCCTTTATCTCCGAGTGACATTAACCAGAATCTTATATCTCCTAGCACGGTGCCGTTTTCGTTACCAACTCTACAGGCTTTAACACGTGTAAGTGTCTGCTCGTGGCCTGTCACTGACACTATACATAAAGTTTTAAGTGCATCGTCCCAATTCTCCTTCAAGACATTACACTTTTCAGAATCAATAATACTGACTTGGCTTCCTGTATCGTATAACAGGTGCCACATATTGCTGTTAATATTCACCTTAACTATTGGCAGATTTCTAAACTGATCTCCGCCATATGAACGTATGTTCACTATCTCAGCATTGTCAAGAGTATTGCGGTTGGAAAACATAGAAGACTGTCTTGAGCAATCACTAGATATATGTCCTAAGCTACACTCAGGTGGACTCAGCCTGATTTCGCCCAACAATTTAGTCAGTTTTTCTATCTCACCTCTAAGATCTGTAATACACTGCTCATTTTTGTGCTTCATCCTGTTTACACTGGCACTAAGCATCTTCATCTCACTTTTAATGCTATTTATTTCTTCAACCCCTTCTACTGAACATACCCCTTTCATAAAGCTGCAACGGTGTTCTACACTATCCTCCGTGGCCATGACACTGACTGCTTTGTCTATTGATTTAGCCTCACTGCGAACAATAGCCTCTCTATACTTATCCAGCACATTTTCGAGGAAAATTTCGAACACTAGGCTATCGTCAAAACTGTACTCTACTTTATCTCTAATGGCCAGGAATCTTTCTTTAAAAACCATAGGACTTTCCCCAACTCTCTGCTTAAGACCTTCTATTAATTTAAGGCATTCCCTAATACCACGCGCTTTCTTAGGGTACAATATGTTCAGTTTATTAGCAATACTTTTGAAACTGCTATCGTTACGGATACTCATCTCTAAGCTCAACCTAACTTCAGGGGATAAAGCCTCGAACATGAGCAATGCTTTGACCTCAGGATCCCATTTGCCTACTCGAGCTTTAAGCTAGACTTCCCGAATGAAAGATTCGAGATCAACCCCATTAAACACTGACAAGTTGAGCATAGAATTCGCGAACATGATGGAGTACAAAAAATAGTAATAAACCACTCAAACAAAGAAAAAAAACGCACGTAAAATTACAGGAATTTACACGTGCAAAACACCAGTAATCCTGGCAGGCTCTCCAATGACAAAAGTTACTATTTACGGGTTAACACACAAATACAATATACTAGGGCCTACAGTAAGAGTAACTTAAACACAGAAAAATCGTGGACTCAAAAGTACAACACCAAAAAAAAAAAAAAGTAAATAATAAATCACAATTTGTTAAATAAAATAAAAAACAGTACTTAGCTTTATTGCTGCTTAGGTAGGGATCGGACCGGGGTTACACAGGTATGCGTGGAGATAGCCAGACACGGATAAATCACGTAGAGAACACTTTAAGCGTCTCCACACAATAATCCACCACACTGGCCTCTCGACCCATACCATAGCCCCCTTTATATACAAACATGGCCACATTCGTCCAATGAGAAGGCGGGAGAGATTTGTTCACAAACAAACGAAAACAAAAATTCTTTCCACTAAAACCTGAGATAAGATATGATAAGATTGCAAATATTTGTCAATATAATTTGACAATGGTGGGTAGAAGAAGTCGACTGCTTTTACTGTAAGTGCGCCACATGTCTACACATGGGAAAAGCAGTTCGACTTTGAACTTGCAAATGTGCCAGAACCCCATTTGGTTACTTTCACTCGCTGGTGGGGTTGGACTTTTGCAAGAATCGGGGGCCATTGGAGTATTTTTTTTTTTTGTTTAAAATCAGAAAAAAGTGCCCAATGCGGGAATCGAACCAGGGTCGTATCGGTCAAAAATCAATGGTTTAGACTCCTTCCACCTACTCGCCATCTATATATAATAATGGAAATATCTTTATTTATGGTGCTGCTAACCAAAATGGATGATTTTTGAGCCCCGATGGATGCATAAAGCGGAATATATACAAAGCACTATATACATTGTACTGTTTGAGAGGCCTGGGGATCATCGCCGGGTGAGGCCAGGAGATCCGAGATGTAGAGGAGGATCAGGACAGGGATATATAATAAATGAAAGCATTAAGACGCCAGTGTATATAATAAATAAATCAAACTTGTTCTTTAGGCATTTATTTCTCAATGTTTTAGTGATGATTGACCTTCCTTGGGGGAACTCCCCTACACCTACAATGGTGGTTAGGAGGTCGGTGGAAGGATGGTCTAAACCATTGGTTTTCGACTGCTACGACCTGGGATCGAATCCCGCATTGGGCACTTTTTTCTAATTAAAAAAAAAATCCTCCAATGGCCCCCGATTCTTGCAAAAGTCCAACCACACCAGCGAGTGCAAGTAACCAAACGGAGCTCTGGCACATTTGTAGGGGCAAAAGTCTAATTGCTTTTCACATGTGTAGACATGTGGTGCACTTACAGTAAAAGCAGTCGTCAACTTCTACCCACCATGATTATCATGGCCTTTACCATGTGTACTAGGGATAATAATAATAATAATAATTTAAAAAAAGCTGATAGTTTTATATAGAGATTGACAACTTTTGATTGGTGGCAACTCATTTACGAGTATAAAAGACAACTTTTATCACCAACCTTACTGTGGCAAGGAAATCCAGGACTCAAGACACCTACTGATGGAATGCCCACTCTTCTTTACCGCTTTACAACAGACAGTAAATCACAGTAAATAATGTTGTAGATGTAAGAGAATCAGAGGCTGGATCTCAGAAAGTATTGTTCAATTAACAATAATAATATATTAAGATGACAAGGAACAAAGAGAGTCAAAAAGGCAAGCGCAGTAGCAGACAACAAAAGCAAAACTAAAACATTCTACAGGTACGGCCGGTCGGAGTGGCGCCAGGTCACGTGATGTCTGGTAGAAGGTGGCGTTGCTAGGCAACAGCTGATGTGCGAGTTACTCTCCAACACTCCCACCTCACGAGCACTTTGTTGTTTCAAACAGTCCAAGTTGGCTTCTTAGTCTTCTATACCTTTCTGGAGGTAGAGCTTTCGTAAATATGTCTGCAGCTTGATCATTGGAGCAGACATAAAGAAGGTCAATTGCATGTTTTTGAAATTGATCTCTGATAAAGTGATAGGAAATATCAATATGTTTAGTTCTTTTGTGGTATTCTGGGTTGTGAACAAGTCTTATGCAGCTTTGATTGTCGCAAAAAATTGTTGTAGGCTTTACTTGTTCTTGATGTAGCTCGCGTAGAAGTTGTCTCAGCCAAATTGCTTCTTTCGTTGCTTTGGAAGCCGCAATATATTCAGATTCTGTTGTTGACAGAGACACACAATTCTGTTTTTGACTGCACCTAGAAATAGGTCCATTATTCAACATGAACACATATCCGGTGGTTGATTCTCTTGTGTCTAGGTCTCCAGCAAAATCAGCATCGGAAAAACCTATCAGAGATGTAGTGCAGGAACTCCCACCAAAACAAATACCGATGTTTTTCATAGCTTTTAAGTATCCAAATATTTTCTTTACTGCGGTCCAATGTGAAGGTCCTGGGTTGTTCATAAATTGGCTAACCTTGCTGACTGCGTAGGCAATATCAGGTCTAGTTCCAGTCATGAGGTACATTAAACTACCAATTGTCTGTCTGTATGGAATCTTGTTTATTTCTTCAATTTCCTGATTATCCTTTGGGCACATTCGCTGTATAATTTCAATTTTCGTTTTACAATCATCAGCCGCGTTATATTGTATTTTAAATGTTACTTTAAGTATTAGTTACGAACGGAAAAATATGTCCAGGGTAGCCGAGTGGACAAGGCACCTGCCCGGTAAGCAGAAGGGTGTGGGTTCGATTCCCGCCCCTGGACACTTTTTATTTTTCCGTTCGCCATTACTCTTCATGTTTCACCTTTCCATACCTCATCCTCAAAGTTAGAAATGTCGCTATTTCTCTTTGAAAATAAATTTAGATTTTTATAAAAGAAACATTCGCGGTATAATTTCAATTTTCGTTTTGCACATCTCTTTTGTTAGTTTTGAGTAAGGATCAGAAGGTACAGATTGTAACTTAATTTCAAGAAGGTTGTAATGTTCAAGTGTTCTTTCAATGTATGAGGCTTGATGTAGAAATAACATTTTAGTTGTTCTATCTCGATATATTTGTAGGCCAAGGAAATAATCGGCAGTAAAAGTTTTTATTTCAAAATTGGAATTTTAGTACTGTACTATATCATCTAAATGTTGTTTATTTACACTACATATTAAGCAATCATCTACATATATTGCAAGTAATATGTAAGCCTGTTTACATTTCATTGTATAGACACATGAATCTGATATGGTAGGTTTGAGATCAAACTTAATTAAAAACTCATGAAATTTCTTGTTCCACATTCTGGGGGATTGCTTAAGACCATAGATGCTTTTCTGAAGAGAGCAAACATGATTTGGAAAATCTGGGTTTTTCATAACCTTGGGGTTGTTCCATGTAAAGTTCTTCTTCCAAATCACCATTCAAGAAGGCAGATTTTACATTTAATTGAATCATTTCCATATCAAGTGATGCACAAAGTGATAAGATTGTTCTAATTGAATCGAGTTTTACTACTGGAGAAAAAGTTTCACCATAATCAAGTCCTGATTTTTGTGAATAACCTTTCGCAACTAGTCTAGCCTTAAACATTTTATTTGATCCATCTGCATTTTGCTTTATTTTGTATACCCACTTGCATGCAATAGCTTTTCTGTCTGATGGTAGTGTCACATAAGTCCATGTTTGATTTTTCATCAAGGAATTGAATTCATCGTCCACTTTCCTTTTTTTGAGTTTTGTCCTACAATTGCATCTTCATAGTTCAATGGTTCTTGGTCATGGACATAACAAGCATATGAAATAGCTCTTGTACAGTTGGTTGATGATTGTTCCTTTTCTCTGATTCTATTCCTGAGAGGGTATCGACATGATTCTTCTGGTTTGGAACTGGTATTTGTGCTATCAACACTTTCTTCACTATATATAGTTACCTGCTCTTGTTGGTTATCCTGAATATTTTCTGATGTATTAGCTTCAGTAAATATTACATCTCTGCTTATGATAATTTTTCTAGCAATAGGATCCCACATTCTATAATTTTTGTTAGTTTCAGTATATCCAACAAAAAATGTACGGATACCCTTTTTGTCTAATTTCTTTCTGTTATCTTTTGGTATATGCACATAAGCGTTACATCCAAAAGTTTCCAAATGTAAGATGGAGGGTTTTCTCTTGTACCATATTTCATAAGGTGTAGAATTTCTCAATACTTTAGTAGTACATCTATTTAAGAGATAGACTGCTGTGTTTACGGCTTCAGCCCACAGTTCAAGTGGCATTTTTCTTCCATGTAACAAGCATCTAGCTGATTCAACTATTGTTCTGTTATCTCTTTCAGAAATTCCATTCTGTTCTGGGGTATATGGAGCAGTAAATTCATGAACAATTCCTATAGATTTTAGATAATCAGAAAAATTCTTATTTAAGAATTCTGTGCCATTATCTGTTCTGAATCTTTTTATTTTATTTCCAGTTTCAGTCCTAACTATTTTTACAAATTCTTTAAAATTCTCAAGTACATCTGATTTATGCCTAATGAAGTAGGCCACTCTAAATCTTGAAAAATCATCCTTGAATGATACAAAATATAATGATCCACCTGGTGATCTTTTACTCATTGGTCCACAAACATCTGAATAGATCAGCTCTCCTGGATAGGTCGAATTTGGACTTGTTGACGCGTGAAAAACTTTTCTATTTTGTTTTCCATAGATGCATGCTTCACATAGTAAAGAATCAGGCTTTTCTCTAATTTTAATGTTTTCTTCAAAAACATTATTTTCAAATATTTGGGTTAATTTTATAGGATTTACATGACCCATTCTTTGATGCCATATATCTAGACTTAACTGAGCAACATGAGTTTGTGAAGATTGCTTTGCTTTAATAAAAATTCTATAAAGATTTGAATTGTCCTTTATTCCAGTAACTAGCACTTTCGAATTTTTTGTCAATTTTATCTGATTTCCTTTACAAATGAGCGTCAAACCATGTTTTGTTGCAGTAGATATTGAAAAAAAGATTGGTCTCCAATTCAGGTATATAGAGAACATCCAAAAGAGTTGCATTAATTTCCTGACTATCAACATAAGAGAGAATATCAATATTTCCCTTACCTTTTGCATAGATCTTCTTTCCATCTCCAAGGCACACAGGATGAACACCTTCTGGTATTTCTTCGAACGTAGAGAACCATTCTCTTCTGAAAGTCATGTGATCCGTTGCTCCAGAATCTGCAATCCAGGAATCTTTGTTTCAGCGAGGAAGGCACTTGTCTCAGCTGAAAAAGCACAGCTATCATCTCTGGCTGAAGAACTCGGCTGTTGTCCTTTTTGTTCTTCCTTTCTTTTATAGCATTCTTTTCACCAATGTCCTTTCTTCTTGCAATATCCACAGTGTGTATTCTTCTTTTTATCTTTAATGGATTGTTGATGCTGCTGTTGTTTGTTGGAAGCTGTTGAATTTCTGTTGAACTTTGAAAAAGTCATCAAGGCATTATCTGGTTTAAAATTTCCTGAAGAATCCCAATGATCCTGTAAGCTTTCTTCTTTCAGTAATCTTGCCGTCAAGTTTTCTAGAGTCTTTTCTTCTGATGGAACTGAATCCCACGTTGTTATGAAATTCTTGTATTTATCAGGCAAGCTGCAAATTATCTTTGTAATTAGGGCAACATCAGAGATTGGCTCACCTAGATCTTTCATTTGTTGTCCTGAGTTTCAACTTTGGAAATGTGAGAAGCAATGTTATCATTTGGATTCATTTTATATTCGAAAAATCTTTGTTGCAGCAAATATTTGTTTTACACAAATAAATTTACTGGCAATGTGTTTCTTTTAAATATTATCAAATATTATCTCTACAGACCTTACTGCAATGATATGAGTTATTGAATGAGAGGGCTTGGCTCATCAGTAGTGAACCCTCTCAGCGGTTTCGCCAAATTAATCTCTAGACCGCTCTACTATTGTATTGGACTGACTGGTTCAAATTCACATAAATAGGTACCGCTCAGCAAGAGCAACCTAGTTCATGATAATTGAACAATGAATAATATGTGAAGGTTATTCACATATTAAACAAAATTTTAACGCGGGATTTAATCCCGGTTCATGACTGTCGGGAATCGAGGGTGTTACCCACTCGTCCACCGATTTTTTTTTATTTGTATTGGACTGGTTTTGTTATATACCCTGCATTTTCTATGGAAGGCAGCTTAGGGGTGTTTAGTGAACTATGGACATAAGCTTATAGGTCTGTAGAGGTACATACATATAATTTCAAGGTATTGCATCGAGCAAAGCTCTTCCGCAAAATATGTTTTCATAACCAATATATATTAGTAAATTAAATTTTATTGCCATCTATCATTAAAATTTTACACAAATAAATTCACTGGCAATGCTCGATGCAATATCTTGAAATTATATGTATGTACCTCTACAGACCTATAAGCTTATGTCCATAGTTCACTAAACACCCCTAAGCTGCCTTCCATAGAAAATGCAGGGTATATAACAAAACCAGTCCAATACAATAGTAGAGCGGTCTAGAGATTAATTTGGCGAAACCGCTGAGAGGGTTCACTACTGATGAGTCAAGCCCTCTCATTCAATAACTCATATTATTGCAGTAAGGTCTGTAGAGATCAGTGTTGGGCAAATATTAATTAAAATGATTTATTAAAGATTAACAATTGATTAATTGTTAATTGTAATTTTCACAATTAACAATTAACCAATTGTTAATTGCACTTTTCTAATTAACAATTAATTAATAGGATAAGAAAAAAAAAACAATTAATTAATTGTTAATTGCACTTCAATTTAATTGAAAAATAATTTTTTAATGCCCAACACTGCATTTCAGTACCACTCTCTTCTCGAACAAGCTGTCCGACAATTTGTGACTCTTTGGCAGATTTGTCATTGTCGTAAAAGAAAAAAGGCGTTCAACTGCAGCTGACGATGGTAAAGGTGTGTTGTATTTAATAAAAACACTTTTTATCTCAGGCAGTGTTGGGCAAATATTAATTAAAATGATTTATTAAAGATTAACAATTGATTAATTGTTAATTGTAATTTTCACAATTAACAATTAATCAATGGTTAATTGCACTTTTCTAATTAACAATTAATTAATTGTTAATTGCACTTCAATTTAATTGAAAAATAATTTTTTAATGCCCAACACTGGTAGAGATAATATTTGATGATATTTAAAAGAAACGCATTGCCAGTAAATTTATTTGTGTAAAATTTTATGATAGATGGCAATAAAATTTAATTTACTAATATATATTGGTTATGAAAACATATTTTGTGGAAGAGCTTTGCTCGATGCAATACCTTGAAATTATATGTATGATACATTTTGAATGATAGAATGTAAATTTTATTTTGTTTTTTACTGAAGATTTAACTAAATGGTGTATGTAAATTTTTGTTTTGTTTAAAAAGATTTGAAAAAAATAAAGAGATGATTATTGAGGTGGAGACAGCCACAAACGACTGCTAATTCTTTTTCACACATAGAATTACATCAGCTAGCCGACAGGATCGCTGCCTACGGAAATAAATTCGAAATTACATCGAAGAAAGACTTGAAAACTTTACCGAAAGAAGAGGTTGTTACCGGAGCGAGAGTAGACATTTCAATTAAAGAAATTTTGCCGATTTTCAACCCGGATACAGGCCTTACGTATCAAGAATGGCGAAATCTTTTTGAAAGAACAGTCAAGCTTCAAAATATTTCAGAAAATGATGCTCTATCAATGATCCCGAGCATTTTTAAAGGAAAAGCGTTAGAGATATACGCCTCGATGTGCCAGGACGTGTTTACGTTGGATGAACTTCACCAAGCTATGAATACATTTTTCCCGGTATCAACAAGTGGATTGATGAGGCAGTTTTGGACTGAAAAGAAGCTACCATCGCAACCCCTTATGGACTACTACTTTAATAAACTGAAGTTGGCAAAAATATTGAATATAAGTTCAGAGCAGACCCTGGAAGCGCTTTCTTCGAATATAAACGCAAAGCTGAGACCATTTTTGATCGCTGCCAATCCAGCTAATCTGGACATGTGGATTAAGATTGCATCCTCCCTGGAAGAAGGATTTCGACAGGAAGAGACATCTTCACCCTTTAATGGCCCCAGATATCGACGGGACTTTCAAAATATCGACTCAAGGAATGCAGCGCCTTCACAGGATTCCCTTCCTTCAGGTGCCCGCCCCAGCAGAGAGGTTGGCAACCGACAAGAAACCCGGCGAAAGCAGTTTTACCAAGACTTTCGAGGTAATGTAGGGCAACAATGATGGTGCCCAGGAGTGATGAGTGACGTTGGGGTAGATTCATTACTCTTGGGAACCTATTTAGTACTTTTTGATTCAGGCAGTGACATTAATATTATTTCCGTACACCTATTACCTGAATGCCTTTTAGATAAGATAAATAACTCTGGCCAACAACACACAAACACACCTAATTTGATTAGCACTGTATCTAACCGTATTGGAATATTTGGACAAATTTGTTTAACGATCAGAATTGGAGATATAACTAACAATATGTTGTTCTATATTATTGATAATCCAAATTTGAATTTTCTGATAGTATCCACTAAGTACCTGAAATATTTTAACCTAAAGATTGATTTTGATGAGAATGTTATTATGCAAAATAATGTGTTTTTATCCAAATTTCAATATACATTTCTAAAGATGAACTCAATGCTTTGCAATATTGTGATAACTTAAAAAAATACTTTGGTGTTTCTAATAATGTTAAATATTGTAAAAAACATAATTATTGTTTAAAACTTTCAGGAAAATGTAATCACATAAAAAGTTACCTCTTTTAGATAAAACTATTGATCAATATAACATAAATGTCCCCTCTTGTTTTAAATCTAAACTCGTTTACCAACCAAACTTTCGACCCTTACCCTTGCCAAATCTAGAAGACAGCTATCTAAATAATGATGACAAACTTAAGAATAATCTCTACATTTTATTAAGTCGCTATAATGATATTTTTATATACGTACCTGGGCTACCCGCTAACCCCTTCGATTTCTTTCACTCAAGTTGCCTTAAATTATAGAGGCAGGACCATGGCCGCGATGGGTGCTGTAGGGGAGATTATTTTGAAGTCCAAGCTCAAATCCTTCCATGCAAGTATGAGATTGTTGGATTCTATGATCTTGACAGTCCTACTCTATGCGGCTCCAGTCTGGGCACATGATCAAGCCTTAATCCTAGATAGAATCCAGGATACCTTCCTCAGACGTTTTCTGTGCCTTCCAAGCTATACTCCGGGCTATATTTTGAGGGCTGAAACAGGAAGAAACTCTCTTGATATCACAGTGAAAAAACTAACTTTAAAATTCTGGACTAGAATTCTGAAAATGGACGGCAGCAGGCTACCTTCAATATGTTTGGCACATTTGTGGGACATTTCAATTTCTTCAAAACAGAATATCGGACTGGTAAAAAGTATAACAGAGCTACTTAATAACACCGGCTTCTCATGGCTTGTTGAATGTACAGACTTCAATATTCTACAAAGATACATCCCCTAATTATTAGAACGGCAACCGATCAGTCCTTGCAGCTCGATTATGTAAGAATAAGAAAATCAGTACTCTACTCTCACTATAAATACTTTCATTCATCACCTACAATGGAATGCTATCTGAATGACAATATCCCCCTAACCTTAAAGAGAATCATTGTACAAGTAAGAAGCCTTTTTGTAGTACAGAGAATTAATCATGTTTCACTATTGAAAACTAAGACCATAAAATGCACCTTATGCAACAGTGAATTTAGTCTCGATTTTCCACACTACATGTTCTACTGTACGGCAATGGAAGAAGAAAGAGAAATTCTTTGTCAAGAGACCGGCTATAATAGCAATTCGCCTTATGTTTTAATGGCAAAAGTCGTAAAATCCAGACCCTTTGCATTCGCTTTTTATAAATACTGGAAATCAGCTCAATCAAAATATTTAGCACAGACACCGGATCCAACTCGATAATTGGTCGAGGCCAATACCCAATACTTGTATATAACTACGATGCTAATCTGTTATTTATTTATTTTGTCCTACAGAGAGAATCCTGTATGGCACGTGTGCCCAATAAAGGCTATTGTTGTTGTAATGATATTTTTGGTGAAAACAAATATAATATTAGACCATTAAAAGTAGATCCCCCCAGGTTAAGACTCAAAGATAAAACTCCTGTTTGTCTCAGACCTTATCGACATAATCCCAGGGACACCGAAATAATTAAGGAACAAATTAGGCAATTATTAAAATATGGGATTATTAGGCATGCTTCTTCTCCATATAGTTCGCCAGTAACTTTAGCACATAAAAAGGGAGAAAATGATAAATCTAGACTATGTATCGACTTTAGGAAATTGAATTCAAAACTGATAGGAGATAGTTTCCCAATTCCTTTAGTTGAAAATATCATCCAAAAGGTGCAAGGCTCAAAAGTATTCTCGTGCCTTGATATTCTAAGTGCATACTGGACTATTGGTTTACATGAAAAAGATCAACCTATTACTTGCTTTACCACCACAGAAGGTTCTTACCAATGGTGCAGATTACCATTTGGATTGCGGACAGCTCCTGCTATTTTCAACAGGATCCTCACTTCCATATTGCAGAAATATGAACTTAAAAAATATAATATCTTACTTTGACGATATATTGGTTTTCTCAAAAGATACCGAATCCCATTTAGAACACCTTGGGGAAATATTTGCAATCCTACAAGAGGAAGGTATCCAACTTAGGAAAGATAAATGTTTGTTTTTTATGCAAAAGATAAATTATTTGGGATACGAAATTTTTGGAGATCAAATCTCTCCTTCAAGTACTAATGTTGGTATAATTAAATCTTTGCCCCCTCCTCGTGATGTTAGATGCTTAAGGTCATTTTTGGGCAGCGTTACACATTATGCAAAATTTATAGATAATTTTAATAAGTTGAGAGCGCCTTTAAATGATCTATTGAAAAAAGATGTAAAATTTACGTGGAGTGAAGAGTGTCAGAGGAGTTTTGAAGCCCTTAAAGAAGCATTAGTTTCAAAACCAATACTCCAAATTTATAATCCATTATTAGCTACACATATCTTTTGCAACGCTAGTATTGCAGGTTTAGGAGGCGTACTTAAACAGGAGTATCCTGATGGCACCTTAAGACCCATAGCATTTTATAGTAGGGCTTTAAGGGGAGCAGAATCCAAGTATACAATAACAGAACTTGAATTATTGGCGATAATAGAAACATGTAAAAGATATCATCCCTATATTTCAGGTTAACATGTGATAGTTCATACCGACCATAAGGCATTAATTTGGTTAAATAATTTCAAACATACTAACGGTAGATTATTCCGATGGGCGCTAAGATTATCAGAATATGATTTGGAATTTAAATATAATAAGGGATGTGAGAATCATGAAGCCGACATGTTGTCTCGACTGCCATATACCTGCTTCTTAACTGTTCAAAATATAGAACAAGAACAAAAATCATTACTTAAGCCTTCATCTAAGCTATATTTCATTAAAAACGGTATTACTTATATTAGGCTAAAAAATAGAGATAGGATTATAGTACCACCCTCCTTACAACAACAATTGATAAGTAGGGCTCACGAAAGTTTAGGACACCCCGGCATAAGTTCAATGGCTAGAGTTATCTCAACACAATATTATTTCAAAGGAATGATAGGACAAATAAAAAATTATATTCTGAAATGTAAAATATGTCAGTCTGTAAAGAAGCCAACTACACCTTCGTATGGACTCATGGGTAATTTACCACTAGCTGAGAAACCATTTGATGTAGTTGCCCTTGACAGTATTTTAGGATTAGGGGATTATAACAGTACAAAGAATTGTCTTCATGTGATAGTTGATCATCACTCAAGATACATCTGGGCTTATCCTTCTAAGAGTACGTCTATAGCAACGTACATCAATATAATAAATCAGTTATTAAATGTAGGTAAACCAAAAATTATCGTTGCTGATAGGCACCCCTCATTTGTGTCCCAAAGGTTTAACAATTTTATACAAGAAAAGGGCATAAAACACGTGATGACATCCCCTTCGCACCCACAGTGTAATGGGCTTGTAGAGAGGGCGAATGCGACAATTATCTCAAAGCTTAGACTTCACCATCAACAAAATCCCTGAATACCATGGCCCAAATTATTACAAAAGGCCTTAGAAGAATATCGGAGTATTCCTCATTCCATAACTAAAATGCCTCCCGTTTATTTGCTTTTTGGCATAACGCCATCATATATCAATAAATTAACAAGAGCATATCCACCCATAGAAGAGGCTAGGAAAATTGCAAATGAAAATACCGAAAAATTACATCTTAAATTGGTAAAAAGATATAATGAATCCCATAAAACGCCTAATCTAAAAATAGGGGATAAGGTCCTTTATAAGATCCCTTACCAATCAGGTCAAGGTAAGCTCATGACAGCCTTTTATCCAGAACCATACACCATAATTTCCATACCCTCACCACAAACCATAGAAATAGATAAGCCTTGCCAACCCGAAAATAAGCATGCAACAATAGTTAATATTTCTAAAGTAAAGCTCTGGGATCCGGTAACTAAAGATAATACTGAACCACCATTCCCATTTCAGGAAGAAGAGGATTTGGAAGGATGCTTGGGTATTGAACCTAACAAGCAAGCTTCCACCGATAGTCCTCAGGTTTTATTCTCTTCCATTAAAAAAAAAAAAAAATCCAGATCACCCCACAGAGCCCCTGGAGAAAACTACTGCCGGTTTCGGGAAAATAACAAAAAAGTTGCCCTGGAATGGGATTCTACATGGAGAGTCTCTCCATAGACATGTAATGTCCATATCATTTTTTTTTCCTGCCTATTGTTAGTTAGGTTTTGTATGGCCACCTTTTCCTGTGATTTTCCCCAACTAACAGGCTTTGGTCGCCTTTTACCTCTAACAATATGGTTACTTGTGTAATATAATTTTTTGCAATGTATCTTATCCTTTACCTTCCATCCCCTCCCAACCTCCGTTGAGAAAAAAATTAATACAATTTTTTTTTTTATGGGGGGTAGTGATACATTTTGAATCATAGAATGTAAATTTTATTTTGTTTTTTACTGAAGATTTAACTAAATGGTGTATGTAAATTTTTGTTTTGTTTAAAAAGATTTGAAAAAAATAAAGAGATGATTATTGAGGTGGAGACAGCCACAAACGACTGTTAATTCTTTTTCACACATAGAATTACATCATGTATGTACCTCTACAGACCTATTGTCAAATTTATCTTGACAAACATTTGCATTTTTTTCTGTTCAGTTTTCTAGAGGTAAGAATGTTGTTTTCGGTTGTTAGTGAACAAACCTCTCACGCCTTCTCATTGGACGAATGTGGCCATGTTTGTATATAAAGGGGACAAAGGGAATGCGGCGAGAACAGAGAGTGCATGGATAATCTGTGTGGAGCCACCCAAAAGTGGTTTTTCTACTGGCGGTTTTCCCAGTCTGGCTGTTCTCTTGGCATCCCTGTGTCCCCAGTCTGATCCCTCCCAACACTACAATAAAGCTAAGTATTTTTTAATTTTTTTTAACAAATCGTGAGTTGTTTTTATCTCCCTTTTGTTGTTAGTGTTGTATTCTTGAGTGTACGCTTTTCTGTGTATTAAGGTACTTTAATTTAGGCCCTAGCTTATTCCATTTTTTGTGTGTTAAATCCGCAAAAGTAAATACTTTTGTCATTGGCGAGCCCTGCCAGGATTACTGGTGTTTGCACGTGTAAATTCCTGTAATTTTTACGTGCGGTTTTATTTTCTTTGATTGAGTGGTTTATTATTATTGTAATCCATCATGTTTGTGAACTCAATGCTCAACTTGTCAGTGTTTAATGGGGTTGGTCTCGAGTCTTTCATTCGGGAAGTCGAGCTTAAAGCTCGAGTAGGCAAATGGGATCCTGAGGTCAAAGCACTGCTCATGTTCAAGGCTCTATCCCCTGAAGTTAGGTTGAGCTTAGAGGAGATGGGTATCCGTAATGATAGCAGTTTCAAAAGTATTGTTAGTAAACTGAACATATTGATGAGGCTGAAGTGGGGATGTAAAGCTCATTTTATTGAGAGGCTGCAGTACATTGTCCTGGTGGGTTATGGTCACCAGGGCCAGTTCCAGGGCTGGGTTTGTGGTCCGGTCCCGGAGGGTTGTTGGGGTCCGATTCTCATCGGTGTAGCCGTTGGGAGGGTTATATCTGTGACAGGACATCTTCGTTCGCCGGGCAAGGAAAAAAAGAAAGAGAAAAAAAATAATAAATAGCACGAAGGTCAAACGATAACTAGCACGTTGTATTTTTAACGGCTTCCGCGAAAACGGTGATCAGTGGTCAAATACAACTTGTACCTGTTATCTCTGTGGTGCCATTTCACTGATAAATAATAAATAAACAAAATTTAAAATAATTTTATAACGGTCACGTGTATTTCCGGTCGGTTGCTTGTTGACACACAACACCACCCCCCTCTTATCTTAGACTCGGTCCCTCGAGTCGCCGTTATCTCTCTAAAAATTCCTTAAGTCTAGACACGTGTGCTAACGTGCTCTGGCGCCTACTATTTTCGTTGCGTCCGTCCCGTGGTCGTAACCTATATGTTGTTTCCTTGATTCTATCCGTTATTACGTACGGTCCTACGTATTTCGGCAGAAATTTCTCCGTTTTCCCTGGTTTCCTGCGAGACGACTCCAGTAGTACCAGGTCGCCCACTTCAAACTTCCGGAAGCGGTCACGGTTCGCAAGGTCATACTGACACTTCGTCATCATTGTCCGGTCTCGGTAGTTTTCGTCGGCAATTTTCTTTAATCTCTCGTTTCCTAAGATGCGGTTGGTCATGTATTCGTCATAAGTTTTTACTGGCTCGTCGACGGTTGGTAGTCCTACGTCTAGGGACGTCCTCGGTTCTACGCCAAATATCAACTTATGCGGTGTCACCTGTGTCGACGACTGAATGGACGAGTTATACGCAAAAGTCGCCGTTTTTACGAATCTCGGCCATTCGGCGTGATCGTCCTCGAGATAAACTCTGATGCCGTTTTTTATGACGCCGTTGAGTTTTTCGCATAAGCCATTTGTTTGCGGGTGTGCCACGGAAGCCATAATATGTTTAATACCGTACAACCGTGTAAAGTCTCTAAAAGTACTCGAATCGAAGATTTGCCTTGATCGGATATTATGCATTTCAGAGTACCAAAAACGTATAGCAGATTGTCTAAGAGTGCGTTGCATGTGGTTTCCGCCTTTGTATCTTTCACCGGGATTGCGAGTGCGTATTTACTAAAATGGTCTACGATCGTTAGGATGTGTTCGTAGCCATCTACCGATTTTTTGAAAGGACCTTGGTGGTCTATTCCCACTCGTTCCCAGATGTCTGTTGCCGGTGGTAACGGTTCTAGCGGGGCTGCGGGTTTGAACCTCTGTGGTTTGAAGGCCTGGCATACTTTGCACGACCGAACGTATTTCCGCACGTCTTCTTCAAGACCTTTCCAGTAGAAACGTTGCTTAATATGGTGGACCGTCTTCGCTACCCCATGTGTCCTGCCTCGGGTATATCGTGCGCTGTTTTCATCATTTCGAATACGCTTTGCTTTGGTGCTACGACCAACCATTGGTTACCTTGTGTTGCATGGTTCTTTTTATAAAGGATCCCGTTTATTTTTTTATATTCGTCCCGTGTTTTAGCGTCTGGTAGTTTTCCGGTAATATCGCGGCAAAACGTGTCTTCTTTTTGTCAGTTTTCGTCGATCCGTACTGTGCATGCCGTTAAATCGTTGAAGTTGTCTTCGACGTTCGTATCGTTTTTGTGGAACGGGTAGCGTGAGAGTGCGTCCGGTGCAACGTTCTTCCTCCCTGCGCGGTGGACTATTTCAAAGTCGTGCTCCATGAGTTTTAACCCCCATCTAGTAAGTCTTGAGCACGGGTCACGTACGTTAGCTAGCCACGTTAACGCGCTATGGTCGGTTACGACTTTGAATTCTCTCCCGAAGATGTACGGCCGTAACTTTTGTAGAGCCCAGACTATTGCCAAGCACTCTAGTTCTGAGATACCATATTTACTCTCGTGTTCCGATGTCGTTCTCGACAAGTAGTGGATCGGGTGCAAAAAACCGTCATTGTCCGGTTGCATTAGCACCGCGCCTAATCCCACGATTGATGCGTCCGTGTGTATTTCTATTCTAGCGTCTGGGTTGAAGTGTGCTAGAATTGGCTCCTCAGTCAATTTTTTTTTAAGGTTTCGAAAGCTTCTATTTCGGCCGGACCTATTACGAATCTCTTATCTTTTTCCGTTAAACACGTCAGCGGTTTGTTTATCTTTGAAAAGTTTTTTATGAAACGGCGATAATAGCCACAAAGTCCCAGAAACGAACGAACCTGCTTGACATTTTTCGGAATCGGAAATTCCTTAACCGCCTCGATCTAATCAGTAGCCGGTTCTACGCCGTTTTCCGATACCACGTGTCCCAAAATTGGTAACTTTTGGTAGGCGAATCTACATTTTGATGGTTTTAGGGATAAGCCTGCCCCGCGGAAACATTCTAGAACATTTGTTAACCGCTCGTTGTGTTCACGTATGTCTCTTCCGTACACGATGACGTCATCTAGATAAACCATGCACTCGGACCATTTCAATTCAGCCAACAGTGTATCCATGATTCTTTCGAAATGACCAGGTGCCCCGGTTAAACCAAAGGGTAACACTTGAAACTCGTACAACCCGTTACCCGTCGTGAACGCTGTAATTGGCTTGCTTGTTTCGTCCAGTGGGCACTGCCAATAACCGCTAACAAAATCCGTGTTAGAGAAATACTTCATTCCCGCTAAACGGTCCAGGCAGTCGGTGATATCCGGTAATGGATATGAAAATTTTTCGGTTACGTTGTTAACTTTTCTACACAAAATCTATAGGATCCGTCTGATTTTTTAACCAAAACGACCGGGCTCGCCCATGGAGATGTTGATTTCCTAATAACTCCTTTTTCACACATTTCTTTAACCTGTTCCTCTATAATGTCACGTTCCTTAGGACTGCGGCGATAGGCTTTTTGTCAAATTGGTTCCGTGTTCGCCTTAAATTTAATGTGGTACGGTTCGATATCTGCCGCCTTATTCCACTCTTCTGAGAAAAGTTCCCGATACCTGTACAATACGTCCAGTACGTCGATTTTTTCGCCGTCCGATAGCTCCGGGTTTATATCGAACTTCTGTGGTTCGTATTTGCACGTGGCCGTCATACTGTATCCCACCTGTTCACTTAGGAAAGAAACATTCGCTATTTCCCCGCCGGATCGTAACAAGCACGAGTTTGCTACCAATCGCACCGGCTCGTTCCTAGTATTAATGACATCAATGAGTATCTTGGATACCGTTTCGGAAACGTGTACTGATGGTATTAGTAGCCCCGTTCTTCTTACGCAGTCGGGGTGGGGTTCTAAAATGCCCGCCATTACTGTTGGCCCTTTTAACATAACCCTCGTTTTACAACGTGGTGCAATTTCAAGGTCATCTGGTATGCAGTACTTTTGTTTGGGGTTTTTTCCGATCGTTCGTAATTGCGCCTAACCTCTCGAGCTCCCGTTCTTCGTTTAGTTCTACCACGTGGTCCTCCGTGCCTATTTTTGGCCTATACAATTCTACCGATTCGTCTCTAAACATAATTTTGCAATGATAGTCTGTTAGAATATCGACGCCGAAAATAATCTTTTCCCCGTTTCCTGGAATTATGGTGAACCTGCCACATATGTCGAACCCATCAATGCTGACCTCCAAGTATGTGCACGTGTTCGAGACTACTGACCCACTTATTCCCCGTATAAGTAATTTTGAAGGCATTCTAGCACATCCTAGTGCGTTGGCTATTCCTTCGTCTATGCAGCTAACATTTGCCCCTGAATCGAAAATCAGTTTGCCTACATGTGTCTCATTGATAGGCGTGATTAAGCAGAAATTAGTCATACCTGTCCAACGAAAATTTTCCATTGTTGTACCCCCTATTTCTAAAGTGGATTTTTCTAGTGGTACCTTATTTACTGTCTGTCTCTCGTTAATCCCCGGTTGTCCTTTTACCTTGAAAATTATGTGATTGGTGTTACAAGTAACCTCGGAAAATACACGTGGTACGCTCTCTACACTGTTTGAAACTTCAACCACAGGATTAGAGGTAAAATTGTACTCACCACGTGGCCTCCTTTTCGGGCAATCCCAGTGTTTGTGCCCCGTCTGGTAACAGGTGAAACATCTTGGCGTCCCGTCCGGTAGCATGAATCTTCTTGCTTTCTCCGTGGGCGTTTCGGTCCTTGGGTTTTGTCCTCGTTTTTGTTCCCACTCTTCCGCTGTCCTCGTAGTTGTTTCCAAACTCGTCATTGTCCCTGCTTCCTTCCGTCCCTTGTTCCATTTTCCGCCTCGTCGAGGAATTTCGCCGCCTGTAGGAAGTCGGCCTCTTCTGGGTTCCGCGTGGTACTCCATGAGGCTGCCAGTAGTAGGCAGTCTTTTGGAGCCAATGCCCACAATGCCTCCTTGTTTGAATCAAACGGCGAAAACTCACCTGCCGTCGCGTGTGCCGTAATGAGGTTCATTAAGTATTTCCCCGTATCTTCCGTGGACTGGGGCCGTCTCATTTTTTTCAGTTCGTTACCCCTACTACGTGCCCGGCCGTCGTTCCTTGGGTAGCAAAGTTTCAGTGCTTCCAAGACGTCTTCAAGTGCGGCTGAAGGGTCAAACCTGCACTTGATAAATTCGCGGCCGTCAAGTGGAAGCCGCCGTACTAGGGCCTTCGTCCAGTCTCCCTTCGGTACCTTGCTCGCCGTCAGCCACGTTTTGAACTCTTCCACGTAGTCTTCGATATCTTCCTCCTCCGGGTTGAAACAAGGCGTCTCTCCGTAGCCGATACTTATGTTTGCGGCTTGAGGTGCTGGGCCGACACTGCTCTCCACCATGTGATGAGGCTGAAGTGGGGATGTAAAGCTCATTTTATTGAGAGGCTGCAGTACATTGTCCTGGTGGGCTATGGTCACCAGGGCCAGTTCCAGGGCTGGGTTTGTGGTCCGGTCCCGGAGGGTTGTTGGGGTCCGATTCTCATCGGTGTAGCCGTTGGGAGGGTTATATCTGTGACAGGACATCTTCGTTCGCCGGGCAAGGAAAAAAAGAAAGAGAAAAAAAAAAAAATAGCACGAAGGTCAAACGATAACTAGCACGTTGTATTTTTAACGGCTTCCGCGAAAACGGTGGTCAGTGGTCAAATACAACTTGTACCTGTTATCTCTGTGGTGCCGTTTCACTGATAAATAACAAATAAACAAAATTTAAAATAATTTTATAACGGTCACGTGTATTTCTGGTCGGTTGCTTGTTGACACACAACAATATTGTACCCTAAGAAAGCGCGTGGTATTAGGGAATGCCTTAAATTAATAGAAGGTCTTAAGCAGAGAGTTGGGGAAAGTCCTATGGTTTTTAAAGAAAGATTCTTGGCCATTAGAGATAAAGTAGAGCACAGATTTGACGATAGTTTAGTTTTCGAAATTTTCCTCGAAAATGTGCTCGAAAAGTATAGAGAGGCTATTGTTCGCAGTGAGGCTAAATCAATAGACAAAGCAGTCAGTGTCATGGCCACGGAGGATAGTGTAGAACACCGTTGCAGCTTTATGAAAGGGGTATGTTCAGTAGAAGGGGTTGAAGAAATAAATAGCATTAAGGGTGAGATGAAGATGCATAGTGCCAGTGTAAACAGGATAAAGCACGAAAATGAGCAGTGTATTGAAGACCTTAGGGGTGAGATAGAAAAACTGACTAAATTGTTGGGCAAAATCAAGCTGAGTCCACCTGAGTGTAGGTTAGGACATATAGCTAGTGATTGCTCAAGACAGTCTTCTATGTTTGCCAACCGCAATACTCTTGACAATGCTGAGATTGTGAACATACGTTCTTATGGCGGTGATCAGACTGGAAATCTGCCAATAGTTAAGGTGAATATTAACGGCAATATGTGGCACCTGTTATATGATACAGGAAGCCAAGTCAGTATCATTGATTCTGAAAAGTGCAAGGTCTTGAAGGAGAATTGGGACGATGCACTTAAAACTTTACGTATAGTGTCAGTGACAGGCCACGAGCAGACACTTACATGTGTTAAAACCTGTAGAGTTGGTAACGAAAACGGCACCGTGCTGGGAGAGATAAGCTTCTGGTTAATGTCACTCGGAGATAAGGGCTACGACAGGATTCTGGGAATCAACGATATAAGGAGATTGAATATCCCATTGCCTCCCGTACGGGAGCGTTGCAACATGATTTCCTTGAAACCAGAATACCGTGATTGTGTAGACCTTAGCTGCATTGCCAGTGCACTTAGACCTATGGGTTCAAGCTCCTTAGAGGGAAAATCAGTGAAGCACATTGAAAACGAGGCTGTAAAGTTGCCACCTACTGAGTTTAACAGAAAGTGTGAGTGTAGCGCTGGGTCTGTTAATAGTTTTAGGAAGCCTACCTGGGCTGAGAGGTTGAGGGCGATGCGGAAAGCAAAGGAAACTGTCAGACAGTTTATGTCAGGTAATTCTGTTAAAACGCTTATGAATCCTAGGCCACCTTACACCAGAAGTTTCGACAAAGGAGACCTGGTAATGCTATCTGTTCCTAAGAATAAAGGTTACTCCAACTTCTATGGGCCTTTCCGTGTGTAAGCTAGGGTCTCCAATGTTAACTTCTGAGTAAGAGGGGTCACCATGAATGACGTGAAAGTTGTACATGTCAATAGGATGAAAGCATTTATAAACAGGCGTTAAAGAAGAGCTTTTAGCTCTTGGACTTGAGAGAACTGAATGAAATTGGATCGTTCGGTTTCTCATCAAGTGAGCGTCTGTCAGTTCCCAAAGTCTCTACCTAACATACCCAGCCGGTCCCAGATGATAGCTTATTTGGTCCCCCATTAAACTCTGACTGCTAAAGCATATTATATATGTGTGTTTGGTAATCACTCATGGTAACTCACGTAGTTTGCGCAGAAATTTTTGGTTAACTTCTTTTTGGGAGGAACAAGATAGAAGGCACCTCTATGGAACAACCCGGATGCCTTCTTCTCCTCTCTTTAGTTAATCCTTTTTTTTTATCTTGTAACATGTCTCCCGTGAGCTTTTTCCCTCCCGATCAGCGGGAGGTTTTCCTTACGGGACAATGAGAATGTTTGGGAGATTGGTTAGTTTTTTTTTTTTTGGAAGGATACCTTTTGTAAAATTTATCTTGGCAAACATTTGCATTTTTTTCTGTTCAGTTTTCTAGAGGTAAGAATGTTGTTTTCGGTTGTTAGTGAACAAATCTCTCACGCCTTCTCATTGGACGAATGTGGCCATGTTTGTATATAAAGGGGACGAAGGGAATGCGGCGAGAACAGAGAGTGCGTGGATAATCTGTGTGGAGCCACCCAAAAGTGGTTTTTCTACTGGCGGTTTTCCCTGTCTGGCTGTTCTCTTGGCATCCCTGTGTCCCCAGTCCGATCCCTCCCAACGCTACACTAAAGCTAAGTATTTTTTTATTTTATTTAACAAATCGTGAGTTGTTTTTATCTCCCTTTTGTTGTTAGTGTTGTATTCTTGAGTGTACGCTTTTCTGTGTATTAAGGTACTTTAATTTAGGCCCTAGCTTATTCCATTTTTTGTGTGTTAAATCCGCGAAAGTAAATACTTTTGTCACTATAAGCTTATGTCCATAGTTCACTAAACACCCCTAAGCTGCCTTCCATAGAAAATGCAGGGTATATAACAAAACCAGTCCAATACATTAGTAGAGCGGTCTAGAGATTAATTTGGCGAAACCGCTGAGAGGGTTCACTACTGATGAGCCAAGCCCTCTCATTCAATAACTCATATCATTGCAGTAAGGTTTGTAGAGATAATATTTGATGATATTTAAAAGAAACGCATTGCCAGTAAATTTATTTGTGTAAAATTTTAATGATAGATGGCAATAAAATTTAATTTACAAATATTTGTTTGTTTCAGATTTCAGTTCATATATTGTTGATAATTTCCCACATTTCTGCTGAAGTCTGGCAATTAACAATCTGTTGAAGATAAGTTTCAGCATTATGCAGAAGTCTTGCAGCACGTTGTTCTGCTGTTTTATTGTCAATACGACTTCTATAAGTTTCAGCATTACGCAGAAGTCTTGCAGCATCTTGTTCTGCTGTTTCATTGTCAATACGACTTCTATGAGTTTCAGCATTACGCAGAAGTCTTGCAGCACGTTGTTCTGCTGTTTCATTGTCAATACGACTTCTATAAGTTTTAGCATTACGTAGAAGTCTTGCAGCACATTGTTTTGCTGTTTTATTGTCAATACGACTTCTATAAGTTTCAGCATTACGCAGAAGTCTTGTAGCACGTTGTTCTGCTGTTTCATTGTCAATACGACTTCTATGAGTTTCAGCATTACGCAGAAGTCTTGCAGCACGTTGTTCTGCTGTTTCATCGTCAATACGACTTCTATGAGTTTCAGCATTACGCAGAAGTCTTGCAGCACGTTGTTCTGCTGTTTCATTGTCAATACGACTTCTATGAGTTTCAGCATTACGCAGAAGTCTTGCAGCACGTTGTTCTGCTGTTTCATTGTCAATACGACTTCTATAAGTTTCAGCATTACGCAGAAGTCTTGCAGCACGTTGTTCTGCTGTTTCATTGTCAATACGACTTCTATAAGTTTCAGCATTACGCAGAAGTCTTGCAGCACGTTGTTCTGCTGTTTCATTGTCAATACGACTTCTATAATTTTCAGCATTACGCAGAAGTCTTGCAGCACGTTGTTCTGCTGTTTCACTATCTAGTTTTATACGTTTAGCTTCAGCATCTCGTTGGAGTCGTTCAGCGCGTTGATCAGCTGTTTCTTGTTGCCTTGCATTTCGCCTTCTTTCGGCAGCTGCGGCCTTTCTTTCCTCTTCAGAGTTATATTTTTTAGGACGCATGTTTTTTTTGCTGTATCAGCTGTTGTTAATACAATGATTATTTTATGACTGTAAAAAGTAAACAGTAAAGACACCGTAGGTTTTGGCCAGATCTGACCTATGACGTCAAAATGACGCGCGATGTAAACAAAGGTTATGATTGGTATATTGTTTTTTTTTAACACGATTTATTTATTAATATTTTAAATACCTGTGATTAATTTATAGTGTCAATATATTTATAAAGGTCTTTTTATTTTAATAATTTTCTATTAGCAATTTTTTAATTATGTTTTATCGCAAACGTAAACAAAGAAATACTGGCGTAATACGTTCCAATGGTGCCAACGGTGATATTTATAAATAGGAATATACAAAAAAAATAAAAATTATAAAATTATTAATACTTTAAATTACATTAGCCTAACCGACCCTAACCTTAAACGAACCTAAACCTAACCTGAACGAACCTGAACCTAACCTAACCTTAAACCAACCTAAACCTAATGTGGTGGTTAATAACGACAATCCACATAAATAATTTCTTAAAATTATATTTGATAGCGATTTTGTTTTAAGTTGAAAATTTGCCTTGAATTAAATACCAAACGATGTACGTTTTCGTTGTTTTTAAATATTGCGAAATATGTTATATTTTTTGTTTTAAATATAAATATTTAATATGTATTTCTTAAATATTTATAATTTGATATTATGAGTAATTTTATTTTTCACTTTTGATCGAATTGAAATTCTTGTTTGATTGCTTGCAAATGTTCGTTAAAGTTTATATTTTAAATACGCGGCTCACCAATTTATGTGGGCGGCATTGATTTATAAGCGGAGTCTGTTGGATAACTGAATGCTACGACAGCTAGCGCCACACTGGACCTATCATCATCACAACTGTTTGTTTACCTTCTTCTCTATACTATAATAACTGTTCGCTACCATAACTTTGTTTTTCTTGCTAAATGGATAATAAAGATTATTATCATATAATCCTCAACGTCCTCATGCCTTCCTACAAGCTGTAAGTACTTAAATCTTACAACAATTAGATTATGAGACTGAATATTGCATGAAATTCAACTAACGAGTTAAGACAGAAAAAAAAAAGGCTTAGCAAAAATGGCGTCACTCCCGAGCCACGATGTAACCCTAAATAAGCTCGACGGCTATAACTACTCACTATGGTCTTTCAAAATTGAAATGCTCTTGCAAAAGGAAGATCTTTGGGAAGTTGTCACCGAAAATATTCCAGATGAACCTAAAATCGAATGGAAAAAGAAAGACTCAAAAGCTAGAGCTATCATTAATCTAAGCATCGCCGACTCACAAATAGTGCATGTCAAAAACCTACTAGCAGCCAAAGCTACCTGGGACACTCTCAAAAATATCTATGAAAGAAAAACACTCTCAGGAAAAATTTATTTGCTAAGGAAACTATACAGCTTAAAACTCGAAGAAGACAAAGACATGCAACAGCACATCACTACCATGATGGAAATTGTTGACAAACTGCGAACCATTGGCGAAACACTAAAGGACTCTCACATCACGGCTATACTGCTTTGCTCGCTTCCAAAGAGCTACTCCAATCTCATCACGATGTTGGAATCAAGGCCTGATGACGAGCTAACGCTTGAATTCACCAAGAACAAACTCCTTGATGAACACACACGCAGAGTAGAAAGCTCGAAAGACGAAAGCACCGAATCAAAAGCCTTAAAAAGCCTCCACAGTGCTTCAAGCCAAAGAAGAGAAAAAGAGAAGAAATTCTGTTCTTTCTGCCACAAACCAAACCACTCCAAAGAAGAATGTTGGCACTATCAAAAGCGAAACAACAGCAACAAAGAGTACAAGTATGAAAACTTCAGAAGAGGAAACGTACCAAAGTACACAAATCAGTCGAGTGTCACCCAAGAACAACCCACAAATCAGAGAACAACAAAAGGACCTAACCCAAAAGCTCTCAATTGCACTCAACGAGAAGCAAGTGTACACAACTGGTTCGTCGACTCTGGAGCCACATCTCATATGGCGTACGATGAAAGCTTCTTCACTGAACTTAACGGAGAACAAACACAAAATGTTGTGGTTGCTAATGGCAATAAGCTGCAGGTCAAAGGGATAGGACAAGGAGAAATCAAAGTCATCACACCCCAAGGAAAGACTGACACCTTACTTCTCACAAAAGTTCTCTACATCCCGGAACTAACAGACAACCTTCTGTCAGTGAGTGCGGCCACCTCCAACGGATGTAAAGTAACGTTCAACAGAGATTGGTGTACCATCGAAAGAGACAACACAGCCCTCGCGAACGGTATACTTGACAATGGAATGTACCGACTCCACCTGGATGACAACCCCCAACTCGCACATTCAAAGCAAATGTTGCAAAACAAAACCACTGCAAGAACAAAAATTGCCTCATGCTCTGGCACGACAGACTAGGACACAGAAATATAGAATCAATTAAGAAGATTCGAAATGAGAACCTAGCAAGAGGACTAAGTCTAAATAACTGTTCGCACAGCACAGACTGCGTTCAGTGCATTCAAGGAAAACTCACCGAAACCCCATTTCCAAAGAAGACAGAGTACAGAGCAACTGAAACGCTTCAACTTGTCCACAGTGATATCTGCGGCCCATTACCAACTAACTCTCTCAGCGGTAAGAGATACTTCATCACCTTCACTGATGACTACAGCAGATACACAAAGGTCTACCTCCTGAAAGGAAAAGACGAAGCCTATGAAAAAATAAAAGACTACGTCATCTCAGCACACACGGAATTTGGAAAAAATATCCAAACCATACGGACAGACAACGGTCGTGAGTACGTAAACCGACAAGTCGAAGATTTCCTGAACCAAAGCGGAATCAAACATCAGCTAACAGTCCCCTACTCACCAGCCCAGAACGGAGTAGCAGAAAGGAAAAATCGATCACTAATGGAGATGACAAGATGCAGGCTGTTTGACTCAGGACTCCCACAGTCTCTATGGGCGGAAGCGGTTACCACAGCTAATTACCTACACAACCGAATACCCTCGAAAGCTACAGACAAGACTCCTTTTGAACTATGGACCAACAGGAAGCCCAGTCTGAAGCATCTAAAAAGATTCGGATGTAAAGCCTTCGCCTATATTCCCAAGATAAAAAGAAACAAGTTGGATAGCAAAGTTATCGAAGGGATCTTTCTTGGATACGATGATCGAAGCAAAGGATACAGAATCCTGCACGATACAGACAACATCACAATCAGCAGATCCGTAAAATTTATAGAAAAAGAAAATGGGTTTCACCTCGCTTCCACAAAAACAACTTCACCACAAGTACTAAGTACAGATCTAACTTCCTCCAATCATATTGGTAATGCAGAGGAAAGTCAGGAACCAGGAACACAATCCGAAAACCTTGAGGACTCAGAAACCGAGGATTACCTTCAACCCGGTACAAGCACAGGAACACAAGTGGTCACACAAAGAAGATCCACGAGACCAACAAAGGGAATACCTCCCATAAGAAATGACTACATGCTGTACAAAACTGAAGCTCAAGACATTCCGACACCCACCAGCTACTCGGAAGTCCTACAATTACCAAAAATAGAAAGAGAAAAATGGCTACAAGCAATGAACGAAGAACTAAATTCTCTTGAGAAGAACAATGTATGGGAACTAACGCCTCTACCTAAGGGCAAAAAGATCATAGGATGTAAATGGACCTATAAACAAAAACTCAATTCCAAAGGAGAAATAGAGCGGTACAAAGCCAGACTCGTAGCAAAAGGGTTCAATCAGAAATTTGGCCGAGACTACGAAGAAACCTTTGCACCAATTGTGAAGCATTCTACAATTAGAGCCTTCCTAGCTGCATCAGTCTACAAAGGGATGAAAGTGAACCACCTCGATGTGAAGACAGCGTTCCTACACGGCGACCTAGATAAAGAACTCTACATGGAACTCCCAGAAGGACTCCATACAAAACAAACAAACAAAGTCTGCAAACTAAAGAAGGCAATTTACGGTCTAAAACAAGCTGGAAGATCTTGGAACACAAAAATTGCAAGCACTCTAATTAAAAATAACTTCAAACAGAGCATTGTAGACCCATGCCTATTCACCAAGAATGAAGAAAACCATTCCATCTACTTGATTCTATATGTGGATGACATGCTCCTCGCAAGCGATTCCGAGATAATCATCCAAAACACTGTAAAAACTCTCGAAAGCGTAGTATCCAGACCAGATATCGCAGCTCCAGTCTGCATACTCAGCAGCAGAAACCAGAATCCTAGAAATTGTGACTGGAATGCAGCAAAAAGAATCGTAAGATATCTAAAAACTACTAAAGAACTCGAGCTACGCATATCTAACCAAAAACCTCCCACACTGGAAGCATACAGTGATGCCACATGGGCAAGCGACAACACCGACAGAAAATCACTAAGCGGAAACTTGTTCCTACTGGGATCAAACCCCATCTCATGGATGACTGGGAAACAAGGTTGCGTATCTCTCTCATCCACCGAAGCGGAACTAATCTCCGCAGCTGAAGCCTCACAAGAACTGTTATGGCTTCTCGACTTGCTAAAGGATCTCGAACTGGAACAGAAAGCTCCAATCTACTTCCACCAAGGCAATCAATCATGTCTCAAGATATGTTCATCCGAAAAAGTGTCTTCTAGAACCAAGCACATCGCAACCAAGATCCATCACCTGAAGGATCTTCAGAAGAAGACAGTGATAAAAATGATCTACTGCCCAACTGGCGACATGAAGGCGGACATTCTGACCAAGTCGCTACCAAGGCCGACATTTGAGAAGTTACGCTACAACCTCGTGATGTCTCCACATTCATGCCGGGGATTTGTTGGATAACTGAATGCTACGACAGCTAGCGCCACACTGGACCTATCATCATCACAACTGTTTGTTTACCTTCTTCTCTATACTATAATAACTGTTCGCTACCATAACTTTGTTTTTCTTGCTAAATGGATAATAAAGATTATTATCATATAATCCTCAACGTCCTCATGCCTTCCTACAAGCTGTAAGTACTTAAATCTTACAACAGAGTCATATAACAAATTATTTATTGTAAAATCAACTTTTAATTACATTTATTTATACAAATTATCAGAAGGGTTAAATTGGTGTATATTACACGTTAAAGCTCTTTTTTGTATATATGTGTGTGGTCAAAAATCATTTCTAGATTATATAATGTTAGATATATGTGTTTGATATATTATAGATAAATATTTACATTTTATATGATTTATGTTTTATATTTAAAATGATGTATAATTATTTTATTATATTGATATGAGAACAATTAATATGATATTAATGTTAATATATGGGAGCCGCTATATCACACCCTTCCAGTGACGGAAGTCACGTCCAATAGACTCATTGTACCTGGAAGGAGTTTTTATCGTCTTCCGCTGCGGGTCTCCTTTGGCAATTCGAACCGCACCCCAGGCTTAGATGGTTGCGGTTTACTGGAAGGCCCGATGGGATCTTCTCTGCTGGCAGGTTGATCTAGTGTTCCCAAGATATAAGCGGGCTTTAATCGATTTATCGATATCGTCACTTCCCTGTTCTTAATTTTTAGCGTAAAAAAATTATCAGATTTTTCAAGAACTGGATAAGGTCCTTCGTAATATGGTTCTAAAGGCTTTCTAATTCTATTGATTCTCAGGAAAACTTGATCAGATTTAAATAAATCTTTATGGATAAAAATATCTTTGGTTACATTGTGATTCGTTGTTATTGGTCTAACCATATGCATATACTCTATGAGGTTCGATATAAATAAACTGGAATCAACTCGACTTACAGGCTTCTCAAAAAATTCTCCAGGTAATTTAATGGTTTTTCCATAAACCATCTGTGATATTGAAAAACCCATATCCTCTCGAATAGCAGCGCGTAACGCTAGAAGTATTGTCGGCAGAGAATCGGTCCATTTGACTGAATTATGAGCTTTAATAGCAGTTTTAAGTGTCCGATTAAAACGTTCAATTTTACCATTACTTTGAGGATGGTAAGGAGTAGTATGTAGCAGTTTCGTACCGCATATAGCTGCAAGATCTTTGAATACTTGAGATGTAAATTGTCTTCCCTGATCTGAAACTATAGTGTAGGGAGTTCCGAATCTTGACACCCAGTTATTATAAAAGGCTAGGGCTACACTCTCAGATGTTATGTTCTCCAAGGGTATCACTTCCATCCAGGACATATATCTGTCAATGCAAGTGAGGCAATAATACTTTCCATTTGATGGAGGTAGTGGCCCAATTGAATCAATATGAATCACACTGAATCTTTCGTCGGGCTCTTGAAATGTACCAATTTGGGATTTTGTGTGCCTCGTTACCTTTGTTTTTTGACAATTAATGCAAGCCTGGGACCATTTTGGAACGTCTTTTTTTATTTCTTTCCAGATAAATTTTGATTTAAGTTGATTAATTGTAGCCTTTATACCAGATGATTTAAATCGTGAAATTGATGAAAGATTTGAATTCGAAATTTTTCTGGAATAAATGGTCTTATATTTTCTGTTGACACATCACACCAAAGCATTTTGCCAGATTGTAATGGATATTGTTTAAATTTTAGCGATGTATTTTCTTTGCGTAGATTAAGTAATTCATCACTATTATTTTGTTCCTCTGCAATTTTATCATAATCAATACTTGTAACTGCTTCTATTCTAGACAATGTATCTGCAACAATGTTTTCTTTATCACTAATATGCCGGATGTCTGTGGAAAATTGTGAAATATATTGAAGCTGTCTCTGTTGTCTTGGCGAAGCTTTTTCATTATTTTGTTTGAAAGCATATACTAATGGCTTATGATCAGTGAATATATAGAATTCTCTTCCTTCCAACATATATTTAAATTTTTCAATACTCAAATAAATTCCAAGTAATTCTCTATCATAGGTACTGTATACCTTTTGAGCATTATTTAACTTCTTCGAAAAGAATGCTATTGGCTTCCAACAACTATTTTCACATTGCTGCAAAACTGAACCAATAGCATTAATAGATGCGTCTGTACAGAGCGATAATGGAAGTGCAGGGTTGGGGTAGCATAATAATGCAGCACTTGCTAAGTCTTGTTTACATCTTTCAAACTGCAACTTGGCCTCTTCTGACCAATCGATTTTTCTTTTATCATTCTTTTTTGAATCTTTCAGATAATCATGAAGAAGAGCCTGCGTAGAAGCTGCGTTCTCAAGATATCTACGATAAAAATTTACCATACCTAGGAAGGTACGTTTCGTCGTTGGCAGTTTATAATCTAGAATTGTTTGAACTTTTGATGGAAGCGGTTGAGACCCTCCATTAGTCATCCAGTGCCCTAGAAATTCCAATTGGTCAACTCCTAAGATAGATTTAGCGATGTTTATGCGCAATCCATAGTTTTGTAGTTTCTCGAGAACCAGTTTTAAATGGGTTTCATGTTCTTCACAAGTTTCTGAAGCCACTAATATATCGTCCAAATAGGGAAATGTAAATTCCAAGCCACGAAGTACTTCATGAATAAAACGCTGAAACGTAGCTGGTGCATTCCTAAGACCAAAGCTCATGACGTTAAACTCATAAAGCCCAAATGGAGTTATTATGGCTGTTTTAGGCTTGTCCTCCTCGGCAATGGGGATCTGGTAATAGGCTTTAAACAAATCAAGTCTAGAAAAAATCATCTTTCCACTTAAAATATGCTGAAAGTCCTCCAATCTAGGTATTGGATAGCGATCAGGCAAGGTTTGAGAATTTAATTTTCTGTAGTCACCACAAGGTCTTAATGTGCCGTCTTTTTTGGTGACCAGGTGAAGTGGACTAGCCCATTGTGATTTTGATGGCCTGATTATTTCATGCTCGAGCATAAATTGGAACTCTTGTTTAGCTTCATTTAATCTTTTTGGATCCAACTGTCGAGCTCTAGAGAACACTGGTGGTCCTTTTGTTATTATAAAGTGCTTCACATCGTGATTAGCTTTCATTATTCCTACGTTGGGCCTCGTAATATCTGGGTAATTAGCCAATAGTTTAGAAAAAATTGATGTTGTTCTATAAGAGCTTAAAGTCTCTTCAGAGATTGAGCAGATATCACCCTTTATTGTCAGGTTTGTTATACCGTCAATCAATTGGAGATTTCCGTTCCATTGGCTGCATATAGCTTGAAATCGTTCAGGGTGGTCCCAATTTTTCCTTTGAAAGGTATTAAGGAAACATCAGCTCCACTATCTACTAAGAATCGCATGCCAGTATTTTTGTCATTTACAAATAAACGGCTATTGCGACGTATGTTCTGTCCAGCAGCAGAGTGCGTCGCACCACTTACTGCTGGTTGGAGTTTTCCGCATTGACCCATTCACATGGCTTTTTACATTTTCCAGGTAGGCAGTTTTTTCCATACCTATAATGGAAATAGCAAAATTTTCCCTTTGGATTATATCCGCCCTTAGATCGGGAACGGGAGCGTGCATTGTAGCGATAATCACGTGAACTTCGGTCACGAGATCTACCTTGATGCTCCATTTTCATACTTTCTATTTTCTGTTCCAGAGTTTCTATTTTTTTAATAACATTTTTGTTTCATTCTCCGGCTTATCTGCCTCGTAAATCTCCGCCTTGGGGTTTAATTCGGCTATTCTATCAGCCATTACTGCCAATTTGTCGAGCTCTTCCTCGCTAATTATTAAAATTTGCTGAATTGCCTGTGGTAGTTTTTCGAGCCATAGCGTCTTTATAAATTTATTGGATAAGTCCTCTGTTGCTAATGATTTCAATTTCTGCAACAGCTGGCTAGGCTTTAGATCATCTAGTTCAATTCCCGATAGCAGTTTTCGAATTCTTTTTGATTCGCCATCTTTAAATATTCTAAGAAGTCTCTCTTTTGCCTCTGAATATTTATTTATTTCTTTAGAGGTAATTATATCCCAGAGGTTTTCGACATAATTTGGTTCCAATTGAGCGATTAAATAATTGAATTTCGTATTTTCTGTCTTTATATTATTTATCAAGAACTGAGCCTCCACTTGATGGAACCATATATCAGGTCTTTCAATCCAGAAAGGTGGAAGTTTAATATTTACCTTATAGGTCTCAACATTCTCAGTTTCCTCACTTTTCATTTTATCAATTCGTTGTGCTGGTTCTTTTGTTCGGCTCACCAATTTATGTGGTGGTTAATAACGACAATCCACATAAATAATTTCTTAAAATTATATTTGATAGCGATTTTGTTTTAAGTTGAAAATTTGCCTTGAATTAAATACCAAACGATGTACGTTTTCGTTGTTTTAAATATTGCGAAATCTATATATATAAAATTGAATGTCTGTCTGTCTGTCTGTACTCTATAGATTCAAAACCCATACATCCAATCGCCGTGAAATTTTGGGATATTATTAGGTATATCACCGGGAAGGTTTTTGAAAAAATAATTTCATGAATATCTTGAATATCCTTAGAGTTATTTGCAGATTAGTAGATTTAACTCGCAAGCAGCGCCCCCATTGTGACGATGATAACAAGTTTTCTTATCACTAAGTTTGTTATCTTAAAGATTATTTATCAAAAGTAAGATTATCTCAGGATGACACGGCAATTTATTTGAGACAAGAATAATGATACAATTCAAGGCGAAGATACTATTCCTTTAACTTCCAATTACTGAGGGAACCAATTAATATTGATTTTATTCAACTTATCGTGTATTTTTCAAGGTACCGGGAAAAAATGTTCACTAGATAAAACGATGATTTTGTAATGTAGAAAATTAGGAAAGACAAAATTCAGGATGACACGGCACACAGGGACCGGGAAAAAATGTTCACTTTATCGAGAGATTCAAATTTACGAGTTTCAAATTATCAAAATAAATCTTTTTTTTAAATAAGTTTATAGAGAATTGTTTTAACAAATGTTCGTTAGACAAACCTTTACTCGGGTAAAACCTCGTATGTTATATTTTTTGTTTTAAATATTAATATTTAATATGTATTTCTTAAATATTTATAATTTGATATTATGAGTAATTTTATTTTTCACTTTTGATCGATTTGAAATTCTTGTTTGATTGCTTGCAAATGTTCGTTAAAGTTTATATTTTAAATACGCGGCTCACCAATTTATGTGGGCGGCATTGATTTATAAGCGGAGTCATATAACAAATTATTTATTGTAAAATCAACTTTTAATTACATTTATTCATACAAATTATCAGAAGGGTTAAATTGGTGTATATTGTCACACTCTGCATAGTTATTTTGTAAAAATATGTAAATTAGTATAAAATAATTGGTAATAGAAATTTATGTAAATAAGGCTTTTGATATAAGAGCGAGATACAATTAGTCGATAGAGCTTCTTTCGTTTTGTGAGATTAGTTCGTTGTTACTCTAAATCTCCTAGAGTCAGTTTTAACTTTTCCGTTGTTAATAAAAAATAGTTGCTTGCTTTATGAGAACTCGGTCTGGTTTATTTTATGAGATGGCGAACGCTGATCAGAAACCTTTAGAAGCACCTACGGTCGAGGCAGGTGTAACAACTGGTGGAGATGCTGGTTTTGACCCTATACCCTTTAATCCAAGCTTGAACATCAGGAAGTATGCTGGAGACGAAGACCCACGCCAATGGATCACTTCTCTGGAAGAAGTTGGGTTTCTTTACCGCTGGGCGGATTACATCATCACCCGCTACGCCGCCATGAACCTAGTCGGACCTGCTAAAACTTGGTATGAATTCCACAAGATCAATCTTGCCACCTGGGAAATTTTCAAGACTCGCCTCATCCAGGACTTCGCGTCGCTGGAGAACAAGGACGAGATGATGCTCAAACTGAACAGAATGCAGGAGTGGAATGAACTCGCGATGCGATTTGCTGAGGATATATTGCTTCAATGCAGCAAAGTCCAGCCCAATATGGAAGAGACGGAAAAAGTACAATTTGTAATCGGAGGTCTAAAGAAAGAGTACGCGCTGGCGCTATATCTCAACCCCCCTAAAACCATCGACGAACTTCTGGAGGCATGCAAGAGAATCGATGGGTTCGAGAAGGAATACCTGGAACGTAAGGAGAAGAATAAAATTCTTATGAATCGGATTTCTCAAAAAGAAACTAATCATGCCGGATGGAACAGGCGACCAAGAGAGTTTCAATCATATAAAACTGAAAATTACTCGAGGCCTATGATGGGAGCACCAAGACAAAACCAAACTTACTTCCCCCCACAGGGGACTCGTACATCTCCCCGATCCACTCAAAGGGATACATATAGACGAACTCCTTCTGGCAACACTTATGATAGAAAACCTCGGAATGATAGAGGTAGAACCGAGGACGGACGACTTATCTGCTTTAGATGTAATAGACCGGGTCATGTGGCAAAGTATTGCAGAATAAAATATGTTCGCATGGTTGAGGAAGTTCCCCCTAGCCTAGACAGCCCGTCTGATGACAAAAAACCGCTGAACACCCGGAACCTGAGCCCAGAGGTATACGCCGATGTGTGTGAGAGACCAAGCATTCCAACTCACAACAGATTCGAGGTGTTGGAGGATTTAAACTAGAAAGCGCGCCTGTTCCAGTCAACCAGGGCATGTCGAAAATAGGCGCGATCACAGAGATGGATTCAAAAAGCCGAATAAATGTGAGTGTTGATAGAATTGGAATATTGGAAGCCTTGGTTGACACAGGCGCGGATCTCTCGATTGTGGATTTGAGAACTGCTCTCGAAACTGGCGTTCGTATTGAGACCTATAATGGAAAGTGTATTGGCCCAGATGGTAAAAGGGGCTTAATATATTGGGAAGCATTTCAATGGATATAAAAATTGACGAAAAGTCGTTGAATCATAGATTTGTAGTTCTGGAGTCCAATATGAGGTCATTAATAATTGGAAGAGATCTTCTCAGGCGTTTAAATGCGAAAATAAATTGCAAACGGGATATTTTAGAATATGACATTGTGACCGAGTGTCAAGACTCGAACGAAGCACCCAGGAAGATAATCAATCAGCAGGATGAAGTAGTGCCTCGGCTTTGTGTTAAACTAGTCAGGGTAACCGTGAAGGCCGGTGATGGCGAATACGTGGTTGAACCAAATGAAAGGCTAACTCTTACAAATGGGCTTAGAATTGCTAGATGTCTGATCACGGTAAGAAACAAATTAGTGGATTTATGGATAACTAATCCTTATCCTCGAACATTAAAAATAATGAAGAATCAGACCTTGGGCTACGCAAGTCCTCCCACCACGGTTAATTATATAGAAAATGATGAGGAAGATAAGGTGACGGAAATTCAGATAAACGAGGACCTGACATTAAGCCAAAAGAATGAATTAAGGCAAGTTTTATCGAAATACAGTGATCTATTTTAATCAAAATTGGGCAAGACGAATTTGGCCAAACATAGAATTGACACAGAAAATGCGAAGCCGATAAAACACAAACCGTACAGAGTTAGCCCTAAGGAGCGAGACATCATCAAAGAACAAATTCAGGATATGCTCCAGGAGGGAGTAATAAGGGCATCTTCTAGTCCATGGGCTTTTCCGGTTATTTTGGTTAGAAAGAGAGATGGCAATTGGCGATTTTGTGTGGACTACAGGAAACTGAACAGCATAACGGTAAAGGATGTTTATCCGATCCCCAGAATTGATGATGTTATGGACACACTTCAGGGATCTAGATATTTCACGGCCATAGATCTCAGATCGGGATACTGGCAGGTAGAGATCGAGGAACAAGACAAGAAGAAGACGGCCTTCACAACATCCCACGGGTTATACGAATTTAATGTTATGCCATTTGGGTTGTGCAATGCCCCAGCTACTTTCGAAAGAATTATGGACAATGTACTAAAAAACATTAAATGGAAATTTTGCCTCTGTTACCTAGATGACGTTGTTATCTACAGTCCCGACTTTACCACTCATCTCGGAAGGATTGAGGCTGTCTTAAAGTGCTTTCGTGAATCGAACCTGAGGCTTAATGGGAAAAAGTGCCGATTTGGATTTGAAGAAATTGAAATACTCGGTCACGTGACAAGCAAACATGGAATTAAACCGGCAGATCATAATGTTAAAGCGATTAGAGATTTTCCCCGTCCTTCAAAGACAAAAGAAATTCAGTCATTCATAGGACTTTGCTCATATTACAGGAAATTCATTAAGAACTTCTCGCGAATAGCTGACCCACTGTTCAAACTAGCAAGAAAGGATTCTCCATTCATCTGGTCAGAATCTCAGGAAGAAGCATTTATAACTCTGAAATCTTTGCTAACAAATCCCCAGATATTGTCACATTTTGACCCAGAAGCACCGACCCAGATCCACACCGATGCATCAAATATTGGCCTAGGTGCTACCCTTGTTCAAACTATCAATGGTCAAGAAAAAGTAATTTCATACATAAGTCGATCATTAAGCAAGCCAGAACGTAATTATTCGACAACGGAGAAGGAATGCTTGGCATTAGTATGGTCAATGTCGAAGTTACGGCCTTATCTATATGGAAGGCGCTTCAAAGTTATGACGGACCATCACGCATTATGTTGGTTAAGAAACCTACGGGATCCAACAGGTAGACTTGCAAGATGGGCATTAAAAATACAAGAATATGACTTCGAAATAATTTATAAATCCGGGAAAAAACATTTGGATGCAGATGGTCTTTCACGAGGTCCATTACCAGAGGCTGATTTTGACGATAACTATGATAGTTTGTTTTTCAACCCAGTCATCGAGGATTCCGACGAATATATCGAAAACATCAAGAGATGCCTCGGTGACACGGAGGGCAAGCGATCGATCGTTGAAAATTTTAAAGAAGAAAACGGATGTCTGTACAAAAGAAATCCGAGGCCAGAAGGAAGAGCCTGGCTGCTGGTGGTGCCCAGAGTGAGAAGGAAGGACATTTTAAAAGAGTACCACAATCATATGATCTGTGGCCATTTAGGTGTGACCAGAACAATGCACCGTCTAAAGGATAAATATTTCTGGCCAATCATGCTGAAAGATGTGGTGGAATATGTTAGGACCTGCCATCTGTGCCAAAGCAGGAAGGGTTCTAATCAGTTGCCTGCTGGCCTACTTAATCCGATCCCTGCTGCAAATTATCCCTTCGAGAGAGTTGGGATCGACTTTTTGGGACCATTGCCATCTACGAAGAACAGAAAGAAGTGGATGATAGTATTGACCGACTATTACACAAAATATGCGGAAACGAAGGCTGTCATCGATGCCACAGCTAGGGAGGTTGCTAAATTTCTGACAGAAAATGTGATTTTGAAACATGGAGCCCCACGGTTTCTGATTAGCGATAGAGGAAGCCAATTCACGAGCAATTTGGTGAAAGAAATAACCAAGATATGTCAAATTCAGCATTGCCTCACAACAAGCTATCACCCACAAACAAATGGCCTCACAGAGCGATTGAACAGAACATTGATCAATATGATAAGCATGTACGTGAACGTAGATCAAAGGAATTGGGACGAGATACTTCCATTCATAACCCATGCTTACAATACGACAATACAAGAAACAACCAAATATTCCCCGTTCTTCCTTTTGTATGGAAGGGAACCAGTCTCGATTTTGGATGACACGAATATCTTCATTGAGCCCGATTCGGAGGATTATGACGAGTACGTGAGCAAGTTGATGGAAAAAATCGTGAGAACGAGAGATATTGTGAAAGTTAATACCGAGAAAAGTCAGGAAAAAATGATTAATTATTAGAACCAAAAACATCGGCAAACTGGTTATGAACCAGGTGACTTGGTAGCGCTGTGGACTCCAATAAGAAAACCTGGAAAATGTGAGAAACTTTTGAGACGCTATTTCGGACCCTACATCGTGCTGAAAAAAATTTCTGATGTGAACTATTCCATCGTGCCAGAAGATAACCCTGGGAACCGCACACAGCCTACAACAGTTCACATAAGCAGAATCAAGCCTTACTTTGCGAGAATGGAAGACGGTCACGAGGACGCGACCATTTTGGAGGAGGGAGAAGTGTCACACTCTGCATAGTTATTTTGCAAAAATATGTAAATTAGTATAAAATAATTGGTAATAGAAATTTATGTAAATAAGGCTTTTGATATAAGAGCGAGATACAATTAGTCGATAGAGCTTCTTTCGTTTTGTGAGATTAGTTCGTTGTTACTCTAAATCTCCTAGAGTCAGTTTTAACTTTTCCGTTGTTAATAAAAAATAGTTGCTTGCTTTATGAGAACGCGGTATGGTTTATTTTATGAGATGGCGAACGCTGATCAGAAGCACCTACGGTCGAGGCAGGTGTAACATTTATAATTTGATATTATGAGTAATTTTATTTTTTACTTTTGATCGAATTGAAATTCTTGTTTGATTGCTTGCAAATGTTCGTTAAAGTTTATATTTTAAATATGCGGCTCACCAATTTATGTGGGCGGCATTGATTTATAAGCGGAGTCATATAACAAATTATTTATTGTAAAATCAACTTTCAATTACATTTATTTATACAAATTATCAGAAGGGTTAAATTGGTGTATATTACACGTTAAAGTTTTTTTTGTATATATGTGTGTGGTCAAAAATCATTTCTAGATTATATAATGTTAGATATATGTGTTTGATATATTATAGATAAATATTTACATTTTATATGATTTATGTTTTATATTTGTGGTGACCGCACTTTGCTTCAGCGAACTGGGACAAAGCTTCAAAACACATACGGGCAGAAAAATGGCAGCCCCACTTTGCCTCGGCAAGCACGTGTTTTGAGAACACTTCACTACGCATGCGCGGGCGTCATCCGGAACTTTCTAGCGGCTGGCTTCTTCCGACACTTGATCGGGCACTCACGCGGTAAACAACAAGGCTAACTACAACGGCCGTTACTTCAACCTTTGTTTCTTTTCTCTTTATAATTTCTCTTGCTTTAAATAAATTAATTTTAATTATAATTTTATCAGCAGCCTTTCCACAAACCACACCAACATATCACGCAGCACCAATCCTACATATTTAAAATGATGTATAATTATTTTATTATATTGATATGACAACAATTAATATGATAATAATGAGCGGCTACACTAACTTAAACTAACGTAAATTAACTACGAAATATTAATTAATAATTAATTTTATAATAATTTTAAATATCGGTCATCATTGCGCTCTCAAGGTATTAACATCGTGTGCATTCATAACACACACGTGTTTACAATTGCGCTAAATATTTCCAAAAAAAAATCTTTTTTAAAATAAAAGGCCATTTAGAAAAAATATATATATATATATTGACACTATAAATTAATCGCAGGTATTTAAAATATTAATAATTAAATCGTGTTAAAAATAAAAACAATGAACCAATCATAACCTTTGTTTACATCGCGCGTCATTTTGACGTCATAGGTCAGATCTGGCCAAAACCTACAGTGTCACCCATTGGGATCAGTAAACATGAGGGCAACCATTTCGTTCAATTACATTACTTTATTTTTCATTAGCCGAATGACCCGGGCAACGCCTGGGTTTTACCCGATTAAATGTTTTTATTCAAATACTATTCGTTACAATTATAAATTGGCACCTTGGATGTAACTATTGTGAAACGTCCCGCTCCAAACTTTGTATGTTTTTAAAATATAAAAATAAATGTGTAAATTTTCACAACGATATTTGAAAATTATATTATTTTGATTTTCAAATACTATTCGTTACAATTATAAATTGGCGTCGTGGATGTCACTCTTGTGAAACGTCCCGCTCCAAACTTTGTGTCTGAGAAGCGATATTTTTATAGAAAGATGATCTGACTTTTGTTTTCTGCTCGAATGAATGTTTTTCTGTTAGAATTTTGTTCCTGCGTACAAAATAATGAACTGGTTTCACCTGTGGTCTCTGCTTTTTGGAATTTTTCCCGATATAATTTTGTATCTGATAATCAAACATGATATAGCAATATCGTCATCATCATTTTCTGACTAAAATATATAGTTTTAATAATTGATTTATATATTTTTTAAAATAGCCTATCGTCTTCCCCGTATTTTTTTTTTACCTTTGTATGGAAATTTTGGTTTGAATTAGTGAACTACTGCGAATTTGTATACCGGACATACAAACCAACAAACATACATTCATTTTTATATATATAGAAGAAGAAGATATAACATTTTTGTAAACAAAAAAGGTGATGATGATAAATTAAATGAATATTTACACAATCACAGAAAAAAATTATATTAAACCTTTATATAAACATAAATATTCTAACTAAATTAAACATTCTCCCGCCACCAACTTGATGGGGGACCATCAAAAAACATTATATAGGTAACAAACATAATTTTACAATAGATCTTCTGTAAGTCCCATTAGCAGTCTTGACTTCTACCACTCTGATTCTAGCGTCATCTCCTGGAAACACCTTTGAAATTCTTCCAATCTTCCATGCTAGTGGAGGTTGTTGTTCATTCCTTATCAACACCAGGGATCCTTCCTTAATGTTGGGTTGGGGCTTACACCATTTGGATCTTTGTTGAAGTTGTGACACATATTCTTGGGACCATCTTGTCCAAAAATGATTCATTGATTTTTGAATTAATTTCCATCTATTTGGCAAACTCGTTGCTATGATGTCATCTTCATCGGGAAGCGCTGTTAAAGAACCACCTATTAAGAAGTGACCAGGAGTCAATGCCTGTAGATCTTCAGGATCCTCAGAAAGAGGACAAAGAGGTCGCGAATTCAGGCAAGCTTCAATTTGTGCTAACAATGTTGTTAGTTCTTCAAAATTTAGCAAAGCACTGCCCATTGTTCTTCTAAGATGATATTTCATGGACTTAACTCCGGCTTCCCAAAGTCCACCAAAATGTGAAGCTGATGGTGGAATAAATTTCCACTAAATTCCCTCTGAATTCATAAGAACTTTACTGGCATTGTGACATAGTTTCCCAATAATCTTATGCGCACCAACAAAATTAGTGGCGTTGTCACTATGAATTGTTGCTGGTTTACCTCTTCGAGCAATGAACCTTCTTATTGTGGATAGGAGAGCATCTGTGGTCAGACTACTGATTAATTCTAGATGAATGGCCCGAGTGCTGAAACATATGAACAAGGCAACGTAAGCATTCATGGTTGAAGTTGTACGTCCCATGTTCCGTTTAATCAGAAAAGGTCCTGCAAAATCTATTCCAGTTACCAAAAACGGCCTTGATCTCTTGATCCTTGCAAAGGTAGATTTCCCATTAATTGAAAAGGAGCTTCTTTTTTTTAACGAAATTTAGCGTATTTCATGCATGTTCTTAAAATTTTCCGTACAATATTTCTTCCAGAAGGTATCCAGAATATATTTCTTATTGCTGCAAGCGTAACTTGAGTTGATGAGTGAAGATTATGGACATGAACATTGTTTACAATAAGAGTGGTAAGATGATGTGATCTTGGAAGTAAAACTTGATTAATCTGATCACCATAAACATTTACATTTTTTAATTGTCCGCCAACTCTAATGATTCCCCTTGAATCCAAAAAGGGACATAGATTGTATATTCTACTCTTATTCGGGATTGGCTTGTTTCTTAACAGGCAATGCTTTTCTTTGGAAAATTCAATAGATTGAACACACTTAACAACTGTCAACAGGGGATCATTCAACTCTCTTAATGTTAAGGGCTCCCTGTCCCTTGAATGTAAAGGCATTCGACTGTTGTTGACAAATCTTAAGCACCAAGCTATGATACATTTCAGTTTGGTTAATGATGAGCAGTTTATTACAATGGATGGGATTTCACTCTCAATTGTACCAAAATACGCCTTGATTTTTTCTTCTTCTTTAAATTCTTCCTACTAAGTCGGATGGAAATATTCCTCGTGATGCACAGTCTGCTGGATTCTGCCTTCCATCAACATGGCACCAAACCCCCCGGTGTATCTCAGAAACTCGATTTGCCACAAATGTCTTCCATCGGCACGGCTCGGAATTGATCCAGCATAAGGCTATAGTAGAATCAGACCATAAATAAATTTTATTGATGGTAAGAGGAAGGTTATCATATACAGTTTTCACTAATCTTGCCAAAAGTAGAGCAGAACATAATTCTAACCTTGGAAGTGAAACCACCTTCATGGGTGCGACTCTTGTTTTTGCCACTAAGAGAAATGTCTTAGCGCTTGTGTTTGAGAGGATCACCTTTAGATACAGAGATGCAGCATATGCCTTCTGTGATGCATCACAAAAGCCATGAAATTCTACCTTCATAAAATTACCTGGTACCACGCATCTTGGGATCTGAATGTGCTCTAGCGATTGAAGATCCTGGTTTATCAAAGTCAGCTTCCTTCTTAGTTCCTCTGGAATTGGGTCATCCCATTCCATACCAGTCTTCCAAAGTTCTTGCAAAATCAGTTTAATAGTGGTCGTAAATGAAGAGATCCAACCCAGTGGATCAAATATTTTAGCAACCTGTGATAGTATTCCTCGTTTTGTCATAGAGTTCAGTGGCAGAGCTATTCCCTTAAATGTGAAACCATCAGTTCTTGGTTGCCATTGAAGGCCTAAAACGTTGACAAATACCTTGGATTCCTTAAACCCAATATTTGTGTTGGGGGATATTAAATGATTTGGTAAAAGTGACAGAACATCAGGAACATTGGAGGTCCACTTACGAAGTTCGAAGCCTCCTGCACTTAGTAAACCATAGAGTTCTTGCACCAAATTCTTGCCTTCATCTACTGAAAAAGTTCCAGTTACTAGATCATCAACATGAAAATCTGTCAATGCTATTTTGCTAGCTTTTGGAAACTTACTCTGCTCATCCAAAGCCAACTGTTTGATGATACGAGTGTCCAAAAATGGTGCACAACTAGTCCCATAAGTGACAGTTTCTAGCCGATAGTCCTTTATTTTATCATGAGGATCATTCCGCCATACAATTCTTTGGAATTCCGAGTCTTCTTGTGATATTCTAATTTGCCTATACATCTTGGCGATATCAGCATTTATAGCAACAGGATGAATTCTGAATCTCAGAATGAGGTGAAACAAATCCTGTTGAATTTTGGGCCCTGGAATTAAAGCATCATTCAAGGACAAACCTGAATCAGTCTTTGCTGATGCGTCAAATACTACTCGCAATTTGGTGGTGCAACTTTTTTCCTTTATTACAGGATGATGAGGCAGATAGTACCTTCCCTTAATGATATCTTCCTTTGGTACTAAGCTCATATGTCCCAATTCAAGATATTCCTTAATGAAGCTTCTATATTGGTCATAAACTTCAGGTCGTGGAATCAAAGATCTTTCCAAAGAACAAAGTCTTTTGATCGCATTGGATCTTGAATCTCCTAATTGGCAGCCATTCCGAAATGGCAGTTGTACAACATATCTGCCGGTGGAATCCCTTCCATATGTTTTCACAAAATGGATTTCACTTTCATCCTTAGATATAGAAGTCACATCAGGAATGGATTCCAATTTCCAAAATTTTTCGACTATATTTTGGGTTTCAAGGCATGCATGATGTGACTGAATGATATTCCTAATACTTCTCCTACTACCCTTAGAGGAAACTCTTCCAGAAAGGAGCCATCCTAATTTAGAAGAAGTAGCAGTTAGTTGTTCTTCATCGCCGATAACGGACTCGCCAGTGAACAGGGTCATAGCTAATTCAGCACCAATTAATATGTCGATGGGAGCAGAAATATTATAATCTGGATCAGCCAGAGGCATGGTTTTGAGATGCGCCAAGTTTGACTTTGGACATGTAAGAGTTGGCAAATTATTTGTTAACTTATCCAACACCAAGGCGTTCACCTTGAAAAGTTCATCGGATTTGAAATGTGGCGTAAATTCAAACTCCACAAGTCCATAAGAGTGACTCGCAAAATGTCCCGAAATTCCTGATATTTGCGAGTGTAAGGTAACATATTCAAGTCCTAGTCTTTTTCTACATTGTCCTGATATAAAGTTCGCCTGAGACCCTGAGTCTATCAAGGCTCTACATGTCTGAGGCACACCATTGTTATCCTTGATTTTAATCCTAGCGGTTGTAAGTGTTAAGCCGTGTTTTATGGGTCCTATCGAGCCGGGTTTTATGTCTTATTGAGGACGTTTCGAACTTAAACTTTGGTTTAGCCCAGCAACAATAATGTTTAATCATATACCAACGTGGGTTAAAATTTAGATACACACATAGAAAGATGTAGCGAACACCAAAAAGGTTCATACATATTTTATCCATAGTATACATTTACTTCCTCTTATCCCTACTTTATGAGCAGAATCATTTAAGGCAAATCATTAAACCAATAAGACCTCTGATGGTTAGTGGACCTTGTTTAATACCTGTTTGTATTTATTTAAGGATAAAGTATTACAAACACACTTTAAAATAGTGAAACATGAGTTTTTATTTTACCTCGATAGATTTTACAAACTTTCATTTGTAGACAATTTTTTTATAGGCATAAAATTTATTTTTTAGAAAAATTATAAGACTTCATGCCAAATTATGATTTTTACCTATTAAATAAAACTATGAATATGCCTTTTCGACATATAAAACGACCCTTTTATGGGCCCATACCTAAAATTAATAAAGAAAATATTAACCTACCATTAACCTACCATTTCTCTCCAGACACCAGAGCTCTTTCAAAACCGTCCTCCCAGTCCGCGTCCCTCGTCAAGACTGACTTAATCTTTTTTTTAAAAGTGGCGCCCCCAAAAAAATTGTCATCTTCTTACAGAGTAAGAAAAATTAATTTAATTTTCCTAGAATATATTTAAAATAATAAGAGTAAAAAAAAAATATTATTAATTTTTTTAAAAGAAAATTTGAAATAATAATAAAATAATAAAATATAAATGTTTATCCTTTGAGAAGTTTATATAGTAATTTCTTCTTTAAGAAATTTAAAATAGAGAGACATACCCATTTTACCTTCTTTTTAAAAGAAAAAAAATGAAATGATAATAAAATAATAAAATATAAATGTTTATCCCTTGAGAAATTTTTATAGTAATTTCTTCTTTAAAAAATTTAAAATAAAGAGACATACCCATTTTACTTGGATATGTATGTAATTGACTTTATTTATTTTAGAATAAAGTAAATAGTAAAGGTAAATTATTATTCTTTTTCCTATTAAAAGAAAATTTGAGTTAGTAATAAATGATAAAATATAACATGTTTTCCCATGAGAAATTTATATAGTAATTTCTTCTTTAAGAAAATTTAAAGTAAAGAAATATGCCCAACTTATCTGGACATGCCTGTAATTGGCTTTATTCATTTTAGAATAAAAAGAATAAATTTAGAAATTTCTCGAAATGGTGATTATAAAAGGGCGATTACATATGCACATATATATAGTTTGTACACCCTCCTCTGGGCCTTTCTGCAGCGGGCTTCGGGATACTTGGACAGGGCCATTGTCATCTCCAACTGGGTGTCTTCCCCGGCTTTGGCCTTTAAAGCGTCGTTGAGTTTCCTCGTTGGGGAATTCTCCACTTTGCATATTCCCCTCTGGACCTTTCTGCAGTGGGCCTCGGGATACATGCCCAGGGCTACATCTAGTTCTTCATCTCTTAATCGACCTCGTCGTTGTCCTTCTGTGGAGGGTTGGTCGGTATCTTGGTCACGGCACCACCAGTGTCATCTCCGACTGGGTGTGTCTTCCCCGGCTTTGGCCTTTAAAGCATCGTTGGGTTTCCTCGTTGGGGGGGTTCTCCACCTGGACAACAAACACTTCGGCAAGACACTGTGCATATATATATGATGTAAATGTTTACATCATTGTTGGGTCTATTTTGTGAAAATCTGGACCAACAATTCCTCCCCTGCCAGAGTGAAAAAAATGTGTTTATTCTAATTCAGACCTGCTCATACTGATCTTTTATAAATATGATTTTGGAAGAAATACATTTTTTTTATGATACCAGTATGCGCAATCACTGACACTCAGGGAAAGGGGAAAACAGACGGGCCTTGGTACCTAGAACAGGTTAACTCATAGTAATATTGAAAGGAAATCTTATCCTACCATTTAGTGGGCAAAATACTAAGCCCATCTTTCGCTGTCTGTATGCCGGAGGATTTGGTCTAGTTGTGAGGTGAATCCACACTTTCCCTGCTGCAGTCCTTATAGGTGGAAATGGGGAAGTGGTCTATACCCAGATTCTGTACAAACAGACCTTTAGACCATTCCAGATAAACATATTTATATGGGCGCCAAGGAATTGTGGGTGTAAATGTTGATATATCCAATTCCTAAAACATATCTAAAAAGAAAAAAAAAATCCTTTATTAGTTATAAGTGATGAGGTACATGTGGTAATGATAAAAAAATGATTATACAAGGTTATATAAGGCAAAATTAAATAGACATATACGATCAAATAACAATAATAATAGGGTAAACAGAAATGAGGGGAATGAATATATATATATATTAAAATCGAATGAATAGGATATATGCAGAAAAGGAATAACGTAGATATATAAGATATACAATGATACATTAAAAAAAATTTAAATGAATATATGCTATACGTAGAAAGGAAATGATTTAATATATATAGGATATACAATGATAAACAAATGAATATATAAGCTGTGATTAAATTCTTCATTCAGTACATTTGTCTGAAGATGGTAACAAAACTGTTACCGAAATGTCACACACACTAATTATTTATTTTGGAATCGGCCTCGTTATCTTGTTTTTATAGTCTATAGCTCAATATTGTGCCTTATCTATATATAAATATACATGAATATAATAAAAAAAGAAACATGGTAAATGGTATTACTGAATAGATAATAATAATAAAGGAATAAATATGCACTGAGGATCATGGGCATTTCGCGAGTATTTCAAAATTTACATGTGTTACTTAAAAGTTTGTTCTTACTAACTTGTCACTGGGAGTGTTTGTCTGACGTGTTCCGCGCCTCTCTTAACCATGATAAAAAAATATAGGAAAGGAAATCTTGGTAGTCAGTATTTCTTTAAACCAGATTATTTCCAAAATCACCTTATCTGGGGTGACAATCTTACTTCTCTTTGTCTTTAGTTGGACACTGTTGTTAACCTATATTATACATTGTTTCGCTTATCTATAGAATGTGTACTTATATTTCTACCCAATAAAATTCACTTTAATAAAATACATATAGTTAACCTCGAAGAGAATAAATAATGATGACTAACAACCTAGGTCTAACTTCCATCTTACGATATATCTTCCCACACTTGAGTTCTTATTATCTCTCTGTAATTTTGACTCTTTGTCCTAAAAAAATAAACTCACTGTTCTGGGCTACTTCTCAGCCAAAAAAAAAAAAAAAAAAATTGATATTCCATTTTCCCTTAACTTTCCTCCTTCCTTGAGTCTGGAAAACTGTATTGGCCTGTTCTGGTAATCTGCTTTGAGGTTCATTTAGGTGTCCTACTAATTTGAACTTTATCTTAACATAGAACGAGTTATCCTCGTGAAAAAAAATTCGACTTACTAATTGGTATTCAGACTTGAACTCGTTCTAACTAAACATATGGTAGACAATAGTCTTTATTAGGTGATTAACTTTTACTAGCCTGGGGCGATATAAAACACAAAGAATCTGGACAGTCCATCTGTCACTTTGCTAACTGGTACCTAAAATCTGTAGACGGAATCGCCTCGTCTAATCATAACTTGTCTCTTATATGCTCTAATTGTTAACTCTCATTAGAAACCCCCTCTAGACTTTGACTTAGAAACAAGGAGTTATAGGGAATTCAAATTTACCCACCACATGTTCCAATTTTGTCCATAGAGGATTGGTTCCAAGCTGCGCAATGTATAGAAGAGCATCCAACGTGCCGATCTTTCCCAACCTCCCGTCTGAATCACCCTCATCTCAGCCACGCTTAAAGCGTCGTAAACTACGATGTCAGATCGGTTATCCGAGGTTTGTCGCTGTGCACTTAGCTTGCGACATCGGCAACTAAATCCCCCACCTAGCACAAAGTTCACCTGATACCTCTCCGTTCCCTCTAATGAGGAGAAGGTTTGTAGGCTTTCTGGTCTGATCATAACCTCCCGCAATCTTCCAGTCTGAGAATTGAGACATGATCATTATCTACGACTCTTAGAATTCAAGTTGATATAATGAAATAGAGTAATTGATTACCCAAATAAAATAAATTATACTTATACTCCTTTAAAAGGAGGCCTAACAAAAAGGAGCGGATATCTTCCTATCGATAGAGTTGTAAGTCCTGTGAGGCTATCGGTCCTAACAAATAAAGAAATCAAAAATTAAAAATCGAACCTATTAATTCCCTAACACTATTATAACGTACCTTTGGTCTAACAGTATATTTGTTTTTTAACCTCCTTATACACATTCATTACACCAATTCGTTCATACACTCTCCCCCCTATCATTCGCGGTGTGCATACAAACTAAAGTTAGAAGCCTCTACACAAGCCAAAGTACTATAATTATCATCATCAATAGACCCTAATAATAACAAAATCCTTCAGGACAAAATGTGAAATCAAATAAAATTAACAATTAAAACAAATTGGGGGCTAATGTCCCAGTTTACTCAAAAGGAAATGCCTCTTACAAACTCTATATAAATTACCCATACTTAAATAAATAAATAAATAAAAAATATGTTGATATATTGTCAACAATAAAATCTGAAATCTAACCTAACATTAAAATTGTGCATCTAATAGTTTGAAATTCTTCTCCTTATCTTGACACTTGGTGTCTGAACAAAATGAATCATCAAAACTAGCACTTAAATTGGAGCGAATTGAACTTCAAGCATTTACCTCATTGCCAATTAGGATAGATCTACAAGTGTTTGCCGACCTTACTTCTTGTTCAAGGTTATTGGCGCCTTTCTTCCCCTGCTATTCAGCTAAACTCTTTCCTTGGAATCATAGGGCTTTCAATACCCAACCCGCTCTGGAGTTTAACAACAGGGGTTACTTGCTATCCTATTTATCAACTCTTAGACCACAACTGCCTTACATACTCTCATTAGAAGTTCTCTTTGGGCTGCATTCTGGACACAGGGATTATAGGGTGTCAAGTTTAACCCAACGCATGTTCCGAGCCCGCCCATAGGGAATTGGTTACAAGCACAGCAGCCATCTAGTGCATCTAAGTCCTCCTACCTATATTTAAAGTTGAACCAGAGTTCAGCTATTAATTACCTCAATACAAACAAACTGTTGAACTCACTCAGGTCTTAAATCACATTCTGCTATTAATACAGAATTGTAGCTTTAATAAAAAAAGAAAAAACTGAAAACTCTTTACAGTGGCATTCTACACTAAAACAAGGTTGTAGATAAAAAAAGAAAACTGAAAGCTTTTTAAAATTCATTATAACACTAAAACAAACTTGTAGCTAGAAAAAAAACTGAAAACTCTTTAAAATTCATTATAACACTAAGGCAAAATTGTAGCCTAAAAAAAAAAAAAAACTGAAACTCCTTAAGATCACATCTTAATACTAAGACAATTGTATCTAAAAAAAACTATGATCAGATATTTTTACCAAAAACAAAAAAAGGCAAATATGATATCCAGCACACATTCTATAGATTCACCATTTGCAGCCTGGGCAGGACTTACACCCTGTAGGCTTCTTGACCCTGGTTGAACGGCGTACTTCTAGGCCGCCTACATTGTTATCAATCATTCCATTCACTATCCCTAGTGGACTTCTTATAATAGTCGTCCCTTGTGGTTCCTCTGGTTCTACGGGTCTAGGGGATTATATAGGGTATGTTGGATGTACCCAGTGATCTTCATCATTGATGACATCATTTATTTTATCCTGTGGGTTTCTATCCCCCACGGGGTAAGTCTTTACTGGGGCATGATAGGCCTTGATCCTGTCTATGCGGATTTTATCTAAATTCCCTGTCTCCAAGTCCTTCAAAAGATAAACAGTGTCGCCCGTCCTTTGTAATACCTCATATGGTCCTCTATACCTTGGTTCAAATTTATGACGTTCTTTCGTCTCGTGCATTCTCTTCACCAGAACTAGATCCCCTGTCCCGAAGGTTCTCAACTCTCTAGTCTCGAATCTAACCCTGGCTTCTTGTTGCTCATTCAAGTAAGTTTGCCTCACCATCTCCCTTATCCTCTCAACCTCCCCTACCAGTTCCCGCTCGTAGAAGACCGCCATCTCGGTAATTGAATCTTCACATACAGGATTAAGCGCTCCTCTTCCTGGAAAGGTTGTGGAAGCCTCAGCTCATGTCCGAAGACCAGTTTCGCTGGGGTAAACCCTGTGCTAGCATGTACAGTGGTCCTGATAGCTAAAGCTACCATTGGTAAGGTGGTATCCCAATTGTTCCCCACTGTACATCTGCGTAAAGATTCTATCACCGTCCTATTGAGTCTTTCTACGGCGCCATTACTCTGAGGTCTCCAGGCTGAGGTATTTACTGCACCAACTCCCATGGCCTTGCAAACTCCCTTGAACACGCAACTCATGAATGCCGAACCTCGGTCAGAAAGTATTGTTTTTGGTACTCCAAAGGTAGTGATTATCCTCTCCAATAAGGCCCTAATCACTGTATTGGCACACTGGTCCTTAGTAGGAATAAGAATAGGGAACTTAGTAAATAGATCCACAATAGTCAAAATGCTCGAATAACCTCTTGGGGTTGTCTCTAAAGGTCCTATGAAGTCGAGTGCTAGATGTTCAAAGGGTTTTTCGGGTCTAAAGTGGGGAGCACTAGCGGCTTTGGCTACGCCTTGATTTGATAGCTGACAGCTTTCGCATCTGCGTATATAATTCCGGACTTGAGTCCTCATACCAGGCCAGTAATAGTCACTCTTTAGCCTTCTCATAACCTTCTTGACTCCAAAATGACCCCCAGTAGGGATATCATGATGATAACTGATCACTGCTTCCCTAAAACCTGTAGGAACCACCTTCACCCAGGTACCCTTCTCATTTTTTGTAACAAGGTATTTACTTTCTAACCTGTACTCTCTGTTATTATACCTTTCCGTGCTACCCGTTTTTGAATTTGTTAATCTATTTATTACTGGGGCCGATGGTCCTTTACCACCGCGGCCACCACCCTCCCATCTTGTGATAGGTTTGGATCATCCTCACACGGGAACCTACTAAGAAAGTCGGCTACCGTGTTTTCCTTCCCCGGGACATAAATGAATGTAACGTTGAAGTCTTGGATGATCTCTGCCCACCTAGATAGTCGAGCGTTCTTATAATCAGACCCCTTATTATAAGTAATCGGTTTATGGTCGGTATGTACTTCTACCCTACTGCCCGCCAGGAGGTGTTTAAAGTGTTGTAGGGACAACACTACTGCATAAGCCTTGCAGGTGGATAGTATGTAGAATTACATCTCTGTATTCTACCATTGATGCATATATTTCAAATATTCTCTCCACATCCCGCCACAATGTCCCACTCTTCAATTGGTTAATGTCACGTGGTCTTACGCGCGGTGGCGTCCATCGGGATATCATGTTTTATGTCATTCTTCCCTCACGTCCACCTTCGTGAGCATCTTTAAATCTTACTGGGTAATGTACAATTTTGTAGGCAAAATTGCATGCTCCGACATCCATTGTTTAGGACTACGCAAGATATTTTTCTTAATCTTCAGGGCCTACTCTCGACCTTCCAGAAATGTAGTCTTTGCTACTGGTTACCATGTCGAATGCCACGTTTCATAAACTACAAAAGCTGATGTTGAAACGAGTTTTAGATCTGCTGTGATACTATAGGCTTCTCTTTTGCTACAGGCCTCTGCTGCCCAAACAATCTGAAGGTGGTGGAATAGATAAGGGTTTCTGGAAGGGCTTATCAAAAACCAGTCAAGTGCAAACATACACGAGGTGCAAGGTTCATTATCATTGCTTATCTAAGGTTACCTGTAACTATATATCTGATAAATTGCTAAGTTCACGCATCGTGTTTAATTCCGAAATAGTGCTATTAACTTCCAAAGGATGCAGGATATATAAAAACGATTTCGTTCCTTGGCTGGAGTTAAAGGAAGAAACAAATTTTACTAATTTCACTTAAAAAAATAAAAAGGAGAACGTTCCCCACCAGATCCTGTACATGGAACATTATACTATAAAGTCGTTGTCAGATTGAATATATTGGATAATTCTTATGATATTATTAAATGATAAATTATAAATGGGAGAGATAAAATTATATGCAATAACTATCTGTGGTGTACGTGACACATACACACACATCATGCTAAAAATAATCTAAGGTGACTCAAGCAAAATTATCGAAAAAAAAAAGTCATAACTAAAAAGAAAAACTGTATACTTGATCAAACGTATTTCCTGTATAAACTAAGTTAACTAGAAAAAAATGATAAAAAAACGATGCGGAAATTACTTAATCACCTTACACAACTTTAATTTAATGGTAATAAGACATCTATTTTAGACAAGGATTCTATGCATCGACAAACTAAGTATGTTGGTATCCAGTAAAATATCCGTTCATAATAACATCAGCAGATGTTTTCAAAATATATTTTGGTATATTATACTATTGGGATCTCGCTTAAATAGGATAGCTATGCTTTAACCTTATACATAAAATTGTAAATTACACCATAACGGGATGGAGAGATGGCGAAATTCAACGCTTTAAGGAAGCAAAACAAAATTTCTATGTCATCTTATCGGTATAACAAAATAATAGAAATATGCTGGTCTGAATGCGAAGGAGGCTCAAGTTAACAAAAAAATGCACATTCATTAAAGTTAGCAAAAAATATATAAATAAACAGACATTGCTGTTTTTATTTCATTGGCACTACCGGAAAATTTGTACTAACCATTGCATAAAATAAATAAACGGATCATAATTTCAAATAAACTAAGGTATAGGTTCATGGCTAAGTAAGATTATACGTATACAATTAAAATTCCTAGCGGACACTTATGTCTGAATATTATGTTCATGTAAAGACATAAAAATAAAAAAAAATAAACAATTGAACTATCAGAAAAGAAGAACATATGCTTAAATATAGCTAGCGAAATTGCGCCTAACTTAGTAAAATCTAAATATTCTCAATATAATATAAAAAAATAAGAGAAATAAACAATCGTATTATCGAGAGGGAAAAAAAATCGGTATACTATTAGACCTGTCGGGCGAAGTCACTAAGTAAAATAAAAAAAATAATTGAAAATATATAAAATTAAATAAATCGCATGACCTATACATTTTCTTAAAAAAAATTAGCTAAGAAAAAGGCTTCAAATTTTTATGCTTATCTTAATAGGTTAAACATTCTAAAGATAATAGAAATTAAGAGAAAAATAAACAATGGTATCATCAAAATTCGGTACGCTTTTAAACTTGTCAAGCGAAATCACTTTGGCGGATAAAAATAATTAAAATAAAAATTATTAAACCTTGGTATATAATAAGAATAAGTCGTATAGATTATACAATTAAAAAAAGGAAATGGTGAAAAGCTAAAAGAAGATGAAATATTTAAGAGGTGAAGCCTTCCCGCAAGCGCGGGAAGAGGTAGCAAAAAAACAACCTTTTCAATTCAGATGCTGGAAGTCAACTGAAGTTCTTAGTCGTCTCCCTTTTCCCGCCTATAGTGTCCACATGTGTTTCACACGTGTGGTCACCCCAAAATACCTCTATTTTCACCCCCCTACACATGTGCCTCCCCCCCCCCCCTTTTTACAGATGTGCCTACTGGAGTTCTAAATTTGGAATTTGCGGGGAATCCTCAGGCTTCGAGAAAGGCGTTATTTTAGGCCTAACTTCGCGTTTCAATATTTTAAGAACCATATAAAATATATAATTCAAATATAGACTAAAGCATGAGTTTTTCACTCATAAATCATTGGTTTTGGTATAATCCTCGCTTTAAAACTTGAAATATACTAAATATACGGAGGATGTTTCCTTTCAAATGAAACGATTTCAAACGTCCGTTAGAACTTTATTTTTCGAACGTGAATTTTTTTCATGTGTTCTATGTGCTTCCCCTTCTTCTTGGCTATCTCCCTGCATCGGACTTTCCAAGCTGCGAACACTTCCTTGACTTTGGAGAGCGAAACATTCGACCACTCCTCTTGTGCGGCTTTCCAAAGAAGGAAACAGTTATAGCGTCATAGTGAAAAAGCTAAAAGCAGAAGGACTAGATGTTGGCAAAGCTACAATATGTAGGGTAGTAAATGGCATCGGAAAGAAAAGGGAAGCTGAATCCAATGGGCAAAAATTTCAAGTCGATCGACCACGTCCGGTGCGGACCCCCGCCACGGTTTCCAAGGTAAAGCGGCTAGCAACTACTGAAAATCCACCATCTCAGCGCCAACTTTCCAGAATGTGTGGAACATCGCTAAAAACGATAAATAACATCATTCACAAAGATTTGGAACTGGATACCCGACGAAAAGGCAAGGTTCACAAGCTCACCCCTTTCCACATGAAAAACCGTGCAACGAATGCCCGGAAGCTCTACGAGGAACACCTGGCCGGTTCCAGATCGGAATATACTGCAACATTGGACGAAGCATGGATGTATGTGACGTATTGCAATGGAATCCGGAAGATCTGTTACATCAAAAGAGGCAATCAGGTCCCGGATAATTGGGTTCACCAATGCTCCGAAACTTTCCCTAAAGGTTTCATGGTTGTCGGGGTAATGACTGGCCGTGGAGTCCTTCCGCTCATAAAGGTTCCATCGAAGGTGAAGGTGAACTCAGAATTCTATATAGAATGCGTTCTGAAACCTGTCATCGAACAACTGAAGGACCTTTACCCAGGGGAAATGGACAAAGTGTTCCTTCATCACGACAAAGCCTCTTCCCATACCTCCAACAAAACCCAACAGTTCCTACAAGAAATGAAGGACACCCTAGGCCTAAATTTTATCAGGAACTCGGACATTCCAGTGAAGTCTCCCGACGCCAGCCCACTGGATTTTTACGGGTTCGGTATGTTGAAACAACGGCTCTTCAACCGACGTCCCAAAACTGAGGCCGGACTTTGGAAAGCCGCACAAGAGGAGTGGTCGAATGTTTCGCTCTCCAAAGTCAAGGAAGTGTTCGCAGCTTGGAAAGTCCGATGCAGGGAGATAGCCAAGAAGAAGGGGAAGCACATAGAACACATGAAAAAAAATTCACGTTCGAAAAATAAAGTTCTAACGGACGTTTGAAATCGTTTCATTTGAAAGGAAACACCCTCTGTATAGGAAATACATAAAGAAATAAAAAAATTATAACATATTTCCTCTATGCCTTTTATAGTTTTTTTATCCTTTTTAATTTTTTAATTAAAGTTTCTACATCCATAATTGCTATTAAATTCTCTTCCCAAATACTTTTAGTTGAAATCTATGGTTACAAATTACTTATAAGTTGCCTTTTTTATTTTAACTTGACTTTTACTTACGTTCAATCGGCTCGAGTTGATCAATGTATAATTCTTCTCAATGTATAATTTTCTTACAACATAAACCTTAGATTATTAAAACATTGGATCAGTAAACATGAGGGCAACCATTTCGTTCAATTACATTACTTTATTTTTCATATAACATTTTTGTAAACAAAAAAGGTGATGATGATAAATTCAATGAATATTTACACAATCATAGAAAAAAATTATATTAAACCTTTATATAAACATAAATATTCTATAAAATAAAAGGATTTAAAAGCGCGAATGTTTCTTTCATAATAATACAAACTTCTACTGTCCTTACTGCGATGAAAAAATATATTGGGAGGGCTTGGCTCATCAGTGGTGAACCCTCCCAGCGGTTTCGCCAATTTAATCCACTAGACCGCTTCTCAGAGCTCTAATACTGTATCGGATCATTCTGCTTTTATATGCTACACTGAAGGATGGAATCTTAGAAATGGTTTTCAAGTAAACTATGGACATAAGCTTATAGGACAGTAGAATTACATTTAAATATTTGCATCGAGCAATGCTCTTCCGCAAACTATAAAGACAAGGCCAGTTAGGCATAATTTAATACAAAGCAATAACGCGCCATCTATACATATAAAATAAAAGGATTTAAAAGCGCGAATGTTTCTTTTATAATAATACAAACTTCTACTGTCCTTACTGCGATGAAAAAATATATTGGGAGGGCTTGGCTCATCAGTGGTGAACCCTCCCAGCGGTTTCGCCAATTTAATCCACCAGACCGCTTCTCAGAGCTCTAATACTGTATTGGATCATTCTGCTTTTATATGCTACACTGAAGGATGGAATCTTAGAAATGGTTTTCAAGTAAACTATGGACATAAGCTTATAGGACAGTAGAATTACATTTAAATATTTGCATCGAGCAATGCTCTTCCGCAAACTATAAAGACAAGGCCAGTTAGGCATAATTTAATACAAAGCAATAACGCGCCATCTATACATATAAAATAAAAGGATTTAAAAGCGCGAATGTTTCTTTTATAATAATACAAACTTCTACTGTCCTTACTGCGATGAAAAAATATATTGGGAGGGCTTGGCTCATCAGTGGTGAACCCTCCCAGCGGTTTCGCCAATTTAATCCACCAGACCGCTTCTCAGAGCTCTAATACTGTATTGGATCATTCTGCTTTTATATGCTACACTGAAGGATGGAATCTTCCAAAAGATTAATATTATTATTATATTATATTATATTATAATAATTAATATTAATATATAAATATTCTAACTTAATTAAACAGCTGTATTTTTGTAATTTGTCAATAAACTGTACATAGACAGATAAAGCACATAGGCTAAAATTCGGTACATAGACCATAAATCTGCACATAGACAGGAAAAGCACATATATTTTAATAATATAAATGATTTTTAAAATTGTAAAAAAAAAAAAAATGCATCGGCCGGGAATCGAACTCGGGGCGCCCGCGTGGCAGGCGAGCATTCTACCACTGAACCACCGATGCTTATAAAAAATGGCGATATTTTGGCATTTATTCCATTCACAAAAGCAAACGGTGACAGAATTGTTGATTGATTGATGACTCTGATAACTGTATATTTTAATAATCCAAATTGTGCCTTATCACAAATTATAACTGTTTCTGTTTTAAAAATATAAATAGACGCAATCCATAGTGGGGATATCAGGTTTTGTGTGTTGAAATAAAACCTGGGTTGTAGTAAGGCTTACATCAGCCTTTAAGTAATATATAGTATGGAGAGTCGTCTTTCTCGTGTTAGAGAGGGTGAAATGGCATTCAAAATGATGGCCGACCTCCATATTAGAAATAACACAATATGACTGTATGCTTGTATCCCGAGTTATATGGTGCCAGGTTTTGTCACGGCTATCTCTGGAATGTCAGCTTTATTAGTTCCAAACAAGTTACAATAATAGGGGATTTGTATTTTGATTATATATATATGTGGCGACTACACTTTGCTTCAGCGAGCGCGGTGGACGGCCTCGGCAACCGCGAGCGTCAACCTGACTGCGCATGCACGCGGGACGTCATCAGAGACTCTGGCCACTAACGCGGTAAACAACAAGGCTAGCGCCGACGGCCGTTACTTCAACCGTTGCTTCTTTTCTATTTTTATATTTCTGGCTTTGAATAAATTAATTTTAATTATAATTTTATCAGCAGCCTTTCCACAAGCCACACCAACACCTCAGGCAACAACCATCCTACAAATTGGTGAGCATCCTACATATATGTATTAAAATCAAAAAAGGCATATCCTGACCACGAGCACATGAGCTTTTTTAGATGGCAAAGTTTCATCTAGTGGAACAGAAATCAACTAAATGTTGATTTAGTCTGTTCCCTGATATTTGGCCAACCCAATTTCTTGATAAATCAAGAAAAGCCATCCACGAACGCGTTTCGCGCTTTTGGCGCTCGTCAGCGTGGAATAGGCTGAACCACTGCGACCAAAAAATATTTTTTGATCCCAGTGTTTTCCCGAAAAACCAAGAAATGGGTATTTAGGGCCAAACTTGCGTAAATACGCTTAGCACATTAAAAAACGAAAGAAAAAATAAAAGATCAGGTGTTGAAATCAATATTAAAAATGGCATATCCTGACCAGGAGCACATGTGCTTTACAAAAGGCAGAGCGCCATTTGGTGGAACAGAAATCAACTAAACATTGATTTAGCCTGTTCCCTGATATCACAGGTCTACAAAAAAAAAACTTTTTTTTTTGCACAAGAGAACCTGATGGTGTTTCTAGTGTAACTTTTCATGCTGAACTCAAAAATCTAATCAGAAATTTCCCATCACCCAGGGTTTCTGCCTGACGATCTTTTTTTAGTATTGGGATAAATACATGCATCCAACATGAAAGAGACTTACGAAAACATGAAACTGCTTTTGAAAAAGATAGAATACGAAAGATACGGTTGGAAAATATGCAGCGATTTGAAAGTCGTTGCTCTCTTGCGTGGATTACAGCTTGAATATACAAAATTTTGTTGTTTTCTGTGTGAGTGGGATAGCAGAGATAGAGAATGGCATTACATTAAAAAAATCTGGCCAAACGGGGTAAAATCTTTACTCCAGGATAAAAAATATTGCAAATCTACCCCTGATCGATTCAGAAAATATTTACTTACCACCATTACATATTAAACTGGGATTAATGAAGAACTTTGTCAAGGCAATGGATCGAAATGCCAGTGGATTTGCCTACCTAAAACAAAAAATTTTCTAGTATAAGTGAAGCGAAGATTAAAGAAGGCATTTTCGTTGGACCTCAGATTCGAGAATTGCAGCAGGATGGAAATTTTCAAAATAGTTTGAATGAAGTTGAAGCAGCAGCATGGAATTCCTTTAGAAACGTTTGCAAAAACTTCTTAGGAAGTGTCAAGGTTGAAAATTACCGAGACATAGTTAATGATCTGTTGCCCTCCTACAAGGCACTGGGATGTAACATGTCCCTCAAGATCCATTTCCTGCATTCACATCTAGATTTCTTTCCAGACAATCTTGGCGCAGTTAGCGATGAGCATGGTGAGAGGTTTCATCAAGCTATATCAAGCATGGAGAAGCGGTACCAAGGTAAATGGAGTCCCGCTATGCTTGCCGACGACTGCTGGGCACTCAAGAGGGATCTACCACAAGCAAAGTATAGAAGAAAATCCACTGTCACTGCTTTTCAATAATAAATATGTTTCGTTCATATATGCCTATATATTAACAATATTTCCAAATTCAAGTAGGTGTATCTCAGAAATATTGTGTAATAGAAAAAAACTAATGGTATATTTGGATTCAGGACATGTAGATAAGATGCTATTTCTTTGTGGACAAAGAAAAATATTTTTTGATAAACCAGTTACGTTACATTGTTTGCAATTTTTAGTGTATTTATCCCAATACTAAAAAAAGACCGTCACGCAAAAACCATAGGTGATGGGAAAATTCTGATTAGATTTTTGAGTTCAGCATGAAAAGTTACACTAGAAACATAATCAGGTTATCTTGTGCAAAAATCTTGCACTCTTGATAAATCAAGAAAAGCCATCCACGAATATAATAATACACGTTTATAATACACATATATGTTAAGAAAAAGGCATCTCCTTATCGTGCAACTGAAAGTTGCTGATGGCTTGCGCCGGCCCAAAACGCGTCCATGGTTAGCTTTTCTTGATTAATCAAGAATGGGTATTTGGCCAATTCTGGAATAATTAAAAATCAACGAGAATAGTTGATATTTATTCCGATAGATGGCGCAAGCCATCAGCAATTTTCAGTTGCACGATGAGGAGATGCCTTTTTCTTAATTTATGCACCTTATCCCAGTACAATATCACATTTGTACTATTTTTTCACATATATATGTATGTCATAATTTGTACATAACTGGATATAATCCCACCACAATATGTATGCAATGTATGATCTAAAGATTTTAATAAAGACGAGGCTTAGCGAAATCTGGGAGAAAGGCTATCAGAGAGGAAACGGTCATTAGTAGGTGTTATTATCCAGGAACTCATAAAAACTGAGTTCAAGAACCTTCCCCTTCCGGGATCATGTTAAAACAAGACAAGGACAAAGGATTAACAAAGATCCAATCAGAGTCCAGGAAGATTAGCTAAGACCAATGAGAAACGGCCACACCTGGACAGTCATTCAATGAGAGCCCTGAGAAGCTTACATGTTAAATCTCGGACTCAGTTTAGTTAGTTAGGAGCTCGGCACCATCGCAACAAGTTGGGACCTGGACAGCATCGAGAGCAGTCAGTAGCTGGACCTGTCAGAGCCAGGACCTCGCCACCATCTTCCTCATCACGCAGATAAGTCCAATGTTCACTATGTGACAGCCTAGCCTTAGTCAAGAACCCCATAGTCACCCCTGTCTCCCTTGATCGCTGGCCTATTTCAATCCAATCCTGTGTCCTCGTTATTTTCCCCTGTGTGAATACCTTACTATCTCAGCAAACACGACTGCGCCCACAACAATCATCAATCAATCAATCAAACAACTCAATCAACCATCACCAAAAAGCACCGCATATTACAGTGAGTCGACAGGATTCGACAGTGAGTCGACAGGATTCGACATGTATGTAAATGAATAGAGCCGACACCGTTGTAAGATCTTCATCCAACATCCAATAGATATGGGAGTGTGCGGCCTAAAGAAATCTGCTCTCATAGGAGTAGAGTTCCCTCGGTTTAGGTGTGTTGTAAACGATCAACGATAAACATATAGGAATATAAATGCAGGAATGGCTGAGGAAGAACTACACTAGTTATATTATGATGCATTAGCGCGCCATCTGTTATCAAAATTCGAAACTATTATAGATACATATTATTCTTTTTAAAAATAAACAATTTCAACTGTCCTTACTGCAATGCCCTCCCATTAAATTTTTCATTACAGTAAGGACAGTATAAATTGTTTATTTTTAAAAAGAATCATACGTGTCTATAATAGTTTCGAATTTTGATACACTAGTTATGCTGGCATTGTATATGTTTGGACGTCTATGGTTACATGAAGTCTAGTTGGGAGAACCCACGGAGATCTGCTATCTGTAGGTATGCTGATTGTTAATGAAATAGGAAATGTAGTTTTTCTCATTGTTCGTAGGTCGTTGTGTTTTGGAGTTGATCTTGACTCTGTAAAGGTATTATCCACAATGATGTTAGTTGAGATATGCTCTTATAGACAAGTTGAGACATATAAACGTTTTCGAGTGAAAAAAAAGTGTTACAGGAAAAATAGGCGTCTGTAGTCTGGGAAAAGAAAAAAAAAAAGAGTTGTGCTGAGATACGTACAAGAAAAATTGTAATTGTAAAGGTGGTGAAGCCGTTGTTTTGGTGAAATATCTAACCTATTTCTTTATGACCAACAGGTTTACTGAAGTCATGAGTGGTTGTACGAGCAATCAACGGGATTTTGCGATTTTTGGTGGAAGTGGCGTATTTAGTGGAGACGATTGATATTGCTTCTATGTGTAGCTTGTGTGGCTCGATTAGATTTGTTTCTAAGTCACCCGCTGAGAAGGGTTGTCATGTGGGGCAAATTGAAGATGAGTAAGGGTGTTAAAAATTTTGTTATAATAAATGGGTTGATAATTGATTGTAAACGTAAAAAGAAACTATGCTAGGGACGAGGGAGTGATACCCTTATTACATGAGAAGTTTAGGGCGACATGACCCACTTTAATTGCTGGAAGGAAAGAGGACAGTCCCCGTTCCAACTTTTTGGGACAGATCGGGGCGTTTGTCTAGCAATGTTTGTCTTTGAAATATTTCTCCTGCGATTTCTGATATCTGCGATTGCTTTTTTTCTTTTTAAAAGAAGGATCGTTGATATGGCAGCAAAAATAATCACTACAATATGGGCACGCGATAGTAATAAATAATTTGAGAGTTTATATGTATAGTGGTTGATATGAAAATAATTTTGGCAACATAATAAGAATTTGATCATGAGAGATGAGCATTTTGAAAAAGGTAAAATTTTAAGAAAAATAAATAAGTTTTAATTTACAATTAGAGATATACAAGTAAAAATAAAATATTAAGAATTTTTTAAAAGTTGCAGATTAAGATAAAGCAATTATAGACAATTTAGGTGTGGTATATGGTGATGTCAGATAGGGGGGACTTTGTTATCCTTCCGTATCCAATCAAGGACTGACATGGTCGATATGTTTATATCATAGCTGAGTTGCTTGGACAATGTTAACGACCTGTTTACCCGGATTCCCGTCCTTCCTTTTTCGGGTGTACTTTTATTGACGCCATTTTGAAGTTACATCATGCTTGGTATTTCTATCTACAACATTGTATGTACACAACACACATTAAATACGACATATATATATATATGAAAAAACAATAGGAAAAAATAAAATATAAGTGGGTCAGGTGTTATTAAAATAAAGAAGGCCTCTCCTGACCACGAGCACATGTGCTTTTTAGATGGCAGAGCGCCATCTAGTGGAACAAAAATAAACTAAACGTTTATTTAGCTTGCTCCGAGATATTTGGCCAACCCATTCTATATACAGTTACGAGCGTCATTCTTCATCTCCTAATCTCCTAATCAATCAACTCTGTCACGGTTTGCTTTTTTTTTTTGGAATGGCGCCCTCCTATCGGTCGGCTACGATCACGCCACCTTCCACCTTTGCCCCCCCCCCCCCCCATCATGCCCCCCCACTCGCATTTTCGTTTTTGTAACTATTGTGTTGGAGCACATTGGAGCATGTTGGAGCTCTTTAAATAAATGCATATATTAGTTAATAACCAAATGGAATCCTCTCTTTCTTTTTCCCAGTAAGAGACGCCTACTGAAGCTAACAATACATAGACAGATAAAGCACATAGGCTATAGTTATTAACTAACATATGCATTTATTTAAGGCGACAAATTATAATTGTAACAAATAGTATTTGAATCAAAACATTCAATCGGGTAAAACACGGGCGTTGCCCGGGTCATTCGGCTAGTATATATACATATATACAGTAAATCCCTTAAACACTAGATTGTGGAAATGTTCACTCGGGAAGGAAGCCGTACATATTGTATAGAAAATACACAAATAAATCTTCTCTATTTATATAAAAAAACTCACATATGACGTTTTGAAGATCATTTTGTTGGTTGAAGTTGATTCGAAGAAAAACACAGCCACATCAATCTATAGTTTATTTTGACTCTCTGAAGAGAATGACAAGAAGTCATTGAAACGTCGGGAGTTAAACTATTTCAAGTAAGGACACATATGTAAAATTTAATTTCCTATGCAAATATATTTTGGATTTCATTAAGAAAAATGGTCTTTGATGTAACGATCTCAAGGAAATATTGGACATATCTTGTGGTTGTAAACAATATATAGGTGTATGCGTGTATATGTGTGTATATATGCATATATTTTTAAATTTTAATGATGTAACTGTAAATAAAATTCAAAGATTATCTCTATATATGTAAACTAGACGAATGACCCGGGCAACGCCCGTGTTTTACCCGAGTGAATGTTTTTATTCAAATACTATTTGTTACAATTATAAATTGGAACCGTGAATGTCACTCTTGTGAAACGTCCCGCTCCAAACTTTACATGTACATTAGGTCAGCTGGTATTACCCCTCATTTTCACCGCTAGAGACGCGAGCGAATTGACTTTTTGTAAATATACATAATTATAAAGATAGAAGCTTCTATAGAAGATAATGATCATAATGATGATGCGCGCGCATCCGTGACAGCGATGAGGAATTGAGGAAAGACGGTCGTGACTATATATTAATGACGAATGACCCGGGCAACGCCCGGGTTTTACCCGATTAAATGTTTTTATTCAAATACTATTCGTTACAATTATAAATTGGCGCCGTGGATGTCACACTTGTGAAACTTCCCGCTGCAAACTTTGTGTCTGAGAAGCGATATTTTTATAGAAAGATGATCTGGCTTTTGTTTTCTGCTCGAATGAATGTTTTTCTTTTAGAATTTTGTTCCTGCGTACAAAATAATGAACTGGTTTCACCCGTGGTCTCTGCTTTTTGGAATTTTTCCCGATATAATTTTGTATCTGATAATCAAACATGATACAGCAATATCGTCATCATCATTTTCTGACTAAAAATATATAGTTTTAATAATTGATTCATATATATTTTTAAATAGCCTATCGTCTTCCCCGTATTTTTTACCTATGTATGGAAATTTTGGTTTGAATTAGTGAACTACTGCGAATTTGTATACCGGACATACAAACAAACATACAAACAGACAAACATTCATTTTTATATATATAGAGATTTACTCTTCATTGTTGGCTTTTTATATTATATTTACTCTTCATTGTTGGCTTTTTATCTTACATTCACTCTGTTGGCTTTTTATATTACATTTACTCTTCATTGTTGGCTTTTTATCTTACATTCACTCTTCATTGTTGGCTTTTTATCTTACACTCATTCTTCAAGGTTGGCTTTTTATATTACATTCACTCTTCATTGTTGGGTTTTTATCTTACATTCATTCTTCATTGTTGGCTTTTTATATCATATTTACTCTTCATTGTTGGCTTTTTATCTTACATTCATTCTTCATTGTTGGCTTTTTATATTATATTTACTCTTCATTGTTGGCTTTTTATCTTACATTTATTCTTCATTGTTGGCTTTTTATATTATATTTACTCTTCATTGTTGGCTTTTTATCTTACATTTATTCTTCATTGTTGGCTTTTTATATTACATTTACTCTTTATTGTTGGCTTTTTATCTTACGTTCATTCTTCACTGTTGGCTTTTTATCTTACATTTATTCTTCATTGTTGGCTTTTTATATTACATTCACTCTTCATTGTTGGCTTTTTATCTTACATTCAATCTTCATTGTTGGCTTTTTATATCATATTTACTCTTCATTGTTGGCTTTTTATCTTACATTCATTCTTCATTGTTGGCTTTTTATATTATACTAATGATGATGCGCGCGCATCCGTGACAGCGATGAGGAATTGAGAAAAGACGGTCGTGACTATATATGTTGATAATCCTAATTGTACCTTATCATTAAATTTGGTCTTATTACCTTCTGCTTCTAATCTATATTCCAAATTGTACCTTATCAGTAGATTTGGTCTTATTACCTTCTAATCTATAATCCAAATTATTTGGATAATGATAATGATCATAATGATGATGCGCGCGCATCCGTGACAGAACCGGCCGACCGGCCAGCCCGCCTATGACGGTCGTGACTATATATGTTGATAATATTTATGAATCTTTCTAAGTCGCTTTCTGTGTATCTTTCCATGTTGAATATTTTCTTTGTTATATTTGTATGTACATTTAGCGCAAGTGTCCCTAGGGGGACATAGCGTTTTGAATTGAAATAAATAAATAGGAGTTAAACTATTGGTTGGAGGTAGCTGTGTTTTTCTCCGGACCTAACATATGACGTATATATTGAGTTTTTGTTTCAATATACTTTATATGATATAGACGAAATTTTATAAATTTATTATTATTTTTTTATTAATAAAATATAATTAGCTGAGGGAAAAGTTTCTTTTATATATATCAGCAATATTTAATTAATTAAAGTTTATATAAAAACTTTTATTCAACACAAATATCCATGAGTTCATGCTCCTCGAGCTGTTTTTTTTCTGTATTATTTATTTTAAGATAGGAAATTGGGACCAACATATGTCCAGTATCCCTAGAAAATCTCCCAAGAAAGAAATCTGCCTGGCGACACCTCATTAATTGGACTACCACTGGCATTGTATATAAATCCAAGAAGACTTAGGTCAGAAGGACATCCCGGGTAGTTGGCGACTTCTGTACGCTCCAGGAACCTGGGTTACTTAAATAAATAATAATAGGAAATTGGGAGTTTATTTTCGTTCATCAGTGGTGACAGTCTCTCTCTTCATATTTTCTCTATTCAACCAGAATAAACCTCCAGATGGACACAGCTTTGACGATAGATTGGAGAAACTGGGAACATACACTATTGATCTAAATATTACATTTGGTATAAGGTTGTCCCAAAAGTTCGTGTTTTTCTTATTACTTGGCGAATAATATTACGGCGAATACATAAAACAATTACTATATACATAATACAAATAAATTTTACATAACGGCAAATAAAATGACGAATAATATTGGTATTTTAAATTTTTGCAAATGTTTTCGAACTTTTGGGACAACCTTGTAATTTAGTAAATTTATTGTCTTGATTACAAAACTAGCGTAGACTATACATGTCTACATTACATGCGCGTTCGTGACTTCTGTAAAATATCAGACGTTCTATTTCATAAAAAAAAAGAAATTTTTAATTTGATAAAAGCTGGTTTAATATTTTTATTCTCAATAAAGGTATCGCTTAAGTATATTAAATCGCTTTTAAATTCGTTAAATAATACAAATATTTGTTGTGTTTGAATATAATTCAGAGAGATTTAAAAAATATATTTTAAATATGTATATTAAAATCTGTTTTTACATATAATTACATAAATACATTGTCATCAATAATAATCTGCTTACAATTAAAAATTCCTAGTCATTGTGTTTTGAGACATTTTTGTGACTAACTATATTTTATCCTTAGTAATAGCGATTTCTCTTTTTTTTAAGTGATAAAATTATTATTATTTTTTAAAGAATATTAAAAAACTATTTATAGATGGGAGACAGAGTGGAAAAAATCTACAACTTTCAAGATTGGGTTGATCAACATGAAAACGGTGGGTGGTTTAGCAGTATCTTCAATAAATATTTTGGTTTTGCATCTTGCCTTAGACGAAATGAACTTGCTGGGCATTCTTGGCACATTTCTACAGACTTCAAGAACATCATAAGTGTTCAACCTCACCCAAGGATTTTCTATCTGCCTAAGAATTCGGAACAAGGCGATGAACAGTTTAGAAAAGAATCTCTAGCTTTCTCAGGCGAGGAAGACATCCCCGAAATACACATGGTGCCTTTGAACAAGAACAAGCGCCACAGAAACGAAGATATCAAAACCATTTCAGAAACTCAACAATTCCTGAAAAATGGTCAAAATTAATCTTACTCTCGTCGAACTAAGAAAACTTGTAACTTTTGTAAATATAACTATGTAAACTACCAATCTGTTTTCTATATATCTTTATTTGTTTTCATAATACAACACTTCAATAAATGATCTAAATAAAATTGGATTTAAATAGTGATTTTAATACCCTTTTTTGAGTCTCCTTTTTGTGATTATTGATCTTTTGGAAATTAATATTCTGCTAATTATAAAAGAAACTTTTCACGTTTTACATTTTTATATAGGTATTTTAAATGATATGTTATACAAAAACATCGGTTAACCAAATTGATAATTATGTCTAAGTGCTTATGTCTATATTTAAAAAAAAAACGTCTAAATGGACTTTTAAAACACAATTCATTTATAGTTAAGGTTATATTTTGCTTTAGTTTATGATCTCCTCTTTCCTATAAACGTTTTAAATGACTCGGATTCGTTGTACAATCAAATGGTTAAAAATTTCCAAGATGTATTCCCTTATTCTTTAGTAGAAAGATTCTTACATGGGCTTTCAAAGTGTTTGTATAATTTTGTTCAGTTCGTGTAAGCTGGCTTTTGGATCCTCAAAGGTCTGGTTGATCCTCATTCTTGATTTTATTTCCCTTGGCTTGGACGTCTCCTCTTTCCTATAAAAGTTTTAAATGACTCGGGATTCATCGTACATCAAATGGTTAAAACCTTCCAAACCGTATTCTATTGTAGAGGGTTTCTTACATAGGTTTTCAAAGTGTTTCTGTAATTTTGTTGAGGTCATGTAAGCTTGGCTTTTGGATCCTCAAAGCTCTTGGTTGGTCCTTATTCTTGATTTTATTTCCCTTAGCTTGGACTTGTCAGAGTCCAGAAAAGTAAGGATATTTTCTGAAGTTCTTTCATTGAAATGATCTTGTTCTTCACATCCGTCCATAATCCACTTGAGAATATCTTTTTACACAGGGGACTTTCGAATGGGTTTTGCCACACTAGAAACGACATAATCTTTTCAAATTTAGTAATAGAGCCTTGAGGGACATTCCAATCTGGGTTGACTTTGCCATGGTTATATAATCCCCTTGTTTAATGGATAAGGTCCTCTCTTGGAGGTAGTTTCTCAAAATTTTGACAAAATTCCTTGAATATTATTTTTTAATATTTATGCTATCAAGTTATTCCAGATTCTATCAAAATCTTTGGTAATTTCCAGAAAAGCAGCACCTATTGTCTCCTTTGTGGGACTTTCTTATTTGGATATGGTCTCTCTCTATTATATAATTAGCTGATGGGTTGTGGAGTGTCCTTTTTAAAAGCTTTTATTTAACTTGCTTCCATGTCTGTCTGTCCACAAATCTTGTAATAGAGAGATATTTATAACCCAGATTCTCCTGGAACGCAGAGCGCCCACTACCCGGTCTTGTAATAAAATTTTAATGTATTTCTAGAGCACGTAGAAATCTGAAATTTTGTACACTTTTAAGAACCCGATGACAAGACAAGTTGACAAATTTTCAGACTTCTGGGTTCTCAGGGTGGACGGGAAAGGATAAATTTCCAAATTGCCTTTCAAATTTTGTAAATTAATTTTAATATGCTTCCAAACCACATTTTGAACACTCGCTCAGTTCAATTAACAATGCAAGTTGAAACATTTTCAGACTTCTGGGGGGTTGAGGTAGCCGGGAATGAACCAATTTTGTTATTTATTTTAAAATCTTATATGTATACACGAAGTCAAGTCGGAAACTGTTGTGAGTTGCGAATTTATTTTTCAATGATTGTTCAAGACCCTAAACGAGTTAGAAATCCGAATATTCAGTTTCCTATCTAAAAACTACTTGGAATTATAATCAAAAATCTAACAAAAGTCAATGAATATATTAATTTATCTGTTATAAATCGGTAATTTGTTTCCAATAGCATCATGTATACATTATATATCTACATAGTTAGTTGAGAAAGGCTTCCCAGAAAGCGTCCTTTAATTAATGTAAATAAAAAGAGTTGCGGCGTCTGATATATTTTTGTATAATACCTATATGTATATAGGGGTCACACAACATATATATATATATATATATTGAAAAACGAAAGAAAAAATAAAAGATAAAAAAAATATATATATATTAGATAATAAAAGGCATATTTTGGATTTAAAAAAATATTTATTTTGCCAATATTTCGGCTGGCTGAACGCCAACCTTTATCGAGGCATTACAAAAATGTAATGCCTCGATAAAGGTTGGCGTTCAGCCAGCCGAAATATTGGCAAAATAAATATTTTTTAAAATCCAAAATATGTCTTTTATTATCTAATGAATTAAGTATGGATTGCTCTATTTTCAAAACAAAAAAAAATATATATATATATATACAGTAGAACCTCCCTGTAAAGAACACCTAATTGCAGAGCCAAGGTGTCCTTTAGGGAGAGGTGTCCTCTTACCAGAGAGTTGCTAAATTGTAAAAATGGTAATTTTGCAAATGAAAACTGCCCTTTGTGGAGAGGTTTCCGCTATCGGTGTGTCCGCTAAAGGGAGGTTCTACTGTATATATATAGGTAAAACTTTAATAAGGAAGATTGGAGGGTTTAGAAATGACTGTGTGTATCGTTCTAGACCCGTTCGTAGAACGGGATAATGATCTAGTTCTTAAAATACATCTAGACCATGTAGAAGTCTGGTATTTTATAGTCTGTTTCATTACTGCTTACAATGTAAGTTTACAAAATGTCAGACTTCTAGGTGGCCGTCGTGGCATGGAATAGATTATAGAATAGAAATTGTAATGTTCCTTTCAGATGAAGCTGTTTCTGTGATGTAAAAAGCTGACAGCCTTTCATAAAAATGTGATCGGATTGGAATAATTAAAAGCTTTTATTTAACTTGCTTCCTTATCTGTCCGTCCACAAATATTGTAATCGATTTTTAGTATTTTGTTGTTTGTATTTAGTATAATACTTCTATATAGAGCACGTAGAAATATGAAATTTTGTACACTAGTTAGAACCTGATGACAATGTAAGTTGACAAATTTTCAGACTTCGGGGTTGTCAGAATGGCCAGGAACGGACAAATTTCCAAAATAACTTTCTAAATTTTAAATTTGATTTTAATATGTTTCCAGATCACATCGAAATATGAAAATTTTAACACTCGCTCAGTCCAATGAACCCCGCTAGAGGACACCTCTCTACAAAGGACAGTTTTCATTTGCAAAATTACCATTTTTACTATTTAGCAGCTCTCCGGTAAGAGGACACTTCTCCCTAAAGGACACTTTAACCTGTCAATAGCGCCCCCTCTTGGGACTCACCAAAATAGGGTGTTATAGAGAGGGGGTGCTATAAACAGGTCACTTTTAATGTAAATCGCATCGTACTACGTATTTAAAACCGGGCGCTATAGAGAGGAAGGCTCTATTTAAAGGGGGCGCTATAGACAGGTTTAACTGTATATTTATATATAGTAGAACCTCTTCCTTTAGCGGACACCCCGCTAGAGGACACCTCTCTACAAAGGACAGTTTTCATATGCAAAATTACCATTTTTACTATTTAGCAAATCTCCGGTAAGAGGACACGTCTCCCTAAATGACACTTTGACTCTACAATTAGGTGTTGTCCTTTACAGGGAGGTTCTACGGTATAGAATAATATAAGACCACATTTCACGACACCGTATAAATAAAATTCCCCTTTGTCAATTAATTTTTCTTTTATTATAATAAAAACTAATTGAATAATCATAATCCATATTAAATATATACCAATTATTCCTCAACAATGAACTATTATGTGTCTCTAACGTTGTAATATAGTTCACAATAAATGTAAGGTTCCCCAAACCAAAAGTAAAGAGAGATATTTCAGTTAGGCTCAAGCTTACTTCACGAGGAATTGACCAATCAGCCGCGAGCAGACTTCCGTCTATTTAAGGCCTAATCCCCAGTGATAACGATTTTTAAAACATATATATATTTAACTTGCTTCATTTCTGTCTGTCCACAAATTTAGTAATCAATTATCAAGTAGAAATCTGAAATTTTTACACTTATACGAACCTGATGACAATGCAGGTTTGCCAAATTATATTGACAAACATTTTCAGTTTTTTCCTTTCTGATCAGGTTTTAGAGGGAAGAATGTTGTTTTCGTTTGTTGGTGAACCAATCACTCACGCCTTCTCATTGGACGAATGTGGCCATGTCTGTATATAAGAGGGGACTAAGGGAATGCGAGAGGGCCCAGAGCGTGGATAATTGGTGTGGAGACACTTAAAGTGTTTTTCTACGAAGTTTTCCCTGTCTGGCTGTTCTCTTGGCATCCCTGTGTCACCCGAGTCCGATCCCTACCAACGCTACAATAAAGCTAAGTACTTTTTATTTTATTTTACAAATCGCTAGTTCTTATTTATTTCCTTTTTGTTGTTGGTGTTGTACTCCTGAGTGTATTCTTTTCTGTGTATTAAGGTACATTTAATTTAGGCCCTAGCTTATTCCATTTTTGTGTGTTAACCCGCAAAAGTAGTAACTTTAGTCATTGGCGAGCCCTGCCAGGATTACTGGTGTTTGCACGTGTAAATTCCTGTAATTTTTACGTGCGGTTTTATTTTCTTTGATTGAGTGGTTTATTTTTATTATTAGTGTACTCCATCATGTTTGTGAACTCAATGCTCAACTTGTCAGTGTTTAATGGGGTTGGTCTCGAGTCTTTCATTCGGGAAGTCGAGCTTAAAGCTCGAGTAGGCAAATGGGATCCTGAGGTCAAAGCATTGCTCATGTTCGAGGCTTTATCCCTGAAGTTAGGTTGAGCTTAGAGGAGATGGGTATCCGTAACGATAGCAGTTTCGAAAGTATTGTTAGTAAACTGAACATATTGTACCCTAAGAAAGCGCGTGGTATTAGGGAATGCCTTAAATTAATAGAAGGTCTTAAGCAGAGAGTTGGGGAAAGTCCTATGGTTTTTAAAGAAAGATTCCTGGCCATTAGAGGTAAAGTAGAGTACAGTTTTGACGATAGCCTAGTGTTCGAAATTTTCCTCGAAAATGTGCTCGATAAGTATAGAGAGGCTATTGTTCGCAGTGAGGCTAAATCAATAGACAAAGCAGTCAGTGTCATGGCCACGGAGGATAGTGTAGAACACCGTTGCAGCTTTATGAAAGGGGTATGTTCAGTAGAAGGGGTTGAAGAAATAAAAAGCATTAAGGGTGAGATGAAGATGCTTAGTGCCAGTGTAAACAGGATGAAGCACGAAAATGAGCAGTGTATTGAAGACTTTAGGGATGAGATAGAAAAACTTACTAAATTGTTGGGCGAAATCAAGCTGAGTCCACCTGAGTGTAGGTTAGGACATATAGCTAGTGATTGCTCAAGACAGTCTTCTATGTTTGCCAACCTCAATACTATTGACAATGCTGAGATAGTGAACATACGTTTTTATAAGAGGGGACTAAGGGAATGCGAGGGGGCCCAGAGCGTGGAGAATTGGTGTGGAGACACTTAAAGTGTTTTTCTACGAAGTTTTTCCTGTCTGGCTGTTCTCTTGGCATCCCTGTGTCACCCGAGTCCGATCCCTACCAACGCTACAATGAAGCTAAGTACTTTTTTATTTTATTTTACAAATCGCTAGTTTTTATTTATTTCCTTTTTGTTGTTGGTGTTGTACTCTTGAGTGTACGCTTTTCTGTGTATTAAGGTACATTTAATTTAGGCCCTAGCTTATTCCATTTTTGTGTGTTAACCCGCAAAAGTAGTAACTTTTGTCAGGTTGGCAAATTTTCAGACTTCTGGTTGGTTAGAGTGGTTGGGAACGGACTAATTTCCGAATTGCCTTTCAAAATTTATAATTTAATTTTAATATACTCTTCCAGACCACATGGAAGTCTTATATTTCGAACACTCGCTCAGTCCAACTACCATTGCAGGTGTACAAATGTTCAGACATCTGCTGGTCGGGAAAACTGTTGGAAGTAGCGATTTGAATTCTTCAGTGGTTATTCAAGACTTCAAAAAAGGAAGAAATCCAAATATCCAGGTTCTTATCTGAAACTCTTTATTCAAGGTTGTCCCAAAAGTTCGTAAAACACTTGCAAAAAAAATTATAATACCAATATTATTCGCCGTTATGTATAATGTATTTGTATTATGTATTATTATGTATTCCCCGTAATAATATTATTCGCCAAGTAATAAGAAAAACAACGTTTTAGGAAAAAGACGAACTATTGGGACAACCTTATATTAAAAGCAAAAAACTGTTATAGATAAAAATATATCTATTTAACCTTTATAATTAAGTTACAAACGAATGTACCCGGCTTCGCCCGGGTGAAAGTTTGCCTAACGAATAGTTGATAAAAAAATATTTTTCGAGCAAACATCCACTTTCCATTGAGTTGATCTTCTGAAAGATACGAGGTGTGTTCAAAAAGTATCGCGACTTTTGCGTTTTTTCAAAAATTATTTATTCATGAATACCTATTTTGTCCCCTTCAAAGTAATCCCCATGAGATATTATATACTTGTGCCAACGGTTTTTCCAATCTTCGAAGCACTTCAAAAAATCATAAAAAAAATCTTTTTCAGCTCCTCCTTCGATGCCGTCTTTATCTCGTCAAGCGTAGCGTAACGTCGTCCTTTCATGGGCCTCTTCAGTTTAGGGAACAAGAAAAAAGTCACAGGGGGCCAGATCTGGGGAATACGGTGGCTGCGGCATCATTAGTGTGTTGTTTTTGGCCAAAAAGTCGCGCACAAGCAACGATGTGTAAGCAGGGGCGTTATCGTTGTGCAAAAGCCAATTTTTGTTCTTCCACAAATCCGGGCGTTTGTGGCGGATTGCTTCGCGCAAATTGCGCATAACTTGCAGGTAATATTCCTTATTGACCGTTCTACACTCTGGCAAGAACTCATGATGCACCACGCCCCTGCAATCGAAGAAAACTGTCAGCAAAACTTTCACATTCGACCGAACTTGGCGCGCTTTTTTCGGTCTTGGTTCGTGCGGCAGCTTCCATTGAGATGATTGAGCTTTGGTTTCCACGTCATAACCATAAACCCACGCTTCGTCACCAGTTATGACCCTCTGGAGCAAATTTGGGTCGTCGCGGACAGAGTCCAACATCTCATTAGCAATGTTCATGCGATGCTGTTTTTGGTCGCAATTGAGCAATTTTGGTACGAATTTCGCGGCGACCCGTCTCATGCCCAAATCATTGGTAAAAATCGAATGGCACGAGCCAATCGATATGTTTAGGTCCTCAGCAACTTCTCTAACGGTGATTCGACGATTGGCCAATAACATTTTCTCCACTTCATTAATTTTTTCGTGTGTTGTTGAAGTGCTCGGGCGTCCGGCACGCTCTTCGTCGTTCACATCTTCTCGGCCTTCTGAGAACATTTTGTACCACCGATAAACGTTGCTTCGGTCCAAGGTGGCTTCTCCGTATGCCACAGTCAACATTCGGAATGCATCCACGCACTTAATTTCGTTTTTCACACAATATTTGATACAGGTTCTTTGATCCATTTTTTTTATAGGTAAAAATCGGAGACGATCCAAAACACCTGCAAGCAAATCAGCTGTCAACAATTAAGTGAACATTCAAAATGGCCGAGCTTGTCGGCATAAGTGAGAGACATGAGTACCAACATAAAGCCACAAAAAGATCGAAATTCGAATATACGTAACCCGCGAAAATTCAAAAGTCGCGATACTTTTTGAACACACCTCGTATATATGTGAAAATTCGAAACTATTATAGAGAGACGTGTATGATCCTTTTTTTTAATTAAACAATTTCTACTGCCCTTACTGCAATGAAAAATTAATGGGAGGGCCTGGCTCATCAGTGGTGAACCTTCCCAGCGGTTTCGCCAGTTTAATCTATCATTATATTATATTTATAAATGTATGTA
>CP092866.1:114779234-114789460 GCA_030710605.1 Cordylochernes scorpioides | reverse complement strand
ATTTAGCTGATGCATCAAACACAACTCTCATTTTTGTTGTAGTGGATTGCTCTCTAATTACTGGATGATGAGGCATGTAATAGCATCTGCACAATTCTCGCTTCACTTCTGCAATTGGGACCCTTTCCATGTGGTTTAATTGTTCATATTCCTTCATGAATCCCCGGTACTGGTCATATAATTTCACATTCTTACACAATTTTCTTTCCAACAAAAGGAACCTTCTTAAAGCCTTTTCTCTTGATTCACCCAGAAGCGGTCGATGTTGTCTGAATGGCAATTTTACCCAATACCTTCCATGGCTATCTCTGCCATGGTTATTCGAAAATAAACTTTCACAATCTTCGTCCTGTGTACAAAGATCCGGTGACGGCACCGATTCAGTTTCCCAGAATCTTTTCATTACGAATTCTAGTTCTGGTTCAGATTGTAAACTCAGGTTACAGACTTCTGTATTACTCTCCGATGTTCCCATGAGTTTTCCTAGAAGTACCCAGCCTAGTCTTGTATTAATAGCCATTGGCAATCCTTCTCCGAGAGATATAGAGCCATTCAACATAAGTTCAGTGTATATATCTGCTCCCAATATCATATCTATTGGGGCTTGTATGTAGAACTCTGGGTCTGCCAATTTGAGGTTCTTCAAAGTTGGCCAATTAGGGTCTTTCAACCTGAAGTTCGGAATTTCTGAAGTGAGCACTCCCGTGACTACTGTCTCCACCGAGAATTCCTCAGAATTATTCAGTGGACAAAATGTCACACTTACTGTCGATGAAGAATGCTGCACTGGTGTGTTTCCAACCCCTATAATCATCCGATCTGATTTCCTTTGGACAAGTCCCAATCTTTCGCAGCATCCTTTTGTTATCATGGTGACTTGGGAACCGCTGTCCAGTAGGGCTCTGCAGGTGCATAACTTTCCGAGTCCATTTTTTATCTTGATTCTAGCTGTTGCGAGTAGTACGTGGCTATCATTGCAGTTTGCCTGTTGAGTATTAGTTAAATTGATAGCACTTTCATGTTCCTTCGGAGTTGTGTTCTCAACTTGGGCCGAAGCGCCTTCCGTGCTCGGTTTATCATAATGAATCATCGTGTGGTGCTTCCCCTTGCATACTTTGCATCGTTGGTTCAGCCTACAATTCCATGAGAAATGGCCTTTCCTCAAGCAATTGAAGCATAATTTATGACTCTTTACTACATTTAATTTTTCTTTTAAAGGCATTTTGCAAAATAAGTTGCACATGTATAGTGGATGATGCTTAGATTTGCATAATATGCAAGTGTCCGATTTCTCAATTAGCATCCCGTAGCTTTGGCATTTGGGAAATCTCGATCCGGTGGTTTCTTCCCTTTTTGAACATTCCTTGACAGCACAAGACATGCTTCTCGCATGTCTGGAAATGAACGCTATGAACTTGTCATAAGATGGAAGAGTGTTGTCCATTGACAGTTCCCAATCCAACCTTAGATTTTCACTCAACTTCTGCTGGAGGAAGTGCACCAGGATCACATCCACTAATTGATTTCTCTTCAATTCCAGCGTTTCTAAGTTTCTTATGGCTTTATTACAAACATCCATGAATTCATGGAGACACTTAGCCGATGGATTCTTAATTGCCCGGAGAGAAAAGATTTTTGACACCTGGGCATAAGCTAGCTCTCTCAGGTTATCATATCTTGATAACAGTGTACTCCATGCTTGGCCATAATTTTCACTTAGTAAAGGGAAACCCCTTATTAATCTGGCCGCTTCGCCTTTTACTGCAGAATTCAAATATTGTAACTTCTGTATATTAGTTAACCCTGGATGTGCATCGATGGTGGTGAGGAATAGCTCTTTGAAGTTGATCCAATTGCCCATATCTCCATAATATATCGGTAAGTCAAATTGAGGCAATTTTATATTTGCCTGAGAGCCATTTGGCTTTATGTCCGCCAGTTTGTCTTTGAGTTTTCTCTCATTTTCTATTTTTACCCTCAAGCTTCCAATCTTGTTCATTGAACCATCATATGCCTCACTTTCTTTATCTATATCAACTTCATCCAAAGAAAACAGCTCGTCGTAGAGTTTCTCAATTTTTTCTTTGATCTCCTTTAATTCTTCACCCATTATTTCTAAGCGTATTGTTTCACCTGCCTCAATAATTGAATCCACAGTTTCATTAAATCCATCAATTCGCCTTATTTGGCAACTTAACTTTCTTTGGAGGATCCTTTCGTCTCGAGACATTTCGCAATTGTATTCTCACTGAGTTTTTGCTAAATTTCTTCTGTTTCAAATCCTAATCCAGATATCGAGGGACCATGAATCGAACTGGCTTTGGCTTCCTGGCACTAAGGAGGAATCACCGCCTAATTCTTATTTTAACGCTGGTTTTAATTATATGCTTCTTGACTCAGCGAACTAACTATAACTCCTTCAAACTTGAATAACTGCTATTGTCTCGTCTCACCAATTCTAATGACTCAACCTCGTATACTTTAATAACTCACTTTATTTGCTAAAATCAAGATTATATACATTTCTAAAATTTACATAATTTAACAATAATTAACAAAAGTAAATTCTAACAATTTTGCATATTTAAGGCTGGAACACCCTGTCTCCAAGTCCTTCAAAAGATAAACAGTGTCGCCCGTCCTTTGTAATACCTCATATGGTCCTCTATACCTTGGTTCAAATTTATGACGTTCTTTCGTCTCGTGCATTCTCTTCACCAGAACTAGATCCCCTGTCCCGAAGGTTCTCAACTCTCTAGTCTCGAATCTAACCCTGGCTTCTTGTTGCTCATTTAAGTAAGTTTGCCTCACCATCTCCCTTATCCTCTCAACCTCCCCTACCAGTTCCCGCTCGTAGAAGACCGCCATCTCGGTAATTGAATATTCACATACAGGATTAAGCGCTCCTCTTCCTGGAAAGGTTGTGGAAGCCTCAGCTCATGTCCGAAGACCAGTTTCGCTGGGGTAAACCCTGTGCTAGCATGTACAGTGGTCCTGATAGCTAAAGCTACCATTGGTAAGGTGGTATCCCAATTGTTCCCCACTGTACATCTGCGTAAAGATTCTATCACCGTCCTATTGAGTCTTTCTACGGCGCCATTACTCTGAGGTCTCCAGGCTGAGGTATTTACTGCACCAACCCCCATGGCCTTGCAAACTCCCTTGAACACGCAACTCATGAATGCCGAACCTCGGTCAGAAAGTATTGTTTTTGGTACTCCAAAGGTAGTGATTATCCTCTCCAATAAGGCCCTAATCACTGTATTGGCACACTGGTCCTTAGTAGGAATAAGAATCGGGAACTTAGTAAATAGATCCACAATAGTCAAAATGCTCGAATAACCTCTTGGGGTTGTTTCTAAAGGTCCTATGAAGTCGAGTGCTAGATGTTCAAAGGGTTTTCGGGTCTAAAGTGGGGAGCACTAGCGGCTTTGGCTACGCCTTGATTTGATAGCTGACAGCTTTCGCATCTGCGTATATAATTCCGGACTTGAGTCCTCATACCAGGCCAGTAATAGTCACTCTTTAGCCTTCTCATAACCTTCTTGACTCCGAAATGACCCCCAGTAGGGATATCATGATGATAACTGATCACTGCTTCCCTAAAACCTGTAGGAACCACCTTCACCCAGGTACCCTTCTCATTTTTTGTAACAAGGTATTTACTTTCTAACCTGTACTCTCTGTTATTATACCTTTCCGTGCTACCCGTTTTTGAATTTGTTAATCTATTTATTACTGGGGCCGATGGTCCTTTACCACCGCGGCCACCACCCTCCCATCTTGTGGTAGGTTTGGATCATCCTCACACGGGAACCTACTAAGAAAGTCGGCTACCGTGTTTTCCTTCCCCGGGACATAAATGAATGTAACGTTGAAGTCTTGTATGATCTCTGCCCACCTAGATAGTCGAGCGTTCTTATAATCAGACCCCTTATTATAAGTAATCGGTTTATGGTCGGTATGTACTTCTACCCTACTGCCCGCCAGGAGGTGTTTAAAGTGTTGTAGGGACAACACTACTGCATAAGCCTTGCAGGTGGATAGTATGTAGAATACATCTCTGTATTCTACCATTGATGCATATATTTCAAATATTCTCTCCACATCCCGCCACAATGTCCCACTCTTCAATTGGTTCATGTCACGTGGTCTTACGCGCGGTGGCGTCCATCGGGATATCATGTTTTATGTCATTCTTCCCTCACGTCCACCTTCGTGAGCATCTTTAAATCTTACTGGGTAATGTACAATTTTGTAGGCAAAATTGCATGCTCCGACATCAATTGTTTAGGACTACGCAAGATATTTTTCTTAATCTTCAGGGCCTACTCTCGACCTTCCAGAAATGTAGTCTTTGCTACTGGTTACCATGTCGAATGCCACGTTTCATAAACTACGAAAGCTGATGTTGAAACGAGTTTTAGATCTGCTGTGATACTATAGGCTTCTCTTTTGTTACAGGCCTCTGCTGCCCAAACAATCTGAAGGTGGTGGAATAGATAAGGGTTTCTGGAAGGGCTTATCAAAAACCAGTCAAGTGCAAACATACACGAGGTGCAAGGTTCATTATCATTGCTTATCTAAGGTTACCTGTAACTATATATCTGATAAATTGCTAAGTTCACGCATCGTGTTTAATTCCGAAATAGTGCTATTAACTTCCAAAGGATGCAGGATATATAAAAACGATTTCGTTCCTTGGCTGGAGTTAAAGGAAGAAACAAATTTTACTAATTTCACTTAAAAAAAATAAAAAGGAGAACGTTCCCCACCAGATCCTGTACATGGAACATTATACTATAAAGTCGTTGTCAGATTGAATATATTGGATAATTCTTATGATATTATTAAATGATAAATTATAAATGGGAGAGATAAAATTATATGCAATAACGATCTGTGGTGTACGTGACACATACACACACATCATGCTAAAAATAATCTAAGGTGACTCAAGCAAAATTATCGAAAAAAAATAAGTCATAACTAAAAAGAAAAACTGTATACTTGATCAAACGTATTTCCTGTATAAACTAAGTTAACTAGAAAAAATGATAAAAAAAACGATGCGGAAATTACTTAATCACCTTACACAACTTTAATTTAATGGTAATAAGACATCTATTTTAGACAAGGATTCTATGCATCGACAAACTAAGTATGTTGGTATCCAGTAAAATATCCGTTCATAATAACATCAGCAGATGTTTTCAAAATATATTTTGGTATATTATACTATTGGGATCTCGCTTAAATAGGATAGCTATGCTTTAACCTTATACATAAAATTGTAAATTACACCATAACGGGATGGAGAGATGGCGAAATTCAACGCTTTAAGGAAGCAAAACAAAATTTCTATGTCATCTTATCGGTATAACAAAATAATAGAAATATGCTGGTCTGAATGCGAAGGAGGCTCAAGTTAACAAAAAAATGCACATTCATTAAAGTTAGCAAAAAATATATAAATAAACAGACATTGCTGTTTTTATTTCATTGGCACTACCGGAAAATTTGTACTAACCATTACATAAAATAAATAAACGTATCATAATTTCAAATAACTAAGGTATAGGTTCATGGCTAAGTAAGATTATACGTATACAATTAAAATTCTAAGCGGACACTTACGTCTGAATATTATGTTCATGTAAAGACATAAAAATAAAAAAATAAACAATTGAACTATCAGAAAAGAAGAACATATGCTTAAATATAGCTAGCGAAATTGCGCCTAACTTAGTAAAATCTAAATATTCTCAATATAATATAAAAAAATAAGAGAAATAAACAATCGTATTATCGAGAGGGAAAAAAAAATCGGTATACTATTAGACCTGTCGGGCGAAGTCACTAAGTAAAATAAAAAAAATAATTGAAAATATATAAAATTAAATAAATCGCATGACCTATACATTTTCTTAAAAAAATTAGCTAAGTAAAAGGCTTCAAATTTTTATGCTTATCTTAATAGGTTAAACATTCTAAAGATAATAGAAATTAAGAGAAAAATAAACAATGGTATCATCAAAATTCGGTACGCTTTTAAACTTGTCAAGAGAAATCACTTTGGCGGATAAAAATAATTAAAATAAAATTATTAAACCTTGGTATATAATAAGAATAAGTCGTATAGATTATACAATTAAAAAAAGGAAATGGTGAAAAGCTAAAAGAAGATGGAATATTTAAGAGGTGAAGCCTTCCCGCAAGCGCGGGAAGAGGTAGCAAAAAAACAACCTTTTCAATTCAGATGCTGGAAGTCAACTGAAGTTCTTAGTCGTCTCCCTTTTCCCGCCTATAGTGTCCACATGTGTTTCACACGTGTGGTCACCCCAAAATACCTCTATTTTCACCCCCCTACACATGTGCCTTCCCCCCCCCCTTTTTACAGATGTGCCTACTGGAGTTCTAAATTTGGAATTTGCGGGAAATCCTCAGGCTTCGAGAAAGGCGTTATTTTAGGCCTAACTTCGCGTTTCAATATTTTAAGAACCATATAAAATATAATATTCAAAAATAGACTAAAGCATGAGTTTTTCACTCATAAAACATTGTTTTTGGTATAATCCTCGCTTTAAAACTTGAAATATACTAAATATATAGGAAATACATAAAGAAATAAAAAAAAATTATAACATATTTCCTCTATGCCTGTTATAGTTTTTTTTATCCTTTTTAATTTTTTAATTAAAGTTTCTACATCCATAATTGCTATTAAATTCTCTTCCCAAATACTTTTAGTTGAAATCTATGGTTACAAATTACTTATAAGTTGCCCTTTTTTATTTTAACTTGACTTTTACTTACGTTCAATCGGCTCGAGTTGATCAATGTATAATTCTTCTCAATGTATAATTTTCTTACAACATAAACCTTAGATTATTAAAACATTGGATCAGTAAACATGAGGGCAACCATTTCGTTCAATTACATTACTTTATTTTTCATATAACATTTTTGTAAACAAAAAAGGTGATGATGATAAATTCAATGAATATTTACACAATCATAGAAAAAAATTATATTAAACCTTTATATAAACATAAATATTCTAACTTAATAAAACAGCTGTTTTTTTGTAATTTGTCAATAAACTGTACATAGACAGGTAAAGCACATAGGCTGTAAATCGGTACATAGACCATAAAACTGTACATAGACAGATAAAGCACATAGGCTATAATTCGGTACATAGACCATAAATCTGCACATAGACAGGAAAAGCACATATATTTTAAAAATATAAATGAGTTTTAAAATTGTAAAAAAAAAAAAAATGCATCGGCCGGGAATCGAACTCGGGGCGCCCGCGTGGCAGGCGAGCATTCTACCACTGAACCACCGATGCTTATAAAAAATGGCGATATTTGGGCATTTATTCCATTCACAAAAGCAAACGGTGACAGAATTGTTGATTGATTGATGACTCTGATAACTGTATATTTTAATAATCCAAATTGTGCCTTATCACAAATTATAACTGTTTCTGTTTTAAAAATATAAATAGACGCAATCCATAGTGGGGATATCAGGTTTTGTGTGTTGAAATAAAACCTGGGTTGTAGTAAGGCTTACATCAGCCTTTAAGTAATATATAGTATGGAGAGTCGTCTTTCTCGTGTTAGAGAGGGTGAAATGGCATTCAAAATGATGGCCGACCTCCATATTAGAAATAACACAATATGACTGTATGCTTGTATCCCGAGTTATATGGTGCCAGGTTTTGTCACGGCTATCTCTGGAACGTCAGCTTTATTAGTTCCAAACAAGTTACAATAATAGGGGATTTGTATTTTGATTATATATATATGTGGCGACTACACTTTGCTTCAGCGAGCGCGGTGGACGGCCTCGGCAACCGCTAGCGTCAACCTGACTGCGCATGCGCGCGGGACGTCATCAGAGACTCTGGCCACTAACGCGGTAAACAACAAGGCTAGCGCCGACGGCCGTTACTTCAACCGTTGCTTCTTTTCTATTTTTATATTTCTGGCTTTAAATAAATTAATTTTAATTATAATTTTATCAGCAGCCTTTCCACAAGCCACACCAACACCTCACGCAACAACCATCCTACAAATTAGTGAGCATCCTACATATATGTATTAAAATCAAAAAAGGCATATCCTGACCACGAGCACATGAGCTTTTTTAGATGGCAAAGTTTCATCTAGTGGAACAGAAATCAACCAAATGTTGATTTAGTCTGTTCCCTGATATTTGGCCAACCCAATTTCTTGATAAATCAAGAAAAGCCATCCACGAACGCGTTTCGCGCTTTTGGCGCTCGTCAGCGTGGAGTAGGCTGAACCACTGCGACCAAAAATATTTTTTGATCCCAGTGTTTTCCCGAAAAACCAAGAAATGGGTATTTAAGGCCAAACTTGCGTAAATACGCTTAACACATTAAAAAACGAAAGAAAAAATAAAAGATAAAAAGATCAGGTGTTGAAATCAATATTAAAAATGGCATATCCTGACCAGGAGCACATGTGCTTTACAAAAGGCAGAGCGCCATTTGGTGGAACAGAAATCAACTAAACATTGATTTAGCCTGTTCCCTGATATTTGGCCAACCTAATTACTTGATAAATCAAGAAAAGCCATCCACGAATATAATAATACACGTATATAATACACATATATGTTAAGAAAAAGGCATCTCCTTATCGTGCAACTGAAAGTTGCTGATGGCTTGCGCCGGCCCAAAACGCGTCCGTGGTTAGCTTTTCTTGATTAATCAAGAATGGGTATTTGGCCAATTCTGGAATAATTAAAAATCAACGAGAATAGTTGATATTTATTCCGATAGATAGCGCAAGCCATCAGCAACTTTCAGTTGCACGATGAGGAGATGCCTTTTTCTTAATTTATGCACCTTATCCCAGTACAATATCACATTTGTACTATTTTTTCACATATATATGTATGTCATAATTTGTACATAACTGGATATAATCCCACCACAATATGTATGCAATGTATGATCTAAAGATTTTAATAAAGACGAGGCTTAGCGAAATCTGGGAGAAAGGCCATCAGAGAGGAAACGGTCATTAGTAGGTTTTATTATCCAGGAACTCATAAAAACTGAGTTCAAGAACCTTCCCCTTCCGGGATCATGTTAAAACAAGACAAGGACAAAGGATTAACAAAGATCCAATCAGAGTCCAGGAAGATTAGCTAAGACCAATGAGAAACGGCCACACCTGGACAGTCATTCAATGAGAGCCCTGAGAAGCTTACATGTTAAATCTCGGACTCAGTTTAGTTAGTTAGGAGCTCGGCACCATCGCAACAAGTTGGGACCTGGACAGCATCGAGAGCAGTCAGTAGCTGGACCTGTCAGAGCCAGGACCTCGCCACCATCTTCCTCATCACGCAGATAAGTCCAATGTTCACTATGTGACAGCCTAGCCTTAGTCAAGAACCCCATAGTCACCCCTTTCTCCCTTGATCGCTGGCCTATTTCAATCCTATCCTGTGTCCTCGTTATTTTCCCCTGTGTGAATACCTTACTATCTCAGCAAACACGACTGCGCCCACAACAATCATCAATCAATCAATCAAACAATTCAATCAACCATCACCAAAAAGCACCGCATATTATAGTGAGTCGACAGGATTCGACAGTGAGTCGACGGGATTCGACATGTATGTAAATGAATAGAGCCGACACCGTTGTAGGATCTTCATCCAACATCCAATAGATATGGGAGTGTGCGGCCTAAAGACAAAGAAATCTGCTCTCATAGGAGTAGAGTTCCCTCGGTTTAGGGGTGTTGTAAACGATCAAAGATAAACATATAGGAATATAAATGCAGGAATGGCTGAGGAAGAACTACACTAGTTATATTATGATGCATTAGCGCGCCATCTGTTATGAAAATTCGAAACTATTATAGATACATATTATTCTTTTTAAAAATAAACAATTTCAACTGTCCTTACTGCAATGCCCTCCCATTAAATTTTTCATTACAGTAAGGACAGTATAAATTGTTTATTTTTAAAAAGAATCATACGTGTCTATAATAGTTTCGAATTTTGATACACTAGTTATGCTGGCATTGTATATGTTTGGACGTCTATGGTTACATGAAGTCTAGTTGGGAGAACCCACGGAGATCTTCTATCTGTAGGTATGCTGATTGTTAATGAAATAGGAAATGTAGTTTTTCTCGTTGTTCGTAGGTCGTTGTGTTTTGGAGTTGATC
>CP092866.1:114759563-114779134 GCA_030710605.1 Cordylochernes scorpioides | reverse complement strand
TTGACTTTGTAAAGGTATTATCCACAATGATGTTAGTTGAGATATGCTCTTATAGACAAGTTGAGACATATAAACGTTTTCGAGTGAAAAAAAAAGTGTTACAGGAAAAATAGGCGTCTGTAGTCTGGGAAAAGAAAAAAAAAAGAGTTGTGCTGTGATACGTACAAGAAAAATTGTAATTGTAAAGGTGGTGAAGCCGTTGTTTTGGTGAAATATCTAACCTATTTCTTTATGACCAACAGGTTTACTGAAGTCATGGGTGGTTGTACGAGCAATCAACGGGATTTTGCGATTTTTGGTGGAAGTGGCGTATTTAGTGGAGACGATTGATATTGCTTCTATGTGAAGCTTGTGTGGCTCGATTAGATTTGTTTCTAAGTCACCCTCTGAGAAGGGTTGTCATGTGGGGCAAATTGAAGATGAGTAAGGGTGTTAAAAATTTTGTTATAATAAATGGGTTGATAATTGATTGTAAACGTAAAAAGAAACTATGCTAGGGACGAGGGAGTGATACCTTTATTATATGAGAAGCTTAGGGCGACATGACCCACTTTAATTGCTGGAAGGAAAGAGGACAGTCCCCGTTCCAACTTTTTGGGACAGATCGGGGCGTTTGTCTAGCAATGTTTGTCTTTGAAATATTTCTCCTGCGATTTCTGATATCTGCGATTGCTTTTTTTCTTTTTAAAAGAAGGATCGTTGATATGGCAGCAAAAATAATCACTACAATATGGGCACGCGATAGTAATAAATAATTTGAGAGTTTATATGTATAGTGGTTGATATGAAAATAATTTTGGCAACATAATAAGAATTTGATCATGAGAGATGAGCATTTTGAAAAAGGTAAAATTTTAAGAAAAATAAATAAGTTTTAATTTACAATTAGAGATATACAAGTAAAAATAAAATATTAAGAATTTTTTAAAAGTTGCAGATTCAGATAAAGCAATTATAGACAATTTAGGTGTGGTATATGGTGATGTCAGATAGGGGGGACTTTGTTATCCTTCCGTATCCAATCAAGGACTGACATGGTCGATATGTTTATATCATCGCTGAGTTGCTTGGACAATGTTAACGACCTGTTTACCCGGATTCCCGTCCTTCCTTTTTCGGGTGTACTTTTATTGACGCCATTTTGAAGTTACATCATGCTTGGTATTTCTATCTACAACATTGTATGTACACAACACACATTAAATACGACATATATATATATATATATGAAAAAACAATAGAAAAAATAAAATATAAGTGGGTCAGGTGTTGATATTAAAATAAAGAAGGCCTCTCCTGACCACGAGCACATGTGCTTTTTAGATGGTAGAGCGCCATCTAGTGGAGCAAAAATAAACTAAACGTTTATTTAGCTTGCTCCGAGATATTTGGCCAACCCATTCTATATGCAGTTACGAGCGTCATTCTTCATCTCCTAATCTCCTAATCAATCAACTCTGTCACGGTTTGCTTTTTTTTAGAATGGCGCCCTCCTATTGGTCGGCTACGATCACGCCACCTTCCACCTTTGCCCCCCCCCCCCACTCGCATTTTCGTTTTTGTAACTATTGTGTTGGAGCACATTGGAGCATGTTGGAGCTCCTTAAATAAATGCATATATTAGTTAATAACCAAATGGAATCCTCTCTTTCTTTTTCCCAGTAAGAGACGCCTACGGAAGCTAACAATACATAGACAGATAAAGCACATAGGCTATAGTTATTAACTAACATATGCATTTATTTAAGGCGCCAAATTATAATTGTAACAAATAGTATTTGAATCAAAACATTCAATCGGGTAAAACACAGGCGTTGCCCGGGTCATTCGGCTAGTATATATATATATACTAGACGAATGGCCCGGGCAACGCCCGGGTTTTACCCGAGTGCGAATACACCTTGCTTCCTAGGGTTGTCGGCGCCCGTTGACTCCCGGTGAGCAAGCGACTGCTCCCGTCGGCCGCCGGCGTGCGAGTGGCTTCCCGGCGCATGCGCGCACCCGTTGACTCCCGGCGAGCAAGCGACTGCTCCCGTCGACCGCCGGCGTGCGAGTGGCCTCCCGGCGCATGCGCGCGCACAGGGAAGCCACGTGTCGCAGGCGGCCAATGAGCGCGCCCCGCCATCAGTTCCACCGCGTTCTAGATGAGCTATTTAGAATAATTTGAATATATAGTTTTAATAATTGATTTATATATTTTTTAAAATAGCCTATCGTCATCCTCGTTATTTTTTACCTATGTATGGAAATTTTGGTTTGAATTAGTGAACTACTGCGAATTTGTATACCGGACATACAAACCAACCAACCAACCAACCAACCAACAGACAAACATACAAACATTCATTTTTTATATATATAGATATATATATATACAGTAAATCCCTTAAACACTAGATTTGGGAAATGTTCACTCGGGAAGGAAACCGTACATATTGTATAGAAAATACACAAATAAATCTTCTCTATTTATATATAAAAACTAACATATGACGTTTTGAAGATCATTTTGTTGGTTGGAAGTTGATTCGGAGAAAAACACAGCCACATCAACCTATAGTTTATTTTGACTCTCTGAAGAGAATGACAAGAAGTCATTGAAACGTCGGGAGTTAAACTATTTCAAGTAAGGACACATATATAAAATTTAATTTCCTTTGTAAATATATTTTGGATTTCATTAAGAAAAATGGTCTTTGATGTAACGATCTCAAGGAAATATTGGACATATCTTGTGGTTGTAAACAATATATAGGTGTATGCGTGTATATGTGTGTATATATGCATATATTTTTAAATTTAATGATGTAACTGTAAATAAAATTCAAAGATTATCTCTATATATGTAAACTAGACGAATGACCCGGGCAACGCCCGTGTTTTACCCGATTGAATGTTTTTATTCAAATACTATTTGTTACAATTATAAATTGGAACCGTGGATGTCACTCTTGTGAAACGTCCCGCTCCAAACTTTACATGTACATTAGGTCAGCTGGTATTACCCCTCATTTTCACCGCTAGAGGCGCGAGCGAATTGACTTTTTGTAAATATACATAATTATAAAGATAGAAGCTTCTATAGAAGATAATGATCATAATGATGATGCGCGCGCATCCGTGACAGCGATGAGGAATTGAGGAAAGACGGTCGTGACTATATATTAATGACGAATGACCCGGGCAACGCCCGGGTTTTACCCGATTAAATGTTTTTATTCAAATACTATTCGTTACAATTATAAATTGGCGCCGTGGATATCACACTTGTGAAACGTCCCGCTGCAAACTTTGTGTCTGAGAAGCGATATTTTTATAGAAAGATGATCTGGCTTTTGTTTTCTGCTCGAATGAATGTTTTTCTGCTAGAATTTTGTTCCTGCGTACAAAATAATGAACTGGTTTCACCCGTGGTCTCTGCTTTTTGGAATTTTTCCCGATATAATTTTGTATCTGATAATCAAACATGATACAGCAATATCGTCATCATCATTTTCTGACTAAAAATATATAGTTTTGATAATTGATTTATATATTTTTTAAAATAGCCTATCGTCTTCCCCGTATTTTTTTTACCTATGTATGGACATTTTGGTTTGAATTAGTGAACTACTGCGAATTTGTATACCGGAAATACAAACAAACATACAAACAGACAAACATACAAACATTCATTTTTATATATAGAGAGATTTACTCTTCATTGTTGGCTTTTTTTATTATATTTACTCTTCATTGTTGGCTTTTTATCTTACATTCACTCTTCATTGTTGGCTTTTTATATCATATTTACTCTTCATTGTTGGCTTTTTATCTTACATTCATTCTTCATTGTTGGCTTTTTATATTATACTAATGATGATGCGCGCGCATCCGTGACAGCGATGAGGAATTGAGGAAAGACGGTCGTGACTATATAAGTTGATAATCCAAATTGTACCTTATCATTAGATTTGGTCTATTACCTTCTGCTTCTAATCTATATTCCAAATTGTACCTTATCAGTAGATTTGGTCTTATTACCTTCTAATCTATAATCCAAATTATTTGGATAATGATAATGATCATAATGATGATGCGCGCGCATCCGTGACAGAACCGGCCGGCCGGCCGGCCAGCCCGCCCATGACGGTCGTGACTATATATGTTGATAATATTTATGAATCTTTCTAAGTCGCTTTCTGTGTATCTTTCCATGTTGAATATTTTCTTTGTTATATTTGTATGTACATTTAGCGCAAGTGTCCCTAGGGGGACATAGCGTTTTGAATTGAAATAAATAAATAGGAGTTAAACTATTGGTTGGAGGTAGCTGTGTTTTTCTCCGGACCTAACATATGACGTCCTCTGTATATATTGAGTTTTTGTTTCAATATACTTTATATGATATAGACGAAATTTTATAAATTTATTATTATTTTTTTATTAATAAAATACAATTAGCTGAGGGAAAAGTTTCTTTTATATATATCAGCAATATTTAATTAATTAAAGTTTATATAAAAACTTTTATTCAACACAAATATCCATGAGTTCATGCTCCTCGAGCTGTTTTTTTTTCTGTATTATTTATTTTAAGATAGGAAATTGGGACCAACATATGTCCAGCATCCCTAGAAAATCTCCCAAGAAAGAAATCTGCCTGGCGACACCTCATTAATTGGACTACCACTGGCATTGTATATAAATCCAAGAAGACTTAGGTCAGAAGGACATCCCGGGTAGTTGGCGACTTCTGTACGCTCCAGGAACCTGGGTTACTTAAATAAATAATAATAGGAAATTGGGAGTTTATTTTCGTTCATCAGTGGTGACAGTCTCTCTCTTCATATTTTCTCTATTCAACCAGAATAAACCTCCAGATGGACACAGCTTTGACGATAGATTGGAGAAACTGGGAACATACACTATTGATCTAAATATTACATTTGGTATAAGGTTGTCCCAAAAGTTCGTGTTTTTCTTATTACTTGGCGAATAATATTACGGCGAATACATAAAACAATTACTATATACATAATACAAATAAATTATACATAACGGCAAATAAAATGACGAATAATATTGGTATTTTAAATTTTTGCAAATGTTTACGAACTTTTGGGACAACCTTGTATTTTAGTAAATTTATTGTCTTGATTACAAAACTAGCGTAGACTATACATGTCTACATTACATGCGCGTTCGTGACTTCTGTAAAATATCAGACGTTCTATTTCATTAAAAAAAAGAAATTTTTAATTTGATAAAAGCTGGTTTAATATTTTTATTCTCAATAAAGGTATCGCTTAAGTATATTGAATCGCTTTTAAATTCGTTAAATAATGCAAATATTTGTTGTGTTTGAATATAATTCAGAGAGATTTAAAAAATATATTTTAAATATGTATATTAAAATCTGTTTTTACATATAATTACATAAATACATTGTCATCAATAATAATCTGCTTACAATTAAAAATTCCTAGTCATTGTGTTTTGAGACATTTTTGTGACTAACTATATTTTATCCTTAGTAATAGCGATTTCTCTTTTTTTTTAAGTGATAAAATTATTATTTTTTAAAGAATATTAAAAAACTATTTATAGATGGGAGACAGAGTGGAAAAAATCTACAACTTTCAAGATTGGGTTGATCAACATGAAAACGGTGGGTGGTTTAGCAGTATCTTCAATAAATATTTTGGTTTTGCATCTTGCCTTAGACGAAATGAACTTGCTGGGCATTCTTGGCACATTTCTACAGACTTCAAGAACATCATAAGTGTTCAACCTCACCCAAGGATTTTCTATCTGCCTAAGAATTCGGAACAAGGCGATGAACAGTTTAGAAAAGAATCTCTAGCTTTCTCAGGCGAGGAAGACATCCCCGAAATACACATGGTGCCTTTGAACAAGAACAAGCGCCACAGAAACGAAGATATCAAAACCATTTCAGAAACTCAACAATTCCTGAAAAATGGTCAAAATTAATCTTACTCTCGTCGAACTAAGAAAACTTGTAACTTTTGTAAATATAACTATGTAAACTACCAATCTGTTTTCTATATATCTTTATTTGTTTTCATAATACAACACTTCAATAAATGATCTAAATAAAATTGGATTTAAATAGTGATTTTAATACCCTTTTTTGAGTCTCCTTTTTGTGATTATTGATCTTTTGGAAATTAATATTCTGCTAATTATAAAAGAAACTTTTCACGTTTTACATTTTTATATAGGTATTTTAAATGATATGTTATACAAAAACATCGGTTAACCAAATTGATAATTATGTCTAAGTGTGTATGTCTATATTAAAAAAAAAAACGTCTAAATGGACTTTTAAAACACAATTCATTTATAGTTAAGGTTATATTTTGCTTTAGTTTATGATCTCCTCTTTCCTATAAACGTTTTAAATGACTCGGATTCGTTGTACAATCAAATGGTTAAAAATTTCCAAGATGTATTCCCTTATTCTTTAGTAGAAAGATTCTTACATGGGCTTTCAAAGTGTTTGTATAATTTTGTTCAGTTCGTGTAAGCTGGCTTTTGGATCCTCAAAGGTCTGGTTGATCCTCATTCTTGATTTTATTTTCCTTGGCTTGGACGTCTCCTCTTTCCTATAAAAGTTTTAAATGACTCGGGATTCATCGTACATCAAATGGTTAAAACCTTCCAAACCGTATTCTATTGTAGAGGGTTTCTTACATAGGTTTTCAAAGTGTTTCTGTAATTTTGTTGAGGTCATGTAAGCTTGGCTTTTGGATCCTCAAAGCTCTTGGTTGGTCCTTATTCTTGATTTTATTTCCCTTAGCTTGGACTTGTCAGAGTCCAGAAAAGTAAGGATATTTTCTGAAGTTCTTTCATTGAAATGATCTTGTTCTTCACATCCGTCCATAATCCACTTGAGAATATCTTTTTACACAGGGGACTTTCGAATGGGTTTTGCCACACTAGAAACGACATAATCTTTTCAAATTTAGTAATAGAGCCTTGAGGGACATTCCAATCTGGGTTGACTTTGCCATGGTTATATAATCCCCTTGTTTAATGGATAAGGTCCTCTCTTGGAGGTAGTTTCTCAAAATTTTGACAAAATTCCTTGAATATTATTTTTTAATATTTATGCTATCAAGTTATTCCAGATTCTATCAAAATCTTTGGTAATTTCCAGAAAAGCAGCACCTATTGTCTCCTTTGTGGGACTTTCTTATTTGGATATGGTCTCTCTCTATTATATAATTAGCTGATGGGTTGTGGAGTGTCCTTTTTAAAAGCTTTTATTTAACTTGCTTCCATGTCTGTCTGTCCACAAATCTTGTAATAGAAAGAGATATTTATAACCCAGATTCTCCTGGAACGCAGAGCGCCCACTATCCGGTCTTGTAATAAAATTTTAATGTATTTCTAGAGCACGTAGAAATCTGAAATTTTGTACACTTTTAAGAACCCGATGACAAGACAAGTTGACAAATTTTAAGACTTCTGGGTTCTCAGGGTGGACGGGAAAGGATAAATTTCCAAATTGCCTTTCAAATTTTGTAAATTAAATTTAATATGCTTCCAAACCACATTTTGAACACTCGCTCAGGTCAATTAACAATGCAAGTTGAAACATTTTCAGACTTCTGGGGGGTTGAGGTAGCCGGGAATGAACCAATTTTGTTATTTATTTTAAAATCTTATATGTATACACGAAGTCAAGTCGGAAACTGTTGTGAGTTGCGAATTTATTTTTCAATGATTGTTCAAGACCCTAAACGAGTTATAGAAATCCGAATATTCAGTTTCCTATCTAAAAACTACTTGGAATTATAATCAAAAATCTACCAAAAGTCAATGAATATATTAATTTATCTGTTATAAATCGGTAATTTGTTTCCAATAGCATCATGTATACATTATATATCTACATAGTTAGTTGAGAAAGGCTTCCCAGAAAGCGTCCTTTAATTAATGTAAATAAAAAGAGTTGCGGCGTCTGATATATTTTTGTATAATACCTATATGTATATAGGGGTCACACAACATATATATATATATATTAAAAAACGAAAGAAAAAATAAAAGATAAAAAAAAAAATATATATATATATATATTAGATAATAAAAGGCATATTTTGGATTTAAAAAAATATTTATTTTGCCAATATTTCGGCTGGCTGAACGCCAACCTTTATCGAGGCATTACAAAAATGTAATGCCTCGATAAAGGTTGGCGTTCAGCCAGCCGAAATATTGGCAAAATAAATATTTTTTTAAATCCAAAATATGCCTTTTATTATCTAATGAATTAAGTATGGATTGCTCTATTTTCAAAACAAAAAAAAATATATATATATATACAGTAGAACCTCCCTGTAAAGAACACCTAATTGCAGAGCCAAGGTGTCCTTTAGGGAGAGGTGTCCTCTTACCAGAGAGTTGCTAAATTGTAAAAATGGTAATTTTGCAAATGAAAACTGTCCTTTGTGGAGAGGTTTCCGCTATCGGTGTGTCCGCTAAAGGGAGGTTCTACTGTATATATATAGGTAAAACTTTAATAAGGAAGATTGGAGGGTTTAGAAATGACTGTGTGTATCGTTCTAGACCCGTTCGTAGAACGGGATAATGATCTAGTTCTTAAAATACATCTAGACCATGTAGAAGTCTGGTATTTTATAGTCTGTTTCATTACTGCTTACAATGTAAGTTTACAAAATGTCAGACTTCTAGGTGGCCGTCGTGGCATGGAATAGATTATAGAATAGAAATTGTATTGTTCCTTTCAGATGAAGCTGTTTCTGTGATGTAAAAAGCTGACAGCCTTTCATAAAAATGTGATCGGATTGGAATAATTAAAAGCTTTTATTTAACTTGCTTCCTTATCTGTCCGTCCACAAATATTGTAATCGATTTTTAGTATTTTGTTGTTTGTATTTAGTATAATACTTCTATATAGAGCACGTAGAAATATGAAATTTTGTACACTAGTTAGAACCTGATGACAATGTAAGTTGACAAATTTTCAGACTTCGGGGTTGTCAGAATGGCCAGGAACGGACAAATTTCCAAAATAACTTTCTAAATTTTAAATTTGATTTTAATATGTTTCCAGATCACATCGAAATATGAAAATTTTAACACTCGCTCAGTCCAATGAACCCCGTTAGAGGACACCTCTCTACAAAGGACAGTTTTTAATTTGCAAAATTACCATTTTTACTATTTAGCAGCTCTCCGGTAAGAGGACACTTCTCCCTAAAGGACACTTTAACTCGTCAATAGCGCCCCCTCTTGGGACTCACCAAAATAGGGTGTTATAGAGAGGGGGTGCTATAAACAGGTCACTTTTAATGTAAATCGCATCGTACTACGTATTTAAAACCGGGCGCTATAGAGAGGAAGGCGCTATTTAAAGGGGGCGCTATAGACAGGTTTAAATGTATATTTATATATAGTAGAACCTTCCTTTAGCGGACACCCCGCTAGAGGACACCTCTCTACAAAGGACAGTTTTCATATGCAAAATTACCATTTTTGCTATTTAGCAAATCTCCGGTAAGAGGACACGTCTCCCTACATGACACTTTGACTCTACAATTAGGTGTTGTCCTTTACAGGGAGGTTCTACGGTATAGAATAATATAAGACCACACATTTCACGACACCGTATAAATAAAATTCCCCTTTGTCAATTAATTTTTCTTTTATTATAATAAAAACTAATTGAATAATCATAATCCATATTAAATATATTCCAATTATTCCTCAACAATGAACTATTATGTGTCTCTAACGTTGTAATATAGTTCACAATAAATGTAAGGTTCCCCAAACCAAAAGTAAAGAGACATATTTCAGTTAGGCTCAAGCTTACTTCGCGAGGAATTGACCAATCAGCCGCGAGCAGACTTCCGTCTATTTAAGGCCTAATCCCCAGTGATAACGATTTCTAAAACATATATATATTTAACTTGCTTCATTTCTGTCTGTCCACAAATTTAGTAATCAATTATCAAGTAGAAATCTGAAATTTTTACACTTATACGAACCTGATGACAATACAGGTTTGCCAAATTATATTGACAAACATTTTCAGTTTTTTTCTTTCTGATCAGGTTTTAGAGGGAAGAATGTTGTCTTCGTTTGTTGGTGAACCAATCACTCAAGCCTTCTCATTGGACGAATGTGGCCATGTCTGTATATAAGAGGGGACTAAGGGAATGCGAGAGGGCCCAGAGCGTGGATAATTGGTGTGGAGACACTTAAAGTGTTTTTCTACGAAGTTTTCCCTGTCTGGCTGTTCTCTTGGCATCCCTGTGTCACCCGAGTCCGATCCCTACCAACGCTACAATAAAGCTAAGTACTTTTTTTTTAAATTTTATTTTACAAATCGTTAGTTCTTATTTATTTCCTTTTTGTTGTTGGTATTGTACTCCTGAGTGTATACTTTTCTGTGTATTAAGGTACATTTAATTTAGGCCCTAGCTTATTCCATTTTTGTGTGTTAACCCGCAAAAGTAGTAACTTTAGTCATTGGCGAGCCCTGCCAGGATTACTGGTGTTTGCACGTGTAAATTCCTGTAATTTTTACGTGCGGTTTTATTTTCTTTGATTGAGTGGTTTATTTTTATTATTAGTGTACTCCATCATGTTTGTGAACTCAATGCTCAACTTGTCAGTGTTTAATGGGGTTGGTCTCGAGTCTTTCATTCGGGAAGTCGAGCTTAAAGCTCGAGTAGGCAAATGGGATCCTGAGGTCAAAGCATTGCTCATGTTCGAGGCTTTATCCCCTGAAGTTAGGTTGAGCTTAGAGGAGATGGGTATCCGTAACGATAGCAGTTTCGAAAGTATTGTTAGTAAACTGAACATATTGTACCCTAAGAAAGCGCGTGGTATTAGGGAATGCCTTAAATTAATAGAAGGTCTTAAGCAGAGAGTTGGGGAAAGTTCTATGGTTTTTAAAGAAAGATTCCTGGCCATTAGATATAAAGTAGAGTACAGTTTTGACGATAGCCTAGTGTTCGAAATTTTCCTCGAAAATGTACTCGATAAGTATAGAGAGGCTATTGTTCGCAGTGAGGGTAAATCAATAGACAAAGCAGTCAGTGTCATGGCCACGGAGGATAGTGTAGAACACCGTTGCAGCTTTATGAAAGGGGTATGTTCAGTAGAAGGGGTTGAAGAAATAAATAGCATTAAGGGTGAGATGAAGATACTTAGTGCCAGTGTAAACAGGACGAAGCACGAAAATGAGCAGTGTATTGAAGACTTTAGGGATGAGATAGAAAAACTTACTAAATTGTTGGGCGAAATCAAGCTGAGTCCACCTGAGTGTAGGTTAGGACATATAGCTAGTGATTGCTCAAGACAGTCTTCTATGTTTGCCAACCTCAATACTATTGACAATGCTGAGATAGTGAACATACGTTCTTATAAGAGGGGACTAAGGGAATGCGAGGGGGCCCAGAGCGTGGAGAATTGGTGTGGAGACACTTAAAGTGTTTTTCTACGAAGTTTTCCCTGTCTGGCTGTTCTCTTGGCATCCCTGTGTCACCCGAGTCCGATCCCTACCAACGCTACAATGAAGCTAAGTACTTTTTTATTTTATTTTACAAATCGCTAGTTCTTATTTATTTCCTTTTTGTTGTTGGTGTTGTACTCTTGAGTGTACGCTTTTCTGTGTATTAAGGTACATTTAATTTAGGCCCTAGCTTATTCCATTTTTGTGTGTTAACCCGCAAAAGTAGTAACTTTTGTCAGGTTGGCAAATTTTCAGACTTCTGGTTGGTTAGAGTGGTTGGGAACGGACTGATTTCTGAATTGCCTTTCAAAATTTATAATTTAATTTTAATATACTCCTCCAGACCACATGGAAGTCTTATATTTCGAACACTCGCTCAGTCCAACTACCATTGCAGGTGTACAAATGTTCAGGCATCTGGCTGGTCGGGAAAACTGTTGGAAGTAGCGATTTGAATTCTTCAGTGGTTATTCAAGACTTCAAAAAAAGGAAGAAATCCAATATCCAGGTTCTTATCTGAAACTCTTTATTCAAGGTTGTCCCAAAAGTTCGTAAAATACTTGCAAAAAAAAAAATTAAAATACCAATATTATTCGCCGTTATGTATAATGTCTTTGTATTATGTATTATTATGTATTCCCTGTAATAATATTATTCGCCAAGTAATAAGAAAAACAACCTTTTAAGAAAAAGACGAACTATTGGGACAACCTTATATTAAAAGCAAAAAACTGTTATAGATAAAAATATATCTATTTAACCTTTATAATTAAGTTACTAACGAATGTACCCGGCTTCGCCCGGGTGAAAGTTTGCCTAACGAATAGTTGATAAAAAAATATTTTTCGAGCAAACATCCACTTTCTATTGAGTTGATCTTCTGAATGATACGAGGTGTGTTCAAAAAGTATCGCGACTTTTGCGTTTTTTCAAAAATTATTTATTTATTCATGAATACCTATTTTGTCCCCTTCAAAGTAATCCCCATGAGATATTATATACTTGTGCCAACGGTTTTTCCAATCTTCGAAGCACTTCAAAAAAATCATTTTAAAAAATCTTTTTCAGCTCCTCCTTCGATACCGTCTTTATCTCGTCAAGCGTAGCGTAACGTCGTCCTTTCATGGGCCTCTTCAGTTTAGGGAACAAGAAAAAGTCACAGGGGGCCAGATCTGGGGAATACGGTGGCTGCGGCATCATTAGTGTGTTGTTTTTGGCCAAAAAGTCGCGCACAAGCAACGATGTGTGAGCAGGGGCGTTATCGTGGTGCAAAAGCCAATTTTTGTTCTTCCACAAATCCGGGCGTTTGTGGCGGATTGCTTCGCGCAAATTGCGCATAACTTGTAGGTATTATTCCTTATTGACCGTTCTACACTGTGGCAAGAACTCATGATGCACCACGCCCCTGCAATCGAAGAAAACTGTCAGCAAAACTTTCACATTCGACCGAACTTGGCGCGCTTTTTTCGGTCTTGGTTCGTGCGGCAGCTTCCATTGAGATGATTGAGCTTTGGTTTCCACGTCATAACCATAAACCCACGCTTCGTCACCAGTTATGACCCTCTGGAGCAAATTTGGGTCGTCGCGGACAGAGTCCAACATCTCATTAGCAATGTTCATGCGATGCTGTTTTTGGTCGCAATTGAGCAATTTTGGTACGAATTTCGCGGCGACCCGTCTCATGCCCAAATCATTGGTAAAAATCGAATGGCACGAGCCAATCGATATGTTTAGGTCCTCAGCAACTTCTCTAACGGTGATTCGACGATTGGCCAATAACATTTTCTCCACTTCATTAATTTTTTGCGTGTATTGTTGAAGTGCTCGGGCGTCCGGCACGCTCTTCGTCGTTCACATCTTCTCGGCCTTCTGAGAACATTTTGTACCACCGATAAACGTTGCTTCGGTCCAAGGTGGCTTCTCCGTATGCCACAGTCAACATTCGGAATGCATCCGCGCACTTAATTTCGTTTTTCACACAATATTTGATACAGGTTCTTTGATCCATTTTTTAAATAGGTAAAAATCGAAGACGATCCAAAACACCTGCAAGCAAATCAGCTGTCAACAATTAAGAGAACATTCAAAATGGCCGAGCTTGTCGGCATAAGTGAGAGACATGAGTACCAACAAAAGCCACAAAAAGATCGAAATTCGAATATACGTAACCCGCGAAAATTCAAAAGTCGCGATACTTTTTGAAGACACCTCGTATATATGTGAAAATTCGAAACTATTATAGAGAGACGTGTATGATTATTTTTTTTTAATTAAACAATTACTACTGCCCTTACTGCAATGAAAAATTAATGGGAGGGCCTGGCTCATCAGTGGTGAACCTTCCCAGCGGTTTCGCCAGTTTAATCTATCATTATATTATATTTATAAATGTATGTAATTCTACTGTCGTCAAAGCTTATGTCCATAGTTCATCTAAAATACCCATTCCAAGAGTCTAGCATCAGTATCACTATGAAAGGAAAACCGAAAAAAATGTAATATAACAGAGGTATGGTAGATTAAACTGGCGAAACCGCTGGGAGGGTTCACCACTGATGAGCCAGGCCCTCCCATTAATTTTTCATTGCAGTAAGGGCAGTAGGAATTGTTTAATAATAATAAGAATCATACGCGTCTATAATAGTATGGATTTTTTAATAACAGATGGCGCGTTAATGCATCATAAAGATATATATAAATAAATATTGAATTTCATATATATAGATAGATATATATAAATATCTATAAATATATAGATATATATAAATATATTTATAAAACTGGATTCAGTAGAGTGAATGTTTGCTCAAAAATAGTTTTTCGATTTTTTATAAGGATATATATAAATATATACAGTAGAACCTCCCTTTAGAGGACACTCCGCTAGCGGACACCTCTCTACAAATGAGTTTTCATTTGAAAAATGACCATTTTTACTATTTAGCACCTCTCTGGTAAGAGGACGCCTCACACTAAAGGCTATGCAATTAGGTGTTGTCCTTTACAGGGAGGTTCTACTGTATTGACTTGTATATGTGATGTGATTATGATCTAAATTATGATATTAGCCAAAAGGCCGAGAAGCGATATTTTATTAATAGAGATGACCTGACTTTGTCTTCTTCTGCTCGAGTGAATCTTTCGCTGTTAGAATCTTGTTCCTGCCTACTAAAATTGATGGTTTGGCTTCGCCCGTGGTCTGCTTTAGTGAATATTCCCTTAAATAATTTTGTTTCTGTCAATCAAACATGATACAGAAATATTTTCATCAACATTTTATGACTGAAATATTTATTTTTGTCCAGGAATTGGTTAATTATAATTTTTCTTTGTTAAATATCCGACAAAAAATTCTTCCAGATTTAACTCTATGTCCTGTTGAAAAATTTCAGCCAGATTAGGTACATATCAAGGACGTACATAGCCAACAAACATAATACATTGACTTTTATATTTAGAGAGATTTGTTTCCAATATCACTAGGCACACATTTATATTAAATATACCTATTTATAGAGAGCGATCACAACGTATATATGTTACTAGCGGACCCGCCCGGCTTCGCCCGGGTTTTACCCGAGTAAAAGTTTGTCTAACGAATCTCTCGATAAAGTGAACATTTTTTCCCCGGTCCCTTGAAAAATACTCGATAAGTTGAATAAAATCAATATTAATTGGTTCCCTCGGTAATTGGAAGTTAAAGGAATAGTATCTTGCCTTGGAATTGTATCATTATTCTTGTATGGATGTACCCGGCTTCGCCCGGGTTTTACCCGAGTAAAGGTTTGTTTAACGAATATCTCGATAAAGTGAACATTTTTTCCCGGTCCCTTGAAAAATACTCGATAAGTTGAATAAAATCAATATTAATTGGTTCCCTCGGTAATTGGAAGTTAAAGGAATAGTATCTTGCCTTGGAATTGTATCATTATTCTTGTATGGATGTACCCGGCTTCGCCCGGGTTTTACCCGAGTAAAGGTTTGTTTAACGAATCTCTCGATAAAGTGAACATTTTTTCCCGGTCCCTTGAAAAAATACTCGATAAGTAGAATAAAATCAATATTAATTGGTTCCCTCGGTAATTGGAAGTTAAAGGAATAGTATCTTGCCTTTGAATTGTATCATTATTCTTGTCTCAAATAAATTGCCGTGTCATCCTGAATTTTGTCTTTCCTAATTTTCTACATTACAAAATCATCGTATCATCATGATAATATTTAGAGCAGATTGTTGAATTATAACAGATAAATTAGAATAATTATCTTGATTATTTCTAGGCGAAAAGTTATTTCAAAAATTTTATTTGCTAGAAACCTTCCCAGTACTATACTAAATAACTTCCCAAAGTTTCATGGCGATCCAATGAGTGGTTTGGTCAGGCATAAAGGACAAACAAACAGACATACATTCATTTTTATATATATAGATATTAACAGTAATTAAACGTAACAGTAAGAAAATGTTGATTTTAAAATATTTTAATTTTAAAATATTTTAATTTTTTCATATTTTAAATATGTAAATAGAGTCTCTTAAGAAAGACCACCTAAAAACATGAATCAACTTGTTTCTCCTGTTGGTGGTCTCTCATTGAAGATTCTAATTGCTATTAAAGAATCTCTAATAGACCTTTAATAAGAGACTGCCTCTTGGAGAGACGGTGTAGCTACGAAATGGATATTCCCGGCTTCGCCCGGATTTTACCCGAGTAAAGGTTTGTCTAACGAATCTCTCGATAAAGTGAACATTTTTTCCCGGTCCCTTGAAAAATACTCGATAAGTTGAATAAAATCATTATTAATTGGTTCCCTCCGTAATTGGAAGTTAAAGGAATAGTATCTTGCCTTGGAATTGTATCATTATTCTTGTCTCAAATAAATTGCCGTGTCATCCTGAATTTTGTCTTTCCTAATTTTCTACATTACAAAATCATCGTATCATCATGATAATATTTAGAGCAGATTGTTGAATTATAACAGATAAATTAGAATATTTATCTTGATTATATCTAGGCGAAAAGTTGTTTCAAAAATTTTATTTGCTAGAAACCTTCCCAGTACTATACTAAATAACTTCCCAAAGTTTCATGGCGATCCAATGAGTGGTTTGGTCAGGCATAAAGGACAAACAGACATACATTCATTTTTATATATATAGATGATTATAATGTTTTGATGTTGGAATGATAAAGAATTGAAGGTGCAGTCGTGAAAAAGTAAAGATAGTTATTTACTTATCAATTAGTTTTTATTTTCAATTACTTGAAAAGAATTACACACACATTAATTTTTTTCACAGTAATATAGATTTTATAAAATGAATCATATATTCTCGTGAATTAAAAAGTAGGTGGATTAACTATACATATTTATAACAATATTCAAAGGTTCAAAATCACACTATTAGGTACCGCTCAAAAAGAACAACCTAGTTTATGATAATTGAAACAATGAATAATATGTGAAGGTTATTCACATATTAAACAAAATTTTAACGTGGGATTTAATCTCAGTTCATGGCTGTCGGGAATCGAGGGTGTTACCCACTCGTCCACCGACTTTTTACAATATTCAAAAAGTGGTATCTTCTAAATCTATGGTAAAAAAAAATGTAGAACAGTCAATGAATGAAAATAAAATATATGTTTTTAAAAAAAATAAAATAATTGCATTTTAGATTATATAATATATATAAATACATATGGGTAAAACTTTAACAAGGGGGGTTTAGAATTGGCTATATATATATCATTCTAGACCCGGTCATAGAACGGGATAATGATCTAGTTCATGGATCGGTAATCTACTGTTCGTGAGTCACATGCGACTCTTTGGATGTGAAGCTCTTTATATAGTTCCATACGCAAATATTATTTATGAGAGTACTATTTATTGTTGGCATTAAAACATTTTTGACTCTTTAAAATATTTGAAATTTTGTAAATTGTAATTTTTGACTCTTCCTACTCAAAAGATTGCCTACTCCAGATCTAGTTCTTAATATACATCTAGACCATGTAGAAGTCTGGTATTTTATAGGCTGTTTCATTACTGCTAGCAATGCAAGTTTACAATATGTCAGACTTCTAGGTGAACGTCGTGGCATGAAGGAGATTAGAGAATAAAAATTGTATTGTTCCTTTCAAATGAAGCTGTTTCTGTGATGTAAAGAGCGGCCAGCATTCTATAAAAATATGGTCGGGAATGAACTAATTTACATGCTTCCTTTCAATGTTTTTGATAGATTTTTGATATAATCCCAGACCACATAGAAGTTTTAAATCTGGTATACTCGCTTGAAACAGCTTACAAAGCAAAAGTAATAAATATCAAACTTTTATCTGACTGTGGTGGCCAGGTATAAGACATCAAATACAAATTTTACATTCCCTTTAAAATAAATAAAATAAGCACAGCGGTTTCTGAAGCGTAATGAGCGGCTGATATCACGAATGGTCGACCTTCCAAGAATAAACTCTGGTTCTTTAGGCGACTAAAGCTAGTCAGATTTTTCAGCGTGTAAATTTCCGAATTTCCCCAGACTGCCAATTGACTCTTTCTGTCATATGCGGTCCACCCCACTATACACCCAATGCTCAAATCTGCTGTGCCAGAGGTCACAGCGGTATTCTGGGAAATGAACTTGCAGCACAAAAAGCTAAGCCCGCTTTCCCTTTTCTAACTCATACGCTGTCTTTTAAAATATTTCCATAAAACGTTGTCCACAATAAAAGAACTCAGCTCACAAAGAATCTATCGATAGACCTATACAATGGATTATACAACCAACAATCTCAGAAGATTTACGCCAAGAATATTGATCTCCATGCTTCCAAGAATCTAACATGAGCGCATTTCAACAACCATCCTTACACGGCCACTCTCCTATGAATTATAAATATCAACCTGGCATCAATGTAAAATCTCCCTAGAAATAAATCTGCTCGACACTATTAATATCTTGGACTTCCACAGTAATTGTAAATAAACCAAAAAGACTCAAGTCTCTGACTGACAACACGAGTGGTTAGAGAGATATTTTAAAGGCCTAAGTTACCTGGATTAATTACATATACATTCTAATACCAAAGTGTTTGAATGGTTTTATAAGTAGATAATAATACTGGGGGTTTAATATTGATGTGTGCATGTTTAAATATTATGATGATATTTCGTATATATTTTAACTTTTGATTCTAAGTTTTGTAAATTCATGATTAAAAAAATAGCTAAATAAATATTACCGAAAAATACATTTTGAAAAGTAACTTTTATTCAAATGCACTAAAAAGGAAAACATAAAATATTGTATCTTCTGTCATTGAGCAATTAGATGTATCTGAGTGAAAACAAAAGCGGCGGGGGACGATCATATTGAGAGAAGAGGTAAAAATATAGTAAACCTTTATAAAAATCGCTAATCAGTTGCTACATATTAAATCACATTAGGTTCAAAATTCATGATGATCGTCTCCCGCTCCTTTTATTTTCACTCATATACATCTAATTGCTCAATGACAGAAGATAAAATATTTTAATTTTTACGTTTTAGTGTGCATTTGAATAAAAGCTTTTAAAAATATATATATCTTAAATGAATTATTCATTTATAGAATCCCCTCTCTTTCACACGAATCTTTCTTATAAATCAATTAAAATGCTTGCAAATTATCATATTTAAAGTGTTTAAGTTTTGAGCTAATTTTTGCATTATAAGGTTGTCCTAAAAGGTCATGTTTTTTTAAACGTTATTTTTCTAATTAATTGGCGAATAACACTATTACAACAAATACATAATACAATTACTTTATACATAATACAATTACTTTATACATAATACAAATACATTATACATAAAGGCGTATAATAATATGGCGATTAAAAATGATATTTCATTTTTTTTTGCAAGTGTTTACGAACCTTTGAGACAACCTTGTAAATTGATGAAGAATAATCAATCTCTTGAAACATTAAACAAATTGTTTTTCTTTCCTTTGGTCCTATATGATGCACATTTTTTTCTCCCAGATTTCCCAACTTTCATCTTCAACTTTTCTTTTGAGAAACGATTCAGGAT
>CP092866.1:114721861-114759463 GCA_030710605.1 Cordylochernes scorpioides | reverse complement strand
ATTTCGAATAAAAGGTATAAAATTACACGTGTGCAAAATATGGAAAGGCGTTTTGAACAAAATATAAAATATTGACTCAAAACGATTGTATGCTATTACAATGTATTTTAAAGTGGGTGAGAGACAATTTCGAATAAAAGGTATAAAATTACGTGTGCAAAATATGGAAAGGCGTTTTGAACAAAATATAAAATATTGACTCAAAACGATTGTATGCTATTACAATGTATTTTAAAGTGGGTGAGAGACAGTTTCGAATAAAAGGTATAAAATTACACGTGTGCAAAATATGGAAAGGCGTTTTGAACAAAATATAAAATATTGACTCAAAACGATTGTACGCCATTATAACGCATATTTTGGATATTAAACAAAGCTCGCTTTAAAAAACATGGAAAAAAAATACACTAAAATGGGTAAATTAAACATTAAACTTCTTTGTGAATTTCTATTTTAAGCCTAACGTAACTTTTATATACTAACTATTGTAGAGGCCACTTCTGGGGCCTCCACAAAGTCACCCACAGAATCAAGGAAAAGCCGGTGGACAATGAAGCGGACTTCGAGAATTCTTCTCTGTAAAAAACCAGCCCATCTCTTCACCTCCTTTTTTATTTCTAGTTTTTTTTTTTTAATAACTCATAGTACAATAATAAATTTCCATTTTTTTCTTTTAAATAAGCAGCTATTTTGGGCTTTCTATTTTTTAATTAATATTTTTAAATTAATATTTCGAAAGATAATTTTTTATTATAATTTAATTTTTTTTAAATGTCTTTCTTATCACAGATAAAGATTTATTTTAATTTTTTTTTAATTTTTGTTTGGTCACCCTGGGAGGAAAAAGTTAGTGGCAAGCAAGTTTTTTTCGGGGGGAGGTGGTCGGTAATAGATAAGATAGTAGAGGGAAGCTCGTTAAAATGTAGTTCTAAGAATTTTTGGGGAGGGGTCTCCAGCCTTCCAACAAAAGAAGCACTAAAGTTAAGTATTTTCTTTTTTATAATGATTTTTTTCCAAACAGGTATATATATGTAAACTTTCCCACTCAATCGTCATTGCATATTTATTTATTTTTTTTCTTATCTTTGTGTTTTTCTTTTGGTCAAAAGATATAAATAAATATATAATGTAAATTTAACCAGAGTTTATGTCCTTCCTTTTTTTAACCCCAGTGCGTGCAGGATACACGCAAACTATATATCTTTTTATAGCAGGATGTGTTATTTTTGTGAACTCCCTGAGAAAGAAAGAGGCTCATGGATATCAGACAATAACGTCAGATATTCCCCTCATCAATGACGCCTTCAACGTGGGACGATCAATTCCATTATGGCCACGAAAAGTTCACGGTAAAACAACACCCTGCTGTTTAAAAACATGTAACCTGTAAAATCCCGTCTAAAGCAAAAACTAATATAAATGTGTGCTAGTTGGAGGCTACGGAAAATCCAGTAAAGAATGGGAAAGTCCACGAGACGGCCAACCACGTGGAGAACGGATCCCGCCATTTTCTTTTTAAGGTAAGATTTGATACATTTGTGGTAGTGCCTTTTTTTTTTAATATTAGATAAACGAGCCATATTTTTTTAATTAAGCCAAATAATATGCTAGAAGGCCGCAGTTGTCCACTTACATTTTAGTTTTAAAATTTACAGTAATGCCAAATTTATATTTAAAACTATTTGTACTATGTGTAAAAAAAAAAGAATTTCGCATAAAAAAATAGAACGTCGTTTTTAGCCTATTGTGTAACATCATATTATATTTTTTTAAACTAATACAATTGAACATTGGAAATCATTGGGATTAGGCGTTCGACGTCAAATTTTACATATAGCGATTATAAGTAGTGGCTTAAAAATATGTACAGTCAGCACTTTCGCCTCTAAATGTACATCCTGCAGAATCTATTAAACTTGATGTATTGGTCTTTATTGCAAGCAGCTTATTTTGTATTGGTCAGGTAAAGTTGGTTTTCTTCCCTTGGATCAGAAGTTAATGGACATCTTATCAGAAGGTGTTCAGGGGTTTGTTGTTAGTTTCCACAAGTACATGCAAGTGAACCAATTTTGCCAATTCTAAACAAATATGTGTCGAGGTCACCATGTGCCCAGTATAAAAATTTTTGAACGTTATAGAAGTTGGGTTATAACTTAAAACACTACATCATTTTGTAATCTATCTTTTAAATCATATATTGTCAACACCAGTAATTTTTTAGCAAGGTACACCAGTTTAGAGTATTTGAAATCTCATTTTTTTTTGTGTTTATTAATAACAATCTTAAAAATTCCGTTATACTAGCTGGTAGATAGAAAAATTACAAGGAAAATTTTTAGCGGAAAAATGCAAAGAATCTGAGAAACCATGGGAAAGCAAATAAAGATATCAATCAATGTCAAATTCTAGACTTCCTCCCCCGCAAGTTTGATTGACAAGTCGGCGAGACACTAAGGGTTTCAAGAGAACCGCTTTTGCCGTCTACAAGGAAATTTTTAACAAAGACAGTCTAGACCAAGTGTTTGGTGGGAAAGGTACGTTTTTTGAAAGGCTTAGCCTTTAGGCTTGGCACTATGCCTGCCACATATTTCTTCCATTTCTTTTACTTATCTATTCATTTTTATTTAGTATAATATTCTAATAGCGTCGATTACAATTTAAAAACAATTTTGTAAAAGTCATTAGGACAAGATAATATATTTATGGATGCCAGTATGGCCAATTTTATGGTAAAAAAGCCATCGCAACGCAATTCTCTTGTGTAAAATATTTTATTACCATTTAGATCACAGTTATGTATAATAATTAATTTTCTCCATTATTTATTATAATTTACTTTAGTTTTTTTTTTTGGTTACTTTAATTTATGCGATAAATATGTTTGTTCAATTTTAGTTCTAGATAAAAACGTGTCCCAATTTTTTATTTTTTTAACAGTGTAGATGATCTCTTAAACTGGTCTCGTATTTTTTTATCTTTTTATGCATGGGAATCTTAAACTGGTATTGTAATTTTCCTTCATTGTCAAGCATAGTAGCGAGTACGCAAAATAGTGTTTTTATGATCCAGTAGAATGTTATATTCTTATTTGTAACTCTTCATGGAGGGAAATGCGTGACAACAGTATAGCGTTTATTGACAGAAAAACCTCGTTTGTATGGATTATTAGCCTTTTTTTTTTCCAGTCACCTTCGATTATATTTTGCATGTGTCACGCACATTACAAATAGTACGGCATATAGTTTTATCTCTCCCATTTATAGTTGCATTTATATTTTTATTTTTTAGTTATTATCATATTCAATCTAGTAGCGATTTTAGTGAAATTGTTGTTTCTTTTCTTTAGCTCCAGCCAAAGATCAAATTAATTTTATATATACCCTGTGTCCTTTGGAAATTAGTGACTCTATTTCGGAATACGAACTTAGCAGTTTACCAGATATTTGGTTTTGATAACCTTAGATAAACAGAGATAGAGTATTGCACCTCGTGTGTGTTTGCACTTGACTGGTTTTGATAAGCCTTTCCAGAAAACCTTATCTTCAGATTGTATGGCAGCAGAAGCCAATAACAAAAGAAACTTATAGCATCATAGCAGATATAAAAACTCGTTTCGACATCGGCTTTCGTAGTTTTATGAAATGTGACGTTAGGCATTGGTAACCAGTAGCAAAGACCACATTTCTGGGAGGTCGGGAATAGGCCTTGAAGATTTAGGAGGGTATCTTGCGTAGACTTAAACTATGGATGTTGGAGAATGTAATTTTGCCTACAAATTTGCATATTAAATAAGATTTAAAGATGCTCACGAAGGTGGACGTGAGTGAAGAACGACAAAAAAAAAAACATAATATCCCGATGGACGCCACCAAGCGTAAAAAAAAACCACGTGGCATGAACCAGTTGAAGAATGGGTCATTGTGGTAGTATGTGAAGAAATCATCTGAAATATATGCATCATTTATAAAATATAGATTTAATCTATATATATCCATCTGCAGGCTGATGCACCAATTCGCTCAGAATTTCCAAGATTGATTAACCGGCATGCCAAGTTAACCTACGCAAGATGTAGTTATGCCAAGCTCGCACCTGTTCAGATGTGTCTAGGCTCGGTTCACCTCTGTCATACCACGAGAAAACACTGCGACAGCCATGTCTTAACGAGATGAATCTTGAGTACCATAATGATAGGTATTTTGAACACTCAATTCCGTGTTCTATTGAGACTTCGATAAGGAAAGCGTGCTGAATCAAACCAGGTCAAGTCAAAATACACATAATACCATCAAAAGTGTAAGAGAAATTAGCCTGCAATTGATAGTAAAATTTTGAACTACCGCGTAGTAAGCAAACGTAGTCCCTAGCAGAACAAATAGGTCAATCTAATATAATGATGTCTAATCTATTTTATTTAGTTAAAAGGAGGTCCAGGCTGGACTAAAGAAAAGAACAATATAGTAGACCCTGATATAAGTAAAATAAAATGCGTGTAAAACAAACCCTTCCTATAGATAGGCACTCTAGGTAAATTAAGAAAGCTGTATAAGAAACAGTCAGTTCATAAAATTTCAGTACGTATTAAGTGGGAGAGAATAAAATTGAGCAGAGTTTTCTTTTATAGAATTTTTTTTTATGTAACTTTAAATTTTGAATTTTTTTAAGTGTAGTGTGCATATTGTAAGTGTAGACAATCAGTCTTGTTTAATATTAGCAATTAGGTGTAGACTTTGTGATGTGAGCGGTGGCCATAGTCACTGACATGATGTAGTGTGAAGAGAGTGCATGTATAGAAAGCGTAAGTTCGTAAAACTTTAATATGTATCAGGAGAGACCAAATTAAGCAGAATTTTTTTTTTCATATAGAATTTTTTTTTCATGAAACCTTAAGTTTTGAAATTCCATGTTAAAATTTTTTTAAATTTCTCTCTCAATGCATATTGTAGTATAGACAATCAGTCTTGTTAATATTTGGCAATTAGGTGTAACCAATTTGGCACAAATATTCAAGTCTAGGGTAATTTTGTATTAAGATTAGATTTAAATAGAATAAGGTATTATTTGATCAAGGAGCTAATACTTAATACTTCAGTATGGTGCATACTTTACAGTAGGATCGGTGACGCAAGCAGCTAAATAGATGTACAGGTATAGCTGGGCGACATCAAGTTTACTCCAGAGCCACACAACAACTCCAGGAGAAGATGTACTGCCGAGGTCGGAGTAATGTTTGGCGGCGAGCTGTTTGTGTTCTTAGTGACGTCCAAGGTTGAGTATACGGGAGCCATCGTATGACGCTCAATAATCCCTTGAATTGAGATTAAGTAGACATAGACAATCAGAAGCCAGGTAGTTTAGAGCAGTGGTGCAGCAGAGTGTAGGTTTCCACATTAGTACAGATATCGGTTGGGTATATACAGACGCCCTTTAATTCCATATCCTAGAACTATTGCGTGTTGCCTACAGTCAACAGGTAGGATAAAGTTGTCGCACTGGTAGTGTAGAGTGGTTGCTGTGACTGGAGCGTGTTTGAGGAGATAAGGTCAATCAATAGGATCTTATCAGTGGAGGAAGCGCCTCCAATGGTTTGTCGCCTTCATGAGTTGAATGTCCTATTCTTTGTCGCTCTAATTAGTAAATTGTCCTATTAAATTATCTTTGCAGTGATACTAGGTATTGAGGCAAAGACAATTTAGGGACTTTGATATTTACAATTCTTTTAAGGTTAGGTTAGCTTACAGTCGAGACTGATATCAGTCATTGAATATAAATAGTTAGTAAGAGATTGTATGAGGCATTTTTTTGAGTAAACTAGGGCTTTAGTCCCCAATTTGTTTTAATTTGTTAATTCTATTTGATTTCACATCTTGTCCTAGAAGATTTTATTATTGTTAGGGTTTATTTGATAGACATAATTGAGTGTTTTGGCGTCTATAGCAGCTTTTAACTTTAGAATGAATGCCCACAATGACTGAATTTTTTTTTGTATGAATGTGAAGTGGAATAAATGATGAGAAGGTTAGAAACTATTATATTGTTAGACCAAGATACATTTTTTTTTTTTAGAATAGTGTTAGGGAATTTTAATAGGATCGATTTTATTTTGATTTCAAATTTGTTAGGGATATAAGCCTCTCGGGACAATGCAATTCTCAAAGTAGAAAATAGTCGCTCCTTTAGTTAGGCTTCCTTCGGGAATATGAGTTTTTTTTTTTGTTAACTTTTGATATGTGTGAAACTTTGGTGGACTTAGCGGGTTTTCACCGGCGCACCAGATGGCTACATACAATTCAATTAAATCAATGTAGGGTTTGATAACTGGGTGGTATCTGGTTGCAAACCCCAGTAGGGGAAGTGTGCGCTATAAGTATGCTTCCTTCCATACGGATAACGTTAGTGGTAAAAGACTGAGTTAGGGTGGGTCTTGCAAGTCGGGGACTTGATCGGTTCTATGCGCTGACCCATTTGTTGGGTCTGATACTATTAATAGGGACGCGCAAGGTTTCGTAGTGTCTTCAGATGACTGACACGAGGACTCTTCGGCGAGGGTATCAATAAGTGCAGAATAGGCCAGTTAATCACGCCACGGGCTTTGTGCTGGACGTGAGGTCTTTGGCATTTCGGGCTTTGTGCTGAATGTCGTATTTACTCATGATGAGTTGGATGATGTGTTCATCCTGGAGAACCAACCCAGCCCAGTCAGTCTTTATAAAGGACTCCCTACCAGACGTACTATGGTAGTACATTGATAAAATACTATTTATTTTATTTTTATTAGGTATTAAACAAGTTTAGAGCTTAATCATGTTAGTTTAAATTAGTTAGTAGCAAACCCATATAGAATTGGACATGTTTCAACGAAAAAGGCATGGAACTGATAGAGATAAATTTTGACTGACAGGCACCGTGTCAAGTCGATGTGAAGTCACCAGTTTTTTTTTTCTCATTATTGGTTCTTTTATTATTATTCTTATTTTTCCAGGTTTGAATTCATTATTGGCTTTCTTATTTATTTTTTTGTTTGAATTCATTATTGGTTTTCTCATTTATTCAATTTTGTTTGAATTCATTATTGGCCTTTTATTTATTTATTTTAGTTTTGAATTCATTATTGGCTTTCTTATTTATTTTTTTGTTTGAATTCATTATTGGTTTTTTTCATTTATTTAATTTTTGTTTGAATTCATTATTGGCCTTTTATTTATTTATTTTAGTTTTGGATTCATTATTGGCTCTTTTACTTTTATTTTTAGTCACTAAGCATTATTTTTTTTAACTAGTAGGTATGCACCTTCCCACAAATGTGTCAAATCTTACATATAAATAGATGTATATATGTGTTTATAACCCTTGTGTTCCAGGCACCCTAAGACTCCGGATATACCTATCACAATACTATTCGTGTCACAGAGTGGAATTAAAAAAGCCAGTCTTGCATTCAATTGGCGAATAAATAGAATGCATGGCGCCCTTTGTTTTGATATATTTTTTATTTTTAGACAGTGCTATTGCTCCCTCGCAAGCCAGAGCATCCCTGACCTCCACTTTTGACCCCGGAGATTTGCCTTGCTCCCTCGCAAGCCAGAGCATCCATGACCTCCACCTTTGACCCCGGAGATTTGCCTTGCTCCCTCGCAAGCCAGAGCATCCATGACCTCCACGTTTGACCCCGGAGATAGTCCTGCTCCCTCGCAAGCCCAAATCCCGTGGTCTTGACGGGGAAGGATTGTAGAGGCCACTTCTGGGGCCTCCACAAAGTCACCCACAGAATCAAGGAAAAGCCGGTGGACAATGAAGCGGACTTCGAGAATTCTTCTCTGTAAAAAACCAGCCCATCTCTTCACCTCCTTTTTTATTTCTAGTTTTTTTTTTTTAATAACTCATAGTACAATAATAAATTTCCATTTTTTTTCTTTTAAATAAGCAGCTATTTTGGGCTTTCTATTTTTTAATTAATATTTTTAAATTAATATTTCGAAAGATAATTTTTTATTATAATTTTATTTTTTTTAAATGTCTTTCTTATCACAGATAAAGATTTATTTTAATTTTTTTTTTAATTTTTGTTTGGTCACCCTGGGAGGAAAAAGTTAGTGGCAAGCAAGTTTTTTTGGGGGGGAGGTGGTCGGTAATAGATAAGATAGTAGAGGGAAGCTCGTTAAAATGTAGTTCTAAGAATTTTTGGGGAGGGGTCTCCAGCCTTCCAACAAAAGAAGCACTAAAGTTAAGTATTTTCTTTTTATAATGATTTTTTTCCAAACAGGTATATATATGTAAACTTTCCCACTCAATCGTCATTGCATATTTATTTTTTTTCTTATCTTTGTGTTTTTCTTTTGGTCAAAAGAGATAAATAAATATATAATGTAAATTTAACCAGAGTTTATGTCCTTCCTTTTTTTAACCCCAGTGCGTGCAGGATACACGCAAACTATATATCTTTTTATAGCAGGATGTGTTATTTTTGTGAACTCCCTGAGAAAGAAAGAGGCTCATGGATATCAGACAATAACGTCAGATATTCCCCTCATCACTATTACCCAGCAAAATTCATAAGGAAATGCCTAGATATGGCGCGCATTTTTATTTTAAGCCTATCGTAATATGTGGCAGAGTCATGGATTTTTATCTCAGGTCGTAGGGTTTACTTCTTGCAAAGTTGCTTTGCAATTTTCAACAGTAACTCGCCCCGCGGCGGGCGCCAAATGTAAGATCTCTTCTTACGTCCCATTTGAGGACGTCTCTATTTCTAATCCGGTCTAGCTCATTTCCAATTATATTCCAGTGGATTTTATTTAAACACATACACACAAAAAAATATATAATACACACCAAGGATTTTCATGTGATTTGTAGTTAATTATGGATAGAATAATACCAACACACTTTTAAAATATTGAACATTAAAATTTATTCACCTCTATGGAATTTACAAGAAAAATTTGTTTTATTTATCAGTAGACAGCATGAGTAGGCTTAAAAAAAAAGGTTTAATTTCTTTTGCAAATTATAAAATTCCTATAAAAGAAAATTGACTGAGAACCTACAATTTGGTATTTCAACCAAGTTACCGCATCTAGATAAAAATGATCAATCAAGATGACTAATAAAAGAAAAGAACATAAAGGATTTATATCTCTATTCACTATATATCTTAAATAGTCGAATCTACCAAAAAAAATTACTATCTATCATGGCTATTACCATTCTTTCTACACGGACCTCTTTAGGTCTACACATTAAAAACATATGATGTGGTTGGACTTACCAAATATTTTCTCTACATACCATTCTCAAACTTGTCTTGGCAACCCCTATGGCCCAGGACGTCCCGTTTTGGTCATCTTCCCCCGATAAAAACTCGATAAGAACTACTGTTATTTTCAAACAACGCCCTCAAGGTAAATCCTCAATTTTCCTACAGAGTAATAAGAAATAATTACATAAATATTTCTTAGAATATATTTAAAATAATATTATTATTATTTTTAAAAGGAAAAAAATTTTGAAATAGTAAATATAAACGCTTATCCTTTGAGAAAATTTAATAATAATTTCTTCTTCAAGAAATTTAAATAACTAGACACACCCATTTTATCTAGATATGTGTGTGATCGATTTTATTCATTTTAGAATAAAAGAAAATAAATAATAAAGGTAAGATTATTCTATCTTTCTTATCAAGAGATAATTTGGATTAGTAATAAAATTAATAAAATCTAACCTGTTTGCCCCTTTGAGAAATTTACATAATAATTTCTTCTTTAAGAAATTTTAAAATAAGGAATATGTCCAATCTATCTGGATGTGCCAGTAATTGGTTTTTATTCATTTTAAGAATAAAGAAATTAAATTTAGTGAATTTTTGAAATGGTAATATAACCCTTTTGGGTGTTTCATATTGCATAAAAAGAAAAGGTGATTGGGATTAGATAACATATGCATGTGATGATTTAAGACCATGGAATTGTTGTAAATAGCCTAGATATCTACTACCACATGTTCCACCCCATGACTGTATATAACTTCTTATGTACTGCACATAGAAAGCCTCAACTAACATCAATCTGTACCGCGTAAGAATCTAATAAAGTATCGCAACTGTACAGATAGAAGGAATGGAGACTAACAGGAGAAAATTAGGGTTAAAACTAATCAGGCTTAGGACAGAAGTCGAAGCAAGGCCTAGCAAAAGAGGCTTAAAACTAGCCCAACTATAAATAATTTACAAGACAATATTTCCTGGGCAAGACCGGACGTATCTTGTGACCGCGGAAACCATAAAAGTCGAGTAACGCCCCGTATTTCCGGAACAAGACCGGACGTATCTTCCGTCAAAGGCAGTAGCAAAGACCAATCAGAAGACATCACCTAAATAGGTCAACCAATAGAAAAAGGCCATGTGACACCTTTCGACCAATGGGAAAGAAGAAAGGTCTTGGTGTTAAATCGAGAACCTAGAATAGGCAGAATACGCTTGGCTCTCAACAAGGTAACACTTGCTCTAAAGATCTCCCTCTCTCCTCATCCCATTCCTTCTTGACGTCAGACGCTTTTAGTGGAATCTCTGTTTGTTTATTTCACCTTTGGCCCAGCTGTGTCGCCTTCCACCACGACTGCACGGTAGAGTTGACATCGAGGTTCGTCTAGCATCAGGTAACACTGGTCCCAGAGGTCCCAAGATATCACAGACTCCCCCGTCCCGAAGAGTCGACAGTATAATGGACGCCAAGGTACAAGTAAGCAAATAGACCACTGTCTGTACAGAAAGATGGAACAGGGAAGAGAGGAGGATTCAAAGGAGCCCATGGAGTCCGATCCCGACTACGAAAGTGGCGAAAACCCCACTTTTCCGAAGAAAGAAACCACCCTCGGTAGGACGCAGGAAATCGCCCCCAGCCAGGAAGACGTCACGCCCCCGCCGCCGGTGTCAGATGTCTTGGGGAGGTTGACCAGGACGCGACATCAGCTTTCTGCCGTGACAGGACTATCGCGAAATGTGGAGCTACCGCGTTACGATGGTTCGTACGAGGCGCAGAGCTTCTTCACAAACTACGACGCCCAAGCAGATCGGGCCCAACTACAATACTCTACAAGACTGAGAAAGCCAGCAAACTTCCTGCAAACACCCCTCCGAGTTACCAACACGCGAGCGTATGTTACCTGCTCCCCCGACCATCTCTAAACCACGAGCCCAGCGCAAGCAGTGAACTCTTAACTGTCCCAATGAACCTCCAACTATGGCACAAGACCAGGACTGTTCCGACATACAAGACAGCACAACAGTAGGTTCCTCCATACATAACTTTTGTTGAACTATTGCTCGTTCGAGCTGAACACACTGTCCAATAATGTAAACCTACTCTACTAATTGATACAGGAGCATCTATCGCTATAATTAGGCAGAATACTTTTAAAATAATAGAAATCAGTTTGTAAAAGAAAATACCTGTCCATCCATTTAACTTAACTATTAATGCCATAGCTAACAATATTTTCACCATAGATTATATCTTTTTGATCTCAAAAATAAGTAACATAACGCGCAATCTAAAATTCCATATCATCGATACACCCTTGCCTTTTGGTATTTTATTCCTTAATTCCATAAAAAGATTTCTACTAATTATAAACTGTCCTCAGCTACTCCTGTATCAAGATAATGTACCTCTACCAACTACCTTGTATCAATTCACTTCGTGCAAGCAACACGTGTCCCATGGGCAGGTTAATACAACTGTCCCATTCACTAAGTTTTCCCCTCCTGGAACGGGTTGCTCACACGTGGTGAACTCCAACACTCTTATTTAACCTCATTATAATGTTCCTAATCCCGTTTTCAACGCCCCTATGTCCTTTTCTTTCATATCTTTAGACAGAAATAACCTAAGTCACAGCCTTCCAAAACTATTCCAATCGTTAAATTCCCACATAACTACACTCCTTCCTTTTACATGCATATTTAATCAGTGACAAATCGCTCTTAACAAAATAAACAACACCCTCTCACATCACTTTTTCCAATTGGCAACAATTTTCAATGCGCGACTTCACACCCAAATCTAATTTCGAGCCACACAAGCTTTATTACGTCGCCCTACTAAACACACACACACAAAAAATTATTTTTTTCACATTAAACGTGTCATATCCACTAACAATATAAAAATTATCGATATGTTCGTACAACCAACAACCATGACTTTAGTAAATTTGTTATTCCTAGTAAAACAGGTTAGATTTTGTACAAAACAAAGACTTCACGTGACACCTTTTCATTTACAATTTTTTCGCTTCGTGTCACAAAGCTACACCACAAAACTCTTAACTTCTCAGGCCAAAGACGCCTTCATCACGCCTGTGACACATTTAACCACACATTGTCCACGTAGATAGTCGCAATTTCATTCAATTCTAACCCGATATCAATGAATAACATTTTTACTAAGTCCGCCAAAAACCATTCGATTTAATATCAACAGATACAATATCCGAATTTTCGAAATACAAACACAAAACGAACAAATGCTTGAACACAGGATAATTTCAACCTCTGTATCTCCCTATGTCAATCCCATAACGCTTGTCACCAAACGTGACAAATCAAAACGCTTTTGCGTTTACAATTATAGAAATAATATCCCCAAACGTAGTCCGAATTAACAGACCCAATCGACCCCTAAATAAAGAAGATGATACAGTTCATGTGAACAAACTTAAATACTATACAGAAGATATCTTATTCCTCGCGCCCCAGCCTCTAATTCCAACACCTCGCGTAACACCTGATGTCCACTTGATAGAATTCGGCCATTTATGTCCCACAATATTTGACGCGCAGAAATCCTGTCTTATACCCCCGACTTGCTCAGCGCCTTTTCTGCACCTTAATGCAGAGATCTTCCAATAAGTTGGAAGAAAACAAGCAGCCTCGCAAAGGGCCGCCTGACCTAAATCCGGAATCACATTAAAAATAGGTTCGCTCCCCCTCGCCCCCCCGAGCAAACAAACAGCCGACATCTTGTTACCGCCCGTCGCCACCCCGATGTCACTCTAATGGATTTTCGCTACCTATTAAATTAAACATTAGTGCGTAGATTTACTAACAAATCTGTTCACTAACATTCTCTCGCCCTCGATTAACTTGTCCACTTAACATCGACACTTAGAACCAAGGACAACATTTTACCTAAAAATCACACACACCCACACATGTTAAAAAAAAAAAAAAACAACAACAACAACCACCCTTTATCGGTTAGAATAGATCGCCGTGTTTCTCCTGCACACACAGAATAAATGCTGCTTTAGGAAGAATCACGTTTTCACCTAAACGTGGCGCAGGGAACAAAAAATCGACAACATTAGGACTCAGTGAGTTTCACAGTTAGAAACAATGTGATCCACGCGTCGCATCAAACTTAAAACAAATTCGATAAGTTAGAACAACTTAGGCCAACAAGAACAAAGATATCAATCGAGGACAATTTAAAGCTCGCTCCACCCATCCTAAAAAACAGGAACATTACGTTTGGCCTACAACTTTCCATTCTTTCACGATATATAATTTCTATGTATAATCTTACTTACTCTTCTTTCTCGATGAACATTTTTAAAAATTTTTCATTTTAATAATCTTGTATATAATCATTATATAGCTCTTATAATTGTTTTTTTCTTACGTCAACCAATCAGTTTAGATTATTGTCATTTTATTTTACCAAAACTTATTTACTTTTGCTTTATGACTCTATTCTATAATCAACTTTATATTTTATCTTTCATATCTAATAATCTCAAGTTTATATTTCATGCTTATATGACTAATTTGCATTTTGTCATTTTATATTTTCTCTCACTTTATAAATTCGATGTTATTTACATTGTCTCATCTTCCGCTACCATGTTCAATGCTATCGAGTACATTATTGCTTTTTTTTTTTCTCATTTAATATTTTCACTTTCTATTACCCCTTATATACTGCTGTAGTGTGTTAATCTTTGTATCATATCATCACTATTTTTACTTTTTTTTCAAGATTACTTTGCATTTAACTTCGCAATTCTATTTTCGATTTTTCAAATCCTTTAACGCTATATGCAAAGCCTTAATCTCGCAATTTTATATCTCAAGTATATATTATTTTATAATCAAACTAAAAATCATGATCTAAAAACAGGGCAATCTTCAATAACCTCTTAAACAACCACTTTAAAGGTTACTTCTTAATAAATACTAACTCTTTTCCGCAGGAACTTTTAACTCCTTCGCAGGCTAGACTTGACCTACTTTGATTTCGTAATTAACAATCTTGCCACACCGTCCCCCAGATTTACCTATCCCAACTTCTGGCTTGGATACGTGCAAATTGTATTTTTTTTATATATATTCCAGGGCACTCTCATGCCACACGCTGGCACATTTTTTTTTTATTTTACTCTTTTTCTCGCTAAGCCCCTGACGACTCTAATTAAAACTTTGATTTCTGGTCACTGATCTTCGCCCTCATTTATCCTGCATGCGTACGTCTTAACGACTAATTACTAAAACCCATAACAATCACCCTTATCTTACTATTCGATTGTGGTACTGTAACTTTATTCGGTCCTTAAATTTACATGTGAAACATGGCCTAGGTTTTCCGCGCCGTGCACATTAAATGGTTTGGGACTTGAGTCAAAGTGACATTGCCTCAACCAAGTAATAACTAACCCCTCAACCCTTTCTAACGCCCATCACGAAGAGATCATGATTTTCCCATCAACTCATTTTTATTTTTACCTATCGTCATTATATGCTCTCTATTAATTCTTTTATTCCTATTTTTGTTTTACTTGTATGTTTAATATTAGTTGTTTATGCTTTATTACCTCTTATGGATATACAGAAATCAACCCCATGTTATATACCAACTCCTTTCAATTAATTTTTTAAAAATTACTTCCTTAATAACAGTCTTCCTATTCCGCTCTCTTAAATCCCTCCATATGAACCCTCTCACATCCGGGGCCATCTGTGATGATTTAAGACCATGGAATTGTTGTAAATAGCCTAGATATCTACTACCACATGTTCCACCCCATGACTGTATATAACTTCTTATGTACTGCACATAGAAAGCCTCAACTAACATCAATCTGTACCGCGTAAGAATCTAATAAAGTATCGCAACTGTACAGATAGAAGGAATGGAGACTAACAGGAGAAAATTAGGGTTAAAACTAATCAGGCTTAGGACAGAAGTCGAAGCAAGGCCTAGCAAAAGAGGCTTAAAACTAGCCCAACTATAAATAATTTACAAGACAATATTTCCTGGGCAAGACCGGACGTATCTTGTGACCGCGGAAACCATAAAAGTCGAGTAACGCCCCGTATTTCCGGAACAAGACCGGACGTATCTTCCGTCAAAGGCAGTAGCAAAGACCAATCAGAAGACATCACCTAAATAGGTCAACCAATAGAAAAAGGCCATGTGACACCTTTCGACCAATGGGAAAGAAGAAAGGTCTTGGTGTTAAATCGAGAACCTAGAATAGGCAGAATACGCTTGGCTCTCAACAAGGTAACACTTGCTCTAAAGATCTCCCTCTCTCCTCATCCCATTCCTTCTTGACGTCAGACGCTTTTAGTGGAATCTCTGTTTGTTTATTTCACCTTTGGCCCAGCTGTGTCGCCTTCCACCACGACTGCACGGTAGAGTTGACATCGAGGTTCGTCTAGCATCAGGTAACACTGGTCCCAGAGGTCCCAAGATATCACAGACTCCCCCGTCCCGAAGAGTCGACAGTATAATGGACGCCAAGGTACAAGTAAGCAAATAGACCACTGTCTGTACAGAAAGATGGAACAGGGAAGAGAGGAGGATTCAAAGGAGCCCATGGAGTCCGATCCCGACTACGAAAGTGGCGAAAACCCCACTTTTCCGAAGAAAGAAACCACCCTCGGTAGGACGCAGGAAATCGCCCCCAGCCAGGAAGACGTCACGCCCCCGCCGCCGGTGTCAGATGTCTTGGGGAGGTTGACCAGGACGCGACATCAGCTTTCTGCCGTGACAGGACTATCGCGAAATGTGGAGCTACCGCGTTACGATGGTTCGTACGAGGCGCAGAGCTTCTTCACAAACTACGACGCCCAAGCAGATCGGGCCCAACTACAATACTCTACAAGACTGAGAAAGCCAGCAAACTTCCTGCAAACACCCCTCCGAGTTACCAACACGCGAGCGTATGTTACCTGCTCCCCCGACCATCTCTAAACCACGAGCCCAGCGCAAGCAGTGAACTCTTAACTGTCCCAATGAACCTCCAACTATGGCACAAGACCAGGACTGTTCCGACATACAAGACAGCACAACAGTAGGTTCCTCCATACATAACTTTTGTTGAACTATTGCTCGTTCGAGCTGAACACACTGTCCAATAATGTAAACCTACTCTACTAATTGATACAGGAGCATCTATCGCTATAATTAGGCAGAATACTTTTAAAATAATAGAAATCAGTTTGTAAAAGAAAATACCTGTCCATCCATTTAACTTAACTATTAATGCCATAGCTAACAATATTTTCACCATAGATTATATCTTTTTGATCTCAAAAATAAGTAACATAACGCGCAATCTAAAATTCCATATCATCGATACACCCTTGCCTTTTGGTATTTTATTCCTTAATTCCATAAAAAGATTTCTACTAATTATAAACTGTCCTCAGCTACTCCTGTATCAAGATAATGTACCTCTACCAACTACCTTGTATCAATTCACTTCGTGCAAGCAACACGTGTCCCATGGGCAGGTTAATACAACTGTCCCATTCACTAAGTTTTCCCCTCCTGGAACGGGTTGCTCACACGTGGTGAACTCCAACACTCTTATTTAACCTCATTATAATGTTCCTAATCCCGTTTTCAACGCCCCTATGTCCTTTTCTTTCATATCTTTAGACAGAAATAACCTAAGTCACAGCCTTCCAAAACTATTCCAATCGTTAAATTCCCACATAACTACACTCCTTCCTTTTACATGCATATTTAATCAGTGACAAATCGCTCTTAACAAAATAAACAACACCCTCTCACATCACTTTTTCCAATTGGCAACAATTTTCAATGCGCGACTTCACACCCAAATCTAATTTCGAGCCACACAAGCTTTATTACGTCGCCCTACTAAACACACACACACAAAAAATTATTTTTTTCACATTAAACGTGTCATATCCACTAACAATATAAAAATTATCGATATGTTCGTACAACCAACAACCATGACTTTAGTAAATTTGTTATTCCTAGTAAAACAGGTTAGATTTTGTACAAAACAAAGACTTCACGTGACACCTTTTCATTTACAATTTTTTCGCTTCGTGTCACAAAGCTACACCACAAAACTCTTAACTTCTCAGGCCAAAGACGCCTTCATCACGCCTGTGACACATTTAACCACACATTGTCCACGTAGATAGTCGCAATTTCATTCAATTCTAACCCGATATCAATGAATAACATTTTTACTAAGTCCGCCAAAAACCATTCGATTTAATATCAACAGATACAATATCCGAATTTTCGAAATACAAACACAAAACGAACAAATGCTTGAACACAGGATAATTTCAACCTCTGTATCTCCCTATGTCAATCCCATAACGCTTGTCACCAAACGTGACAAATCAAAACGCTTTTGCGTTTACAATTATAGAAATAATATCCCCAAACGTAGTCCGAATTAACAGACCCAATCGACCCCTAAATAAAGAAGATGATACAGTTCATGTGAACAAACTTAAATACTATACAGAAGATATCTTATTCCTCGCGCCCCAGCCTCTAATTCCAACACCTCGCGTAACACCTGATGTCCACTTGATAGAATTCGGCCATTTATGTCCCACAATATTTGACGCGCAGAAATCCTGTCTTATACCCCCGACTTGCTCAGCGCCTTTTCTGCACCTTAATGCAGAGATCTTCCAATAAGTTGGAAGAAAACAAGCAGCCTCGCAAAGGGCCGCCTGACCTAAATCCGGAATCACATTAAAAATAGGTTCGCTCCCCCTCGCCCCCCCGAGCAAACAAACAGCCGACATCTTGTTACCGCCCGTCGCCACCCCGATGTCACTCTAATGGATTTTCGCTACCTATTAAATTAAACATTAGTGCGTAGATTTACTAACAAATCTGTTCACTAACATTCTCTCGCCCTCGATTAACTTGTCCACTTAACATCGACACTTAGAACCAAGGACAACATTTTACCTAAAAATCACACACACCCACACATGTTAAAAAAAAAAAAAACAACAACAACAACCACCCTTTATCGGTTAGAATAGATCGCCGTGTTTCTCCTGCACACACAGAATAAATGCTGCTTTAGGAAGAATCACGTTTTCACCTAAACGTGGCGCAGGGAACAAAAAATCGACAACATTAGGACTCAGTGAGTTTCACAGTTAGAAACAATGTGATCCACGCGTCGCATCAAACTTAAAACAAATTCGATAAGTTAGAACAACTTAGGCCAACAAGAACAAAGATATCAATCGAGGACAATTTAAAGCTCGCTCCACCCATCCTAAAAAACAGGAACATTACGTTTGGCCTACAACTTTCCATTCTTTCACGATATATAATTTCTATGTATAATCTTACTTACTCTTCTTTCTCGATGAACATTTTTAAAAATTTTTCATTTTAATAATCTTGTATATAATCATTATATAGCTCTTATAATTGTTTTTTTCTTACGTCAACCAATCAGTTTAGATTATTGTCATTTTATTTTACCAAAACTTATTTACTTTTGCTTTATGACTCTATTCTATAATCAACTTTATATTTTATCTTTCATATCTAATAATCTCAAGTTTATATTTCATGCTTATATGACTAATTTGCATTTTGTCATTTTATATTTTCTCTCACTTTATAAATTCGATGTTATTTACATTGTCTCATCTTCCGCTACCATGTTCAATGCTATCGAGTACATTATTGCTTTTTTTTTTTTCTCATTTAATATTTTCACTTTCTATTACCCCTTATATACTGCTGTAGTGTGTTAATCTTTGTATCATATCATCACTATTTTTACTTTTTTTTCAAGATTACTTTGCATTTAACTTCGCAATTCTATTTTCGATTTTTCAAATCCTTTAACGCTATATGCAAAGCCTTAATCTCGCAATTTTATATCTCAAGTATATATTATTTTATAATCAAACTAAAAATCATGATCTAAAAACAGGGCAATCTTCAATAACCTCTTAAACAACCACTTTAAAGGTTACTTCTTAATAAATACTAACTCTTTTCCGCAGGAACTTTTAACTCCTTCGCAGGCTAGACTTGACCTACTTTGATTTCGTAATTAACAATCTTGCCACACCGTCCCCCAGATTTACCTATCCCAACTTCTGGCTTGGATACGTGCAAATTGTATTTTTTTTATATATTCCAGGGCACTCTCATGCCACACGCTGGCACATTTTTTTTTTATTTTACTCTTTTTCTCGCTAAGCCCCTGACGACTCTAATTAAAACTTTGATTTCTGGTCACTGATCTTCGCCCTCATTTATCCTGCATGCGTACGTCTTAACGACTAATTACTAAAACCCATAACAATCACCCTTATCTTACTATTCGATTGTGGTACTGTAACTTTATTCGGTCCTTAAATTTACATGTGAAACATGGCCTAGGTTTTCCGCGCCGTGCACATTAAATGGTTTGGGACTTGAGTCAAAGTGACATTGCCTCAACCAAGTAATAACTAACCCCTCAACCCTTTCTAACGCCCATCACGAAGAGATCATGATTTTCCCATCAACTCATTTTTATTTTTACCTATCGTCATTATATGCTCTCTATTAATTCTTTTATTCCTATTTTTGTTTTACTTGTATGTTTAATATTAGTTGTTTATGCTTTATTACCTCTTATGGATATACAGAAATCAACCCCATGTTATATACCAACTCCTTTCAATTAATTTTTTAAAAATTACTTCCTTAATAACAGTCTTCCTATTCCGCTCTCTTAAATCCCTCCATATGAACCCTCTCACATCCGGGGCCATCTGTGATGATTTAAGACCATGGAATTGTTGTAAATAGCCTAGATATCTACTACCACATGTTCCACCCCATGACTGTATATAACTTCTTATGTACTGCACATAGAAAGCCTCAACTAACATCAATCTGTACCGCGTAAGAATCTAATAAAGTATCGCAACTGTACAGATAGAAGGAATGGAGACTAACAGGAGAAAATTAGGGTTAAAACTAATCAGGCTTAGGACAGAAGTCGAAGCAAGGCCTAGCAAAAGAGGCTTAAAACTAGCCCAACTATAAATAATTTACAAGACAATATTTCCTGGGCAAGACCGGACGTATCTTGTGACCGCGGAAACCATAAAAGTCGAGTAACGCCCCGTATTTCCGGAACAAGACCGGACGTATCTTCCGTCAAAGGCAGTAGCAAAGACCAATCAGAAGACATCACCTAAATAGGTCAACCAATAGAAAAAGGCCATGTGACACCTTTCGACCAATGGGAAAGAAGAAAGGTCTTGGTGTTAAATCGAGAACCTAGAATAGGCAGAATACGCTTGGCTCTCAACAAGGTAACACTTGCTCTAAAGATCTCCCTCTCTCCTCATCCCATTCCTTCTTGACGTCAGACGCTTTTAGTGGAATCTCTGTTTGTTTATTTCACCTTTGGCCCAGCTGTGTCGCCTTCCACCACGACTGCACGGTAGAGTTGACATCGAGGTTCGTCTAGCATCAGGTAACACTGGTCCCAGAGGTCCCAAGATATCACATGCACATATGTACATAGTTTGTAGATCCTCCGCTGGACCTCTCTGCAATGGGCTCCAGGATCCTTGGGCAGGACCCGTGTCATTTCCACCTTTCTGGACTTTAAAGGCATAGGTGTCATCTCCAGCTTTCTGGACCTTAAAGGCATAGGTGTCATCTCCCGCTTTCTGGACTTTAGAGGCATAGGTGTCATCTCCAGCCTTCTGGACTTTAGAGACATAGGTGTCATCTCCAGCCTTCTGGACTTTAGAGGCATAGGTGTCATCTCCAGCCTTCTGGACTTTAGAGGCATAGGTGTCATCTCCAGCCTTCTGGACTTTAGAGGCATAGGTGTCATCTCCAGCCTTCTGGACTTTAGAGGCATAGGTGTCATCTCCAGCTTGGTGTCTTCATTCTCCAATCCGCCTCGTTGTTGTCCTTTTGTGGAGGGTCGGCCGGTATCTCGGTCACGGTACCACCAGAGTCATCTCCGATTGGGCGTCCTCCCCTGCCTCGACCTTTAGAGCACCGTCGGCCACCGTGATGGGATCTCCATCTGGACACCAAACACTTTCGACAAGACACTGTGTATATATATGATGTAAATGTTTACATCATTGTTGGGTCTTATTTTGTGGGAAATCTGGCCCAACAATCCCATTACATGGGGATCTAATAAGACTGATATACTCAATCTAAATAACATGTTTTAGATTTTAATTATTTCTTAACTTACTAATCTACTATGGTTCCTATCCTACTTCTTGTTCCTACAACGGACCATTAAACATTCATTAAACACTAGTCTCAATTCGACAGATGCAATCCCCTTATTGATAATCTCATTTTCTGCTTCAATTCCTTCTAAGCTTTTTTGTTGTGTTGATTATTCCACATAAGTACTTACTTCTAGAAACTATCCTAACATGAAACAAATTAATCTTGTCATAAAATAATACCATCCTTGCCATTATACTTTTCTTAGACTTGAATTTTCTTGAGTAAAACATATGGCAGAGCTAGTTCTTTATTGATACACCTTTGACAACCTTGGTGAACTTCAACTGAACAGTCCGGACTGTCAAATTGTCTCTTAAGCGCTTGGTTAATCTATAGCTTACCTAGCTAAATATATAGGCAGCATGATTCTTTGCCTAATAAGTCAGATGTACGACACCCCATTGTAGTCCCTTATCCAGTCAAGCAGAGCGTCAAAACTATGGAAAACACCTGGTAACCTGGTATTGTGTCATTGCATTTTTCAAATATTCCTTCATTGTGCGACCTGGCTCATTTTTCCCCCCAATTATCAAACAGTGTATTTATACCTCAGTTTTCCCTCTTGCGAGGCGAAGAATGGGTGCATGTGGGCATGGTCTTATCTTCTTACCTAAAAATTGAGAAAGAAGACCATCAACCATCAATTCTAAATTCAAGTTATCCCTAGCATGTAGGCTAGCTGAAATCTCCAAGATTATTCCTTATGTATATAAGGCTTTGTCCCGCTAGATTTCAAATTCACCTTATAAATTAAAGAAATCAAAATTATACACACTGATGAGAGAAACTAACATTTTGGAACTATTTTCTATCAATTGAGTGTTGTATAGCCCTGCGAGGCTTTTCCGATCCAAACAAATTAAGAAATAGAATCGATCCTATTAAATTCCCTAACACTATTCTAATGTATCTTTGGATTAACAGTATATTTATTTCTATCCTTATTGACAAGCATTGCACCCATTCATACCCCCTCCTCCCCTTCCCATTTCACAATTGCTCACATATAAACTTGGGAACTATATGCCCTTTGATAAATTATCCTATGACTGATACAACCTCTTAACTAACCATTTATATTTAAGAAATTGAAATAGGCCTTGAGGGACTCTCTTTGGAGCTCCTGTTGAATGAGGTGGTGAGAAACGGAGCTGGAGCGTTTGCGTTGTTCAAATTTTGGAAGACGGCTGAAGAGAAAGGGAAGCTATATACATAATCTAACTGATGTAAATAATCATATGTGAATAATCTCTGTCAGGATTAGAATGACGAATCCGGTATGGGACGTTGATTCCAGTAAAAGGCTTGTTGCTGCTGCTGCATATAGTCACTGTGTAGAAAATACTATACCTACTACTTATATCTCTGTATTCTTAGTTCTCTTATTTGAAATGAAGGCGATAAAAACGTGATTTTCTTTTAATTTAATTAAAAGAAAATCACCACGTTTTTATCGCCTTCATTTCAAATATTATTGCGTGGCTACGTCATGTCTGATCTTAGTTCTCTTATCTTCAATTACTCTGTAAATTGGCGAATCCTTTATAGGACAAGAGGTCCTCAATAAAGGCTCTTGTTGTTGTTGTTGTATATTTAAGAAATGGCCAATAGCGGCCTTATCTGTAAACTAACCTAACATTTAAAAAGTTAAATTAATAGTCCTAAATTATCTTTGCCCCAACACTATATGCCTCGGCAAATATAATTTAATAATTTAAAGTAACATTTAAAATACAATATAACGCGGCTGATGATTGTAAAACGAAAATTAAAATTATACAGCGAATGTTTCTTTTAAAAATCGAAATTTATTTTCAAAGAGAAATAGCGACATTTCTAACTTTGAGGATGAGGTATGGAAAGGTGAAACATGAAGAGTAATGGAGAACGGAAAAATAAAAAGTGTCTTTGAAAATAAATTTCGATTTTTAAAAGAAACATTCGCGGTATAATTTTAATTTTCGTTTTATTATTTAATAATGTAGGGTCCGTTTTGGACTCGGAATCAACAATGAACATTATAACAGTGTGAATCTGATGAAACAATGTTCTCAGCGGGATGTTGGATGTGCAGGATACCTTTTGTCTAGATCCCGCAGACCACCAGGGCACATCATGCTGATTTATCCTGTGGCCTGAAGGACATATCCTGTGACTTGAAGGAGTGTCCAGTAACCTGGTGATTCATCCTACATCCTGAGGAGGACCTCTAATGACCTGAGGAACGACCAATTGCACCATCAGGGCAGAAATAGAATCAACACTAGGTTCACCATCCAATTTTATTTTTCTTCTGCATGCCTTTTTTTTTTCTTTAAATATTTTATGTTGACCTAAGATTAACAAATAAACCTTTTTTTCAAATAGTAACAGCACAATTCAGAATTTTGGAAAATTGGAAAGTTCAACCTAGTCCAACGAGTGAGTAAAAATTTTGTTTCTTAAAGGAAATTTTGAATAGGGCTTTATGGGTTAAATTTAAAACAATCCTTTTTTATATGACCCGGTTTTGAGCAATAATGACATATTATAGTTTGGCGTTTCTTCTTTTTTTTTTTATTCACACCTTTCATTGCTTGCTCACAATAACCTTGATTAAATGTACTTCTTTCTTTTCTGCGGTCATACTCATCTATTAATTTTCCTTTTACATAGTTTAAAGTTATTTCTATATCTGGCCTAGCATCTAGAGCTGTAATCAAAGATTCATATTCTTCTGGTAATCCACACAGCAAAATACCAACTATGTGATTAGCTTTTTTTTTCTTCACCAAGATCTGTAAGTTTTTCAACAATTTCCATTGTGTCTTTAATAAAGTCTTGCATGGTTGAGATTGATTCAAGTTTCATTCTGTATAATTTTCCCAATAGAAATAATTTATTCGATAAATTTGATCGTTCATATAAATTCTTTAAAGCATTCCAAATTTCACCAGCTGTCTTTAATTTCCTTATGTAAACCAGTTGGTTATCTTCAACTAAAAGACATATATTAGCCATAGCTTGATCGTTTTTGTTATTCCACTCATTTAATGTTGGACCATCGTTTTCAGGCTTAGGCGTATTTATAATATCCCAAACGCCTTATTTAATTAAAAGCATTTTCATTCTAAACTTCCAAATATCATAATTCGAGTTGTTTAACTTTGAAAACGTTATTCTGTCCATGACTTATTTTATAAGGTATAATCAAAATTCTTACATGACGATGTTAAATATACTTTTTATTTATTTTTATTTTTGATCCTTCTGTCTCATAATCTTTGTTATTTAATTAAAGTAAATTAGAAGGATGAATCAGTAACCAATTTAACTTTACATATTATTTATTATTAATAGCAATTATATTAAACAAATCTTGGGATATATGTCTACATGAAAACAACAAAAGCAATACTGAAACATTATATAAATACAAGTTCCTTTTCAAACTCAGTCTCATCTATAGCCATTGTTACTCTGTAATATTACAACATAACGAACCTATTTTCGGCCCCAAAATAATAAAATCTATTTGAAATACTATGCTTATAATTGTTGGGACACCTCGTGACCATAATATGCCAAAGTAACCCAGAACCCCACCTAACCTAACCATATCCCACCTTTGTCCATCTAAGCCACAAACCTCTGGTGATTGCGAGGTGTCGAGATGGAGCCTGAAGCCATCTTTAGCCTTGGCAGCACTGAGCCAGAGACTGAGATCCCCTTCCTGTGGTCAAGCCACCTGACCTGTGGTGGATGACCTGGCCCTACCAGGCAAGTCTGAGATGGACTCAGACACCCCTTCCTGGTGGTTGAGCCACATGTCCGATGGTGGCCGACTTGACCACAAGCCAGTCCAAGATGGACTCAGACGCCCCTTCCCTGTAGTCAAGCCACCGACCTATGGTGCTTGACCTGACTCCACCATCTTCATGCAGAACACCAGCTCCACCACGAGCCCTGAACCTTTCTCAAGCTGACCCCAAGATGCCCAGATCCGACAATATTAATTATATTTTTAAAATTATTTTTTAATTCAATATTTTCGTATTTTTATTTTATTTTTGTGAATATTTCTTTAATAATTTTTATATTTAATTTATTTTTATAATTTTTTTAAGATGCCTTTTTTATTTTTTATTTTCATAGAGAGAAGAGTGATGATAGCCTTGGGGGGTGAGTCCAGCAACACTGGGGCAAGGAAGCGGGATATTTACATTTGGATATTTGCATTTTTTTTAGCAAGAGTTTGATTTTTTTTCTTCCTGAGAAGCAAAAAGACTTGGAGTTGCGGAGGGCTCAGGCCGCTGGCTGCGGCCTTTAGCCGCCCCTTTTTGAATCGTGGACTTGGGTGGCTGGATGTCGAGGTAGGTTGGGGATAATCTGGGACTTTGGCATAATAGGCCTTTTGTATAAAGTTTAGATATACTTTAAAAACCTCCCTTTTAACCATATATATAGTTTTTCTTTAATACCTTTTTTTTAATCTTATATATATATGCGTGATTCTATTAAGTAATTTTTCTTTGTTTTTAATAAATATACCTGATGTACATTGAAAGATAATTTTATTGGTCTAAATAAAAACTTGTTTAGCCAAAAATGATTGGTTAATTTCCCCTTCAACATTAATTGCCAGCCAGCACAGCTTTAGGTCTCTACATGTGCCATAGATGAATAAATTTTTGGTCTGCTTTTCTGGAGCCACTGGCGCCCTAATATTTGGACATGTAGAGATCTGGAAATAGTTTATATTAAAGACAATAACAACAAAGTAAAAACTTATAAAATCTCCCGATTTTAACAATGACGCCCAAAGCTGGGAGCTATTATGTTTATAATTTTCTTCTTTTATTATATTAAAGGTATAAAACCTCCCGATTTTAACAATGTGCCCGCCGCGGGGCTTGAATTATGTATATAATTTTCTTCTATTATATTTAAAAATATATACATAGTGAAACGCCATTAGGGTCAAGTAGAACACGGCCTCTGAGATTAAGAATCAATACCCAGGGAAATGAGACTAATAAAATATTTTTCAATGTACACAGAACAATTATTTTTAGGTATATATTTATATATTTAACTTGCATTTTTTTACAAGCAAGTTTGTGTTTTAAATCATTTAAAACTAGCGGATGTACCCGGCTTCGCCCGTGTTTTACCCGAGTAAAGGTTTGTCTAACGAATCTCTCGATAAAGTGAACATTTTTTCCCGGTCCCTTGAAAAATACTCGATAAGTTGAATAAAATCAATATTAATCGGTACCCGAGTAAAGGTTTGTCTAACGAACATTTGTTAAAACAATTCTCTATAAACTTATAAAAAGAAATAGATATATTTTGATAATTTGAAACTCGTAAATTTGAATCTCTCGATAAAGTGATCATTTTTTCCCGGTCCCTGTGTGCCGAGTCATTCTGAATTTTGTCTTTCCTAATTTTCTACATTACAAAATCATCGTTTTATCTAGTGAACATTTTTTCCCGGTCCCTTGAAAAATACTCGATAAGGTTGAATAAATTCATGGTCGTTTATGGAAGATGGACGAAGTTCCCGGAGGTCATCTTGGGCAAGCTCCCGCGAGGCTTTTTTTCTTGGCTACTTGGCACAGCTGTGTCACCAACTCTGCCCTGATTGGTCGGTGGGTACTTGGACTGTCCATCCGGCCGGCGGCCGGACGAATCCATTCTCTCGACGGGGTGGGGCAGACCTAAGCCTATCATCATCGCAAGATGGCGCTGCTTGCGAGTTAAAGCTACAAATCTGCAAATAACTCTAAGGATATTAAAGATATTCAAGATATTATTTTTCGAAAACCTTTCCGGGGATATGCCTAATAATATCCCAAAATTTCACGGCGATTGGATGTACGGTTTTTGAATCTATAGAGTACACACAGACAGACATTCATTTTTATATATATATAGATGATAATATTCATCCAATATCCACTCTGTAGTAGGTAAACAAATCTAATGCTGCTTCTAAAACTATTGTTTTGATGAGTTTAAGTTTAATTTTTGTATGTTTTAATAAACATTTATATTTAATACTTTGATTTACAGTATTATGATAAATGGGAGTTAGGTAAATATAACAACCGTTATTTTTAATTTACAATATTATAGCTTCATCGATTGGTATATTTAATGCTGTGTTTTATAATTTTAAAGAATGTAAAGTACAATTAGACAAAGAACCACGCTAGGCCTAGATGAAATTCGAGCCATGATTGGCAGCTCAGTTTAAATATAGGACTTAGTGCAGAAAAAACAACATCTGGAATCACCAGATGTGCAGGGGCCAAATCTAAATTTTGGCGCTAGGAAATGGTAAACACTGACGTCAGAATTTCTCCCCCTTCTTGCTCCCGATTGGCTGAAAATGACCACGTGACCCCAGCCAAGTTTTTCAACACAATAGTTAATTAAATTTATTTACCATTTCTTTCTTTTTTACAGAAAATACACATTTATATTTTCAAATATTATTGGAGATACATTAATAATAAACCTGTTTCATACATTTATTTTTAAAAATTTTACAAAATATTTAAACTTTTCTGTTTGTAACATATAGGAGAAATATAGATGTTTAAAATATATTTACTTAGAAGAAAATATCTCGTTGATAATTTTTTATTTACTGTAATATGGAAACTATGACACAGTGTCATAATAAACATATAACAAATGTCAATTTCAAATGACTTACCATTATGTAAGAAATTGGCAGGGAGGTTTTCTTATTATATGGGTATATATACACAGATTTAATATTTTAATTCCTTAAATACATTTCATTAAGTTTACCTTTATTTATAAACCAGTTGATAGTTGAAACCAATCAGAAGCTTATTTCTTTTTAGGCCTAAATGCCTTATTTTTTCATCTTTATTGGTTGAAACAATGAGGTTGAAACAATCTTCTAAAGCAATTTATTGAATAAAAAGGCATTTTTTCTTTTTTAAGTGTTTGAAATAACAAAATCTATAATTATTATTATCTAATAAGGTATTTCAGGAATATTGAACATGAGTGTATGAAAAAATTCATTTCTTGACATTCTTTTTGGTTAATAATGATTTTTACTTATAGAAGTGTTAGGATGTCGATGGTCTGCCCTTGAGGTACATGCTGACCTACATGATGAAGCTTTTCATAGTATGAAGGAGATATTTACATGGTATGAACAAGTTAATTTTAGAGCAAAAGTTTTTGTATTTCATTTTATAGGGTAATTTCTAGATTTTTTGAACCTTTTTTTTTTTGTTTGTGTAAATTTTTCAAAATGTAAGAGCATTTGTGCATCCTTTTTTTAAGAGTAATTTTATAAACTATATTATTTTTTAGTATAGATTTAAGACCTATTTTTATGATTAGAGAGATATACATTTTTTCAACTAGGAGCTAAGATTTTGTGTCTCGGAAAGTGAAGCACCTAAAAGACGAGATTTAGGTTCTCTTGGTATCCATCACTGTGAGCAATCTTTATGAAGCAATGTTGAAGTAGTTGAATAGTCAGTGTAGTAGTTTTCTTTTTTAATAGGATTCTAGGATTTATAATATGGTCTAATTTGAGGATTTCCTTTTTTTTTGTTGTTTTCTCTTTGTCGCTTATTGTAAACACAGGACGGACAGGATACAGGCCCTCTAGATAGCTTTTACAGTAAATGATAATATTTTTTTAGGTTAAATAGATAGGATTAGATGAATATTTGAGGATAGGATTTCTATTTTTTTAATGAACCTTGCACACTTTTTATTTTATTTTTTATGTTAGAGTACTATTTTGGGTACCGAATGACCAAATTGGTGGTAATTATTACAAGTTTATTTTCTTTTGTGAGTTTATGGAGGTGGATCATAACTAGATTTTCTTTGGTTTAGAGCAATTGTGCTTATCTCCCTGAATTTAGTATTTTGAATAGTTGTTTTGTTTGTTTAATGTTCAGGCAGTGCTTTTGATTTCAAGTTTAGTTTGAATGCATCCGCAAATGTTTTTATTATTTTTTTGTATGAATGAAGGATAGAGTGAATGAGATACCAAACTTCAAGCCAACAGTATGTTAGACCTGGACAAATTAAGATATTGGTAGGATAGGATCTTGTAACTTAATACAAAATGTGTTAGGACCTTAATAGTTTGATCTACCATCAGGGATCTGTAAACTCACTGACAATCAGTTATATATGCTTAGGCAAAGTTTCTTTACTTCATGTGGAGGTATAAATTTGATATCAATTTTTTCTTTTTTTATATATGTTAGGTTCAAACTGGTCTATATTTTTTCTAAACTGGATTTTTGACCCTGGATGAGATATAGGCTCTCCAGCTAAGTTTCTCTTCTTGTAGGAGAGCACTCGCATGGTTGTGGGAAATGTCATTTGTCATGTGCTCTGGGAGCACACACTGAATGTCAAGGGAGAGAGTCTCATGATTCCTTTTCTTCTGACTGCTCTGGGAGCAGCAGTTGTGTTGACCATGTGAAGGTCTTTGTCCTCCGCCTGAAAGTCCCAAAGGTGTGAGAAGCTCTAGCTTTGGGCAGCTAGAGGACAAATGGCATAATCCCATGTAAACTAACAAGTACCTGAGTAATACTTATAAACCACATTCTCCAAGTATAATTGGATCATTTTTAAGTGCAAAAATAGATGAATTATTTCTAAAAACAAATGAAACATTCCAAAGCTTTTTACCATTTGGAATTCCAACATATTTCCGCTCTAATTTTTATAATACCCAGTTTATAACGAACCATGGAAATTTTAATGGATTTTTATCAAAAATTGGCGCGATTGAAGACTCTAGCTGTCATTGTGGCAACGAATTCCAGGACTCGAGACACCTACTGCTGGAATGCCCACTCTTCTTCACCGCTAGACAACAGACAATAAATAATGTTGTAGATCTATATCAATTTGTAAATAGCAGAGAGAATTACCATAAGTTTAACTATTTTTGTAAATATATTCATGATTTTCTTTCAAACCTGAAAGGTTCAGGTTCCTAATATATATATTTCTCTTTTTATTTCGATTACTTTTTTTTTTGTAAAAATTTTATAACTGTTTCTGTTTAAAAAAAATGTAAATCGACGCAATTATCCCTAGCCGGGATATCGCGTTTGTGTGTTGAAATAAAATAAAATAAAAAGTACCTGAGTGTCAGTTTGTGATTATAGATTTGGTATTAAACCTCGAATACCAGTTTGAAAAAAATTTTGGTTTAATATTTTTGTGAATTAGGATTTTTTTTTAACAAAGGCTGTTTTCGGTTATGTGTGGCCGTGCGAGGTCAATGTACCGATAGGTAGACAACTAGTCTAACTTCATGTGAAAAGGTTCAATTTTAATCAAAGATTCAATTAGTTTTGCCAGAATAGGTTGTGTGTGGGATCATAGTGTTTTAAATTACTGATTTTAATTACCCTATTAAATATTAGTAGAAAGAAGCGCATTAAATTTGAAATTTGTCTTTTCCCCCCCTGATACCTTTATGTATTTTAGGATTTTTTTTTTGGCTTTTACATTATGAAAAATGCATATCTCTATATATATAAAAGTCAATGTCTGTCTGTTTCGCGATAAACTCAAAAACTACTGAACCAATTGGTACCAAATTTTGCATGTCGCTTTTTATAAACCTGAGTAAAATTTTCGGCTACATTTTGATGAGTATTTTTGGCTATTTCTTTTTTTCATTTGAAGAACTTTTTTTACGCGGAGTAATCCGGAATGGAATGAATACCCAAATATGGCCATTTTTTTATAAGCATAGGTGGTTCAGTGGTAGAATGCTCGCCTGCCACGCGGGCGGACCGGGTTCGATTCCCAGCCGATGCATTTTTTTTTTACAATTTTTAAAACTCATTTATATTATATATAATATAAATATATATTATTATATCAACTATATTAATTAAATCAAATACCTAAACACTAATATAATACAATTTTTGCCATCACACACACTTTTTCCTGTAGTTTATGTTTTACTTCTGTATTGCTATTCTATGGCACTTCTAATATTTATTATTGATGTACTTTCAGTATGAAGGAAATTGCAATCGGGAGAATTCTCGGGCGAAGCCGGGTCATACGTCTAGTATTGGATAATTGTTATTATTTGAAAAAGAAAATGAATTGCATTTGCATGCATGCATACGTGTATACCATAATATTTTTAAAATTTGTAGATTTATGATTTTAGAATTTTTGAGTTTTTTTTCAGTGTACATTCATCACTTCACCCTAGCACCCAGGGTGGATTTGAGTGATTTATTAATATTATAGTATAGATAGATTTACTATTTTTTGGAGGAATAATTTCTTGTAATGTAATTTTTTTTTCAAGTTTTCTCACCTGGTCACTCGGTGTTGGAAATTAAATATCCTTTTTATTTTGTAAAATTAATTTTTTGGCAGGGAGGATTGTTGGGACACCTCGTGACCATAATATGCCAAAGTAACCCAGAACCCCACCTAACACAACCATATCCCACCTTTGTCCATCTAAGCCACAAACCTCTGGTGATTGCGAGGTGTCGAGATGGAGCCTGAAGCCACCTTTAGCCTTGGCAGCACTGAGCCAGAGACTGAGATCCCCTTCCTGTGGTCAAGCCACCTGACCTGTGGTGGATGACCTGGCCCTACCAGGCTAGTCTGAGATGGACTCAGACACCCCTTCCTGGTGGTTGAGCCACATGTCCGATGGTGGCCGACTTGACCACAAGCCAGTCCAAGATGGACTCAGACGCCCCTTCCCTGTAGTCAAGCCACCGACCTATGGTGCTTGACCTGACTCCACCATCTTCATGCAGAACACCAGCTCCACCACGAGCCCTGAACCTTTCCCAAGCTGACCCCAAGATGCCCAGATCCGACAATATTAATTATATTTTTAAAATTATTTTTTAATTCAATATTTTCGTATTTTTATTTTATTTTTTGTGAAAATTTCTTTAATAATTTTTCTATTTAATTTATTTTTATCGTTTTTTTAAAGATGCCTTTTTTATTTTTTATTTTCATAGAGAGAAGAGTGATGATAGCCTTGGGGGGTGAGTCCAGCAACACTGGGGCAAGGAAGCGGGATATTTACATTTGGATATTCACATTTTTTTTTAGCAAGAGTTTGATATTTACATTTTTTTTCTTAGCAAGAATTTGATTTTTTTTCTTCCTGAGAAGCAAAAAGACTTGGAGTTGCGGAGGGCTCAGGGCGCTGGCTGCGGCCTTTAGCCACCCCTTTTTGAATCCTGGATTTGGGTGGCTGGATGTCGAGGTAGGTTGGGGATAATCTGGGACTTTGGCATAATAGGCCTTTTGTATAAAGTTTAGATATACTTTAAAAACCTCCCTTTTAACTATATATATAGTTTTTCTTTAATACCTTTTTTTTATCTTATATATATGCGTGATTCTATTAAGTAATTTTTCTTTGTTTTTAATAAATATACCTGATGTACATTGAAAGATAATTTTATTGGTCTAAATAAAAACTTGTTTAGCCAGAAATGATTGGTCAATTTCCCCTTCAACATTAATTGCTAGCCAGCACAGCTTTAGGTCTCTACATGTACCATAGATGAATAAATTTGTGGTCTGCTTTTCTGCAGCCACTGGCGCCCAAATATTTGGACATGTAGAGATCTGGAAATAGTTTATTTAATGACAAAAACGTAAAAAACTTATAAAATGCCACGATTTTAACATAATGAACTTAGAATTGTAATCTGTTAAAATCGTGGTGATTTTGTACTTTTACGTTGTTGTTGTTTTTAAAATATCTATTTCCAGATTTCTACATGTCCAAATATTCGGGCGCCAGTGGCTGCAGAAAAGCTGACCACAAATTTATTCATCTATGGCACATGAAGAGACCTAAAGCTGTGCCGGCTAGCAATTAATGTTGATGGGGAAATTAACCAATAATTTTTGGCTAAATACATTTTTATTTAGACCAATAAAATAATTTTTCAATGTACAACAGATATTAGTTAAAAAATAAAGAAATAATACTTAAATAGGATCACGCACATATATAAGGTGAAAATAAAAAAGGATTTAAAAAACTATATATATATATAAGGCTAAAAGGGAGGAGTTTAAAAGTATATATAAGCTTTATACAATAGGCCTATTATGCCAAAATTCCATGTTATCCCCACCTACCTCGACATCCAGCCACCCAAGTCCAGGATTTGAAAAAAGGGCAGCTGAGGCCGCAGCCAACGGCTCGAGCCCTCAGCAACTTCCAGCCCTTAGCTTCCCAGGAAGAAATCAAACTCTCACTAAAAAAAATGTAAATATCCCGCTTCCTTGCCCCAGTGTTGCTGGACTCAGCCCCCAAGGCTATCATACCCCTCTTTCTGTGAAAATAAAAAAGGTATCTTTAAAAAAAATAATAATAAATATAAAAAATTATTAAAGATAAATTCACAAAAAAAAACGAAAATATTGAATTAAAAAAAATAATTTTAAAAATATAATTAATTTTTTTATAGTTTGATTTTTTTAAAGGATAGATATATCATGGCCAACATTTTGGCCATGGTATGATGGCCCAGGTTGAACTTTACAAGCTCCGCTCTCCCGTGACTCTTTTCAGACTGACCACCTATCCTTCCCAAAACACCAGGGTTACTAAATCATATCATAACAAAAAAATAAATTTTTATCAGAATGCCTTCTGTGATCGGTTGAAAAATTAAAAAATAATATACCTAGGTAAAAAATATATATATACTGAAATAAAAGCTGAAAATTTATATAATTACAAATTAATTAAATAATTCGTGAGTTTACTTAAATTAATACATTCTATTTAAGAAAGAATAATTAATTTAACAATTCTCAGGAATTATAGAAACAATTTGTAAATAGATTTAAAAAAATTAGTTATTAAATAATTCATCTGAATTGTTTAAAAGTTGCTTTTACTATTTTAAAAAAAATTTGCTTTGTTAATCTTTGGGCAACATATAATATTTACAGAAAAAAAAGGCACGCAGAAGAAAGATAAAATTGGATGGTGAACATAGTGTTGATTTTTTTTCTGCCCTGATGGTGCAATTGGATGTCCCTCAGGCCATTAGAGGTTCTCCTAAGGATGTAGGATGAATCATCAGGCTACTGAACGCTCCTTTAGGCTACAGGATGTGTCTTTTAAGTCACAGGATATGTCCTTAAGGCCACAGGATAAATCAGCATGATGTGCCATGGTAGTCTGCAGGATCCTGTCAAAGGCTTTCCTGCTAATCCAACATACTGCCAAGAACCTTGTTCCATCAGATTCACAGTTATAATGTTCATTGTTGAGTCCGAGTCCAAAATGGACCCTACAATAAGACAAAATGAATATAATAAAATTAATGCAAATTTCAAACAAACTTTTAATAAAATTTTCAAAAAAATGGGAAAAAAATATGCAATCTCTAGACCCTAATACCTCCTATTCTAAACTTAGGTACTTAATAAAAAACAAAAACAAAAAAAAGATCCTCCACACTCAAAAGTTACTAATACAATCCGAACAGAACATGAACTCATGAGTACATATTGCAAAAGCCAATTCCTTTGTAGAACACTTTTCAAATTCAATAAGCTTGAAATGAATCCAGACACAGATAAGAAAACAAGTAAAATATCTCGAACTTTCGAAAAAATTTCAACTTTTCAAAAAAAGAGTACCAAAACAAATCTCCATAGCTCTTTCACCCAGCAAAAACTCTCTGATACAAAAAAAAAAAGAATTAATATAAACAAAGCAAGTGGACCTTATGATATTCATGGAATCATGATTAAAAAACAACACCAAAGCAGAGAATTGTCTTCTACATATTTTCAACTGCAGCCTAAATGAAGAAAAACTTCCAAGAGACTGGAAGATAGCTCATATCATCCCAATTCTTAAACCTGTAAAACCTGAATGTAACATGAAAAGCTACAGGCTATTTCATTAACCTCTATAATCTGTAAAATAATGGAAAGCATTATTCTCTCGAAAAAGAATTAACTACTACCTAAATCATTTACTCCCAGACTACCAAGCTGCTTATAGAAAAAAATCATTGTACCACCGACCAACTCATCCTCACACAAGATATTCATGACAATTTTCAAAAATCCCCCACGAACTCAACCATCACCATCGTAGCCTTTCTATATACAAGCAATGCATTTGATAGAGTGTGGAGGGAGAAATTGTTCAGCAAACTGATCGAGCAGGGAATCAAAGGTGAAATACTGTGCTGGATTGTTTAACTTCTCAAAGACAGATACAATAATACTTTATGTAAAAAAATGAAAATCTACCTGGGACTCCTCTCAGGGATCGATTCTTAGTCCACTTTTCTTCTCGATATACCTGTCTGGTTTTAAGAACGAATACATCCCAAAACAAAAATTTTAATGTATGCAGACAACATTGTGATTTGGAATTCCAATAAAAATATTAGCATAGCAGAAAAACAACTCCAAAAATCAATCCTGGCCATTTCAAAACAATTAAATGATCTCAAACTAAAAATAAACATAGACAAATCTGAAGCCTGTATATATACCATTAATAATAATCTAGGAAAGGTTATACCAAAAATCAAATTATGCAATTTGCAGCTCAAAAATAATCAATGACCAAAATATCTGGGAGTTACCCTGGACCTCTCCCTCACTTTCAAGAAGCCTATTGAGACAATCTGCCAACATGCTAAAAATTGCCTGTCGATCCTTAAATACATTTCTATGAATGATTGGGGCACAAAAACTGAGAACCACCTATTGCTCAATAGTTAGACCAATACTAGAATATGCAACACCTATCTGGATGCAGGCTTCAAAATCAAACTTAATGAGCTAAACCAAATCTCGGCAGAAAGAATGATCTGTGGACTCAGAAATACAACACTGAGGAGTTGTGTGTGTGTGTGTGTGTGTGTGTATACAACTACAGTCGAAACTCTTTAATTCAACACCCCAAGGGATCAGAGCTTTCGGTTGAATTAAAGGAAGTGTTGAATTAAAGTTAGATGATTTGCTAATCATCTAACTCGCTTAATTATTATTTTTTTAAAATAGCTTTGTAATATAATAAATTAATGATATTAATTGAAACCATTGTTTGTATTTTTGTAATTATTTTTTTATTTTAATGATTAACTTTTAGTATCAGGGACAAAATAGCATTAATACATATTTTTGAAACATAAATAATTACAAATAATTTTTTATTCTAATTGAAGAAGAGCAGTTGAAACAAAATATATATGCAAAATAAAATAAAATTTAAAAATATTATTAAAAAAGAATCATGATCTTTAATAAAATTCCTTTATAGATGTCTGTTTTTGCTCTGAAATTATTTTCAGGATGTATTCCAAATGGTCTATTTTTAAAAGACATGCATGCCTTTCTTCCTCTAAAATGTCTTTCAAATAACAAAGTGATTTTATTGTATTAAAGCCATCCACTGCTGCTGCAGGTGTTATTGATTTTGTATTTAAAACTTTTATAATAACAAGGAAATGGAATATTGAAATAAAATGTTATCATAATCATTGTGACTACATTTTATAAAGATTTATTTATTTAAAAGGTAATTAGTGCACGATGCTTAAATTCCCGCGTATAAAAAAAAAAACAATTTCACTCGCGACATTGTACAACGGCACTACAAAGTGAAACTTAAACTAACCAAAAGTGCGCAGGCACGATCCTATCGGCGCCAGCCGATCGTCGCCGCATGCCGCCGCTGTAATACCTTTTTAGCAGTAAAGTTATATGTAAAAAAAAAAATTCAACTGTCAAAATTCGAATTTTAAAATGGTCGAACTATCGGAAGTGTCTTATTATCGATACTGTCGAATTATGGTTTGTTATTTGATAGGCCGGAGGTCGGAACATCATAATATGGTCGAATTATCGACGAGTGTATACAGTATAACCTCGTTAATTCGACACACCCCAATTCGACACTCGGCGATAATTCGACCATGTTCCGATGTCCCGACCTCCGGCCTAT
>CP092866.1:114697975-114721761 GCA_030710605.1 Cordylochernes scorpioides | reverse complement strand
GATCGTCTTCAGGGAGCGAAATACTTCACTTCGTTGGACATCGCTTCAGGTTATTGGCATGTCGAAATGGATCCAGACAGCATTCATCACCAATGAAGGGCTTTATGAGTGGTTAGTAATGCCCTTCGGGTTGAATAACGCCCTTGCTACTTTTCAGCAAATCATACAACACACCTTTCGTCCATTAATGTACAAGGGGTGCATCAACTATCTTGATGATTTCATCATATATTCTAAAACTTTAGAAGAGCATTTTGACCTATCAGAAGTACTATAAAAATTATATTCCCAAAACCTCAAGCTCAAGCTTCAAAAATGTTCTTTTATCAGAGAAGAAATATAATATCTTGGATATATCATCAAATACAATCGGGTTACACCTTCACCTCGGAAAATAGAAGCCATTAAAAGTTTCCCAATCCCCAAAACAGTCAAAAACATACAGCAATTTCACGGATTGTGTATTTATTATCGGAGATTTATAAAAGATTTCAGTTCCATAGCACAACCTCTAACAGATTTATTGAAGAAAGATAAAATTTTCCACTGGTGAAATTCACCAAAAAGCATTTGAAACTTTGAAGAATTTAATCACACAATCTCCAGTTCTGGCCATGTAAGCTCTGCACTGATGCCTCAGAGCAAGGACTTGGTGCAATTCTTGCACAGAAACATCCAGATGGCGCAGAGAACGGGTTGTTTCCTATTTCTCAAAACGGCTCAACCCAACACAGTCACGCTACACCGCTACAGAGTTGGAATGTTTTGCCATCATCGGAGCAGTCAGACATTTCAACAACTACCTAGACAAGCCATTCCAAATTGTTACTGATCATAGTGATTTAAAATGGCTATTGAATCATAAAAACCCTGGGGGAAGACTTTTCCGATGGTCAATGGAGCTATCTTCTAGATCGTTCACCGTTATTCACAGAGCAGGTGGACAGCAAACACATGTTGACGCACTTTCCAGGAATCCAGTGTGCACATTCATAACCGAAGATAAGATTAAGATTTCTCAACAACAGGCAGTCTTGCGATTTGTAAATTACCCTCAAATTATAAGTGGCATTGTCACTATCAAATTCGAGGCCATTCCAAAGCAGTTGTACCTGATTCCCTACGGGCAAAATGTCTTCACCACTTTCATGATGACTTTGGACATCCTGGAGTAAAAAAACATTGAAGCTGATTTCCACATATTACTGGTGGCCACAAATGCTCAGGACCATAAAAGAGTATGTTTCCTCATGTAAAGTTTGTCAGCTCAGCAAACAGTCAAACCAACCGACAATCGGCCATTACCAAATACCGGACAGAGACCTCCAACCATTTGACCTCATTGGACTCGATACAATTGTTTTGGGAAATGAAGCCAAGAACACCAGACATAAGTATCTCCAGGTCATCATAGATTATCATAGTCGTTACATTTGGGCATGTCCCACAGCATCCAACAATTCAGCTGCCATCCTCAACATCCTTAGACAGATGTTATCTTCTGGAGTACAATCAAACGTATTCTGACAGACAATGGTTCGAATTTCACAAGTAGAAGCTTCAAAAATTTTCTGTTGGAAAATAAAATTGCCCATTCCCTTGCTACTCCATATCAACCTCAGACATGTGGAATGGTAGAAGAGGCTAAACCATACCCTTCTCAAAAGATTGAGAGCTGTAATTTTGGAGAAACCGAAACAAAAATGGTCGACACTTGTACCATTTATTGTCAAGACATACAATCAGATCCCACATCAAGTAAAAAAATTCAGCCCAAAGTTTCTTCTGTATGGGATTGATGAATCACCATATTTTGCTGACCATCCCATCACTTTAGAAGAAGCAAGAGAATCTCAGATAAAGAGGAAGAACCATCATGATGATAAACATCCAGATGTGGAATTCTCTGAGGGAGATCAAATAATGAGGACTGTTGCAAAGCACCATCCATGCATGTCTAAACTCAGCCCAAGACATCAAGGCCCTTTCTTCGTCAAGAATAAGATCAGCAGTCTAGTCTATGACATCCAAGACACTGAAGGACGAGTGTACCGGGCTCATGCTTCTCAACTTCGATCTTTCAAGGACAGGGAGTCCTTGGGAGCCGGGGGGTGTGACGGTGTTTTGACCCACCGCCAATTTTGATCTTTCAACCGCCACCACCTCTTCCGGCCGTGTACGCTAAGTCGGCGCATGCGCGGCGGCGGTGACGTGTTAAGCACGGGGGAGGAAACCATTGTTTTTGACGCCTCCACAAACGAACGTCCATTTTCATCCATCCATTTTCATCAAACCTTTTTGAACTCTTCTTAACTAGATTTTGATTTGTAACATTGAATCATTTCTTCAAAACCAGATGAACCACCACAGAATAAAACTAAAAATAATGGAACAGGTGAATTTATGTTGCCAATTTCCAGGAAAAAATACATTGTAAAATCTCCATTCATATAATACATTGTTTAAAACGAGATTTCCCCCTTTGGTCACATGGTCCATGGTCAAATACAAAGTTCCTAATTCCATGGCAGATATAGCAATAATATGCTTAACATTAAGAACCCTTGATAAATAACTACCTTGGCCATTTATATTTAGAACTAGCCGAATGACCCGGGCAACGCCCAGGTTTTACCCGATTAAATGTTTTTATTCAAATACTATTCGTTACAATTATAAATTAGCGCCGTGGATGTCATTCTCGTGAAACGTCCCACTCCAAACCTTGATAGAGGGGGCTGCTCGTGAGCTAAGTAGAATAATTCGAATATATAGTTTTAATATTTAATTTATATATAATTTAAAATAGCCTATCGTTTTCCTCGTAATTTTTTTACCTATGTTTGGAAATTTTGGTACTGTAAAAAAAAAATTGCTTCAATAATATATATATAAAAAAAAAACCAGCCTAAGTTTCGAACCAAGGTTGTGGAAATACGAAGCCGTACACCAAACCATTAAGCTACGCTTGGCATCATGAATATTCGCATGTGAAGCTATTTCAGGCCTTACATATTTCTAACGACCTTTTTGAAATAGCTTTTTAAAACATGGAAATTATAATACTTCAAATAAATAGAAATAGAGTGAACACAAATAAAATATGCCAAATATTTCGAATTAGAGCAGTTATTTTAAACGGCGAATTAGATCAGTTATATCTAAAAATGAAAATATATAAATCTTCAAATCAAGCGAGCGTCTATAAATATTTCGATTTAGATCAAGTATTCTAAACGTATGTGTTATTAAAGGAACTGTTATTAATAAAATATTGAGAAGATTTAGATTTTAAACGTATTTATAACCTTTTAGTACTTGATAGAGGGCGCTGTTCGTGAGCTAAGTAGAAAAATTTGAATATATAGTTTTAATAATTGATTTATATATTTTTTAAAATAGCCTATCGTCTTCCCCGTATTTTTTTACCTATGTATGGAAATTTGGGTTTGAATTAGTGAACTACTGCGAATTTGTATATCGGACATACAAACAAACAAACATACAAACATTGATTTTTATATATATAGATATTTCACATCACCTCAATTTAATTTGGATACATTAATAATTTCATATATATTGATAATATATTTGTCAAGAAGATATTTTTTATAAAAATTAATTAGCTATATCACCTATTGATATTGACATAAAAATTGTAAACTCATTTGACTGTCTCTTCAAACTAGTAGATTTGCTCGTGACAAACCGACAGCACAAAATCTTTGTCAAATTCAAAACGCTTCATCTGGAATTCATGGTTTGATGGTAAGGCCATTGTTATTTCAGAGCTGATTTAGATTTTTGGTATTTATAAGTCGACTTTATGAAATCCTAATAATTTAACAAAAAGGCGGTCATCTGGTAAAAGGTTTCTTAAGGTATTATATGGCCATAATGAAAACCGATTTGAAAAAAATATATATTGATTTAAAATGTGTGTGGGTGGAAGGCTACTTTTCCTTTTATCAAATCTTCAAAATGTTCAAATATATACAAAGAGTATTGTGAGTATTATAGTAAGATGGGATGACATCTATGTTTTACTTTATTTCTCCCAATGATGAATGGAATTTATAATAACCAGTTAACAAAAGAGTTGAATTTGAAAATTATTTATTGAATGCGAATTTCAGAATTTTCTTTTTTTGTAGGATTGAAAAGAAGCAACAGATATAATTTGGAGCAGACTGGCTAAAACTTCTATAAAACACACAAGAAAAGATTAGTTGAAAGTAGTGGTGAGAGGAAGTAACTTACAGGTGTTGAAATATAATAGAAATAAATTAGATTGACATGGTATGCTTGTTGATATATATTAATGAATATTTCTTGAAACTGAAAATTATATCAAAATATTATTTTAAAGAATGAAATATTTCACAAAATTATTCAAAATATAATTGATGATTGGCATTTAGAATTTTTTTTTCATATTCAGTCCATTTAAAGGTGAACGAAATTAATGAATTGCTAGTTGATAATTTGAAAGTAAGAACTCGTTTAATTGATAAATAGGCATCAAATTAGTGAAAGTTCATATTTTCTTCAAATTCGTTAATTTAAATAAATCATTCAGTTTGGGAGTTAATGAGAGATATTTCAAGACTGCGAGAAGTTTTTGTAATATAAAATTATTTTAAAAATATTGTATACAACTATATTCTCTTGATTAAAACAAATAATTGATTGAATTATATTTATAAAAGGTGATTAGTAGTAACTCTCTGTTAATACTAAAAATCAATTTTAGTGAATAGATCGCTTATTGTGGATAACATGTTGTTTTGAACATAGTAACAGTTCTTCAGATGGTCTTGAAGTGACTCAATAATGAAATATGGCTAAGTTGACCACCTCATAGCAGATGATCTTAGTATAAATCAACTGTAAATTACCATTAAGCAACCATCTCAAAGCAGATGATTTCTATTTTTTTCAAATATGGCGACCACCTCAAATCAGATGATCTTGGTATATTAAACTATAAATTAACATTGAACAACCATCTCAAAGCAGATGATATTACAATTATTGAAATTATAATGCCAACTTGGCAAACAACTTTGATAGAAGATGATTTTGGAATAGTTCAAGTATAGAGAACAAATTAGAACCACCTCATTACAGATGGTATTTGTGTAATTTACCTTTTAAATCCCCAACTTAAACATTTTATATTAGATGAAATCTTGGCATGCTTTAAAGGTAAACTACCATAAATAAATAAACTCTTAGTAGATGACATTAATTATAATTTTATTTTCAAATGAAAATAACCATTTCATTTTCTCTCATTGGACTTAAACTTAGTAAATGTCAGTTTCGTAGCTTGAAACAGTTAAAAATCAGTAAAAATCATGATATCTATCATACATGAAAATTCTTTAACAGTAAAATGAGCTCATATCTAGGTTATTATTTTCAACAAGGTTCTTTATTATCTTGAGGAATTATATTTTACAATTGGTTAGTGAAAGGGGTTTTAGCAATTACATAAATATATCTTTAGCAAAATAATGTAATATTCACAAAGGTTTAAACAAGAGACCTTATTCCCTGTGATTTTGTGCCAACAAATAGTGGTTCAATTATATTTCTAGAGGTGAAAATGTATTTTATTCGGGAAGATGGGATTATCAAACCAAGTCAGCCCCATAGCCCCATCCAGTGGACCAGTCTGTGGCCATCCCCTGAACCACATAGACCCAATGACCCAGCCTATGACCTAACCCGAGCCCCGCGATCCAGTAGCCCAGTCAGTGGCCAACCCTTCAGCCAGCCATTGAAGCAACAACATGCCAAGTGCCAGCTGTACCTTATCTCTAGGTATACCCTACATTGGTTGTTGAGACTCTGAATCATTGAAAAGAGATTTAGTACTGAACAAATATAATTATAAAAAATTAAATTTAAAATTACTCCCTGTCTGTAAAAAAATGTGAAATTATCATCATTACTAGCGACACAAATGGATAGAAGACCGAGCAAGAAAGAAAGCGAGATAGTAGATGAAAGATATTTGTTGTTTGAAAAGGAAGAAATTCAGAAATATATTCTGAAAAACATTCACCTTAATAAAAAAGAATTAACTCCAATATCAAGAGTATATTGGAGATCTAGAGCAAAAAGGAATAACAAACTCCAATATCAAGAGTATATAGGAGATCTAGAACAAAAAGAATAACAAACTCCAATATCAAGATTGTATTGGAGATCTGGACCAAAAAGGAATAACAAACCCCAATATCAAGGGTTTATTGGAGATCTGGACCAAAAAGGAATAACAAACTCCAATATCAAGAGTATATTGGAAATCTAGAACAAAAAGGAATAACAAACTCCAATATCAAGATTATATTGGAATCTAGCCCAAAAAGGATTAACAAATACCTACATAAAGAGTATATTGGAGATCTAGATCAAAAAGGAATAACAAACTCCAATATCAAGAGTTTATTGGAGATCTGGACCAAAAAGATATAACATACCCCAATATCAAGGTTATATTGGAGATCTAGAAGAAAAAGGAATAACAAACCCCAAAATCAAGTTTATATTGGATATTTAGACCAAAAAGGAAAAACAAACCCGAATATCAAGGGTTTATTGGGGATCTAGAACAAAAAGGAATAAAAATCCCCAATATCAAGTTTATATTGGAGATCTAGAACAAAAAGGAATAACAACCCCCAATATAAAGAGTATATTGGGGATCTTTAACAAAAAGAAATAGCAAACTCCAATATCAAGGTTATATTGGAGATCTGGTCCAAAAAGGATCAACAAACACCAACACAAAGAGTATATTGGAGATAAATTTCAAAAAGGAATAACAAACCCCAATATAAAGAGCATTTTGGAGATCTGGACCAAAGGGAAATAACAAACCCCAATATCAAGGTTATATTGGAGATCTAAAACAAAATGGAATAACAAACCCCAATATCAAGTTTATATTGGAGATTTAGACCAAAAATAAATAACAAACTCCAATATCAAGATTATATTAGAGATCTAAAACAAAAAGGAATAACAACCCCCAATATCAAGGGTATATTGGGGATCTTTAACAAGAAGGAATAACAAACTCCAATATCAAAAGTATATTGGAGATCTAGAACAAAAAGGAATAACATACCCCAATATCAAGAGTGTATTGGGGATCAAATGAAATTGAAATAATAATGATAATAAATTCACATTTTAATAAGTGTTATTGAATCAATTCTATCTCTATATAGTTAAACTAATATTTAAAAGGGTTCAAAGAAGACATTAATAAAATATCCATTTTATTGAAAAAATATTTTTAAAGAAATAGTTTTTAAATATGATAATTAATTGTGTGATGACTAATATAAATAAATTGCAACCAAAATAAGAATTATAAATAATTTTTTTTAAATCATTTTATTCCACAGAATAACATCGATAGAAAAGTTAAATAATAGATAAGATAGATACAGGGAGATAGATTGGTTAAAATCTCTTCATTACAAGAGGCGGATTAAGTGATCTTCTTTTTAAGTCGAAACCGATGAGAACGGCCAGATGATCCCCCGAAAACCCTTGTGGGACGAAAGCATCTTGGAAAGGTTATCAGCGATCTATCGCATAGTTGGCACACCTCGAGGCAGATTTTTCAGGATGTCGTGGCATGTAGTGTCCCGAAAGGTTATTGAGGCGTAGGACGGCTGAGGAGATTAAGCGGGGCGACAAGAATAAAGGGTATGTACAATCACGCCCCCAGCTTTGAAGAATATATTTGTAGGAAAAGCTGAATCCAGATTCCTTCCCGCGAACTGGCTGTGGATGTGTGTGAGGATCGTTGTTGAAATTCGCAGGACGACGTTTTATACCTCGTGCAACACCCGGTAGTTGGTGACCTCTAGTAGACGCTAGCATAGGCACCAGGAGAGCATTACGCGTTGAGCATCTTATAACACGAACATTTTCAGGGAAGACTCTGATACCTGAATTGAGACCGCGCGAAGAAGCCAGCAGGTCTGGTGCCCGGTCGAGACTTTTGTCATCTTGCAGACTTGTAGAACTAAAACTAACAAGGAGCGGAATCAGGTTGTTCGGATCAATGATGCTGTACACCAACGAAAGGCTATAGGGACATGGTCATCTTGGAGGAAACTCTTGGCTTTGACACGTCGGTGAAATCCTGGACCCAGTCTCTGAAAATGTAGATCATAGCAGCCATGGCCCAAGGTTTTATCGGCGATCTCCAGTTTGTTTTCCCTTAATTACCCAGTATCTACCACCAAATTGTAACGTAGAAATTAGGAAAGAAAACTTCAGAATTACATGGGTCACAAGATTCAAAACACAAAGGTTAAGTAATTGTCACCAATACATATATTATGGAAAATTTATTTGTGTAGCTGAGTAATATAATTAAAATCATAAATCAATATCTTCAATCTTTTTATATTTTATTTTTCAACGTTTCAGCCACTTGCCCTCTTCAGGAAAACTCTATTTGCTATTTTGTTTCAAAAAGCGATCAAAATTTTATATATTTATATAAAAACAGCCTACCTAGATTTGTTAAAGAAAAAAAATGTTTTTTTTTCTTTAACATATCGAGATATGCTCTTTTTATATAAATATATTTGCTATTGTTTTGAAAATAGACTAATCCATAAATAAATATTCAATTAAAAAGGCAAATATTTTGATCTAATATATTCCTTTTTAATTAAATATTTGCAACTGTGTTTACTTTGTATTTAAATTATGAGTGGACTGATATTTTAAAGAGCGTGGAGCGTGTACTCCATACTCAATGAATAATAAAAAATGAATTCAAAATTAATGAACAAAATTTAAAATACCTGGAAAGAGGGGTAAAATATAAAAGTGGTTGGAAACGCTGGAAAAATATAAAAAGGTTGAAGATATTCATTTATATTTAAATGGAATATACAGGTTGGACCATAAGCCCTGAAAACCTTTTTTTGATTAAAAATTAAAAGGCAAACAAAATAAAAACTAAAATTATTTAAATCTAGTTTGCCTTCCAATTTTTAAAAAAATAAAAGGTTCGGGACTTACTGGCCAATCTGGAAAAAATCAATTGGAACCTCTAAAATTAGTTTAATTTATATAGGGATAGAATTAAATCAACAAAAAAGGCTTAACACTCAAATTTGTTCAGTACTTCATTAGGTATATTTATTCAGAGTCCCATCGTAAATGTTGGGATACCACAAGATAAAGTAGAGCAAGCAGTTGGCATGCTGTTGATGGAAATCATAGCCAGCTTAGAGTCAGCACACATCCCAGACCACCGAATCAATAGGGCCCAGGGAAAGGTCATAAGCCAGGCCAAAGGATCTAAGGGTTCAAGGGGGAGGCCACAGACTGGTCCTCTGAGGCTATGGGGCTAACTTTCTCTTTAAGGACCATGGAATCGTAATTATAGACGAATTATCAGCATAGAATTTTCACAAAGAGGCTTCAGGCGCTATCTGTCCAGGAAGGGAGTCGCGAGAGAGGTGGTATACAACCCCACCCCTCTCCTGGAGGGCTCCCACCCACGCCCCTCCAGAGTGGAGTCCACACCCTCAAAAAGGAGAGTTTCTAAGAATTCTATTCTACTGACTCCCCCTGCTCTCCCTTCCTGGTCATCACATAGGATTCCTACATTATCCATTGATAGCAGTTCAAGCTAAAATGGGCTCTTTGAACTTGGTAATATTTGCAATACATTTCCACAGTCATGAAAATACTGCTGCACAGTGTAATTGGTATTTTTGTACCTTTTCTCTCAATATGAGAAGCAGAGGTCTAACCTTAAGGGTAGCGCACAAGGTTCACCAAATGGCGCCAAAATAATAAGGATTCTTCAGAACGATTTTTGGGGCCATATAAGTCAAAGGGCCACAACAACAGCTTGTATTATTGCCATGGTTCGATGTATAACTTACATAAGCAATATTATACCAGTGTTATGTGGTCATCAAATTCAAAAGGATATTTTACAATTTCACATCCTTGTGAATGATGTGCTGTGGATTTTAAGATAATGTTATCCATAAAGTATTTGAATGGTGTAAAACCTTGCCTTGTCTCCACAATTTTTTCCATTCATTTATATAATGGAGGAAATTGAATACTTTCAAAAATTCATTGCTAAATGTAAAATTAAAACTAGCTCCAAAAGAAAAGGAAAAATTTTGGTAATTTAAACTATTTCTCTCTCTGTTTAGATTTATTCGGAATTTTTATCATTAGCACGGAATATTTGACTGAACCCAACTCTAGAAATTATGTTACTCCTTTGAAAATCGTCATTTTGAGGCACACCATTGATCTTGTTGAAATGAAAAGATGTAAATTCTGTATTACCGCTGTTAGGCAAACTTCCTCTTCTGGAGCTGAACTTTCACTTTCGAAGAGAAGATCAGGAGCAGCCAACCTAAAAACAAAGCGAGTTATTAGAATAGACATTTATACATAAAATTAAATTAATACACATCTAAAAAGGGTCGTGAAATGGTTTAAATCTATTTGTACTAACTGTGTTTTGTACACATATAGCATATTTAATAATCCACTGCGTTTGTAAATTGTATAGTAGCAAAGTTTATGAGAAATACGAAATTATAATTTAACATATAGTATAAATCCATATATATAATTCAACCTAAATGGCTGAAGTAACGCCCAGGTTCTCTCCAAATGAAAATTTGCAAAATTGAAAAAGAAATCTTCAAAGAAAAGTTTTAAAAAACGCAGAGAATGAAAACAAGAGGTGACCGAGATAATGGTTTCAGGCTAATCCTTTATTTCACATATTGACATGGAATTCATGAAATTTTCAGAAAGCGACAAATATATGTTAATTTGTCGAAATGTCTAGGCTAAATCCTCGGCCGAAATATAGATGGAAATTTTGTTGTGAGGATATTGATTTTTGAAAGAAGGATCATTTCTTCTGTCGAAAAATAAGGTGAAACTTAAACCTATATATTTATTGCATTCTTTATGTAGGGTACTTCGGTAGGTGACAAAACCACAATACCTTTGTAATAAGTTTTGACTTTAAGATTTGACTTTCATCTTTGCATGTCAATATATTACAGTAAAAATGTTCATATAAATTCGATTAGAAAATATATTGGCAATATATTAAAAATATATATTTCCTTAATGATCAGAATGATCAGTCGACCAAACATTTGATAAAATGTATCTAAGCATATCCTGGCTGCGGCCAGATCCATTCGCATAGGGTGAATTGTATTTTAGAACATGTCTAACAGTTCAAGTTAACTTTGTCACCTACGTTGTCCATCCCAATTTTGCCACTTGATATGGAGGAACATTACTCACATGTGGACTAGACGTGCTGAGTCTTATTGGAAACCACAGTCTCTTTGGTCTCGGAGTAGATTCAGATTATGGCATATTCTCTTTTACTGTAGTTTCACTGCAGTAGGAACGTGGGAGAATGATCCAGAATCCGGAATTCCACAGCACACTAAACCACATAGATCAACTATGTTAGACTTATTAGATTTTAACATAAGTTTCTAAGTTATTTCTAAATGGTAAATTAGAAACTACTATACTGATAGTATTGTTTTGTCCTAAGTTTATTATTATAACCACGATTAATAATAAGTATGAGCATAATACAATAATAATGAACAAGATTTGATAACTCATTATTCGTTTGGCAAAATTTCACCGCGGATAAATTTGGCAAAGCCAGGTCCTTCTGCTAGCATATATATATTAAATCATTATTATCCGTTTTATAAACATGTCTATAGATATAAAGCCAGCTCTGAGATTTTCCACAGTTTACATTAAACTAAATGAAAAAAATATTTAGAAAATTATCACATGTAGAAATTCAGGAAAATAAATTAAAACTGACATGACGAAATATTTTAGTCAAAGACAAAAAGACCTTTAATATAACTGATATTGTTTTAGAGAAATATAATAATATCAAGAGGTTGGAATAAAATATTCATAAAATATTTTTTATTCATATTAAGGACAGCAGGATATTTATTTTTATGTGAAGAGAAACATTCGCGTCTTAATGTCTTCATTTTTTATATATAGATGGCGCGTTTTGCTCTGTATTAATTTATGTCTAACTTGCCTTGTCCTTGATTGTTTGCTGAAGAGCATTGTTCGATGCAAATATTTAAATGTAATTCTACTGTCCTAAAAGCCTACGTCTATATTTTGCATAAATACCATTTCTAAAATCCCACTCTTCAGTGTAGCATATAAAAGCAGAATGATCCAATACAGTATTAGAGCTCTAAAGAAGCGGGCTGGTAGATTATATTGGCAAAACCGTTGGTACGCTTCATCACTGATGAGCCAATCCCTCCCAATATTCTTTCATCGCAGTAAGTAGTGTCGAAGATTTTTATTTGTTAAAAAAACATTCGCGTCTCTTAATGTCTTCATTTGTTATATATAGATGGCGAGTTATACATGGCTTTGTATAAAATAATTTTATAAAATAAATGAAGCTTCCAGGGTTAAGTTTCTTTTGTTATAATATTACAATTGCCAAAAGAGCCAATCAGTTTATTGTCATTTGACCTTACACAAATAAACACACCACGAAAAAAACTGGTACCACAAATATAGACTTTCAAGTGAATATTCTAGCATATATTTATTCTAAAAAGACACCTCTCCCTTTAAATATATGTATTTCGTGCAATTTGGGAAATATTGGAACCGAAACACACATTTCCGTTGACACATGACTCAAAACAGTATTCTTAGTTGAAATATAAAAACCTTTATATAAGAAGATGCATTTATTGAATATAAAGGAAAAAAGGTTTGTGTGAAAAACAATGCTTTCAGATCTCTATCTATCCCTATAAATATATAGCCAACAATAAACAATTAAAATATAAACTAAACTAAAATGAGGCTATTTAGAAACTCTTCCAATGTTTAGATATAAATCTATGTAAAATTAAAAAAGCATTAAAGCTTGGTAACGAGTAACTTAATATAAAATAAAGTTCAATATTTACAATGTCTTCCTTTGTCACTTTCATCTTTAGCCGTAAGAATCTATTTCATATTGGTAGCTGAAAGTGTGAATTTCTTATGTTTAGCGTACCTTTTAAGTTAAGCCTTTCAATTAAATATTTTTAAATTCATTATTTTCCTAATATGTTTTCTATTATTTATTTTGTTCTTTTATATTTAATTTATAAACTAATGCATTAACCTTTGTACTAAATTAATTAGTTTTTACTTTCTTACTCACGATTATGATGCTATTATCTTGAGGTTCTATTTTATTAGATGACTCTCTCTTTGAACATTTATTAATAATTAATTAAACACGAAGGCGAAATTAATTATTTTGAACTAAAAGGATTATATTTTAAATTATTTATACCTTTATTTTTATAAATTGATTACGTTTTACAATTTATTTTATATATTTTCAGTCAAAAATATTTGTACTACCCAAATTTCTTGTATTTTCATTCGTTTGCTTGTTCATCTTACTTTCTGTTATTTAACAGATTTTCTCTGATTATTTTACACTTTTATATTTTCATATAGTCTTTAGTTTCATTTGTGAAAGGTTTTTATTTCTATCTTTTGTTAATTAAATTTCTGCATATTTTTATATTTAACACACACGCGGAAAGAAATTCGCATAGATGTCTGAAATTTTATGAACAATCATTGTCATCTGATTGAGCCTAGGTGCAAATTTTCAGGCTTCTATAGTGTGGTCTGACAGTATGTTAAAATATGAATACAAAATTTGTTTTCGTTCACAAATCCATTTTCAAAGAATTTCAGACACTCATAATATTCTCTTGAGAGATTTAAAAATGAAAGGACAAAAGAGGTAGGGAGTTAAAGATCAAAATATTGGATTATACACAAAATAATAGTAAATTTGGTATTTAAACCAATGTTTATTTACATCCATAAAAATTACAAAAATAAAACAAATATAATAGCTTAAATATACAAATACTAATAGGAATTCATAATATTTTAAAGGTTGGAAAGAGAAGAGAGAAATTGAATAAATCATATACCAAATTTTTGAAACGATTTACATTTAATATTTCAAAATACATTTTATTTCAAATTTAAAAATACATAAATAATTATATTAAAAATATATATATTAATATATAATATGGAAAAATGTATTTAACAGAAATTACTTAATTTTTCACAAACAAGATTTTATTCAAACAAGGTAGCAAATTGAGAAGTAGTTATAATACTTTCAGAAAGATTTGACTGTTACAAAATACTCTCAGAAATACATCAATACTTTTAGACGTAGATTATTACATTGGGTTTGTTAAATATACAAATACACTATTTACCTTCAGAAATAAATAAATACATAAACTTTAGAAATAGAATAATACAATACTTTTTCAGTTTATATAATATGAAATACAATACTTCCTTTCTCTCTCTCCAGAAAAGATATATACAATACTTTCAGAAATAGATAAACAAAATACCTTTTCAGTATAATATGCAAATATAATGTACTTCCTGAAAGGATATATACAATACATTCAGAAAAATATATAAATACAATACTTTCTGAGAAATCACTCTATGAATACAAAACCTTCGTGAATAGACAAAATGATTTCAGAATCAGAGAAATACAATATTTTCAGAAATATATAAACAAATACTCTCACACACATGAATCTAAAAATAGAATACTTAATATATAGACAAATACCACACTTACATTAATAGATATATACAATATTTTCAGAAAAGAAAACGACCAAATACATTCAGAAATAGACAAATACAATATGAATTTAATAAATTCAATATTTGAAGAAATAGAAATATACGATGCTTCCACAAAAATAGATTAAAAATACTCAAACAAGAAAAATATATACAACTCCATAAAATAACAAAAATACACTTTTCCTGATATAGACAAATACAAAACTTTCAGGTATAGACAAATACAATACTTTAAGATATTAAAAAACAAACGCAATAATTTCAGGTATAGACAAATACAATTCTTCCATATGTCGACAAATACAATACTTTCATATATAGACAAATACAATCTTTCAGATATACACAAATACAATACTTACAAATATAGATAAATACTCTTCACTTTCAGAAACAGAAATATATATTTATTTTATTTTAAAAATAGATATTTTCAGAAATAGAATACAATAAATCATAAAATGCGCATATGTACATATGTAAATAAAAATAAATAAAAAGTGTTTGAAATACAGACTTAGGATAAACCTTGGGATATATTTACAGGATTTATGGAACATATTGATGTATAGTCTTTATAATATTTATTCGTTTGTATTGTGTATATGATATTAACTCTTCAATATTTTATTATATTATCTTGTTGTGGACAATATTGTGTCGTATTTTGCCTCTCTTTATATTCCAATTATTTACAATTATTCCAGAACCTTTTATGAAAACCAAATAAATAAATATATATACATATTTTTGTATTTACACAATTACAAAGTAATATCCCAAAGTTGTGATATCTCCATAATAAAACTTATAATTTGATATTAATAGGTTGACGTTATCAATATTTTTAATAAATCAAAATGTCCATTTCTACATTGGATTCTTCCAAAAGCATTCTCCGCTTTCAATTGATCTGGGTTTGCTAAGAGGTTTTAAATTACTAAAATTTGTTGAAGAATATTATTTGAAGGCTTCAATTGGATTCTTCAAATATTATTTTGCCTAGATTCATATGAATATTTAAGATTGAATTTTTCTATTGCTATTAAAATTTCAAGTCCTTTTTGGCTGTAAATTTGCATTATTTCAAGGTCTTGGTATCCAAATATATTGGAAAGATGATTCACCTTTTATCAACGACCAACTAACCTGGCTTTGTAATTTTGGCCATCGAGAAATCGGCTGCTGAGTTGGTCGATAGGTCGTCTAAATTGTTTGAAAATATCCATTGATTTATTCCTTTAAGAGCTCTAATTGTTTATCTTAATGATATTACACCCTAAATCTGCTTTCAGCTGAATACAATAGGAAGTCGTGAGAACGTTCTTCAAAATAAACTTTCCAATATTCGTAAGGAAATTGTAAAAAAATAACAGAAAATATTTGAATTTGTAAATATTTTTGAAGCTTTATATGTGTTGATTTTAAATATAAATCATTCAACGATATTTATATACAGCTTTTATATACTTCATAAAATAAAAATTGAGAGAAGAAGGGCATATATATATGGCTCATAAATGGTGAACACTCCCGGCAGTTTCGCCATTTTAATCCTCAGACCGCTTCACTATTGTGTATATATATATATATACTCAGCATTGCTTATGTAATAAAGTAAATTGGTGTTTTGAAAGACTGTGTATGTAGGAATATATATCTTAATTTGAGATTTTATGCAGCGAGGAATTTCTTTTCACAAAATCATAGTACAGTGGTACCTCGACATACGATCGCCCCAACATACGAGTTTTTCGAGATACGAGCCGACGAGCAAGTGATTTTTTGCTTTTAGTTACGAGCGAAATTCGAGATTCTAGTTCGGTTCGGTAGTGTTGAAGATATTAATCTGTGATTTTAAATGTTTCTTTTTGACCAGTACTTTTGTTTTGTTTTTGCTTTTCCTAAAATGTTTCTTTCTTCTTCTTCATTATTATTTGTTCTATATGCAAAGCTTTGTTTTTGAGACTTGAATAAACAAATTCAAGTTTATTATATTTTTGTGTGCTTTTAAAGTTAAAACACAACATGTAGTAACACGCCATCACGATCAGTAAGCAGCGTGCTTCCGCTGTGATAAGTTGTGTTTTGTGTTCGCGTTTTGTGTTGCGTTTACATTTACAGTTTTAGTTCATTTATTTTTATAACCATGGATCGGAAGAAGGTTTGTAAAAAGTCATGTGCTAAGAAAAAGATGATGAGTATTGAATTAAAACGTGGAATTATAGAAAAACATGAACAAGGTGTTCGAGTTGTTTATTGTCGAGGCAGTATGGCCGTAGTACGTCCATGATATGTTCTGTGCTTAAACGGAAGGAGTCGATAAAGAGTGTAATGCCGGCTAAGGGCCTTACGATAATTTCCAAGCTGCGAACCTCCCTTCATGAAAATATGGAGAAACTGCTGATGGTGTGGGTGACAGAAAAGCAGCTCCAATATACCTTGACGCAGACCATCGTTTGTGAGAAGGCAAGAGCGATCTACGGAGATTTGCTGAAGCAAACCCCGCAGACTTCCATCAACGAGGCATCGGAAGAGTCTTTTAAAGCCAGCCGGGGCTGGTTTGAGAATTTTAAAAAGAGGAGCGGTATTCACTCCAACATTCTGAGAGGGAGGAAGAAACAAACCTCCTTGGACATGTTTTTTCTAAACGGCCTACAGGTGTAAGCGAGAAAAATGTAGCGAAAAAGGCAAAGACCAGTAAGGATATCTAATTTATTTCTTTACATTCTCTTTTTTGTTTTTTTGCAATAAATATTTGATATTTATAAATACGTTTTTATTATTTAAAGCCACGTAACAAAAATAACTGGGGTGACATTTTGGAGGTTGGAACGGATTAATGGTAGTTCAATTGTTTTGTATGGGGAAATTTGTTTCGAGATACGAGTAATTCAAGATACTAGCAAGGTTGCGGAACGAATTAAACTCGTATGTCGAGGTACCACTGTATTCATTTTATATCAGTTTAAGGTCTGTGTAGAAATATCTAATAAATATATAAGTAGCGGGATAAATTTTTTTTTTAATTTTTAGCGATAGAAGACTCTAAATTGAGGTGATTTTCAATATGTTTCTTGAAAAAAGATACTTCGGCCAGTATAAATCTTTTTATTACCTCGACGTTTCGACAAAAAGCTTTTGTCCTCGTCAGGAGCAAACAAAAATTAAAACATATAGCAAGGCGTTAAAAAATATTCTAAGGCTCTAAGGGCGTTCTCACGCGATATTTGAAATTTTGTACAACATCATAAGCACAAGTCAAAAATAAATATTTAACTCACAAAAGACTATGATCTTTGAAATAAAATTATGGTATACATATATATTAAGAAATTATAAACAAAAATGAATATATTAAAATAATAATAATATTAATAACATTTAAAAGATTTCACAATAGTATATATTAATCGATATCTATTATGTACAATTTATACTTACCCTTTATAACTACTTCTTTAAATTTAAAAACAAATTGTATTGTAGCGGAATATCTTCATATACATTTAAAGTTCTTTTCCCCATTTCCCGTGAAACCCACCCCTCTAAAAATAATCTTTCTTTTTTAAATTTTATATTCCTATGAAATATCTCAATATCATTCCGATCTGGCCTATGTCCTGAATATAATGCATGTTCCCCAATTTTGCTTAACGCCCTTCTCCCCATTAACCCCTGTTGGTGTTCTTTAATCCTAGTCTCTAAATTACGCCCTGTTTCTCCTACATAAATGTTGTCACATTGTGTGCATTTAATTCCATAAATTACATTACTTGGTTTTGATGTGCCTATGTTATCCTTCATTATGCTATTTCTAGTTAAAAAATCCCTTTTTGTCCCCGTACTATACCAAATATTATATTTAATTTCTCTCAAAATTCTAGATATTTCGTTATCTATATATCTAAAATATGGAATAATTTTATTATTGCAATCATCTTTATTCCTATTTGAATTTGGCCTTTCTATTTCATATCTTCTAATCCATTTGTTTGTGAAACCAACTGGATAATCAGATTGTTCTAGTTCTGCTATAATTTTCATTATCTCTTTTTTATAAATATATCGGTCTGTGCATACCTGTTTGGCTCTTTGCACAAGAGATTTTATCACCTGTCTTTTATGTATCATAAGATTATTGGAATTAAAATTTAGATGTATACCATAGTCTGTTGGCTTTCTGAAAACGCTGGTTAAAATTGAACCATCTTCTTTGCGAGTTAGTCCTACATCTAAGAATGATAAAAATCCCTCCTTTTCTGTTTCAACCGTGAATTCTATTCCTCTTTCTAAATTATTCAACATGACCATGATTTCATAAGATTTTCTTTGCGGATCACTGCAAAAACATCATCTATATATCGGCCTCAGATTCTTATTCCCTCAATCAAGATTGCCTTTTTATCTACCGATGCCATTACGATGTCAGCAATGATCATGCTTGTAGGGCAACCCATAGCAGTGCCGTCTTTTTGCCTGTAAAATTTATCCCCATATCTGAAGTAAATATTATCTAAACATAACCTAAATATTTGACCTAATTATTTGACATCAAAGGATACCATTATTTCATGGTCATTTAACTTCAAAATTTCAGCGATATCTAATAGCTCTTTCCTATTTCTAATCTTTAACCCTGAAATTTTACTTGTACTCGGTACCTGTTTTTTTTAAGCCAGTCCGCTAAACGTCTGGTGGGGGCCTTGAATCTTGATACAATGGGCCGTAGGGGAACTCCTTCTTTATGGATCTTTGGTAGTCCTTTGAAGAGAGGTGCGGCAACATCTAGCTTCATTTTTCTTTTATCAATGTCCTTAGACTTCATGTTTTTGATGAATTTTGATATTTTGAGTTTTATCTTTTTAGTAGGGTCTTCGCGAATTTCTTCATATGTATTATTATCATTGTGAAGGCTCTTTATCTTATCATTGTAATCTTCTCTCTTCATCACGACTGTCTTGCCTCCTTTATCTGCTCTAGTGATAACTATGTTGTCATCATTTTTTAATTTCTTTACAGCCTCCCATTCAGATCGTTTTGCTTTCTCTAACCCAAATTTATTTAGGTTTTTTTATTGTCCTTGATATAACATTTGAAATTTTGTTTCTTATAATAATTTTATCATTTTCATTCAAAATACCTAATTCCATTCTCAATGTTAGAAATTAATCTAATGTAATCAGATTTAAGTGGCATTGGTCTATAGTTTGACCTTTTATCAAGAAGCTTCAACTGCTCTTCAGTTAAATCCTTCCCTGAGATGTTGCATACTCTTCTAGGATCGACCTTCTTGATTCTAGAAGCCCATCTGACCAGTTTGTTCCTCATTGTGATCATTAGCCGTTCTTCTATTTTATTTATACCTCTCTGTATACTCTCTTCAAGACTTTTCATGTAATTTTCATCTAATAATTCTGAAATAGCATTTCGCTGACTCGCCAATGTGATTTTTCGCAATACAACAAAGAGTAGCAAGCCCTGAGTAAGTCCAGGTCAGCTGTAGCCACCTTTGACCAGTTCTGCTTTGTGGAGTGGAGGCTCTATATTTCTTTAATGGACTACATCAAGGCACTGGGGAAATATTTGGAAAATCATTGGCATTACAAATAATGAAGATGTCATATCAGCTTCTGTTTGGGCTATTCGGCTAATTCTGGCATGGAGCCTAGTTGAAAAGAGCCTCACCATATTGACCATCCTTCTGAAGTCCTATCTTTATAGGAAATGGGCGGAGAAGTCAGCGAATAGGAATATCTCAATTTCTATAAGTGATGAAGACGTCTTAACGGTACTGCGGCCCTAATTCAAGGTGGTTTCTCTTAAACCTGAGGTCGTACTTTAGACGGATACACATGGCTTATTGGCAGCAGGGAAACCTTTGTTCTTCTAAATGAAGGCTTTAGGCTCAAAGAGTTCCTTGATAAGTAGGTGATCATCTCTGAAGAATATTTTGTACACATTTGTTTATTTCGTGTGTCTTCAATAAAAATCACCATGTATCAAATATCCTTCAGAGTGAAAGCTTTAATCCCGATATACATACTAAAAGGTACAACTTCCTTAAGTTTGTTTATGAATGTTTATTTTATAATTATAATATGTTATTATAATATAAATCTCTCCCTTTAAATAATCATTGACACAATTCATTTATAAAATAAAAGGACCTAAAAGCGCGAATGTTATATGTATAGATGGCGCGTTATTGCTTTGTGTTAAACAATTCATTTAGTTTTCTTCACTACAAAACATAATGGTGTTGATAAATAATGAGCCAAAACATCACTTTTGGGAAATTGAGAGAAATTTCCAACCTTTTACATGGCTTGGTCTAGGACCCTAATAGTACCTATTATAGAGAAAGTTTCAATTTCTTAACATAAAAATGAGTTATGAAAGTCTTTGAATTTTACACAATATTTTTAGCATATTTTTCATCACCTCAATTTAATTTGGAAATTAAAAAAAAATCATATATTGATACTAAATTGGCCAAGAAGATATTTTTATAAAATTGAACTAGCTATATCACCTATTGTAATTGACACAAAAATTGTAATATCTATTGTCTGTCTCTTCAAACTAGCAGATATGACTCGTGACAAAACAACTACACAACAGCTTTGTCAAAGTCAAAACTCCCCATCTGGAGCCCATGGTTTGATGTTAAGGACATCCTCATTTCAGAGCAGATTTAGATTTATTTTCATATATATAAGGCAAGTATGAAATCCTAAGAATTTAGCAATAGGCAGTCATCTGTTGAAGGGTTTCTTAAGGTATTCTAAACCGATTTGGAAAAGAAAATAATAAATTAATCTAATTAATGGCCATTTTCTTGTTATCAAATCTTTAAAATGTTCAAATATATACAAAGAGTATTGTGAGTATTATAGTAAGATGGGGTGTCATCTATGTTCTCTATTATTTCTCCAACTGATGAATGAAATTTATAATAACCAGTTACACAGCAATGGTGAGTTTGAAAATTATTTATTGAATATGCATTTGATTGTTTTTATTTTGAAGGATTGAAGTGAAGCAACAGATATAATTTGGAGCAGACTGGCTAAAACTTCTATAAAACACACAAGAAAAGATTAGTTGAAAGTAGTGGTGAGAGGAAGTAACTTACACAGGTGTTGAAATATAATATGAATAAATTAGATTGACATGGTATGCTTGTCGATATATATGAATGAATATTTCTTGACACTGAAAATTATATCAGAATATTATTTTCTTAAATGAAATATTTCACAAAATTATTTTTAAAATATTAATGATAGGCATTTAGGACATTTTATATAGGAAATTATATGTTTACATTTAGAAGTAAACGAAATTAATGAATTGATAATTTCAAAGTTAGAACTCGTTTAATTGATAAATAGGCATCCATTTAGTCAAAGTTAATAAATTCTTTGAACTCATTAATTTAAATAAATCAATTATTTTGTGAGTTAATAAAAATATTTAAAAACTGAGCTCTTTTGTAATATAAAATTATTAAAAAATATGGTAAACAACTATATTCTCTTGATAAACAAAAATAATTGATTAAATTATATTTATAAAAGTTGATTAATAGTAAATCTCTGTTGATGCTATGAAACAATTTCAGTGAAGACATCACTCATTGTGGATAACATGTTGTTTTGAACATAGGAACAGTTCTTCTGATGGTCTTGAAGTGACTCAATAATGATATATGACTAAGTTGACCACCTCATTGCAGATGATCTTAATATGAATCAACTGTAAATTACCTGTAAGCAACCATCTCAAAGCAGATGATTTTTATATATTTCAACTATAAAATTTAACATGCGACCACCTCAAATCAGATGATCTTGGTATAATTCAACTATAAATTAACATTAGACAACCATCTCAATGCAGATGATTTTACAATTATTGATATTATGATTCCTTTTTTGGCAAACAACTCTGATAGAAGATATTTTGAGATAGTTCAATTATAGAAAACAAATTGAAACCACCTCATTACAGATGGTCTTTGTTTAACTTACGTATTAATTCTTCAACTTGAAAATTTAAATAATAGGTATGACCTTTACATAAATACCATAAATAAATATCCTCTTAGTAGATGATATTAATTATAATTTGATTATTAAATGAAAAAATCTTTGACATTTTCTCTCACTCTCTCTCTCTTGATTTAAACATATGAAATATCATTTTAGTAGCTTAACAGTTGTACATCTGTGGCAATAATGCAATCATATTCTACATAAAAATTCCTTGACAGTAATGTGCTCATATCTAGGTTATTATTTCTATCAAGGACCTTCATTATCCTGAGAAATCAAATTTTACAATTGGATGTTGAAGGTTTTTAGCGACTACATAAATATATTTTCAGGGAAATAATCGAATGATTACAAAGCTTTAATTAAGAAATTTATTTCAATTATAGACGTGTAGTCAACAAATATTGGTTTTATTATATTCGTAGATTTCAGAAATATATTTTATTCTGAAGGATAGGAATATCAATCCAAGTCAGCCCCATAACCCCATCCAGTGGACCAGTCTGTGGCCATTCCCTGAACCACATAGACCCAACGACCCAGCCTATGACCTAACCCGAGCCCCGCGATCCAGTAGCCCAGTCAGTGGCCAACCCTTCAGCCAGCCATTGAAACAACAACATGCCAAGTGCCAGCTCTACCTTATCTCGAGGTATACCCTACATTGGTTGTTGAGACTCTGAATCATTGAAAAGAGATTTAGTACTGAACAAATATAATTATAAAAATAAATTTAAAATTACTCCCTGTCTGTAAAAAAATGTGAATTTATCATCATTACAAGCGGCACAAAAGGATAGAAGACCGAGCAAGAAAGAAAGCGAGAGAGTAGATGAAAGTTATTTGGAGTTAAAAAAAAAAGAAATTCAGAAATATATTCTGAAAAATAAACATTTTAGCTTATCAAAAAGGAATAAGAAACTCCAATATCAGAGGTATTTTGGAGATCTGGAC
>CP092866.1:114642506-114697875 GCA_030710605.1 Cordylochernes scorpioides | reverse complement strand
ACAAATATAGACCTTCAAGAGAATATTCTAACATATATATATTCGAATAAGACACCTCTCCCTTTAAATATATGTATTTAGTGCCATTTGGAAAAATTGGAACCGAAACACACATTTCCGTTGACACATGACTCGAAACAGTATTCAGTATAAAAAACTTTTATATAAGAAGATGCATTTATTGAATATAAAGGAAAAAAGGATTGTGTGAAAAACAATGCTCTCAGATCTCTATCTATCCCTATAAATATATAGCCAACAATAATCAATTAAAATATAAACTAAACTAAAATGAGGCTGTTTAGAAACTCTTCAAATATTAGATATAAATCTATATGAAATTAAAAACAGCATTAAAGCTTGATAGCGAGTAATTTAATATTAAATAAAGTTCAATATTTATAATGTCTTCCTTTGTCACTTTAATCTTTAGTCTTAAGAACCTATTTCATATTGGTAGCTGAAAGTGTGAATTTCTTATGTTTAGCGTACCTTTTAAGTTAAGCGTTTTAATAAAATATTTTTGAATTCATTATTTTCCTAATATGTTTTCTATTAATTTATTTTGTTCTTTTATATTTAATATAAACTAAAGCATTAACCTTTGTACTAAATTAATTAGTTTTTACTTTCTTACTCATGATTTCTTTACTCATGATTATGATGCTATAATCTTGAGTTCTATTTTATTAGATGCCTCTCTCTTTGAACATTTATTAATAATTGATTAAACACGAAGGCAAAATTAATTATTTTGACCTAAAAGGATTATATTTTAAATTATTTATACCTTTATTTTTTATAAATTGATTACTTTTTACAATTTATTTTATATGTTTTCAGTCATAAATTATTTATATTACACAAATTTCTTGTATTTTCATTCGTTTGCTTGCTTCATCTTACTTTCTGTTATTTAACAGATTTTCTCTGATCATTTTACACTTTTATCTTTTCATAAGGTCTTTATTTTCATTTGTGAAAAGTTTTATTTCTATCTTTTGTTCATTAAATTTCTGCATATTTTTATATTTAACACACACGCGGATAGAAATCCGCATAAATGTCTGAAATTTTATAAACAATCATTGTCATCTGTTTAAGCCTAGGTGCAAATTTTCAGGCTTCTATAGTGTGGTCTGAAAGTATGTTAAAATATTAATACAAAATTTGTTTTCGTTCACAAATCCATTTTCAAAGAATTTCAGACTCTCATAAAATTTTATTGAGAGATTTAAAAATGAAAGGACAAAATAGGTAGGGAGTGAAAGATCAAAATATTGGATTATACACAAAGAAACACTAAATTTGGTGTTTAAACCAATGTTTATTTACATCTATAAATAAAAACAAAAAAAACATATATAATAGCTTATATATACAAATACTAATAGTAATTCATAATTTTTTAAAGGTTGGAAAGAGAAGAGAGAAATTGAATAAATCATATACCCAATTTTTGAAACAATTTACATTTAATATTTCAAAATACATTTTATTTTAAATTAAAAAAATATATAAATAATATATAATAAAGAGAAAAATATTAATATATAATATGGAAAAATGTATTTAACAGAAATTACTTAATTTTTCACAAACAAGATTTTATTCAAACAAGGTAGCAAATTGAGAAGTAGATATAATACTTTCAGAAAGATTTGACAGTTACAAAATACTCTCAGAAATACATCAATAATTTTAGACGTAGATTATTACATTGTTTTTGCCTAATATACAAATACAATATTTACTTTCAGAAATAAATAAATACATAAACTTGAAAGGATATATACAATACTCTCAGAAATAGATAAACAAAATATCTTTTCAGTATAATAGCAAATAAAATGTACTTCCTGAAAGGATATATACAATACATTCAGAAAAATATATGAATACAATACTTACTGAGAAATCACTCTATGAATACAAAACCTTCGGGAATAGACAAAATGATTTCAGAATCAGACAAATACAATATTTTCAGAAATATATAAACAAATACTCTCATAAATCTAAAAAAATACTTTATATATAGACAAATACCACATTTCCATTAATATATATATATATATACAATATTTTCAGAAAAACACGGCCAAATACATTCAGAAATAGACTAATACAATATGAATTTGATAAATTCAATATTTTAAGAAATAGAAATATACAATGCTTCCACAAAAATAGATTAAAAATACTCAAACAGGAAAAATATATAAGGCTCCATAACATAACTAAAATACAATTTTCCTGATATAGACAAATACAAAACTTTAAGATATAAAACAAATGCAATAATTTCATGTATAGATAAATAGAATTCTTCCATATATCGGCAAATACAATACTTTCCTATATAAACAAATACAATCTTTCAGATATACACAAATACAATACTTTCAAATATAGATAAATACTCGTCGCTTTCAGAAACAGAAATATATATTTATTTTATTTAAAAAATAGATATTTTCAGAAATAGATTACAATAAATCATTAAATGCGCATATGTACATAAATATAAATAAAATGTGTTTGAAATACAGTCTTAGGATAAACCTTGGGATATAATTACAGGATTTATGGAACATATTGATGCATAGTCTTTATAATATTTATTCGTTTGTATTGTGTATATGATATTTACTCTTCAATATTTTATTATATTATCTTGTTGTGGACAATATTGTGTCGTATTTTGTCTCTCTTGATATTCCAATTGCTTACAATTATTCCAGAACCTTTTATGAAAACCAAATAAATAAATATATATACATATTTTTGTATTTACATAATTACAAACTAATATCCAAAAGTTGTGATATTTCCATAATAAAACTGATAATTTGATATTTATAGGTTGACGTTATTAATATTTTTGATAAATCAAAAAGTCCATTTCTACATTGGATTCTTCCAAAAACATTCTCCGTTTTCAATTGATCTGGGTTTGCTAAGAGGTTTTAAAATTACTAAAAGTTGTTGAAAAATATTATTTGAAAGCTTCAATTAGATTCTTCAAATAATAATTTGTCTTGATTCATATAAATTTTTAAGATTGAATTTTTCTATCGCTATAAAAATGTTTAGCCTTTTTTTATATGAAATTTACATTATAACAAAGTCTTGATATCCGAATATATTGGAAAGCTGATTCCCTTCGTATCAACGACCAACTAACCTGGCTTTGTGATTTTCGCCATCGAGAAATCGGCTGCTGAGTTAGTCGATAGGTCGTCTGCATTGTTTGAAAATATCCATTGATTTATTCCTTTAAGAGCTCTAATTGTTTACCGCTATGATATTACACCCTAAATCTGCTTTCAGATGAATACAATAGGAAGTCGTGAGAACGTTCTTCAAAATAAACTTTCTAATATTCGTAAGGAAATTGTAAAAAAATAACAGAAGATAATTGAATTTGTAAATATTTTCGAAGCTTTATATGTGTTGATTTTAAATATAAATAATTAAACGATATTTATATACAGCTTTTATATACTTCATAAAATGAAAATTGAGAGAAGAAGGGCATGGCTCATCAGTGGTGAACACTCCCCCGGCAGTTTCGCCATTTTAATCCTCAGTCCGCTTCACTATTGTATATATATGTAGGATTGTTGCGTGAAGTGTTGGTGTGGCTTGTGGAAAGTCTGCTGATAAAATTATAATTAAAATTAATTTATTTAAAGCAAGAAATTATAAAGAGAAAAGAAACAACGGTTGAAGTAACGGCCGCCGGCTTTAGCCTTGTTTTTTACCGCTGAGTGCCAGATCAAGTGTCGGAAGAAGCCAGCCGCTAGAAAGTTCCGGATGACGCCCGCGCATGCGTAGTTAAGTGTTCTCAAAATACGTGCTTGCCGAGGCAAAGTGGGGCCGCCATTTTTCTGCCCGTATGTGTTTTGAAGCTTTGTCCCAGTTCGCTGAAGCAAAGTGCGGTCGCCACATATATATACTCAGCATTGATTATGTAATAAAGTAAATTGGTGTTTTGAAAGACTGCGTGTGTAGAAATATATATCTTAATTTGAGATTTTATGCAGCGAGGATTTTTTTTTCACAAAATCATAGTATTCATTTCATTGCAGTTTAAGGGTTGTAGAAATATTTATTAAATATATCTAAATAGCGGGATGATTTTTTAAAAATGATCAGCGATAGAAGACGCTGAATTGAGGTGATTTTCAATATGTTGTTTAACAAGTTTTTTGTGAATTTTCGAGATACAGCAAACAGTAGCAAGCCCTGAGTAAGTCCAGGTCAGCTGTAGTCACCTTTGACCAGTTCTGCTTTGTGGAGTGGAGGCTCTATCTTTCTTCAATGGACTAAATCAAGGCACTGGGGGAAATACTTGGCATATCATCACTATTACAAATAATGAAGATGTCAGATTAGCTCCATGTTTGACTATTTGGCTAATTCTGAAGAAGCGCCTAGTTAAAGAGGGCCTCACCATTAGGGCCACCTTTCTTAAGACCTTCCTTTATAGGAAACGGGGGAAGAAGTTAGCTATTTGGAATTTCTCAATTTCTATAAGTGATGAGGACGTCGTCGCGGCACTACGGCCCTACTTCATGGTGGTTTATCTTAAACCTGAGGTCGTGACTTTCGATGGATACACATGGAAGCAGGGAAACCTTTGTTCTTCTAAATGAAGGCATTAGACTCAAACAGTTCCTTGATAAGTTGGAGGATAAGGAGATTTTGTTCACATTTGGTTATTTCGTGTGTCATAATTCAGTAGCGAATATATTTCAGATTTATTGCCTGAATCCCGATATATATGCTAAATAGAGGAACTTACTCAAGTTTGCCTATGAGTGTGTGTGTTGTAATATGAAGCTCTCCATTTATAAATAATCATTAAAATAATACATTTAGTTTATCACCTACTATAAAACGTAATGGCGGTGATAAATAATGAGCAACAACATCAGTTCAGTTAATTCGGACAAAATGCCAACCTTGATCCCATGGCTTTGGCTAGGACCCTAATCAGTTAGGAGAAATCTTCAATTCGGTAACATAAAAATGAGATATGAAGGTGTTTGAATCTTAAAATAAGTGTTTGGACCGATGAATTTATTGTGCCAATTTTCTGAAAGGATTAAAATGTAAAATTTCTATTTGTAAAATACATAGTTTAAAGTGGGTTTCCTTCTTTTGGTTACTTGAATATACAATTCTTCTGCATTTTATATTTAATTTGATGGTCAAGAAAACCCACTGTTGATGCAGTGCCGACCTATGGTCAAATAGAAAAGATCATAATATTTTGGCAGAGATAGCAATAACATGCTTCATCAAAATAAGCCTTAATATAAATAATTACCTTGGCCATTTATTTATCTTCAGAATATTTTACATCACCTCAATTTTTTTTTAAACATCAAAAATTTCATATATTCATAACAAATTTGTCAAGAAGATATTTTTATAAAAATGAACTAGCTATATCACCTATTGAAATTACCACAAAAATTGTGATATATATTGACTTTCTCTTCAAACTAGCAGGTTTGGCTCTTGACAAACCCACACAATAACAGCTCTGTTGATTTCAAAACTCCCCATCTGGAGCCCATGGTTTGATGTTGAAGCCATCCTCATTTTAGAGCAGTCTTAGATTTATTATCATATTTAAAAGGTAAGTATGAAATACTAATATATTGACAATGAGCGGTCATCTAGTAAAAGTTAATTAGGGTATTCTATGGCAAAAATGAAAATCGAAATTTGTTGGAAAATATTCATCTAAAATGTAAGGGGCTACTTTTCCTGTCATTAAATATTCAAAATGTTCAATTATATACAAAGTGTATTGAGTGTATTATAGTAAGATGGGGTGTCATCTATGTTCTCCTTTTTTCTCCAACTGATGAATGAAATTTATATAATAACCAGTTATACATAATAGTTGAGTTTCAAAATTATTTATTGAATTCGAAATTGAATTTATTTTATATTGAAGGATTGAAGTGAAGCAATATATAATTTGGAGCAGACTGGCTAAAATTTCTATAAAACACACAGAAAAAGATTAGTTGAAAGTAGTGGTGAGAGGAAGTAACTTACAGTGGTTGAAATATAATAGAAATAAATTAGATTGACATGGTATGTTTGTCGATATATATATTAATGGATATTTATTGACACTGAAAATTATATTAGAATATTATTTTCTTAAATGAAGTATTTCACTAAATTATTTTTAAAATATTAATGATAGGCATTTAGGACATTTTATATAGGAAATTATATAATTACATTTAGAAGTACACGAAATTAATGAATTGCTAGTTGATAATTTAAAAGTAAGAACTCATTTAATTGATAAATAGGCATCCATTTAGTGAAAGTCAATAAATTATTTAAATTTATAAAACTATTTTAGAGGCGTAATATTCTTTTTTTTTAAATAAAACAATTTCTACTGTCCTTGCTGTGATGGAAAAATTAAATCCCTTTAATTTTTCCATCGCACACACACACACAACACAGCAAGGACAGTAGAAATTGTTTTATTTAAAAAAAAAAAGAATATTACGCCTCTAAAATAGTTTTATAAATTGATAACAGATGGCGCTCTAGTACATCGTAAATTATTTAAATTCATTAATTTGAATAAATCAATTAGTTTGTGAGTTGATAAAAATATTTAAAAACTAAGCTTTTTGTAATTTAAAATTATTTAGAAAATATGGAATATAACTATATTCTCTTGATAAAACAAAAATAATTGATTGAATTATATTTATAAAAGGTGATTAATAGTAAATCTCTGTTGATGCTATTAAACGATTTCAGTGGATAGATCGCTTATTGTCGAACACATGTTGTTTTGAACATAGTAACACTTCTTCAGATGGTCTTGAAGTGACTCAATAATGAAAATTTTTTTTTTTGCTATAATGAAATATGACTAAGTTGACCACCTCATAGCAGATGATCTTAGTATAAATCAACTGTAAACTACCAGTAAGCAACCATCTCAAAGCAGATGATTTTTATATAATTCAAATATATAATTTAACATGGCGACCACCTCAAATCAGATGATCTTGGTATAATTCAATTATAAATTAACATTAAACAACCATCTCAAAGCAGATGATTTTACAATTATTGATATTATGATTCCAACTTTTGGCAAACAACTCTGTTAGAAGATATTTAGGGATAGTTCAATTATAGAAAATAAATTGAACCACCTCATTACAGATGGTCTTTTTTTAACTTACCTATTAATTCTTCAACTTGAAAATTAAATAATAGGTATGACGACCTTGACATAAATACCATAAATAAATAACCTCTTAGTAGATAATATTAATTATAATTTGATTTTTAAATGAAAGAACCTTTAACATGTTCTCTCACTGGATTTAAACATATGAAATATCATTTTAGTAGCTTAACAGTTGTACATTTGTGGCAATAATGCAATTATATTCTATATAAAAAATTTCCATGAGAGTAATGAGCTCATATCTAGGTTATTATATCCATCAAGGGCCTTCATCATCCTGAGAAATCAAATTTTACAATTGGTTGTTGAAGGTTTTTAGCGACTACATTAATATATTTTTAGGGAAACAATCAAATGATTACAAAGCTTTAATTAAGAAATTTATTTCAATTATAGATGTGTAGTCAACAAATAATGGTTTAATTCTATTCGTAAATTTCAGAAATATATTTTATTCTGAAGGATGGAATCATCAATCCAAGAAAGCCCCATAGCCCCATCCAGTGGACCGGTCTGTGGCCATCCCCTGAACCACATAGACCCAATGACCCAGCCTATGACCTAACCCGAGCCCCGCGATCCAGTAGCCCAGTCAGTGGCCAACCCACCAGCCAGCCATTGAAACAACAACATGCCAAGTGCCAGCTCTACCTTATCTCGAGGTATACCCTACATTGGTTTTTGAGACTCTGAATCATTGAAAATAGATTTAGTAGTGAACAAATATAATTATAAAAAAATAAATTTGATATTACTCCCTGTCTGTAAAAAAATGTGAATTTATCATCATTACTAGCGAAACAAGTGGATAGAAGACCGAGCAAGAATTAAAGCGAGAGAGTAGATGAAAGATATTTGGAGTTTGAAAAAAAGAATATCAGAAATATATTCGGAAAAACATTTAACCTTAATAAAAAAGAATAATCTCCAATATCAAGAGTATATTGGAGATCTGGACCAGAAAGGAATAACAAACTCCAATATCAAGAGTGTATTGGAGATCTCGACCCAAAAGGAAAACAAACCCCAATATAAAGAGTATATTGGAGATATCGAACAAAAAGGAAAAAAAAAACTCCAATATCAAGAGTGTATTGGAGATCTGGACCAAAAAGGAATAACAAACTCCAATATCAAGAGTGTATTGGAGATCTGGACCCAAAAGGAATAACAAACTCCAATATAAAGTGTATATTGGAGATCTCGAACAAAAAGGAAAAAAACTCCAATATCAAGAGTGTATTGGAGATCTGGACCAAAAAGGAATAACAAACTCCAATATGAATAGTATATTGTAGATCTGGACCAAAAAGGATTAACAAACTCCAATATCAAGGTTATATTGGAGATCTATAACAAAAAGGAATAACAAACTTCAATATCAAGGTTATATTGGAGATCTAGAACAAAAGGGAATAACAAACTCCAATATCAAGAATATATTGGAAATCTAGAACAAAAGGGAATAACAAACTCCAATATCAAGAGTATATTGGAGATCTGGACCAAAAAGGAATAACATTACCCCAATATAAATAGTATATTGGAGATCTAGAACAAAAAGGAATAACAAACCCCAATATCAAAAGTATATTGGAGACCTGGACCAAAAAGGAATAACAGACTCCAATATCAAGAGTAATTGGAGACCTGGACCAAAAATGAATAACAAACTCCAATATCAAGAGTATATTGGAGATCTGGACCAAAAAGGAATAACAAACTCCAATATCAAGAGTATATTGGAGATCTGGACCTAGAAGGAATAACAAACTCCAATATTAAGAGTATATTGGAGATCTGGACCAAGAAGGAATAAAAAACTCCAATATCAAGAGTATATTGGAGATCTGGACCAAAAAGGAATAACAAACTCCAATATCAAGGTTATATTGGAGATCTATAACAAAAAGGAATAACAATCTTCAATATCAAGGTTATATTGGAGATCTAGAACAAAAGGGAATAACAAACTCCAATATCAAGAATATATTGGAGACCTGGACCAAAAAGGAATAACAGACTCCAATATCAAGAGTAATTGGAGACCTGGACCAAAAATGAATAACAAACTCCAATATCAAGAGTATATTGGAGATCTGGACCAAAAAGGAATAACAAACTCCAATATCAAGAGTATATTGGAGATCTGGACCTAGAAGGAATAACAAACTCCAATATTAAGAGTATATTGGAGATCTGGACCAAGAAGGAATAACAAACTCCAATATCAAGAGTATATTGGAGATCTGGACCAAAAAGGAATAACAAACTCCAATATCAAGGTTATATTGGAGATCTATAACAAAAAGGAATAACAAACTTCAATATCAAGGTTATATTGGAGATCTAGAACAAAAGGGAATAACAAACTCCAATATCAAGAATATATTGGAGATCTAGAACAAAAGGGAATAACAAACTCCAATATCAAGAGTATATTGGAGATCTGGATCAAAAAGGAATAACATTACCCCAATATAAATAGTATATTGGAGATCTAGAACAAAAAGGAATAACAAACCCCAATATCAAAAGTATATTGGAGACCTGGACCAAAAAGGAATAACAGACTCCAATATCAAGAGTAATTGGAGACCTGGACCAAAAATGAATAACAAACTCCAATATCAAGAGTATATTGGAGATCTGGACCAAAAAGGAATAACAAACTCCAATATCAAGAGTATATTGGAGATCTGGACCAAAAAGGAATAACAAACTCCAATATCAAGGTTATATTGGAGATCTATAACAAAAAGGAATAACAAACTTCAATATCAAGGTTATATTGGAGATCTAGAACAAAAGGGAATAACAAACTCCAATATCAAGAATATATGGGGAGACCTGGACCAAAAAGGAATAACAGACTCCAATATCAAGAGTAATTGGAGACCTGGACCAAAAATGAATAACAAACTCCAATATCAAGAGTATATTGGAGATCTGGACCTAGAAGGAATAACAAACTCCAATATTAAGAGTATATTGGAGATCTGGACCAAGAAGGAATAACAAACTCCAATATCAAGAGTATATTGGAGATCTGGACCAAAAAGGAATAACAAACTCCAATATCAAGGTTATATTGGAGATCTATAACAAAAAGGAATAACAAACTTCAATATCAAGGTTATATTGGAGATCTAGAACAAAAGGGAATAACAAACTCCAATATCAAGAATATATTGGAGATCTAGAACAAAAGGGAATAACAAACTCCAATATCAAGAGTATTTTGGAGATCTGGATCAAAAAGGAATAACATTACCCCAATATAAATAGTATATTGGAGATCTAGAACAAAAAGGAATAACAAACCCCAATATCAAAAGTATATTGGAGACCTGGACCAAAAAGGAATAACAGACTCCAATATCAAGAGTAATTGGAGACCTGGACCAAAAATGAATAACAAACTCCAATATCAAGGTTATATTGGAGATCTATAACAAAAAGGAATAACAAACTTCAATATCAAGGTTATATTGAAGATCTAGAACAAAAGGGAATAACAAACTCCAATATCAAGAATATATTGGAGATCTAGAACAAAAGGGAATAACAAACTCCAATATCAAGAGTATATTGGAGATCTGGACCAAAAAGGAATAACATTACCCCAATATAAATAGTATATTGGAGATCTAGAACAAAAAGGAATAACAAACCTCAATATCAAAAGTATATTGGAGACCTGGACCAAAAAGGAATAACAGACTCCAATATCAAGAGTAATTGGAGACCTGGACCAAAAATGAATAACAAACTCCAATATCAAGAGTATATTGGAGATCTGGACCAAAAAGGAATAACAAACTCCAATATCAAGAGTATATTGGAGATCTGGACCTAGAAGGAATAACAAACTCCAATATTAAGAGTATATTGGAGATCTGGACCAAGAAGGAATAAAAAACTCCAATATCAAGAGTATATTGGAGATCTGGACCAAAAAGGAATAACAAACTCCAATATCAAGGTTATATTGGAGATCTATAACAAAAAGGAATAACAAACTTCAATATCAAGGTTATATTGGAGATCTAGAACAAAAGGGAATAACAAACTCCAATATCAAGAATATATTGGAGACCTGGACCAAAAAGGAAAAACAGACTCCAATATCAAGAGTAATTGGAGACCTGGACCAAAAATGAATAACAAACTCCAATATCAAGAGTATATTGGAGATCTGGACCAAAAAGGAATAACAAACTCCAATATCAAGAGTATATTGGAGATCTGGACCTAGAAGGAATAACAAACTCCAATATTAAGAGTATATTGGAGATCTGGACCAAGAAGGAATAACAAACTCCAATATCAAGAGTATATTGGAGATCTGGACCAAAAAGGAATAACAAACTCCAATATCAAGGTTATATTGGAGATCTATAACAAAAAGGAATAACAAACTTCAATATCAAGGTTATATTGGAGATCTAGAACAAAAGGGAATAACAAACTTCAATATCAAGGTTATATTGGAGATCTAGAACAAAAGGGAATAACAAACTCCAATATCAAGAATATATTGGAGACCTGGACCAAAAAGGAAAAACAGACTCCAATATCAAGAGTAATTGGAGACCTGGACCAAAAATGAATAACAAACTCCAATATCAAGAGTATATTGGAGATCTGGACCAAAAAGGAATAACAAACTCCAATATCAAGAGTATATTGGAGATCTGGACCTAGAAGGAATAACAAACTCCAATATTAAGAGTATATTGGAGATCTGGACCAAGAAGGAATAAAAAACTCCAATATCAAGAGTATATTGGAGATCTGGACCAAAAAGGAATAACAAACTCCAATATCAAGGTTATATTGGAGATCTATAACAAAAAGGAATAACAAACTTCAATATCAAGGTTATATTGGAGATCTAGAACAAAAGGGAATAACAAACTCCAATATCAAGAATATATTGGAGACCTGGACCAAAAAGGAAAAACAGACTCCAATATCAAGAGTAATTGGAGACCTGGACCAAAAATGAATAACAAACTCCAATATCAAGAGTATATTGGAGATCTGGACCAAAAAGGAATAACAAACTCCAATATCAAGAGTATATTGGAGATCTGGACCTAGAAGGAATAACAAACTCCAATATTAAGAGTATATTGGAGATCTGGACCAAGAAGGAATAACAAACTCCAATATCAAGAGTATATTGGAGATCTGGACCAAAAAGGAATAACAAACTCCAATATCAAGGTTATATTGGAGATCTATAACAAAAAGGAATAACAAACTTCAATATCAAGGTTATATTGGAGATCTAGAACAAAAGGGAATAACAAACTCCAATATCAAGAATATATTGGAGATCTAGAACAAAAGGGAATAACAAACTCCAATATCAAGAGTATATTGGAGATCTGGATCAAAAAGGAATAACATTACCCCAATATAAATAGTATATTGGAGATCTAGAACAAAAAGGAATAACAAACCCCAATATCAAAAGTATATTGGAGACCTGGACCAAAAAGGAATAACAGACTCCAATATCAAGAGTAATTGGAGACCTGGACCAAAAATGAATAACAAACTCCAATATCAAGAGTATATTGGAGATCTGGACCAAAAAGGAATAACAAGCTCCAATATCAAGAGTATATTGGAGATCTGGACCAAAAATGAATAACAAACTCCAATATCAAGAGTATATTGGAGATCTGGACCAAAAAGGAATAACAAACTCCAATATCAAGAGTATATTGGAGATCTGGACCTAGAAGGAATAACAAACTCCAATATTAAGAGTATATTGGAGATCTGGACCAAGAAGGAATAACAAACTCCAATATCAAGAGTATATTGGAGATCTGGACCAAAAAGGAATAACAAACTCCAATATCAAGGTTATATTGGAGATCTATAACAAAAAGGAATAACAAACTTCAATATCAAGGTTATATTGGAGATCTAGAACAAAAGGGAATAACAAACTCCAATATCAAGAATATATTGGAGATCTAGAACAAAAGGGAATAACAAACTCCAATATCAAGAGTATATTGGAGATCTGGATCAAAAAGGAATAACATTACCCCAATATAAATAGTATATTGGAGATCTAGAACAAAAAGGAATAACAAACCCCAATATCAAAAGTATATTGGAGACCTGGACCAAAAAGGAATAACAGACTCCAATATCAAGAGTAATTGGAGACCTGGACCAAAAATGAATAACAAACTCCAATATCAAGAGTATATTGGAGATCTGGACCAAAAAGGAATAACAAGCTCCAATATCAAGAGTATATTGGAGATCTGGACCAAAAAGGAATAACAAACTCCAATATCAAGAGTATATTGGAGATATAGACCAAGAAGGAATAAAATTACCCCAATATCAAGAGTGCATTGAGATCAAATGAAATTGAAATAATAATGATAATAATTTCACATTTTAAAAAGTGTTATTGAATTATTTCTATCTCTATATAGTTAAACTAATATTTAAAAGGGTTCAAAGAAGACATTAATAATTTATCCATTTTTTTGGAGAAAATTTTTCGAAGAAATAGTCTTTAAAAATATGTTTATTAAATGTGTGATATCTAATTAAAAATAAGTTACTACCAAAAAGTAATTATAAAATAAATTGGTTTTATTACAATTTTTTTCCTCAGAATAATATCGATAGAAAAGTTAAATAATAGATAAGATAGATAGAGGGAGATAGATTGTTCAAAATGTCTTCATTCAAAGGCGGATTAAGTGATCATCTTTTGAAGTCGTAACCGATGAGAACGGCCAGTTGATCCGCAGAAACACCTTGTGGGACCAAAGCATCTTGGAATGGTTAAAGGGCGCGGCAACTCCATAAGCTGTTCATCAGTGATCTATCGTATAGTTGGCACACCTCGAGGCAGATTGTTCAGGATGTCGTGGCATGTCGTGTCCCGAAAGTTTAATGAGGCGTAGGTCGGTTGAGGAGATTAAGCGAGGCGACACGAATAAAGGGAATGTCCAATCACGCCCCCAGCTTTGAAGAATAAATTTGTAGGAAAAGCTGAATCCAGATTCCTTCCCGCGAACTGGCTGTGGAAGTGTGTGAGGATCGTTGTTGAAATTCGCAGGACGACGTTTTTTTACCTCGTGTACCACCCGGTAGTTGGTGACCTGTAGTAGACGCTAGCAGAGGCTCCAGGAGCGCAGTACGCGTTGAGCATACTATAACACGAACATTTGAAGGGAAGGCTCTTTAGACCTAACCGCGCAAGGAAGCCAGCAGGTCTGGTGGCCGGACGAGACTTTTGTCATCTTGCAGACTTGTAGAAATAAAACTAACAAGGAGGAGAATCAGGTTATTCAGATCAATGATGCTGTACACCTACGAAAGGCTATAGGGACATGGTCATCTTGGAGGAAACTCTTGGCTTCGACATGGCGGTGAATTCTTGAAGCCAGTCTCTGAAAATGTAGATCATAGCAGACATGGCCCAAGGTGTTCTCGGCGATCTTCAGTTTGTTTTCCCTAAACTACCCAGCATCTACCACCAAAATGTAACGTAGAAATTGGGATAGACTACTTCAGAATTAGACGGGTCACAAGATTCACACACACAAAGGTTAAGGAATTACCACCAATATGTATATTATGGAGAATCTATTTGTGTAGTTGAGTCATATATTTAAAATCATAAATGAATATCTTCAATTTTTTTTTCGATGTTTCAGCCACTTGCCCTCTTTAGAAAACTCTATTTGCTATTTTGTGTCAAAAAGCGATCAAAATTTTATATATTTATATAAAAAAAGCCTACCTAGATTTGTTAGAGAAAAAAAAACATTTTTTTCTTTAACATATCGAGGTACGTTCTTTTTATATAAATATATTTGCTATTGGTTTGAAAATAGAGTAATCCATAAACAAATATTTAATTTAAAAGGCATATATTTTGATCAAATATATGCCGTTTTAATTAAATATTTGCAATTATGTTTACTTTGTATTTTAATTCTGAGTGGACTGATATTTTAAAGAGCGTGGAGCGTGTACTCCAAACTCAAAGAAAAAAAATATATATATATTAATGAACAAAATTTAAAAAATCTGGAAAGAGGGGTAAAATATAAAAGCGGTTGGAAACGCCGGAAAAATATAAAAAGGTTGAAGATATTCATTTATATGTGAGGGATAGTTAGCCAGAAATTATTTGAAAAAGTAAAAATTAAAATCAGGTAAAAAGTTTCTTTTTATTTTGATTTAGCAGTATATTTGCTTGAAATCTTACAAATATAAATAAAAATAAACCTTTTACCTGATTTTAATTTTTACTTTTTCAAATATTCATTTATATTTAAATTAAATATACAGGTTGGACCATAAGCCCTGAAAACCTTTTTTTTTTATTAAAAATTAAAAGGCAAACTAGAATAAAAACTAAAATTATTCAAATCTAGTTTGCCTTCCAATTTTCAACAAAAATAAAGGGTTCAGGACTTACTGGTCAATCTGGAATCATTGGAACCTCTAAAATTAGTTTAATTTATATAGGGATAGAATTAATTCAACAAAAATGGCTTAACACTCAAATTTGTTCAGTACTTCATTAGGCATATTTATTCAGAGTCCCATCATAAATGTTGGGATACCACAAGATAAAGTAGAGCAAGCAGTTGGCATGCTGTTGATGGAAATCATGGCCAGCTTAGAGTCAGCACACGTCCCAGTCCACCGAATCAATAGGGCCCAGGGAAAGGTCACAAGCCAGACCAAAGGATCTATGGGTTCAAGGGGGAGGCCACAGACTAGTCCTCTGAGGCTATGGGGCTAACTTTCTCTTTGGAAACCGTGGAATCGTAATTATAGATGAATTATCAGCATAGAATTTTCACAAAGAGGCTTCAAGGCGCTATCTGTCCAGGAAGGGAGTCGCGAGAGAGGTGGTATACAACCCCACCCCCTCTCCTGGAGGGCTCCCACCCACGCCCCTCCAGAGTGGAGACCACACCCTCAAAAAGGAGAGTTTCTAAGCATCATATCCTACTGACTCCCCCTGCTTTCCCTTCCTGGTCATGACATGGGATTACAACATAATCCATTGATAGCAGTTCGAGCTGAATGGGCTCTTTGAACTTGGTAATATTTGCACCACATTTCCACAGTCATCACAATACTGCTGCACAGTGTAACAGGTATTTTTGTACCTTTTCCCTCAATATGAAAAGTAGAGGTGTAATCTGAAGCGTAGCGCACAAGGCCAACCAAATGGCGCCAAAATAATGAGGCTTCTTCAGAACGATTTTTGGGGCCATATAAGTCAAAGGGCTACAACAACAGCTTGTATTTTTGCCATGGTTTGATGTTTAACTTACACAAGCAATATTATACCAGTGTTATGTTGGCATCAAATTCAAAAGGATATTTTACAATTTTACATCCTTGTGAATTTTTCTGTGGATTTTAAGATAATATAATCCCTAAAGTGTATTTGAATGGTGTAAAACCTTGCCTTGTTTCCATAATATTTTCCATTCATTCATTTAATGGAGTAAATTGATTCCTTTCAAAAATTCATTGCTAAAATTTAAAATTAAAACTAGCTCCAAAAAAAAAAAAAATAAAACCTTTGGTAATTTGAAGTAATTCTCTCTCTGTTTAGATTTCTTCAGAATTTTTATCATTAGCTCGGAATATTTGACTGAAACCACGTCTAGCAAATATGATACTCCTTTGAAAATCGTCATTTTCAAGCACACCATTGATCTAGTTGAAATGAAAAGAGGTAAATTCTGTATTACCGCAGTTAGGCAAGCTTCCTCTTCTGGAGCTGAACTTTCACTCTGGAGGAGAAGATCAGGAGCAGTCAACCTAAAAACAAAGCGAGATTTTAGAATAGACATTTATATATAATCTTAAATTAATACACATCTAATAAAGGGTCGTAAAATTTTTGAAGCTATTTGTGCTAACTGTGTTTTTGTGCACATATAGCATAATTAATAATCCACTGCGTTTGTAAATTGTATAGTAGCAAAGTTCATGAGAAATACGAAATTATAATTTACCACAGATGATGAAAAAAAACCCATATATATAATTCTACCTAAATAGCTGAGGCAACGCCAAGGTTCTCTCGAAGTGAATATTTGCAAAATTGAAATAAAAACTACAAAGAAAAGTTTTAAAAAACGCAGAGAATAAAAACAAGAGGTGACCGAGATAATGGTTTCAGGCTAATCCATTTTACCACATAACGACAAGGGATTCATGAAATTTTCAAAAAGTGACAAATATATGTTAATTTGTCGAAGTGTCTAGGCTAAATCCTCGGCCGAAATATAGATGGAAATTTTGTTGTGAGGATATTGATTTTTTAAAGAAGGATCATTCCTTCTGTCGAAGAGAGAGAAAGAGAGAATAAGATGAAACTCGAACCTATATATTTATTACATTCTTTATGTAGGGGACTAGGGTAGGTGACAAAACCACAATACCTTTGTAATATGTTTTGCGCTTATTTCAATGAGATATTTGACTTTCACCTTTGCATGTCAATATATTACAGTAAAAGTTTTCATATAAATTTGATTAGAAAATATATTGGCACTATATTAAAAAAATATATTTATTTAATGATCAGTCGACCAAAAATTGATAAAATGCATCTAAGCATATCCTGACTGCGGCCAGATCCATTCGCATAGAGTAAATTATATCTTAGAAGATGTCTCACAGTTCAAGATAACTTTGTCACCCACGTTGTCCATCCCAATTTTTCCAGCTAGATATGGTGGAACATTACTCACATGTGGGCCGGATCTGCTGAGCCTTATAGGAAACCACAGCCTCCTTGGTCTCGGAGTAGATTTAGATTATGGCATCTTCTATTTTACTGGAGTTTCACCGCAGTAGGAACGTGGGAGAATGATCCAGAATCCAGAATTCCACAGCACACTAAACCACATAGAACAACTATGTTAGACTTAATAGATTTTAACATAAGTTTCTAAGTTATTTCTAAAGCGTAAATTAGAAACTACTATACTGATAGAGGGTTGCTTTCTCCTAAGTGTATTATTATAATCACGATTAATAATAAGTATGAGCATAATGAAAAAAATAGAAGATCATAACATGTAGAAATTGAGGAAAAGATATTAAAAATGACATGACGAAATATTTTAGTCCAAAGACAAAAAGAACTTCAATTTAACTGATATTTTTGTAGAGAAATATAATAATATCAAGAGGTTGGAATAAAATATTCATAAAATATTTTTTTCACATTAATGTCTTCATTTGTTATATATAGATGGCGCGTTTTGCCCTGTATTAATTTATGTTCAACTTGCCTTGTCCTTAATTGTTTGCTGAAGAGCATTGTTCGATGCAAATATTTAAATGTAAATCTACTGTCCCAAAAGCCTACGTCTATATTTTGCTTAAATACCATTTCTAAAATTCCACTCTTCAGTGTAGCATATAAAAGCAGAATGCTCCAATACAGTATTAGAGCTCTAAAGAAGCGGTCTGGTAAATTAAATTGGCAAAACCGCTGGTACGCTTCCCCACTGATGAGCCAATCCCTCCCAATATTTTTTCATCGCAGTAAGGAGAGTCGAAGATTTTTATTTGTGAAAAGAAACATTCGCGTCTCTTAATGTCTTCATTTGTTATATATAGATGGCGAGTCATACATTGCTTTGTATAAAATAATTTTATAAAATAAATGAAGCTTCCAGGGTTAAGTTTCTTTTGTTATAATATTACAATTGTCAAAAGAGCCAATCAGTTTATTGTCATTTGACCTTATACAAATAATCAGAGTGCGAAAGAACTGGTACCACAAATATAGACCTTCAAGAGAATATTCTAACATATATATATTCTAATAAGACACCTCTCCCTTTAAATATATGTATTTAGTGCCATTTGGAAAAATTGGAACCGAAACACACATTTCCGTTGACACATGACTCAAAACAGTATTCAGTATAAAAACCTTTATATAAGAAGATGCATTTATTGAATATAAAGGAAAAAAGGTTTGTGTGAAAAACAATGCTTTCAGATCTCTATCTATCCCTCTAAATATATAGCCAACAATAATCAATTAAAATATAAACTAAACTAAAATGAGGCTGTTTAGAAACTCTTCAAATATTAGATATAAATCTATATGAAATTAAAAACAGCATTAAAGCTTGATAGCGAGTAATTTAATATTAAATAAAGTTCAATATTTATAATGTCTTCCTTTGTCACTTTAATCTTTAGCCTTAAGAACCTATTTCATATTGGTAGCTGAAAGTGTGAATTTCTTATGTTTAGCGTACCTTTTAAGTTAAGCGTTTTAATAAAATATTTTTGAATTCATTACTTTCCTATTATGTTTTCTATTAATTTATTTTGTTCTTTTATATTTAATATAAACTAAAGCATTAACCTTTGTACTAAATTAATTAGTTTTTACTTTCTTACTCATGATTTCTTTACTCATGATTATGATGCTATAATCTTGAGTTCTATTTTATTAGATGCCTCTCTCTTTAAACATTTATTAATAATTGATTAAACACGAAGGCAAAATTAATTATTTTGACCTAAAAGGATTATATTCTAAATTATTTATACCTTTATTTTTTATAAATTGATTACTTTTTACAATTTATTTTATATGTTTTCAGTCATAAATTATTTATATTACACAAATTTCTTGTATTTTCATTCGTTTGCTTGCTTCATCTTACTTTCTGTTATTTAACAGATTTTCTCTGATCATTTTACACTTTTATCTTTTCATAAGGTCTTTATTTTCATTTGTGAAAAGTTTTATTTCTATCTTTTGTTCATTAAATTTCTGCATATTTTTATATTTAACACACACGCGGATAGAAATCCGCATAAATGTCTGAAATTTTATAAACAATCATTGTCATCTGTTTAAGCCTAGGTGCAAATTTTCAGGCTTCTATAGTGTGGTCTGAAAGTATGTTAAAATATGAATACAAAATTTGTTTTCGTTCACAAATCCATTTTCAAAGAATTTCAGACTCTCATAAAATTTTCTTGAGAGATTTAAAAATGAAAGGACAAAATAGGTAGGGAGTGAAAGATCAAAATATTGGATTATACACAAAGAAACACTAAATTTGGTGTTTAAACCAATGTTTATTTACATCTATAAATAAAAACAAAAAAAAAACATATATAATAGCTTATATATACAAATACTAATAGTAATTCATAATTTTTTAAAGGTTGGAAAGAGAAGAGAGAAATTGAATAAATCATATACCCAATTTTTGAAACAATTTACATTTAATATTTCAAAATACATTTTATTTTAAATTAAAAAAATATATAAATAATATATAATAAAGAGAAAAATATTAATATATAATATGGAAAAATGTATTTAACAGAAATTACTTAATTTTTCACAAACAAGATTTTATTCAAACAAGGTAGCAAATTGAGAAGTAGATATAATACTTTCAGAAAGATTTGACAGTTACAAAATACTCTCAGAAATACATCAATAATTTTAGACGTAGATTATTACATTGTTTTTGCCTAATATACAAATACAATATTTACTTTCAGAAATAAATAAATACATAAACTTGAAAGGATATATACAATACTCTCAGAAATAGATAAACAAAATATCTTTTCAGTATAATAGCAAATAAAATGTACTTCCTGAAAGGATATATACAATACATTCAGAAAAATATATGAATACAATACTTACTGAGAAATCACTCTATGAATACAAAACCTTCGGGAATAGACAAAATGATTTCAGAATCAGACAAATACAATATTTTCAGAAATATATAAACAAATACTCTCATAAATCTAAAAAAATACTTTATATATAGACAAATACCACATTTCCATTAATATATATATATACAATATTTTCAGAAAAACACGGCCAAATACATTCAGAAATAGACTAATACAATATGAATTTGATAAATTCAATATTTTAAGAAATATAAATATACAATGCTTCCACAAAAATATATTAAAAATACTCAAACAGGAAAAATATATAAGGCTCCATAACATAACTAAAATACAATTTTCCTGATATAGACAAATACAAAACTTTAAGATATAAAACAAATGCAATAATTTCATGTATAGATAAATAAAATTCTTCCATATATCGGCAAATACAATACTTTCCTATATAAACAAATACAATCTTTCAGATATACACAAATACAATACTTTCAAATATAGATAAAAACTCGTCGCTTTCAGAAACAGAAATATATATTTATTTTATTTAAAAAATAGATATTTTCAGAAATAGATTACAATAAATCATTAAATGCGCATATGTACATATGTAAATAAATATAAATAAAATGTGTTTGAAATACAGTCTTAGGATAAACCTTGGGATATATTTACAGGATTTATGGAACATATTGATGTATAGTCTTTATAATATTTATTCGTTTGTATTGTGTATATGATATTTACTCTTCAATATTTTATTATATTATCTCGTTGTGGACACAATATTGTGTCGTATTTTGTCTCTCTTGATATTCCAATTGTTTACAATTATTCCAGAACCTTTTATGAAAACCAAATAAATAAATATATATACATATTTTTGTATTTACATAATTACAAACTAATATCCCAAAGTTGTGATATTTCCATAATAAAACTGATAATTTGATATTTATAGGTTGACGTTATTAATATTTTTGATAAATCAAAAAGTCCATTTCTACATTGAATTCTTCCAAAAACATTCTCCGTTTTTAATTGATCTGGGTTTGCTAAGAGGTTTTAAAATACTAAAGGTTGTTGAAGAATATTATTTGAAGGCTTCAATTGGATTCTTCAAATATTATTTTGCCTAGATTTATATGAATATTTAAGATTGAATTTTTCTATTGCTATTAAAATTTCAAATCATTTTTGGCTGTAAAATTTGCATTATTTCAAGGTCTTGATATCCAAATATATTGGAAAGATGATTCACTTTTTATCAGCGACCAACTAACCTGGCTTTGTAATTTTGGCCATCGAGAAATCGGCTGCTGAGTTAGTCGATAGGTCGTCTGCATTGTTTGAAAATATCCATTGATTTATTTCTTTAAGACCTCTAATTGTTTACCGTAATGATATTACACCCTAAATCTGCTTTCAGCTGAATACAATAGGAAGTCGTGAGAACGTTCTTCAAAATAAACTTTCTAATATTCAACTTTATTCAACTATAAATACAAAGCGCGATGTCCCGCCAAGGACACTGGCGCCCAAAGGAAAGCAATACAAGAGAGAGAGAGAGAGAGGGAGAATCTATTTTTATATCCAAAAACATATGCTCAAGGCATTTACCATATTCTTGAAATTGATTTCAAACAAGCATACTATATACATAGGTAATTTAATTTAAACACACCTCAAAATAAAGAAAAAAGGAGAAGAAAATCATATATACAGCACATAGTTAATTATACCTAACACTTGAGATTATTTAAAAACTTTGATATAAATTCACAAAATCTATTGAATACAATGAATGAATATTCCTAAGGAAATTGTAAGAAAATAACAGAAAATAATTGATTTTATAAATATTTTTGAAGCTTTATAGGTGTTGATTTTAAATTTAAATAATTAAACGATATTTATATACTGCTTTTATATACTTCATAAAATAAAAATTGAGAGAAGAATGGGATATATTATATATATATATATATATATATATTATATTATATATATATACTAGACGGGTGACCCGGGCTTCGCCCCGGGATTGACCCGTGTGCATATCTACCCGAGTGATTTATATTTAGATAAGATTATTTTATAATTGTTTGTTATTAGCATTATCTATTTGTTTGCATCAGCATAATTTAATCTAATCTTTGATAGAGGGCGCTGTTCGTGAGCTAAGTAGAATAATTTGAATATATAGTTTTAATAATTGGGAAATTTTGGTTTGAATTAGTGAACTACTGCGAATTTGTATACCGGACATACAAACAAACAAACATACAAACATTCATTTATATATATATATATATATATATAGTGTAAAAACTATATAATAAAAATATAACAGTGATTCTACATTTAAAACTCAAGGAGCAAACTGATAAGAATGATAAATCATATCAAGTAGATTTGGTTAGATTAGCAAGCTAAATCTAAATTAATTATAACAATAAATAGTTGCATAGTTTTATAGTTAAGTTTTCTATTAAAATTATCTTCATTATTTTGATTATTTAAATTCAAATTATAAAATTTGTAAATTGTTATTATTTAGTATAGATAGAGAAAAAAAAAAATCCTTTACTTCTAACACATCATTTAGTTAATTATATATTTATAATTAATAACGATAAAATTTAGCAACGTAACGTCTTTTGCATCGGCTTTTACACGTCATTTAGACATACTCTAATCCTATATATAGAATAATAGAAGTGAGAATATATATAATATTATACATTTTAGTAGTTAGAGAAAAGAGAGAAAGACAGAACCATGCACTCATTCCTTGAAACGCCGCTGGACTTCTATTTGAGAATTCCCGGTTCAGCAGATCTCTTTTTTCAATAATTACTCCAATTTAATTTTTTTTATATGTCTGGTCTACCATTAGGGTTTTAAAACATAATAACCAAACTTATAACAAAAGTTAATTAATAGTATAGATATATTACTAAATACAACTATTTATATTCATATTTTAAAATAAAAAAATTAAAAAATCATTAAAAAAAAAAAGGATAAAATATAAAATTATAAAAATATATATATATATACTAACAATCTTATCTACCTTCTTTACAAAACCTTTTGTTTTCTTATTATTAGTTTGATTAAAAGTGCATGGTTCTGTCTTTCTCTCTTTTCTCTAACTACTAAAATGTATAATATTATATATATTCTCACTTCTATTATTCTATATATAGGATTTGAGTATGTCTAAATGACGTGTAAAAGCCGATGCAAAAGACGTTACGTTGTTAAATTTTATTGTTATTAATTATAAATATATAATTAACTAGATGATGTGTTAGAAGTAAAGGATTTTTTTTCTCTCTATCTATACTAAATAATAACAATTTACAAATTTTATAATTTGAATTTAAATAATCAAAATAATGAAGATAATTTTAATAGAAAACTTAACTATAAAACTATACAACTATTTATTGTTAAATATATATATATATATATATTATATATGGCTCATCAGTGGTGAAAACTCCTGGCAGTGTCGCCATTTTAATCTTCAGACCGCTTCATTATTGTATACGTCATATGCGTTCTTCATCTCTTAATAATCTTCATCTCAACTAATGGCGCTTTCCTATTAGTTGGGCATGATCACGCCACCTTTGCCCCCTCCCCCCCCCCCCCATCATGCCCCTCACTCGCTTTTTCGTTTTTGTAACTATTGTGTTGGAGCGGGTCGCTCCTTAAATAAATGCATATATTAGTTAATAACTAAATGGAATCCTCTTTTTCTTTTTCCCAGTAAGAGACGCCTACGGAAGCCAACAGTACATAGACAGATAAAGCACATTGGCTATAGTTATTAACTAATATATGCATTTATTTAAGGCGCCAATTTATAATTGTAACAAATAGTATTTGAATAAAAACATTCAATCGGGTAAAACACGGGCGTTGCCCGGGTCATTCGGCTAGTTGTATATATATATATATATATGTAATACTCAGCATTGCTTTTGTAATAAAGTAAATTGGTGTTTTGAAAGACTGTTTGTGTAGAAATATATATCTTAATTTGAGATTTTATGCAGCGAGCAATTTCTTTTCACAAAATCATAGTATTTATTTTATATCAGTTTAAGGGCTGTAGAAATATTTATTAAATATATCTAAATAGCGGGATATTTTTTTATTATTATTTTTAGCGATAGAAGACACTGAATTGAGGTGATATTCAATATGTTGTTTACCAAGCTTATTTGTGATTTTTCGCAATACAACAAACAGTAGCACGCCCTGAGTAAGTCCAGGTCAGCTGTAGCCACCTTTGACCAGTTCTGTTTTGTGGAGTTGAGGCTCTATCTTTCTTCAATGGACTACATCAAGGCACTGGGGGAAATATTTAAAAAATCATCGGTATTACAAATAATAAAGATGTCATATCAGCTTCTGTTTGGGCTATTCGGCTAATTCTGGCATGGCGCCTTATTGAAGAGAGCCTCACCATATGGACCATCCTTCTGACGTCCTTTCTTTATAGGAAACGGGCAGAGAAGTCAGCGAATAGGAACATCCCAATTTCTATAAGTGATGAAGACGTCTTAACGGCACTGCGGCCCTACTTCAGGGTGGTTTCTCTTAAACCTGAGGTCGTACTTTAGACGGATACACATGGACTATTGGCAGCAGGGAAACCTTTGTTCTTCTAAATGAATGCTTTAGACTCAAAGAGTTCCTTGATAAGTTGGTGATCATCTCTGAAGAATATATTGTATACATTTGTTTATTTCGTCTCTCTTCAATAAAAATCACCCTGTATCAAATATCCTTCAGATTTAAAGCTTTAATTCCGATATACATGCTAAAAGGTACAACTTCCTTAAGTTTGTTTATGAATTTGTATTTTATAATATTAATATGTTTTCATAATATAAAGCTCTCCCTTTAAATAATCTTTGACACAATTCATTTAGTTTTCTTCACTAATAATGGTGGTGATAAATAATGAGCCAAAACATCACTTTTGGGAAATTCAGAGAAAAATCCAACCTGTATACCATGGCTTGGTCTAGGATCCTAATAAGTACAGAGAAAGCTTCAATTTCATAACATAAAAAGGAGTTATGAAAGTCTTTGAATTTTATAAAATATTTTTTTAGCATATTTTACATCACCACAATTTAATTTGGAAATTTTAAAAAATGCATATATTGATACTAAATTGGTCAAGAAGATATTTTTATAAAATTGAACTAGCTATATCACCTATTGGAATTGACACAAAAACTGTAATATCTATTGTCTGTCTATTCAACCTAGCAGATATAACTTGTGATAAAACGACTACACAACAGCTTTGTCAAAGTAAAAACTCCCATCTGGAGCCCATGGTTTGATGTTAAGGACATCCTCATTTCAGAGCAGACCTAGATTTTTTTTCATATATATAAGGCAAGTATGAAATCCTAAGAATTTAGCAATAGGCGGTCATCTGGTGAAGGGTTTCTTAAGGTTTTCTAAACCGATTTGGAAAAGAAAATAATAAATTGATCTAAAATATGTGTGTAAAAGGCTACTTTTCCTGTTATCAAATCTTTAAAATGTTCAATATATGCAAAGTGTATTGAGTGTATTATAGTAAGATGGAGTGTCATCTATGTTCTCCTTTTTTCTCCAACTGATGAATGAAATTTATAATAACCAGTTACACAGCATGGGTGAGTTTGAAAATTATTTATTGAATATGCATTTGATTTTTTTATTTTGAAGGATTGAAGACAAGCAATATATAATTTGGAGCAGACTGGCTAAAACTTCTATAAAACACACAAGAAAAGATTAGTTGAAAGTAGTGGTGAGAGGAAGTAACTTACAGGTGTTGAAATATAATAGAAATAAATTAGATTGACATGGTATGTTTGTCGATATATATTAATGAATATTTCTTGACACTGAAAATTATATCAAAATATTATTTTAAAGAATGAAATATTTCACAAAATTTTTTTTAGGAAATTATATTCAGTCCATTTAGAGGTGAACGAAATTAATGAATTGCTAGTTGATAATTTGAAAGTAAGAACTCGTTTAATTGATAAATAGGCATCAAATTAGTGAAAGTTCATATTTTCTTCAAATTCGTTAATTTAAATAAATCATTCAGTTTGGGAGTTAATGAGAGATATTTCAAGACTGTGAGAAGTTTTTGTAATATAAAATTATTTGAAAAATATTGTATACAACTATATTCTCTTGATTAAAAAAAAATAATTGATTGAATTATATTTATAAAAGGTGATTAGTAGTAACTCTCTGTTAATACTAAAAATCAATTTTAGTGAATAGATCGCTTATTGTGGATAACATGTTGTTTTGAACATAGTAACAGATCTTCAGATGGTCTTGAAGTGACTCAATAATGAAATATGACTAAGTTGACCACCTCATAGCAGATGATCTTAGTATAGATCAACTGTAAATTACCAGTAAGCAACCATCTCAAAGCAGATGATTTCTATTTAATTCAAATATGGCGACCACCTCAAATCAGATGATCTTGGTATATTAAACTATGAATTAACATTGAACAACCATCTCAAAGCAGATGATATTACAATTATTGAAATTTTAATGCCAACTTGGCAAACAACTTTGATAGAAGATGATTTTGGAATAGTTCAAGTATAGAGAACAAATTAGAACCACCTCATTACAGATGGTATTTGTGTAATTTACCTTTTAAATCCCCAACTTAAACATTTTATATTAGATGATATCTTGGCATGCTTTAAAGGTAAACTACCATAAATAAATAAACTCTTAGTAGATGATATTAATTATAATTTTATTTTCAAATGAAAATAACCATTTCATTTTCTCTCATTGATCTTAAACTTAGTAAATGTCAGTTTCGTAGCTTGAAACAGTTAACAATCAGTAAAAATCATGATATCTATTATACATGAAAATTCTTTAACAGTAAAATGAGCTCATATCTAGGTTATTATTTTCAACAAGGTTCTTTATTATCTTGAGGAATTATATTTTACAATTGGTTAGTGAAAGGGGTTTTAGCAATTACATAAATATATCTTTAGCAAAATAATGTAATATTCACAAAGGTTTAAACAAGAGACATTATTCCCTGTGATTGTGTGCCAACAAATAGTGGTTCAATTATATTTCTAGAGGTGAAAATGTATTTTATTCGGGAAGATGGGATTATCAAACCAAGTCAGTCCCATAGCCCCATCCAGTGGACCAGTCTGTGGCCATCCCCTGAACCACATAGACCCAATGACCCAGCCTATGACCTAACCCGAGCCCCGCGATCCAGTAGCCCAGTCAGTGGCCAACCCTTCAGCCAGCCATTGAAACAACAACATGCCAAGTGCCAGCTGTACCTTATCTCTAGGTATACCCTACATTGGTTGTTGATACTCTGAATCATTGAAAAGAGATTTAGTACTGAACAAATATAATTATAAAAAATTAAATTTGAAATTACTCCCTGTCTGTAAAAAAATGTGAAATTATCATCATTACTAGCGACACAAATGGATAGAAGACCGAGCAAGTAAGAAAGCGAGATAGTAGATGAAAGATATTTGTTGTTTGAAAAGGAAGAAATTCAGAAATATATTCTGAAAAACATTCACCTTAATAAAAAAGAATTAACTCCAATATCAAGAGTATATTGGAGATCTAGAGAAAAAAGGAATAACAAATTCCAATATCAAGATTGTATTGGAGATCTGGAACAAAAAGGAATAACAAACCCCAATATCAAGGGTTTATTGGAGATCTGGACCAAAAAGGAATAACAAACTCCAATATCAAGAGTATATTGGAAATCTAGAACAAAAAGGAATAACAAACTTCAATATCAAGATTGTATTGGAGATCTGGACCAAATAGGAATAACAAACCCCAATATCAAGGGTTTATTGGGGATCTAGAACAAAAAGGAATAACAATCCCCAATATCAAGTTCATATTAGAGATCTAGACCAAAATGGAAAAACAAACTCCAATATCAATATTTTATTGGAGATCTAGGACAAAAAGGAATAACAAACTCCAATATCAAGATTATATTGGAATCTGGCCCAAAAAGGATTAACAAATACCTACATAAAGAGTATATTGGAGATCTAGATCAAAAAGGAATAACAAACTCCAATATCAAGAGTTTATTGGAGATCTGGACCAAAAAGATATAACATACCCCAATATCAAGGTTATATTGGAGATCTAGAAGAAAAAGGATAACAAACCCCAAAATCAAGTTTATATTGGATATTTAGACCAAAAAGGAATAACAAACCCGAATATCAAGGGTTTATTGGGGATCTAGAACAAAAAGGAATAAAAATCTCAATATCAAGTTTATATTGGAGATCTAGAACAAAAAGGAATAACAACCCCCAATATCAAGAGTATATTGGGGATCTTTAACAAAAAGGAATAGCAATCTCCAATATCAAGGTTATATTGGAGATCTGGTCCAAAAAGGATCAACAAACACCAACACAAAGAGTATATTGGAGATAAATTTCAAAAAGGAAAAACAAACCCCAATATAAAGAGCATATTGGAGATCTGGACCAAAGGGGAATAACAAACCCCAATATAAAGGTTATATTGGAGATCTAAAACAAAATGGAATAACAAACCCCAATATCAAGTTTATATTGGAGATTTAGACCAAAAAGAAATAACAAACTTCAATATCAAGATTATATTGGAGATCTAAAACAAAAAGGAATAACAACCCCCAATATCAAGGGTATATTGGGGATCTTTAACAAGAAGGAATAACAAACTCCAATATCAAAAGTATATTGGAGATCTAGAACAAAAAGGAATAACATACCCCAATATCAAGAGTGTATTGGGGATCAAATGAAATTGAAATAATAATGATAATAAATTCACATTTTAATGAGTGTTATTGAATTAATTCTATCTCTATATAGTTAAACTAATATTTAAAAGGGTTCAAAGAAGACATTAATGAAATATCCATTTTATTGAAAAAATATTTTTAAAGAAATAGTTTTTAAATATGATATTTAATTGTGTGATGACTAATATAAATAAATTGCAACCAAAATAAGAATTATAAATAAATTGTTTTTTTTTAAATCATTTTATTCCACAGAATAACATCGATAGAAAAGTTAAATAATAGATAAGATAGATACAGGGAGATAGATTGGTTAAAATCTCTTCATTACAAGAGGCGGATTAAGTGATCTTCTTTTTAAGTCGAAACTGATGAGAACGGCCAGATGATCCCCCGAAAAACCTTGTGGGACGAAAGCATCTTGGAAAGATTATCAGCGATCTATCGCATAGTTGGCACACCTCGAGGCAGATTTTTCAGGATGTCGTGGCATGTAGTGTCCCGAAAGGTTATTGAGGCGTAGGACGGCTGAGGAGATTAAGCGGGGCGACAAGAATAAAGGGAATGTACAATCACGCCCCCAGCTTTGAAGAATATATTTGTAGGAAAAGCTGAATCCAGATTCCTTCCCGCGAACTGGCTGTGGATGTGTGTGAGGATCGTTGTTGAAATTCGCAGGACGACGTTTTTTACCTCGTGCAACACCCGGTAGTTGGTGACCTCTAGTAGACGCTAGCAGAGGCACCAGGAGAGCATTACGCGTTGAGCATCTTATAACACGAACATTTTCAGGGAAGGCTCTGATATCTGAATTGAGACCGCGCGAAAAAGCCAGCAGGTCTGGTGCCCGGTCGAGACTTTTGTCATCTTGCAGACTTGTAGAAATAAAACTAACAAGGAGCGGAATCAGGTTGTTCAGATCAATGATGCTGTACACCAACGAAAGGCTATAGGGACATGGTCATCTTGGAGGAAACTCTTGGCTTTGACACGTCGGTGAAATCCTGGACCCAGTCTCTGAAAATGTAGATCATAGCAGCCATGGCCCAAGGTTTTCTCGGCGATCTTCAGTTTGTTTCCCTAAATTACCCAGTATCTACCACCAAATTGTAACGTAGAAATTAGTAAAGAAAACTTCAGAATTACATGGAACATAAGATTAAAAACACAAAGGTTAAGTAATTGTCACCAATACATATATTATGGAAAATTTATTTGTGTAGCTGAGTAATATAATTAAAATCATATATAAATCAATATCTTCAATCTTTTTATATTTTATTTTTCAACGTTTCAGCCACTTGCCCTCTTTTTTTTCTTTAACATATCGAGGTATGCTCTTTTTATATAAATATATCAGCTATTGTTTTGAAAATAGAGTAATCCATAAATAAATATTCAATTAAAAAGGCAAATATTTTGATCTAATATATGCCTTTTTAATTAAATATTTGCAACTGTGTTTACTTTGTATTTAAATTATGAGTGGACTGATATTTTAAAGAGCGTGGAGCGTGTACTCCATACTCAATGAATAATAAAAAATGAATTCAAAATTAATGAACACAATTTAAAATACCTGGAAAGAGAGGTAAAATATAAAAGTGGTTGGAAACGCTGGAAAAATATAAAAAGGTTGAAGATATTCATTTATATTTAAATGGAATATACAGGTTGGACCATAAGCCCTGAAAACCTTTTTTTCATTTAAAATTAAAAGGCAAACTAGAATAAAAACTAAAATTATTTAAATCTAGTTTGCCTTCCAATTAAAAAAAAAATAAAAGGTTCGGGACTTACTGGCCAATCTGGAATCAATTGGAACCTCTAAAATTAGTTTAATTTATATAGGGATAGAATTAAATCAACAAAAAAGGCTTAACACTCAAATTTGTTCAGTACTTCATTAGGTATATTTATTCAGAGTCCCATCGTAAATGTTGGGATACCACAAGATAAAGTAGAGCAAGCAGTTGGCATGCTGTTGATGGAAATCATAGCCAGCTTAGAGTCAGCACACATCCCAGACCACCGAATCAATAGGGCCCAGGGAAAGGTCATAAGCCAGGCCAAAGGATCTAAGGGTTCAAGGGGGAGGCCACAGACGGGTCCTCTGAGGCTATGGGGCTAACTTTCTCTTTAAGGACCGTGGAATCGTAATTATAGACGAATTATCAGCATAGAATTTTCACAAAGAGGCTTCAGGCGCTATCTGTCCAGGAAGGGAGTCGCGAGAGAGGTGGTATACAACCCCACCCCCCTCCTGGAGGGCTCCCAACCACGCCCCTCCAGAGTGGAGCCCACACCCTCAAAAAGGAGAGTTTCTAAGAATTCTATTCTACTGACTCCCCCTGCTCTCCCTTCCTGGTCATCACATAGGATTCCTACATTATCCATTGATAGCAGTTCAAGCTAAAATGGGCTCTTTGAACTTGGTAATATATGCAATACATTTCCACAGTCATGAAAATACTGCTGCACAGTGTAATTGGTATTTTTGTACCTTTTCTCTCAATGTGAGAAGCAGAGGTCTAACCTGAAGGGTAGCGCACAAGGTTCACCAAATGGCCTCAAAATAATAAGGATTCTTCAGAACGATTTTTGGGGCCATATAAGTCAAAGGGCCACAACAACAGCTTGTATTTTTGCCATGGTTCGATGTATAACTTACATAAGCAATATTATACCAGTGTTATGTGGTCATCAAATTTAAAAGGATATTTTACAATTTCACATCCTTGTGAATGATGTGCTGTGGATTTTAAGATAATGTAATCCATACAGTATTTGAATGGTGTAAAACCTTGCCTTGTCTCCACATTTTTTTCCATTCATTTATATAATGGAGGAAATTGAATCCTTTCAAAAATTCATTGCTAAAATGCAAAATTAAAACTAGCTCCAAAAGAAAAGGAAAAATTTGGTAATTTAAAGTATTTATCTCTCTGTTTAGATTCCTTCGGAATTATTATCATTAGCGCGGAATATTTGACTGAACCCAACTCTAGCAATTATGTTACTCCTTTGAAAATCGTCATTTTGAAGCACACCATTGATCTTGTTGAAATGAAAAGATGTAAATTCTGTATTACCGCTGTTAGGCAAACTTCCTCTTCTGGAGCTGAACTTTCACTTTCGAAGAGAAGATCAGGAGCAGCCAACCTAAAAACAAAGCGAGTTATTAGAATAGACGTTTATACATAAAATTAAATTAATACACATCTAAAAAGGGTCGTGAAATGGTTTAAATCTATTTGTACTAACTGTGTTTTGTACACATATAGCATATTTAATAATTCACCGCGTTTGTAAATTGTATAGTAGCAAAGTTTATGAGAAATACGAAATTATAATTTTCCATATAGTATAAACCCATATATATAATTCAACCTAAATGGCTGAAGTAACGCCCAGGTTCTCTCCAAATGAAAATTTGCAAAATTGAAAAAGAAATCTTCAAAGAAACGTTTTAAAAAACGCAGAGAATGAAAACAAGAGGTGACCGAGATAATGGTTTCAGGCTAATCCTTTATTTCACATATTGACATGGAATTCATGAAATTTTCAGAAAGTGACAAATATATGTTAATTTGTCGAAATGTCTAGGCTAAATCCACGGCCGAAATATAGATGGAAATTTTGTTGTGAGGATATTGATTTTTGAAAGAAGGATCATTTCTTTTGTCGAAAAATAGGATGAAACTTAAACCTATATATTTATTGCATTCTTTATGTAGGGGACTAGGGTAGGTGACGAAACCACAATACCTTTGTAATAAGTTTTAAGCTTATTTCAATGAGATATTTTACTCTCACCTTTGCATGTTAATGTATCACAGTAAAAGTTTTCATATAAATTTGATTAGAAAATATATTGGCACTATATTAAAAATATATATATTTTTAATGATCAGTCGACCAAACATTTGATAAAATTTATCTAAGCATATCCTGACTGCTACCAAATCCATTCGCATAGGGTAAAATATATCTTAGAAAATGTCTCACAGTTCAAGATAACTTTGTCATCTACGTTGTCCATCCCAATTGTCCCAGCTAGATATGGAGGAACATTACTCACATGTGGACTGGACCTGGTGAGCCTTGTAGGAAACCACAGCCTCCTTGGTCTCGGAGTAGATTTACATTATGGCATATTTTCTCTTTTACTGGAGTTTCACTGCAGTAGGAACGTGGGAGAATGATTCAGAATCCAGAATTCCACAGCACACTAAACCACATAGAACAACTATGTTAGATTTAATAGATTTTAACATAATTAACATGTATTAATTTATGTCTAACTTGCCTTGTCCTTAATTGTTTACTGAAGAGCATTGTTCGATGCAAATATTTAAATGTAAATCTACTGTCCTAAAAGCCTACGTCTATATTTTGCTTAAATACCATTTTTAAAATTCCACTCTTCAGTGTAGCATATAAAAGCAGATGCTCCAATACAGTATTAGAGCTCTAAAGAAGCTGTCTGGTAGATTAAATTGGCAAAACCGCTGGTAGGCTTCACCACTGATATGCCAATCCCTCCCAATATTTTTTCATCGCAGTAAGGAGAGTCGAAGATTTTTATTTGTGAAAAGAAACATTCGCTTCTCTTAATGTCTTCATTTGTTATATATAGATGGAGAGTTATACATTGCTTTGTATAAAATCATTTTATGAAATAAATGAAGCTTCCAGGGTTAAGTTTCTTTTGTTATAATATTACAATTGCTAAAAGAGCCAATCAGTTTATTGTCATTTGACCTTATACAAATATTCAGAGCGCGAAAAAACTGGTACCACAATTATAGACCTCCAGGAGAATATTCTAGCATATATGTATTCTAAAAATACACCTCTCCCTTTAAATATATGTATTTAGTGCAATTTGGGAAAAATTGGAACCGAAACACACATTTCTGTTGACACATGACTCAAAACATTATTCTTAGTTGAAATATAAAAACTTTTATATAAGAAGATGCATTTATTGAATATAAAGGAAAAAAGGTTTGTGTGAAAAACAAAGTTTTCAGATCTCTATCTATCCCTATAAATATATAGCCAACAATAAACAATTAAAATATAAACTAAACTAAAATGAGGCTGTTTAGAAACTCTTCAAATGTTTAGATATAAATCTATGTAAAATTAAAAAAGCATTAAAGCTTGGTAACGAGTAACTTAATATAAAATAAAGTTCAATATTTACAATGTCTCCCTTTGTCACTTTCATCTTTAGCCGTAAGAATCTATTTCATATTGGTAGCTGAAAGTGTGAATTTCTTATGTTTAGCGTACCTTTTAAGTTAAGCCTTTCAATAAAATATTTTTAAATTCATTATTTTCCTAATATGTTTTCTATTATTTATTTTGTTCTTTTATATTTAATTTATAAACTAATGCATTAACCTTTGTAATAAATTAATTAGTTTTTACTTTCTTACTCACGATTATGATGCTATTATCTTGAGGTTCTATTTTATTAGATGACTCTCTCTTTGAACATTTATTAATAATTAATTAAACACGAAGGCAAAATTAATTATTTTGAACTAAAAGGATTATATTTTAAATTATTTATACCTTTATTTTTATAAATTGATTACGTTTTACAATTTATTTTATATATTTTCAGTCAAAAATATTTGTACTACCCAAATTTCTTGTATTTTCATTCGTTTGCTTGCTCCATCTTATTTTCTGTTATTTAACAGATTTTCTCTGATTATTTTACACTTTTATATTTTCATATAGTCTTTAGTTTCATTTGTGAAAGGTTTTTATTTCTATCTTTTGTTCATTAAATTTCTGCATATTTTTATATTTAACACACACGCGGAAAGAAATCCGCATAGATGTCTGAAATATTATGAACAATCATTGTCATCTGATTGAGCCTAGGTGCAAATTTTCAGGCTTCTATAGTGTGGTCTGACAGTATGTTAAAATATGAATACAAAATTTGTTTTCGTTCACAAATCCATTTTCAAAGAATTTCAGACACTCATAATATTCTCTTGAGAGATTTAAAAATGAAAGGACAAAAGAGGTAGGGAGTGAAAGATCAAAATATTGGATTATACACAAAATAATACTAAATTTGGTATTTAAACCAATGTTTATTTACATCCATAAAAATTACAAAAATAAAACAAATATAATAGCTTAAATATACAAATACTAATAGGAATTCATAATATTTTAAAGGTTGGAATGAGAAGAGAGAAATTGAATGAATCATATACCCAATTTTTGAAACGATTTACATTTAATATTTCAAAATACATTTTATTTCAAATTCAAAAATACATAAATAATTATATTAAAAAAATATATTAATATATAATATGGAAAAATGTATTTAACAGAAATTACTTAATTTTTCACAGACAAGATTTTATTCAAACAAGGTAGCAAATTGAGAATTAGTTATAATACTTTCAGAAAGATTTGACTGTTACAAAATACTCTCAGAAATACATCAATACTTTTAGACGTAGATTATTACATTGGGTTTGCTAAATATACAAATACAATATTTACTTTCAGAAATAAATAAATACATAAACTTTAGAAATAGAATAATACAATACTTTTTCAGTTTATATAATATGAAATACAATACTTCCTCTCTCTCTCTCCAGAAAAGATATATACAATACTTTCAGAAATAGATAAACAAAATACCTTTTCAGTATAATATGCAAATATAATGTACTTCCTGAAAGGATATATACAATACATTCAGAAAAATATATAAATACAATACTTTCTGAGAAATCACTCTATGAATACAAAACCTTCGTGAATAGACAAAATGATTTCAGAATCAGACAAATATAATATTTTCAGAAATATATAAACAAATACTCTCACATGAATCTAAAAATAGAATACTTAATATATAGACAAATACCACACTTACATTAATAGATATATACAATATTTTCAGAAAAAAAAAACGACCAAATACATTCAGAAATAGACAAATACAATATGAATTTAATAAATTCAATATTTGAAGAAATAGAAATATACGATGCTTCCACAAAAATAGATTAAAAATACTCAAACAAGAAAAATTAAATGGAATTCCATAAAATAACAAAAATACAATTTTCCTGATATAGACAAATGCAAAACTCTCAAGCATAGACAAATACAATACTTTAAGATATAAAACAAATGCAATAATTTCAGGTATAGACAAATACAATTCTTCCATATGTCGACAAATACAATACTTTAAAATATAGATAAATACTGTTCGCTTTCAGAAACAGAAATATATATTTATTTTATAAAAAAAATAGATATTTTCAGAAATAGATTATAATAAATTATAAAATGCGCATATGTACATATGTAAATAAATATAAATAAAAAGTGTTTGAAATACAGACTTAGGTTAAGCCTTGGGATAAATATACAGGATTTATGGAACATATTGATGTTTAGTCTTTATAATATTTTTTCGTTTGCATTGTGTTTATGATATTTACTCTTCAATATTTTATTATTATATATCTTATTGTGGACAATATTGTTTCGTATTTTGTCTCTCTTGATATTCCAATTGTTTACAATTATTCCAGAACCTTTTATGAAAACCAAATAAATAAATATATATACATATTTTTGTATTTACATAATTACAAACTAATATCCCAAAGTCGTGATATTTCCATAATAAAACTGTTAATTTGATATTCATAGGTTGACGTTATTAATATTTTTGATAAATCAAAAAGTCCATTTTTACATTTGATTCTTCCAAAAACATTCTTAGTTTTCATTTGATCTGGTTTTGCTAAAAGGTTTTAAAATTACTAAAGGTTGTTGAAAAACATTATTTGAAGGCTTCAATTGGATTCTTCAAATATTATTTTGCCTAGATTTATATGAATATTTAAGAATAAATTTTCTATTGCCATTAAAATTTCGAGTAATTTTTGGCTGTGAAATTTGCATTATTTCAAGGTCTTAATAATAACTTTATTAACATCATGAAACGCGATATCCCAAACTCAGGGATATTAGCGTCAATACATTTCACCGCAATACAGCAATTCGGCTATATACAATCCTGTTCAATTCATTATTTTACATAAATTAACTAAAGAAAATTGTCCAAAGAAAAAAACAAACAACAAAGCAAAACACACAGAGCAAGCATCGCAGTTCCCTTTTTTCTAAGATTCCTTCTCTTTTTTCCAATTCAAGAGAAAGTTGTATATGTATTTACAAAATTGATCAAAATTTTTATACTTTTCTTTTTTGTCTACAAATTCATCAAGCTGTCTAATACGACCAAATCTATTTTCCCTAAAATCCCGGAAAATTGGGCACTCCAGAAGTAGATGTCTCGCGTCTTGAATTTCACCTCCGCAGAAGCATCCTGGTTCCTTCACGGCGCCGATAGTTGCCAAAAATTTCCCAAAATTGCCATGATCTGTAATGAATTGGATATTATAAAAATTTGGACGGAAAAATCTTGGAATTCCCAATACGAAAAAGCTTCTGAAAATTTCATTAGTATTCTCAAAAATTTCATTCATTTTTGCGTGTAAGAATGATTTGACAATACTTGGAGCATGGGGTTCGTAAGTAATTAGATCTTCAATGGACAGTTGAGCTAGATCAAATTTGATTATTCTGGATTCTATATAGTCTGTTAAGAGTGGAATTTTTGCCAAGCTATGCACACAGTTTGATGTAGTGGTTTTGTATGCTCTAACTGCCCATAAAATGATCTGGTACTGCATGGAGTTCAGTTTTTGTTTACAACGATTGTTTAAATATTTGAACCAAATTCAGAACCGTATGTAAGTACAGGCCTAATTATTGTTTTGAATAAAGTTAACCTCTTTTGAGTGTCTAAACCCCACATTTTGCCACTTAGTGAACATAATAAATTTTTCATACGTCCTGCCTTACACAGAATATCATTAACATGCGGTGTAAAGTTAACTTTGTTTTTCCATTTGTGATTAGAAAATTTCATTCCCAGAATTTTTACTTGCTTGACCGGCATTATTATATTATTATTAACCTTAATAGGTATTTTTTGTCTGTTATGTAGGTATAGCATATTAGTCTTCTCTGTACTGATCGTTTATTTATTTCTATTACACCATTGGATCACATAATTTAAGGTGTATTCACTTGCGGTTTTTAGTCCTTCAATAGTCTTATTCCAGCAAATTATTGTAACGTCGTCTGCATAACATATAATATCTGCATTCATTGAATCAAAATTTATCAACAAATCATTTAGCAAAATATTCCATAGAAGTGGAGATAAAGGTCCACCCTGTGGACATCCTTTAGTTAGTTTCTTATAAAAAGTTTCTGTTTCGTATGTAAATTTCACCTCCCTTTCATTATTCAAATAAGATTTTATGATCCGTATTAAATCTGAAGGAACATCATCATTATCCATTCTTTTTATAATAGCAGGCCACCATGCATTGTCGAATGCACCCGCAATATCTATAGCTATCAAGGAAGTCAATTCTTTTTGTTTATGTTTCAATATAGTTTCTATAATTTTATCCATTCCAGTAATTGTTGATCTAGATTTCATAAAACCATGCTGCCTTGAGCTCATTAAATTATTCTCTAAATAATAGTTACTTAATTTATTTTTTATTATATTCTCAAATGTTTTAGATAGATTAGATGTCAATGATATAGGTCTATAACTTTTATTTATTTCATAATTCGTTTTGCCTGGTTTTGGAATTATTTTTAAGAATGATTTTTTCCATTCATCCGGATAATATCCCATTTCTATACATTTATTGAATAATTTATGCAGAATTGGGATTATTTTTATTTTAGCCTGTCTAATCATATTGTTACTAATGTAATCAGGGCCCGGTGCTTTTTTAATATTTGTTTTTAAAATTGTTTCCTCAATTTCCTTAGATTCGATATAAACACTACTTTTATTTTTATATTTAGGCGTATAATTTCTAATCAAAATATGATCATCTTTATCCAAACCTCCAATATCATCCTGAAATAGATCGTTCATTAAACTTTTTATTTTGTCGGTCTTTAAATGATCTGGTAAATTATCTATTAGTGGTAATCCTAAATTTCTATTTTTCGATCTCAATGACTTGAATATCCTGTAAGCATTACCAAATGAGTTATTTGAATGACTTTCTTCTATAAAAATTCTCCAACTCGCTCTTTTTGCCTTTTTAATTTTATTTAAATATTTATTTCTCATTGATTTATCGGTCTCTTCAAGGACCTTTCCATGTCGGTAATAAAAAATTTCTAATATAGTGGAAATCGTTTTTCATTTTCTCCAGCTTCCCATCCCACCAGTATGTATTTGTTTTATGATTTCCGCTTCTTGTCTTGACATTTAGTGACAGATAAGCTGCCTCTTTATTTATTTGTGTGAGAGTCTTTACAATGTTGTCAATATCTTTGATGTTTGACGCGTGGTTTATCATGGTGATAATATTATCTACGTCTTGTATTGCTATTTTTTCTGTAAATGTTTTCCAATCAGCATCTTTTTCTATAAATTTCCATGTTGAGTTTTGAACTGTCTTGATATCCAAATATATTGTAAAGATGATTCACTTCTTATCAGCGACCAACTAACCTGGCTTTGTAATTTTGGCCATCGAGAAATCGGCTGCTGAGTTGGTCGATAGGTCGTCTGCATTGTTTGAATATATCCATTGATTTATTCCTTTAAGAGCTCTAATTGTTTACCGTAATGATATTACACCCTAAATCTGCTTTCAGCTGAATACAATAGGAAGTCGTGAGAACGTTCTTCAAAATAAACTTTCTAATATTCGTAAAGAAATTGCAAAATAATTACAAAAAATATTTGAAATTTTAAATAATTCGATGCTATATATGTGTTAATTTTAAATATGAATAATTAAACGATATTTATATACAGCTTTTATATACTTCATAAAATGAAAATTGAGAGACGAAGGGCATATATGGCTCATCAGTGGTGAACACTCCCGGCAGTTTCGCCATTTTAATCCTCAGACCGCTTCACTATTGTATATATATATATGGCTCATCAGTGGTGAACACTCCCGGCAGTTTCGCCATTTTAAACCTCAGACAACTTCACTCTTGTATATATATAAACTCAGCATTGCTTATGTAATAAAGTAAATTGGTGTTTTGAAAGACTGTGTGTGTAGAAATATATATCTTAATTTGAGATTTTATGCAGCGAGGAATTTCTTTGCACAAAATCATAGTATTCATTTTATTGCAGTTTAAGGTCTGTATAAATATTTATTAAATATATATAAGTAGCGGGATATTTTTTTTTCAATTTTCAGCAATAGAAGACACTGAATTAAGGTGATATTCAATATGTTGTTTACCAAGCTTATGTGTGATTTTTCACAATACAGGAAACAGTAGCAGGCCCTGAGTAAGACCAGGTCAGCTGTAGCCACCTTTGACCAGTTCTGCTTTGTAGAGTGACGCTGTATCTTTCTTCAATGGGCTACACCAAGGCCCTGGGGGGAAATACTTGGCATATCATCAGTATTACGAATAATGAAGATATCAGATTAGCTCCTTGTTGGACTCTTTGGCTAATTCTGAAGGAGCGCCTAGTTAAAGAGGGCCTCACCATTGGGTCCACCTTTCTTAAGACCTTTCTTTATAGGAAACGGGGAAAGAAGTTAGCGATTTGGAATTTCTCAATTTCTATAAGTGATGAGGACGTCGTCGCGGCACTGCGGCCCTACTTCATGGTGGCTTATCTTAAACCTGAGGTCGTGATTTTCGATGGATACACATGGAAGCAGGGAAACCTTTGTTCTTCTAAATGAAGGCATTAAACTCAAACAGTCTCTTGATAAGTTGGAGGATGAGGAGATTTTGTTCACATTTGGTTATTTCGTGTGTCATAATTCAGTAGCGAATATATTTCAGATTTATCGCCTGAATCCCGATATAAATGCTAAAAATGGAAACTTACTCAAATTTTCCTATGAGTGTGTATGTTATAATATGAAGCTCTCCATTTATAAATAATCATTAATACAATGTATTTAGTTTATCACCTACTAGAAAACGTAATAGTGGTGATAAATAATGAGCAACAACATCAGTTCAGTTAATTCAGACAAAATGCCAACCTTGATCCCATGGCTTTGGCTAGGACCTTAATCAGTTAAGAGAAATCTTCAATTCCGTAACATAAAAATGAGATATGAAGGTGTTTGAATCTCACAATAAGTGTTTGGACCGATGAATTTATTGTGCCAATTTTCTGAAGGATTAAAATGTAAAATTTCTATTTGTAAAATACATAGTTTAAAGTGGGTTTCCTTCTTTTGGTTACTTGAATATACAATTCTTCTGCATTTTATATTTAATTTGATGATCAAGAAAACCCACTGTCCATGCAGTGCCGACCTATGGTCAAATAGAAAAGATCCTAATTTTTTGGCAGAGATTGCAATAAAATGCTTCATTAAAAACCCTTGATAAATAAATACCTTGGCCATTTATATTTAGAATATTTTACATCACCTCAATATAATTTGGAAACATTGATAATTTCATATATTGATAACAAATTTGTCAAGAATATATTTTTATAAAAATGAACTAGCTATATCACCTATTGATATTACCACAAAAATTGTGATATCTATTGACTGTCTCTTCAAACCAGCAGATTTGACTCTTGACAAACCCACACAATAACAGCTCTGTTGATTTCAAAACTCCTCTCATCTGGTGCCCATGGTTTGAATATGACGTCATCCTCATTTTAGAGCAGTCTTAGATTTATTTTCATATTTATAAAGCAAGTATGAAATCCTAATAATTTGACAATGAGCGGTCATCTAGTAAAAGTTACTTAGGGTATTCTATGGCAAAAATTAAAATCGAAATTTGTTGGAAAATATTGATCTAAAATGTAAAAGGCTACTTTTCCTGTCATTAAATATTCAAAATGTTCAAATATATACAAAGTGTATTGAGTGTATTATAGAAAGATGGGGTGTCATCTATGTTCTCCTTTTTTCTCCAACTGATGAATGAAATTTATTATAAGCAGTTACACATAATAGTTGAGTTTCAAAATTATTTATTGAATTCGAAATTGAATTTATTTTATATTGAGGGATTGAAGTGAAGCAACATATAATTTGGAGCAGACTGGCTGAAACTTCTATAAAACACAAAAGAAAATATTAGTTGAAAGTAGTGGTGAGAAGAAGTAATTTACAGTGGTTGAAATATGATAGAAATAAATTAGATTGACATGGTATGCTTGTCGATATATATTAATGAATATTTCTTGACACTGAAAATTATATCAAAATATTATTTTCTTAAATAAAATATTTCACAAAAATATTTTTAAAATATTAATGATATGCATTTAGGATATTTTTTATTTAGGAAATTATATAATTACATTTAGAAGTAATCGAAATTCAATTAATTGCCAGTTTATAATTTAAAAGTTAGAACTCGTTTAATTGATAAATAGGCATCCATTTAGTCAAAGTTAATAAATTCTTTAAACTCATTAATTTAAATAAATCAATTAGTTTGTGAGTTAATAAAATATTTAAAAACTAAGCTCTTTTGTAATTTAAAATTATTTAAAAAAATATGGAATACAACTATATTCTCTTGATAAAACAAAAATAATTGATTGAATTATATATATTATTTTATAAAGTTGATTAATAGTAATTCTCTGTTGACGCTATAACACAATTTCAGTGATGAGATCACTCATTGTGGATAACATGTTGTTTGGAATATAGTAACACTTCTTCAGATGGTCTTGAAGTGACTCAATAATGAAATATGACTAAGTTGACCACCTCATAGCAGATGATCTTAGTTTAAATCAACTGTAAATTACCAGTAAGCAACCATCTCAAAGCAGATGATTTTTATATAATTCAACTATAAATTTCAACATGGCGACCACCTCAAATCAGATGATCTTGGTATAATTCAACTATAAATTAACATTAGACAACCATCTAAAGCAGATGATTTTGAAATTATTGAATTTAAAATTCCAATTGGGGGGGGGGGAATTAAACTTTGATGGAAGATGATTTTGGTATAGTTCAACTATAAAGAACAAATTGAAACCACCTCATTACAGATGGTCTTTGTCTAATTTACATATTAAATCCTCAACATAAACATTTTATATTAGATGATCTCTTGGCATACTTTAAATGTAAACTACCATTTAAAAATAAACTCATAGTAGTTGATAATAATTATAATTTGATTTTTAAATGAAAATAACTTTTCCATTCTCTTTTAGTGGATTTAAACTTAGTAAATGTCAGTTTCGTAGCTTAAAACAGTTGTACATCTGTAACAATAGTGATATCTAATTCTATATAAAAATTATTTAAAATTAATGAGTTCAAATCTAGTTTATTATTTACATCAATGTTCTTTATTATCTTGAGGATACATAATTTGCAATTGGTTAGTGAAGGTTTTTAGCAATTACATAAATATATTTTTGCGAAATAATGTAAATTCACTAGGCTTCAAACAAGAGACATATTCCCTGTAATTACGTGTCAACAAATATTGGTTCAATTCTATTTCTAGAGGTAAAAAAGGTATTTTATTCTGAAGGATGGGATTATCAATCCAAGTCAGCCCCATAGCCCCATCCAGTGGACCAGTCTGTGACCATCCCCTGAACCACATAGACCCAATGACCCAGCCTATGACCTAACCCGAGCCCCGCGATCCAGTAGCCTAGTCAGTGGCCAACCCTTCAGCCAGCCATTGAAACAACAACATGCCAAGTGCCAGCTCTACCTTATATCTAGGTATACCCTACATTGGTTGTTGAGACTCTGAATCATTGAAAAGAGATTTAGTACTGAACAAATATAATTATAAAAAATTAAATTTAAAATTACTCCCTGTGTGTATAAAAATGTGAATTTATCATCATTACAAGCGACACAAATGGATTGAAGACCGAGCAAGAAAGAAAGTGAGAGAGTAGGTGAAAGATAATTGTTGTTTGAAAAGGAAGAAATTCAGAAATATATTTTGAAAAACATTCACCTTAATAAAAAAGAATTAACTCCAATATCAAGAGTATATTGGAGATCTAGAGCAAAAAGGAATAAAAAACTCCAATATCAAGAGTATATTGGAGATCTAGAACAAAAAGGAATAACAAACTCCAATATCAAGATTGTATTGGAGATCTGGACCAAATAGGAATAACAAACCCCAATATCAAGGGTTTATTGGGGATCTAGAACAAAAAGGAAAACAATCCCTAATTTCAAGTTCATATTGGAGATCTAGACCAAAAAGGAAAAACAAACTCCAATATCAAGATTTTATTGGAGATCTAGAACAAAAAGGAATAACAACCCCCAATATCAAGAGTATATTGGGGATCTTTAACAAAAAGGAATAACAAACTCCAATATCAAGGTTATATAGGAGATCTGGCCCAAAAAGGATTAACAAATACCTACATAAAGAGTATATTGGAGATCTAGATCAAATAGGAATAACAAACTCCAATATCAAGAGTTTATTGGAGATCTGGACCAAAAAGATATAACATACTCCAATATCAAGGTTATATTGGCGATCTAGAACAAAAAGGAATAACAAACCCCAAAGTCAAGTTTATATTGGAGATTTAGACCAAAAAGAAATAACAAACCCGAATATCAAGGGTTTATTGGAAATCTAGAACAAAAAGGAATAAAAATCCCCAATATCAAGTTTATATTGGAGATCTAGAACAAAAAGGAATAACAACCCCCAATATCAAGAGTATATTGGGGATCATTAACAAAAAGGAATAACAAACACTAATATCAAGGTTATATTGGAGATCTGGTCCAAAAAGGATCAACAAACACCAACACAAAGAGTATATTGGAGATATAGATCAAAAAGGAATAACAAACCCCAATATAAAGAGTATAGTGGAGATCTGGACCAAAGGAGAATAACAAACCCCAATATCAAGGTTATGTTGGAGATCTAAAACAAAATGGAATAACAAACCCCAATATAAAGTTTATATTGGAGATTTAGACCAAAAAGAAATAACAAACTTCAACATCAAGATTATATTGGAGATCTAAAACAAAAAGGAATAACAACCCCCAATATCAAGGGTATATTGGGGATCTTTAACAAAAAGGAATAACAAACTCCAATATAAAGGGTATATTGGGTACCTTTAACAAAAAGGAATAACAAACTCCAATATCAAAAGTATATTGGAGATCTAGAACAAAAATGAATAACATACCCCAATATCGAGGGTATTGGGGATCAAATGAAAATGAAATAATAATGATAATAAATTCACATTTTAATAGGTGTTATTGAATTAATTCTATCTCTATATAGTTAAACTAATATTTAAAAGGGTTCAAAGAAGACATTAATAAAATATCCATTTTATTGAAAAAATATTTTTAAAGAAATAGTTTTTAAATATGATAATTAATTGTGTGATAACTAATATAAATATATTGCTACCAAAATAAGAATTATAAATAGATTGTTTTTTTTTATCATTTTATTCCACAACATCGATAGAAAAGTTAAATAATAGATAAGATAGATACAGGAAGATATATTGGTTAAAATCTCTTCATTACAAGAGGCGGATTAAGTGATCTTTTGAAGTCGAAAACGATGAGAACGACCAGTTGATCCCCAGAAACACCTTGTGGGACGAAGGCATCTTGGAATGGTTAAAGGGCGCGGCAACTCCATAAACTGTTTATCAGCGATCTATCGCATTGTTGGCACTCCTCGAGGCAGATTTTTCAGGATGTCGTGGCATGTAGTGTCCCGAAAGGTTTTTGAGGCGTAGGACGGCTGAGGAGATTAAGCGGAGGCGACACGAATAAAGGGAATGTCCAATTACGCCCCCAGGTTTGAAGAAAATATTTGTAGGAAAAGTTGAATCCAGATGCCTTCCCGCGAACTGGCTGTGGAAGTGTGAGGGTCGTTTTTGAAATTCGCAAGACGACTTTTTTTACCTCTTGCACCACCCAGTGGTCGGTCACCTGTAGTAGACGCTAGCAGATTCTCCAGGAGCGCATTACGCGTTGAGCAGCCTATAACTTGAACATTTTAAGGGACTTGAGACCGCGCAAGGAAGCCAGCAGGTCTGGTGGCCGGACGAGACTTTTTTCATCTTGCAGACTTGTAGAAATAAAACTAACAAGGAGGAGAATCAGGTTGTTCAGATCAATGATGCTGCAACCCTACGAAAGGCTATAAGGACATGGTCATCTTGGAGGAAACTCATGGCTTTGACACAGCGGTGAAATCCTTGAGCCAGTCTCTGAAAATGTAGATCATAGCAGCCATGGCCCAAGGTTTTCTCGGCGATCTTCAGTTTGTTTTCTCTAAATTACCCAGTATCTACCACCAAAATGTAACGTAGAAATTAGGAAAGACAACTTCGGAATTACATGGGTCACAAGATTCAAAACACAAAGGTTAAATAATTGTCACCAATATATATATTATGGAGAATCTATTTGTGTAGTTGAGTAATATAATTAAATTCATAAATGAATATCTTCAATCGTTTTATATTTTATTTTCAACGTTTCAGCCACTTGCCCTCTTTAGGAAAACTCTATTTTCTATTTTGTGTCAAAAATCGATCAAAATTTTATATATTTATATAAAAAGCCTACCTAGATTTGTTAAAGAAAAAAAAAACTTTTTTTTTCTTTAACATATCGAGGTACGCTTTTTTATATAAATATATTTGCTATTGTTTTGAAAATAGAACAATCCATAAACAAATATATAATTTAAAAGGCATATATTTTGATATAATATATGCCTTTTTAATTAAATATTTGCAATTTAGTTTACTTTGTATTTAAATTAGGATTGGACTGATATTTTAAAGAACGTGGAGCGTGTACTCCTTACTCAATAAATAATAAAAAATGAATTCAAAATTAATGAACAAAATTAAAAATACCTGGAAAGTGGGGTAAAATATAAAAGTGGTTGGAAACCTTGGAAGAATATAAAAAGGTTGAAGATATTCATTTATATTTAAATAAAATATACAGGTTGGACCATAAGCCCTGAAACCCTTTTTTTAAATAAAAATTAAAAGGCAAACTAGAATAAAAATTAAAATTATTTAAATCTAGTTTGCCCTCCAATTTTTAACAAAAGTAAAAGAATTCAGGACTTACTGGCCAATCTGGAATCAATTGGAACCTCTAAAATTAGTTTAATTTATATAGGGATAGAATTAAATCAACAAAAAAAGGTTTAACACTCAAATTTGTTCAGTACTTCATTAGGTATATTTATTCAGAGTCCCATCCTGAATGTTAGGATACCACAAGATAAAGTAGAGCAAGCAGTTGGCATGCTGTTGATGGAAATCATGGCCAGCTTAGAGTCAGCACACATCCCAGTCCACCGAATCAATAGGGCCCAGAGAAAGGTCACAAGCCAGGCCAAAGGATCTATGGGTTCAAGGGGGAGGCCACAGACTAGTCCTCTGAGGCTATGGGGCTAAATTTCTCTTTAGGAACCGTGGAATCGTAATTATAGACGAATTATCAGCATAGAATTTTCACAAAGAGGCTTCAGGCGCTATCTGTCCAGGAAGGGAGTCGCGAGAGAGGTGGTATACAACCCCACCCCCCTCCTGGAGGACTCCCACCCACGCACCTCCAGAGTGGAGACCACACCCTCAAAAAGGAGAGTTTCTAAGCATCCTATCCTACTGGCTGCCCCTGCTCTCCCTTCCTGGTCATCACATGGGATTCCAACATTATCCATTGATAGCAGTTCGAGCGCTGAATGGGCTCTTTGAACTTGGTAATATTTGTACCACATTTACACAGTCATCACAATACTGCTGCACAGTGTAACAGGTATTTTTGTACCTTTGCCCTCAATATGAAAAGTAGAGGTGTAACCTGAAGCGTAGCGCACAAGGTCCACCAAATGCCGCCAAAATAATAAGGATTCTTCAAAACAATTTTTGGGGCCATATAAGTCAAAGGGTCACAACAACAGCTTGTATTTTTGCCATGGTTTGATGTTTAACTTACACAAGCAATATTATACCAGTGTTATGTGGTCATCAAATTCAAAAGGATATTTTAAAATTTCACATTCTTATGAATTAATATGGGGATTCCAAGATAAAGTAATACTAAAGATATTTCAATAATGTTAATCTTGCCTTGTCTTCATAATTTTCCCCGTTCATTCATATAATTGTGGAAAGTGAATCCTTCAAAAATTCATTGCTAAAATGTAAAATTACATCTAGACTCATCAGAAAAGTAAAAACTTTGGTAATTTGAGGTATTTCTCTCTCAGTTTAGATATCTTCGAATTTTTTATTATTAGCATGGAATACATGACTAAACCAAAATCTGGCAATTGTGAGATTCCTTTCAAAATCGTCAATTTCAAGCACACCCTTGAGGAAGTTGGAATGATAAAAGGTAAGTTCTGTATTACCGCAGTTAGGCAAACTTCCTCTTCTGGAGCTGCACTTTAACTTTGAGGGGAAAATCAGGAGCAGTCAACCTAAAAACAAAACGAGTTATTAGAAGGGGACATTTATAAATAATATTCACTCAATACACATCTAATAAAAGGTTGTAGGATTGTGTGAAGCTATTTGTAATAACTGTATGCACATATAGCAAAATTAATAATCTATTGTGTCTGTAGATTGTATAGTAGCAAAGGTTATGAGTTACGAAATTATAATTTACCACAGAGGATGAAACCCATATTTATTATTCTAACCAAATGGCTCAAACAACGCCCAGGTTATCTTCAAGTGAATATTTTCTACAGAATAAACAAAAGGTTTACTAAAGAAAAGGTTTAAAATTTTTAAAAATGCAGTTTTCAGGCTAATCCTTTATTTCACGATTACCACAAGGAATTCATGAAATCTTCAGAGAGTGACAAAGATATGTTTATTTGTCAAAGTGGCTAGGCTAATTATATGGCCGAAATATCGATGGAAATTTTGTTGTGAGGATATTGATTTTTAAAAGAAAGTTTTATTGTTTTTTTTTTATGTAGAGGACTAGGATAGGTGAAAAAACCACAATACCTTAATAAAGGGTATTGAGCCTAACTAAATGAGATATTTGACTATTACCTTCAAATATCAATGTATTACTATAAAAAATTCATTTAAATTCAATTTGACACTATTTTGGTATAATTTTTCAAAAATATATTTCTTCAAATGATCAGTCGAACAATGTAAACATTTGATTTAAAAAATCATCTAAGCATTTCCTGGCTGCTGTCAATTCCGTTTATATAGGGTAAATTATATCTTTGAAGATGTCTCACAGTTCAAGATAACTTTGCCAACCACGTTGTCCATTCCAATTGTTCAAGCTACTTATGTAGGAACAATACTCACATGTAGGCTGGACGTAATTATCACCGCGGATAAATTAGGCAAAGCCAGGTCTTTCTGCTAGCATATATGTATATACTGAATCATTATTATCCGTTCTATGAACGGATCAAAAGATATAAAGTCAGCTCTGAGCTTTTCCACAGTTCTACTTTAAACTAAATAACAAAATTAGAAGATAATCATATGTAGATATTGAGGAAGAGAAATTGAAAATGACACGACGAAATTTTTTCAGTTCAAAGACAATTAAAACCTTTAAAATACCTGATATTGTTGTTTAAATATATGAAAATATAAAGAGGTAGGAATAATATATTCATAAAATAATTTTTATTGCATTGAGAATAGTAGAATATTTATTCATTTGTGAAAGAAACACTTACGTCTTAATGTCTTCATTTGTTATATATAGATTGCACCATATATATCTGTATTAATTTATATCCAACTTGCCTTGTTCTTATTGTTTGCTGAAGAGCATTGCTTGATGCAAATATTTACATATAATTCTGATGCCCTGTTGCAATGTCCTTGCTTACATATCATTTATAAGATTCTACCCTTCAGTGCAGCATATATAAACAGAATGATCCAATAGAGTATTAGAGCTCTAAAGAAGATTACTGGTAGATTAAATTGGCAAACCCGCTAAGAGGGTTCATCACTGATGAGTCAAGCCTTCCCAATATTTTTCTACCCAGTAAGGATATTAGATTTTTTTATTTGTGAAAACAAACATTCGCATATTTTAATGTCTTCATTTGTTATATATAGATTGCGCGTTATACATTGCTTTGTATGGAATGATTTGTACAATATTTCAATTGCCAAAAGAACCAATCAGTTTATTGTCAATTGACCTTATATAACTGATCAGAACGCAAATAAAATTAATGCCACATATATAGACCTTGAAGAGAATATTCTAGCATATATATCTATTCTAAAAAGACACCTCTTTCTTTAAATTTATTTATTTGTTGCAATTTGGAAAAAAATGACTCATGACTCAAAATAGTATTTTTAGTTGAAATATAAAACCTTCTATATGAGAAGATGCATTTATTGAATATAAAAGGAAAAATAGGTTTGGGTGAAAAATAATACTTTCAGAAAGAACTCAATCTCTCTCTATAAATATATATCCTAACAATAAACAATTAAAATATAAACTATACTCAAATGAGGCTGTATAGAAATTCATGACATATTGGATATAACTCAAGGTGAAATTAAAAATGATTTGAAGATTTATAGCGATTATCTTCATAAAAATAAAGTTCAATATTTATAATGTCTTCCTTTGTTGCTTTTATTTATAGCCCCATGAAAATCTATTTCATACTGGTAGCTAAAGTGTGAATTTCTTTTGTTTAGCGAATCTCCTAATGTAAGCCTTTTCATAAAACATTTTGAATCCATTATTTGGCTGATATGTCTTTTATAAATATATTTTGTTCATTTCTCTTTATATAAACAAATGCATTAACTTTTGCACTGATTGAATTAGTTTCTACTTTCTCACTCACGATTATAATGCTATTATTTTGAGGTTCTATTTTATTAGATGTCTTAACATTTATTTATATTCAAATAAACATGGAGGCAATAGATATTATTTTGTACTATGATGATTGGAATTTTTTTCGTATTTATTTCTACCTTTCTTTCAGATAAATTGATTATTTTCAACATTTTTGAAATATATTTTCAGCCCTAAATTATTTATTATTTTACCAATTTCTTGTATTTTCATTCGTTTGCTTGCTTTATCTTACTTTCTGTTATTTAACAGTTTTCCTCTGATTATTTTACACTTTTATATTTTCATATAGTCTTTATTTTTATTTGTGAAAGTTTTTTTTCGCCTTTTGTTCATTATATTTCTGCACATATTTATATTTAACATACACGCGGGTAGAAATTCACATTGATGTCTGATATTTTATGAACAATCATTGTTATCTGATTGAGTCTAGGTGCAAATTTTCAGGCTTTTAAGATGTGGTCTGACAGTATGTTAAAATATGAATAGAAAATTTGTTTTCACCCAAATCCATTTTTAAAGAATTTTAGTCTCTTAAAAGATTCTCTCTTGAGAGAATTAAAAATTGAAAGATTAAAATAAAATAAGTGGTGAAAGATCAAAATATTGGATTATACACAATATAATACTAAATTCGTTATTTGAACCAATGTGTTTATTTACCTATTTGAATATATACAAAACAAATATAATAGCTTATATATACAAATACTAATATGGTGATATATAATATTTTTAAAGGTTGAAGAGAGAAAAGGGAATATCAATAAATTACATGCACAAATCTTTGATAAATAAACATTTATTATTTTAAAATACTTTTTATTTTAATTTAAAATATATAATTAATGATAAAATAAAGAGAATATGATTATATAATATGTGGAAGAAGGAATTTAATAGAAGTTATATAATTTATCAAAAAAAAAAAGTTAATCAAACAAGGTAGCAAGTGTCTTCTTCTTTCTTATCAGGTAGCAAGTGTTAAGAAGTATAATGATACTTTCAGAAAAAGACAGATACAAAATACTCTCAGAAATATATCAATACTCATGGATATGAATTATTACATTGTTTTTTCATGTGTGAATATACAAATATATTATATATACATTTTCAGAAATAAATGAATATGTAACCTTTAGAAGTAGATAAACAAAATACCTTTCATTAAAATAGTAAATACAATACTTCCTCTCTCTCCTGAAAAAATATATATTGTACAATATTTTCAGAAAAAGATAAGCAAAATATCATCTACTTATATATTTGCCTTATTCTGTCTGTTTGTCTGTATGTCTGAAGCTCACGGATAGAATGCGCGCCCATTGGCTGCCAGCAAACACGTGGCCTCCCTGCCCCCCTCTAGACAACCCTGTTATCAGCTGTGCGATACATACACCTGTCTATAGCGGCCACTCTAGACAACCCTGTTATCAGCAGTGTGCTACATCCACCTGTCTAAACAGACCACTCTGTCTATAGCGGCCACTCTAGACAACCCTGTTATCAGCTGTGTGATACATCCACCTGTCTATACAGACCACCCTGTCTATAGCGGTCACTCTAGGCAACCCTGTTATCATCAGTGTGTTACATTCACCTGTCTATACAGACCACCCTGTCTATAGCGGTCACTCTAGGCAACCCTGTTAACAGCAGTGTGATACATACACCTGTCTATACAGACCACCCTGACTATAGCGACCACTCTAGACAACCCTGTTATCAGCTGCCTGTCTATACAGACCACCCTGTCTATAGCGGTCACCTTAGGCAACCCTGTTATCATCAGTGTGTTACATTCACCTGTCTATACAGACCACCCTGTCTATAGCGGTCACCTTAGGCAACCCTGTTATCAGCAGTGTGATACATCCACCTGTCTTTACAGACCACCCTGTCTATAGCGACCACTCTAGACAACCCTGTTATCAGCTGTGTGATACATCCACCTGTCTATACAGACCACCCTGTCAATAGCGACCACCCAAGACAACGTTTTTAAAATATATTCTACTTATATATTTGCCTTATTCTGTCTGTTTGTCTGTATGTCTGAAGCTCACGGATAGAATGCGCGCCCATTGGCTGCCAGCGAACACGTGGCCTCCCTGCCCCCCTCTAGACAACCCTGTTATCAGCTGTGCGATACATCCACCTGTCTATAGCGGCCACTCTAGACAACCCTGTTAACAGCAGTGTGCTACATCCACCTGTCTAAACAGACCACTCTGTCTATAGCGGCCACTGTAGACAACCCTGTTATCAGCTGTGTGATACATCCACCTGTCTATACAGACCACCCTGTCTATAGCGGTCACTCTAGGCAACCCTGTTAACAGCAGTGTGATACATACTCCTGTCTATACAGACCACCCTGACTATAGCGACCACTCTAGACAACCCTGTTATCAGCTGCCTGTCTATACAGACCACCCTGTCTATAGCGGTCACCTTAGGCAACCCTGTTATCATCAGTGTGTTACATTCACCTGTCTATACAGATCACCCTGTCTATAGCGGTCACCTTAGGCAACCCTGTTATCAGCAGTGTGATACATCCACCTGTCTATACAGACCACCCTGTCTATAGCGACCACTCTAGACAACCCTGTTATCAGCTGTGTGATACATCCACCTGTCTATACAGACCACCCTGTCAATAGCGACCACCCAAGACAACGTTTTTAAAACATATTCGCACTTGGGTAAACCCCGGGCGTTGCCCGGGCCATTCGTCTAGTTCCACTATAATAGCAAATATATAATAGCAAATACTGAAATGATATATACAATACCTAAGAAGTATACATATAGATGCATTATTTTCAGAGAATTCTCTCTCTTTCTCTCTATGAATTAATACCTCCAGAAATTGACGGAAAATGATTTCAGAATCAGATAATTACAATATCTACCGAAATAAATAAATGCATTACTTTTATAAATAGACAAAAATTTAAGATATAGACAAATATGGCCATTAATATAATATTAATACAATGTTTTATAAAAAAAAAACAAGCAAATACTTTTAGAAATAGACAAATACAATACTTTCAGAAATAGATGAATTTTAACTTTAAGAAATTGAAATATACAATGGCTTTCACACAAATAGATAAAAATATTATTTTTAACAAAGATCAATATACTTTCATGAAATATACACAAATAAAATACTTTCTGATATAGAAAAATACAATACTTCAGAAATAAAAAAATAATTAACTATCAAATATATAAATTATACTACTTTCACTTAAAACAAATTATTATTTTTAGATTCAGACAAATATATATATATTTATATATACAATTTTTGTATTATTTCATGGGTAAGATTACACCAGGTCAGGAAGAATGAAAGAGATATTTTTTCTACTATAGTATATCTAAACAATATTTTTAGATATAGACAAATACATTACTTTCAGATATAAACAACACCCCACCATTAGATATGAAAATTACAAT
>CP092866.1:114517150-114642406 GCA_030710605.1 Cordylochernes scorpioides | reverse complement strand
GTGTAGTTTATTGAAGAAAGATAGAGCCTCCACTCCACAAAGCAGAACTGATCAAAGGTGGCTACAGCTGGCTTGGACTTACTCAGGGCTTGCTACTGTTTGTTGTATTGCGAAAAATCACAAATAAGCTTGGTAATCAACATATTGAAAATCACCTCAATTTAGCGTCTTATTTCGCTGAAAATTAAAAAAAAAATTATTCCGCTATTTAGATATATTTAATAAATATTTCTACAGCCCTTAAACTGAAATAAAATGAATACTATGATTTTGTGAAAAGAAATTCCTCGCTGCATAAAATCTCAAATTGAGATATATATTTCTACACACAGTCTTTCAAAACACCAATTTACTGTATTACATAAGCAATGCTGAGTATATATATATATATATATATATGAAAAAACGAAAGAAAAAAATAAAAGATAAAAAGATCAGGTGTTGAAATCAATAATAAAAATGGCATATCCTGACCAGGAGCACATGTGCTTTACAGAAGGCAGAGCGCCATCTGGTGGAACAGAAATCAACTAAACATTGATTCAATGTTTAGTTGATTTCTGTTCCACCAGATGGCGCTCTGCCTTCTGTAAAGCACATGTGCTCCTGGTCAGGATATGCCATTTTTATTATATATATATATATGATAATTTAAACCAACAACCCCATATTGTGTATATAACTTATAATAAGATTTAATGTTGTATACTAGAAACACATCTGTAAATGATTATACGTATTATTGACATGTGTCTTTACATCATCATATGTAATGTAATTTGTACAAACAGGATAAATAAAAATCTGTAATAGATTTAAGAGTTGAGCTAAGCAAGAGATGGAAGTCATAACGTCAAAATCAGATAAATTTACCATTCCCACAACAAGACCACCCACACTGTTCACAGCTGGTGGAATGCAAAGCCCCCTCTCACACCTGGTGACAGGTAAAGGCCTCCTTTTTCTCAGAAACGCCCCTGGCGCAGAAGTCCCCCGTCTTTAACCTATAAATACAATCACTTTACAGTCACTTGACAGTTTAGTTCACCCTCAGTGAAAACCCGCGTCGGTCGTACCTTATCTCGATCTCAACTAACATGTAGTTAGTAAGAACTCTTCTATCTCCATCTTTCACTCCTAGCTCAACTTTTATCTGTTTACGGAACTTTCGTAGTGCAACTGTGTCTTCGTTTTTTGTGTGGACATTCCCAAGCTTTCCACTCTGCCTCGACCACGACTGCCTGTACTCTGTGAGAACTTTTAAAGGACTTACAAGGTGCAGAGAGGTACTGGAAAACTCCCCATCCTGACTGTTCCTCTCGGTCAACACAGTATAGCGAGAGTCAACACTTCATCATCACAAAGTTAGTCGACAGGATTCTACAAGAGGCTACAGTAACTCATCTTATTACAGCTAGTCGACAGGATTCTCTACAAGGAGTCACCAGAACTACAACTTATTACATATATATATATATATATATATATATATATATATATATATACATACAATAGTGAAGCGGTCTGAGGATTAAAATGGCGAAACTGCCGGGAGTGTTCACCACTGATGAGCCATATATGCCCTTCTTCTCTCAATTTTTATTTTATGAAGTATATAAAAGCTGTATATAAATATCGTTTAATTTTATTAATATTTATATTCAACACATATAACGCTTCAAAAATATTTACAAATTCAATTATTTTCTGTTATTTTTTTTTTAAATTTCTTTACGAATATTATAAATTTTATTCTGAAGAACGTTCTCACGACTACCTATTGTATTCAGCTGAAAGCAGATTTAGAGTGTAATATCATAGCGATAAACAATTAGAGCTCTTAAAAGATTAAATCAATGGATAATTTCAAACAATGCAGACGACCTATCGACCAACTCAGCAGCTCGATGGCCAAAATTACAAAGCCAGGTTAGTTGGTCGTCGATAAGAAGTGAATAATCTTTTCAATATATTCATATATCAAGACCTTTAAATAATGCAAATCGCATAGAAAAATAAGACTTGAAATTTCTATATCAATAGAAAAATTCAATCTTAAAAATGTATATAAATGAAGACAAAATAATATCTGAAAAATCCAATTGAAAGCCTTAAAAGAATAATCTTCAACAACTTTCTATAATTTTAAAAACCCTCTTAGCAAAACCAGATCAATTGAAAACGAAAGATGTTTTTGGAAGTATCCAATGTAGAAATGGACAGTTTGATTTAACAAAAATATCAATAAAGTGAGCCTATAAATATCAAATTATCAGTTTTATTATGGAAATTTCGCCTCTTTGGGATATTAGTTTGTAATTATGTGAATATATATATATTATTTTTCGGTTTTTATAAAGGATTCTGGAATAATTGTAAACAATTGGAATATCAAGAGAGACAAAATACGACACAATATTGTCCACAACAAGATAATATAAATATAATAAAATATTAAAAAGTATATCTCTTAAAAACAATACAAACAAATAAATATTATGAAACCATACATCAATATATTCCATAAACCCTATAAATATATCTCACGATTTATCCTAAGTCTGTATTCCATACAATTTTTATTTATATTCATTTACATATGTACATATGCCCATTTTATGATTTATTGTAATATATTTATTAAAATATCTTTTTTTTTAAATAAAATAAATACACCTTTCCCCCGATTTACACGGTACTTGTTTTACACGTTTTCGCTTTTACACGGTTTTCCAAAAAGTTTTTTTTTTGTTTTTATCGCACTATACTATATGCTACTGTGATTGAACTCATGCGCTGTGTACACATCTCACGAGGAATCCCGAGTTTATGTGCTGACTAAATATTTTAACCTGTCAATGCATTTTATTTTTATGTCTGTGTACACCTATCCTCCGATTTACACGTTTTTCTCAGGAACGTATCTACCGTGTAAATCGGGGGATAGGTGTATATATTTCTGTTTCTGAAAGCGAAGAGTATTTGTCTATATTTGAAAGTATTGTATTTGTGTATATCTGAAAGCATTGTATCTGTGTATATCTGAAATGTTGTATTAGTCTATATTTGAAGTATTGTATTTGTCGACATATGGAAGAATTTTATTTGTCTATACCTGAAATTATTGCATTTGTTTTATATCTTAAAGTATCGTATATTTTTTAATTTAAAATAAAATGTATTTTGAAATATTAAATGTAAATTGTTTCAAAAATTGGGTATATGATTTATTCAATTTCTCTCTTCTCTTTCCAACCTTTAAAATATTATGAATATCTATTATTATTTATATATATAAGCTATTATATTTGTTTGTTTTTTTTGTAATTTTTATAGATATAAATATACATTGGTTTAAATAACAAATTTAGTATTATTTTGTGTATATAATCCAATATTTTGATCATTCACTCCCGACTTATTCTGTCCTTTCATTTTTAAATCTCTCAAGAGAATTATGAGTGTCTGAAATTCTTTGAAAATGGATTTATGAACGAAAACAAATTTTGTATTTATATTTTAACATACTGTCAGAACACATCTTAAAAGCCTGAAAATTTGCACCTAGGCTCAAACAGATGACAATGATTGTTCATAAAATTTCAGACATCTATGCAGATTTCTATCCGCGTGTGTGTTAAATGTAAAAATATGCAGAAATTTAATGAACAAAAGATAGAAATAAAAACCTTTCACAAATGAAACTAAAGACTATATGAAAAGATAAGAGTGTAAAATAATCAGAGAAAATCTGTTAAATAACAGAAAGTAAGATGAAGCAATCAAACGAATGAAAATAATAGAAATTGGTGTAATAGAAAATATTTATGACTGAAAATATATATATAAAATAAATTGTAAAAAGTAATCAATTCATAAAAAATAAAGGGATAAATAATTTAAAATATTATCCTTTTAGTTCAAAATAATTAATTTTGCCTTTTCGTGTTTAATTAATTATTAATAAATGTTCAAAGAGAGAGAGTCATATCTAATAAAATAGAACCTCAAGATAATAGCATCATAATCGTGAGTAAGAAAGTAAAAATTAATTAATTTAGTACAAAGGTTAATGCATTAGTTTAAATTAAATATTAAATAACAAAATAAATTAATAGAAAACATATTAGGAAAACACTGAATCCAAAAATATTTTATTAAAAGGCTTAACTTAAAAGGTACGCTAAACATAAGAAATTCACACTTTCAGCTACCAATATGAAATAGATTCTTAGAGCTAAAGATGAAAGTGACAAAGGTAGACATTATAAATATATTGAACTTTATTTTATATGAAGTTACTCGCTATCGAGCTTTAATGCTTTTATAATTTCACGCAGATTTATATCTAATATTTGAAGAGTTTCTAAACAGCCTCATTTTAGTTTAGATTATATTTTAATTGTTTATTAATGGCTATATATTTATATGAATAGATAGAGATCTGAAAGTATTGTTTTTCACACAAACCTCTTTATTCCTTTATATTCAATAAATGCATCTTCTTATATAAAAGTTTTTATATTTCAACTAAGAATGCTGTTTTGAATCATGTGTCAACGGAAATGTGTGTTTCGGTTCCAATTTTTCCCAAATTGCACTAAATATATATATTTAAAGGGAGAGGTGCCTTTAATTATATATATGCTAGAATATTCTCTTGAAGGTCTTTATTTGTGGTACTAGGTTTTTCGTGGTGTGATTATTTGTATAAGATCAAATGACAATAAACTGATTGGCTCTTTTGGCAATTGTAATATTATAACAAAAGAAACTTAACCCTGGAAGCTTCATTTATTTTATAAAATTATTTTATACAAAGCAATGTATAACTCGCCATCTATATATAACAAATAAAGACATTAAGAGACGCGAATGTTTCTTTTCACAAATAAAAATCTTCGACTCTCCTTACTGCGATGGAAAAATATTGGGAGGGATTGGCTCATCAGTGGTGAAGCCTACCAGCCTACCAGCGGTTTTGCCAATTTAATCAAACAGTCAGCTTCTTTAGAGCTCTAATACTGTATTGGAGCATACTGCTTTTATATGCTACACTGAAGAGTGGAATTTTAGAAATGGTATTTAAGCAAATATAGACGTAGGCTTTTAGGGCAGTAGTTTTACATTTAATATTTGCATCGAACAATGCTCTTCAGCAAACAATTAAGGACAAGGCAAGCTAAACAAATTAATACAGAGCAAAACGCGCCATCTATATATAACGAATGAAGACATTAAGACGCGAATGTTTCTTTTCACAGAAAAATAAATATTCTACTGTCCTTAATGTGAAAAAAATATTTTATGAATATTTTATTCCAACCTCTTGATATTATTATATTTCACTACAACAATATCAGTTATATTAAAGGTCTTTTTGTCTTTGGGCTAAAATATTTCGTCAGGTCATTTTTAATTTCTTTTCCTCAATTTCTACATGTGTTGATCTTCTATTTTTATTTTCATTTAGTTTAATGTAAACTGTGGAAAATCTCAGAGCTGGCTTTATATCTATTGACCTGTTTAGAAAACGGATAATAATGATTTAATATATATATGCTAGCAGAAGGATCTGGCTTTGCCAAGCTTATCCACGGTGAAAGTTTGCCAAACGAATATTGAGTTATCAAATCTTGTTCATTATGATTGTATTATGCTCATTCTTATCAGTAATCGTTATTATAATGATAAACTTAGGACAAAACAACACTATCTCTCTCTCTCTCTCTCAGTATAGTAGTTTCTAATTTATTCTTTAGAAATAACTTAGAAACTTATGTTAAAATCTATTAAGTCTAACATAGTTGTTCTATGTGGTTTAGTTTGCTGTGGAATTCCGGATTCTGGATCATTCCCCCACGTTCCTACTGCAGTGAAACTACAGTAAAAGAGAATATGCCATAATCTAAATCTACTCCGAGACCAAAGAGACTGTGGTTTCCTATAAGACTCAGCACGTCTAGTCCACATGTGAGTAATGTTCCTCCATATCTAGCTGGAAAAATTGGGATGGACAACGTGGGTGGCAAAGTTATCTTGAACTGTGAGACATCTTCTAAGATATAATTTACCCTATGCGAATGGATCTGGCCGCAGCCAGGATATGCTTAGATACATTTTATCAAATGTTTGGTCGACTGATCATTCTGATCATTAAGGAAATATATATTTTTAATATATTGCCAATATATTTTCTAATCGAATTTATATGAACACTTTTACTGTAATATATTGACATGCAAAGTTGAAAGTCAAATAACTCATTGAAATAAGTTCAAAACTTATTACAAAGGTATTGTGGTTCTGTCACCTACCCTAGTCCCCTACATAAAGAATGCAATAAATATATAGGTTTAAGTTTCATCTTATTTTTCGACAGAAGGAATGATCCTTCTTTCAAAAATCAATATCCTCACAACAAAATTTCCATCTATATTTCTGCCGTAGATTTAGCCTAGACATTTCGACAAATTAACATATATTTGTCGCTTTCTGAAAATTTCATGAATTCCATGTCAAGATGTGAAATAAATGATTAGCCTGAAACCATTATCTCAGTCACCTCTTGTTTTCATTCTCTGCGTTTTTTAAAACCTTTCTTTGAAGAGATTTCTTTTTCAATTTTGCAAATTTTCATTCGGAGAGAACCTGGGCGTTACTTCAGCCATTTAGGTCGAATTATATATATAGGTTTATGCTATATGGTAAATTATAATTTCGTATTTCTCATAAACTTTGCTACTATACAATTTACAAACGCAGTGGATTAATAAATATGCTATATGTGTACAAAACACAGTTGGTACAAATAGATTTAAACCATTTCACGACCCTTTTTAGATGTGTATTAATTTAATTTTATGTATAAATGTCTATTCTAATAACTCGCTTTGTTTTTAGGTTGGCTGCTCCTGATCTTCTCTTCGAAAGTGAAAGTTCAGCTCCAGAAGAGGAAGTTTGCCTAACAGCGGTAATACAGAATTTACATCTTTTCATTTCAACAAGATCAATGGTGTGCTTCAAAATGACGATTTTCAAAGGAGTAACATAATTGCTAGAGTTGGGTTCAGTCAAATATTCCGTGCTAATGATAAAAATTCCGAAGAAATCTAAACAGAGAGAGAAATACTTTAAATTACCAAAATTTTTCCTTTTCTCTTGTAGCTAGTTTTAATTTTACATTTTAGCAATGAATTTTTGAAAGGATTCAATTTCCTCCATTATATAAATGAATGGAAAAAATTGTGGAGACAAGGCAAGGTTTTACACCATTCAAATACTTTATGGATTACATTATCTTAAAATCCACAGCAAATCATTCACAAGGATGTGAAATTGTAAGATATCCTTTTGAATTTGATGACCACATAACACTGGTATAATATTGCTTATGTAAGTTATACATCGAACCATGGCAAAAATACAAGCTGTTGTTGTGGCCCTTTGACTTATATGGCCCCAAAAATTGTTCTGAAGAATCCTTATTATTTTGGCGCCATTTGGTGAACCTTGTGCGCTACCCTTCAGGTTAGACCTCTGCTTCTCATATTGAGAGAAAAGGTACAAAAATACCAATTACACTGTGCAGCAGTATTTTCATGACTGTGGAAATGTATTGCAAATATTACCAAGTTCAAAGAGCCCATTTTAGCTTGAACTGCTATCAATGGATAATGTAGGAATCCTATGTGATGACCAGGAAGGGAGAGCAGGGGGAGTCAGTAGAATAGAATTCTTAGAAACTCTCCTTTTTGAGGGTGTGGACTCCACTCTGGAGGGGCGTGGGTGGGAGCCCTCCAGGAGGGGGGTGGGGTTGTATACCACCTCTCTCGCCACTACCTTCCTGGACAGATAGCGCCTGAAGCCTCTTTGTGAAAATTCTATACTGATAATTCGTCTATAATTACGATTCCACGGTCTTTAAAGAGAAAGTTAGCCCCATAGCCTCAGAGGACCCGTCTGTGGCCTCCCCCTTGAACCCTTAGATCCTTTGGCCTGGCTTATGACCTTTCCCTGGGCCCTATTGATTTGGTGGTCTGGGATGTGTGCTGACTCTAAGCTGGCTATGATTTCCATCAACAGCATGCCAACTGCTTGCTCTACTTTATCTTGTGGTATCCCAACATTTACGATGGGACTCTGAATAAATATACCTAATGAAGTACTGAACAAATTTGAGTGTTAAGCCTTTTTTGTTGATTTAATTCTATCCCTATATAAATTAAACTAATTTTAGAGGTTCCAATTGATTCCAGATTGGCCAGTAAGTCCCGAACCTTTTATTTTTTTAAAAATTGGAAGGCAAACTAGATTTAAATAATTTTAGTTTTTATTCTAGTTTGCCTTTTAATTTTTAATCAAAAAAAGGTTTTCAGGGCTTATGGTCCAACCTGTATATTCCATTTAAATATGAATGAATATCTTCAACCTTTTTATATTTTTCCAGCGTTTCCAACCACTTTTATATTTTACCCCTCTTTCCAGGTATTTTATATTTTGTTCATTAATTTTGAATTCATTTTTTATTATTCATTGAGTATGGAGTATACGCTCCACGTTCTTTAAAATATCAGTCCACTCATAATTTAAATACAAAGTAAACACAGTTGCAAATATTTAATCAAAAAGGCATATATTATATCTAAATATTTGCCTTTTTAATTGAATATATATTTATGGATTACTCTATTTTCAAAACAATAGCTGATATATTTATATAAAAAGAGCACACCTCGATATGTTAAAGAAAAAAAAACATTTTTTTTCTTTAACAAATCTAGGTAGGCTGTTTTTATATAAATATATGAAATTTTGATCGCTTTTTGACACAAAATAGCAAATAGAGTTTTCCTAAAGAGGGCAAGTGGCTGAAACGTTGAAAAATAAAATATAAAAAGATTGAAGATATTGATTTATTAGATAATAAAAGGCATATATTGGATTTAAAAATATATTTATTTTGCCAATATTTCGGCTGGCTGAACGCCAACCTTTATCGAGGCATTACATTTTTGTATACACAAAAGAGTTTGTGTATACAAAAATGTAATGCCTCGATAAAGGTTGGCGTTCAGCCAGCCGAAATATTGGCAAAATAAATATATTTTTAAATCCAATATATGCCTTTTATTATCTAATGAATTAAGTATGGATTGCTCTATTTTCAATATTGATTTATATATGATTTTAATTATATTACTCAGCTACACAAATAAATTTTCCATAATATATGTATTGGTGACAATTACTTAACCTTTGTGTTTTGAATCTTATGTTCCATATAATTCCGAAGTTTTCTTTCCTAATTTCTACGTTACATTTTGGTGGTAGATACTGGGTAGTTTAGGGAAAACAAACTGAAGATCGCCGAGAAAACCTTGGGCCATGGCTGCTATGATCTACATTTTCAGAGACTGGGTCCAGGATTTCACCGACGTATCAAAGCCAAGAGTTTCCTCCAAGATGACCATGTCCCTATAGCCTTTCGTTGGTGTACAGCATCATTGATCTGAACAACCTGATTCCGCTCCTTTTTAGTTTTATTTCTACAAGTCTGCAAGATGACAAAAGTCTCGACCGGGCACCAGACCTGCTGGCTTTTTCGCGCGTTCTCAATTCAGGTATCAGAGTCTTCCCTGAAAATGTTCGTGTTATAAGATTCTCAACGCGTAATGCTCTCCTGGTGCCTCTGCTAGCGTCTACTTGAGGTCACCAACTACCGGGTGTTGCACGAGGTGAAAAACGTCGTCCTGCGAATTTCAACAACGATCCTCACACACATCCACAGCCAGTTCGCGGGAAGGAATCTGAATTCAGCTTTTCCTACAAATATATTCTTCAAAGCTGGGGGCGTGATTGTACATTCCCTTTATTCTTGTCGCCTCGCTTAATCTCCTCAGCCGTCCTACGCCTCAATAACCTTTCGGGACACTACATGCCACGACATCCTGAAAAATCTGCCTCGAGGTGTGCCAACTATGCGATAGATCGCTGATAACCTTTCCAAGATGCTTTCGTCCCGCAAGGTTTTTCGGGGGATCATCTGGGCGTTCTAATCGGTTTCGACTTAAAAAGAAGATCACTTAATCCTCCTTTTGTAATTAAGAGATTTTAACCAATCTATCTCCCTTTATCTATCTTATCTATTATTTAACTTTTCTATCGATGTTATTCTGTGGAATAAAATGATATAAAAAAAACATTTTTTTATAATTCTTATTTTGGTTGCAATTTATTTATATTAGTCATCACACAATTAATTATCATATTTAAAAACTATTTCTTTAAAAATATTTTTTCAATAAAATGGATATTTTATCAATGTCTTCCTTGAACCCTTTTAAATATTACTTTAACTATATAGAGATAGAATTAATTCAAAAACACTTATTAAAATGTGAATTTATTATCATTATTATTTCAATTTCATTTTATCCCCAATACACTCTTGATATTGGGGTATGTTATTCCTTTTTGTTCTAGATCTCCAATATACTTTTGATATTGGAGTTTGTTATTCCTTCTTGTTAAAGATCCCCAATATACCCTTGATATTGGGTGTTGTTATTCCTTTTTGTTTTAGATCTCCAATATAATCTTGATATTGGAGTTTGTTATTTCTTTTTGGTCTAAATCTCCAATATAAACTTGATATTGGGGTTTGTAATTCCATTTTGTTTTAGATCTCCAATATAACCTTGATATTGGGGTTTGTTATTCCCCTTTGGTCCAGATCTCCAATATACTCTTTATATTAGGGTTTGTTATTCCTTTTTGAAATTTATCTCCAATATACTCTTTGTGTTGGTGTTTGTTGATCCTTTTTGGACCAGATCTCCAATATAACCTTGATATTGGAGTTTTTTATTCCTTTTTGTTAAAGATCCCCAATATACTCTTGATTTTGGGGGTTGTTATTCCTTTTTGTTCTAGATCTGCAATATAAACTTGATATTGGGGATTTTTATTCCTTTTTGTTCCAGATCCCCAATAAACCCTTGATATTCGGGTTTGTTATTCCTTTTTGGTCTAAATATCCAATATAAACTTGATTTTGGGGTTTGTTATTTCTTTTTCTTCTAGATCTCCAATATAACCTTGATATTGGGCTATGTTATACCTTTTTGGTCTAGATTTCCAATAAACTCTTGATATTTGAGTTTGTTATTCCTTTTTGATCTAGATCTCCAATATACTCTTTATGTAGGTATTTGTTAATCCTTTTTGGGCCAGATCTCCAATATAACCTTGATATTGGAGTTTGTTATTCCTTTTTGTTCTAGATCTCCAATAAAATATTGATATTGGAGTTTGTTTTTCCTTTTTGGTCTAGATCTCTAATATGAACTTGATATTGGGGATTGTTATTCCTTTTTGTTCTAGATCCCCAATAAACCCTTGATATTGGGGTTTGTTATTCCTATTTGGTCCAGATATCCAATACAATCTTGATATTGAAGTTTGTTATTCCTTTTTGTTCTAGATTTCCAATATACTCTTGATATTGGAGTTTGTTATTCCTTTTTGGTCCAGATCTCCAATAAACTCTTGATATTGGGGTTTGTTATTCCTTTTTGGTCCAGATCTCCAATACAATCTTGATATTGGAGTTTGTTATTCCTTTTTGTTCTAGATCTCCAATATACTCTTGATATTGGAGTTTGTTATTCCTTTTTGCTCTAGATCTCCAATATACTCTTGATATTGGAGTTAATTCTTTTTTATTAAGGTGAATGTTTTTCAGAATATATTTATGAATTTCTTCCTTTTCAAACAACAAATATCTTTCATCTACTCTCTCGCTTTCTTTCTTGCTCGGTCTTCTATCCATTTCTGTCGCTAGTAATGATGATAATTTCACATTTTTTTACAGACAGGGAGTAATTTTAAATTTAATTTTTTATAATTATATTTGTTCAGTACTAAATCTCTTTTCAATGATTCAGAGTCTCAACAACCAATGTAGGGTATACCCCGAGATAAGGTAGAGCTGGCACTTGGCATGTTGTTGTTTCAATGGCTGGCTGAAGGGTTGGCCACTGACTGGGCTACTGGATCGCGGGGCTCGGGTTAGGTCATAGGCTGGGTCGTTGGGTCTATGTGGTTCAGGGGATGGCCACAGACTGGTCCACTGGATGGGGCTATGGGGCTGACTTGGTTTGATAATCCCATCTTCCCGAATAAAATACATTTATACCTCTAGAAATATAATTGAACCACTATTTGTTGGCACACAATCACAGGGAATAATGTCTCTTGTTTAAACCTTTGTGAATATTACATTATTTTGCTAAAGATATATTTATGTAATTGCTAAAACCTTTCATTAACCAATTGTAAAATATAATTCCTCAAGATAATAAAGAACCTTGTTGAAAATAATAACCTAGATATGAGCTCATTTTACTGTTAAAGAATTTTCATGTATAATAGATATCATGATTTTTACTGATTGTTAACTGTTTCAAGCTACGAAACTGACATTTACTAAGTTTAAGTCCAATGAGAGAAAATGAAATGGTTATTTTCATTTGAAAATAAAATTATAATTAATATCATCTACTAAGAGTTTATTTATTCATGGTAGTTTACCTTTAAAGCATGCCAAGATTTCATCTAATATAAAATGTTTAAGTTGGGGATTTAAAAGGTAAATTACACAAATAGCATCTGTAATGAGGTGGTTCTAATTTGTTCTCTATACTTGAACTATTCCAAAATCATCTTCTATCAAAGTTGTTTGCCAAGTTGGCATTATAATTTCAATAATTGTAAAATCATCTGCTTTGAGATGGTTGTTCAATGTTAATTTATAGTTTAATATACCAAGATCATCTGATTTGAGGTGGTCGCCTTATTTGAATTAAATAGAAATCATCTGCTTTGAGATGGTGCTTACTGGTAATTTACAGTTGATTTATACTAAGATCATCTGCTATGAGGTGGTCAACTTAGTCATATTTCATTATTGAGTCACTTCAAGACCATCTGAAGAACTGTTACTATGTTCAAAACAATATGTTATCCACAATAAGCGATCTATTCACTAAAATTGATTTTTAGTATTAACAGAGAGTTACTACTAATCACCTTTTATAAATATAATTCAATCAATTATTTTTTTAATCAAGAGAATATAGTTGTATACAATATTTTTCAAATAATTTTATATTACAAAAACTTCTCACAGTCTTGAAATATCTCTCATTAACTCCCAAACTGAATGATTTATTTAAATTAACGAATTTGAAGAAAATATGAACTTTCACTAATTTGATGCCTATTTATCAATTAAACGAGTTCTTACTTTCAAATTATCAACTAGCAATTCATTAATTTCGTTCACCTTTAAATGGACTGAATATAATTTCCTAAAAAAAAAAATTCTAAATGCCTATCTTCAATTATATTTTGAATAATTTTGTGAAATATTTCATTCTTTAAAATAATATTTTGATATAATTTTCAGTGTCAAGAAATATTCATTAATATATATCGACAAGCATACCATGTCAATCTAATTTATTTCTGTTATATTTCAACACCTGTAAGTTACTTCCTATCACCACTACTTTCAACTAATCTTTTCTTGTGTGTTTTATAGAGGTTTTAGCCAGTCTGCTCCAAATTATATCTGTTGCTTCTTTTCAATCCTACAAAATAGGAAAATTCTGAAATTCGCATTCAATAAATATTTTTTAAACTCAACTCTTTTGTTAACTGGATATTATAAATTCCATTCTTCATTGGGAGAAATAAAGGGAAACATAGGTGTCACCCCATCTCACTATAATACTCACAATACACTTTGTATATATTTGAACATTTTGAAGATTTGATAACAGAAAAAGTAGCCTTCCACCTACACACATTTTAAATCAATATACAGTGGTACCTTGACATACGAGCGCCCCAACATACGAGTTTTTCAAGATACGAGCCGACGAGCAAGTTATTTTTTGCTTTTAGTTACGAGCGAAATTCGAGATACGAGTTCGGTTCGGTAGTAACACGCAGTCGCGCCATCACGATCAGTTAGCAGCGTGCTTCCGCTGTGATAAGTTGTGTTTTGTGTTGCGTTTACATTTGCAGTTTTAGTTCATTTATTTTTATAACCTTGGATAGGAAGAAAGTTTGTAAAAAGTCAAGTGCTAAAAAAAAAGATGATGAGTATTGAATTAAAACGTGAAATTTCTACAAGTGAGATAAAGGAGATCTTAGGAATGTGGGAGAGAGTTTCACAGTTCGTGGAAAAAAACACCCAGAAAAAGTTGCAACAGGTCGTGCATCTGACCTTTTTAATGACACTTGCCTAACTCATTTCCGGAACATTCTGAGAGGGAGGAAGAAACAAACCTCCTTGGACATTTTTTTTTCTAAACGGCCTACAGGTGAAAGCGAGAAAAATGTAGCGAAAAAGGCAAAGACCAGTGAGGATATCTAATTTATTTTTTTACATTCTATTTTTTTGTTTTTTGCAATAAATACATGATATTTATAAATACGTTTTTATTATTTAAAACCACGTAACAAAAACAACTGGGGTGACATTTTGGAGGTTGGAACGGATTAATGGTAGTTCAATTGTTTTGTATGGGGAAATTTGCTTCGAGATACGAGTAATTCAAGATACGAGCAAGGTTGCGGAACGAATTAAACTCGTATGTCGAGGTACCACTCTATATATTTTTTAAATCGATTTCCATTATGGCCATATAATACCCTAAGGAACCTTTTACCAGATGATCGCCTTTTTGTTAAATTCTTAGGATTTCATAGTCGACTTATAAATACCAATAAATCTAAATCAGCTCTGAAATGACAATGGCCTTACCATCAAACTCTAATTTCAAGATGAAGCGTTTTGAATTTGACAAAGCTGTTGTGCTGTCGGTTTGTCACGAGCAAATCTGCTAGTTCGAAGAGACAGTCAAATGAGTTTACAATTTTTATGTCAATATCAAAAGGTGATATAGCTAATTAATTTTTATAAAAATATCTTCTTGACAAATTTATTATTAATATATGAAATTATTAATGTATCCAAATTAAATTGAGGTGATGTGAAATATTCTAAATATAAATGGCCAAGGTAGTTATTTATCAAGGGTTCTTAATGTTGAGCATGTTATTGCTATCTCTGCCATGGAATTAGGAACTTTGTATTTGACCATGGATCATGTGACTAAAGGCGGAAATCTCGTTTTAAACAATGTATTTTACGAATGGAGATTTTACAATGTATTTTTTCTCCCTGAAAATTGGCAACATAAATTCACCTGTTCAAACATTTTTGGACTTATTTAAACACTTTTATTATTCTTTTTGTTGTTATGTTATGAAATTGAAGCTTTCTATGTACTGATTAGGGATCTAGCGCCAAAGCCATGGTATAAAGGTAGACATTCTGTCTAAATTTGCCAAAACTGATTTTGTGGCTCATTATTCATCACAACCATTACGTTTTATATTAGGTGAAAAACTAAATGCAATGTTCTAATGAATATTTGAAGGGAGAGCTTATTATAATTACATATTTTGATATTATAACATACACAATCATAGACAAACTTGAGGATCTTGTACCTTTTAGCATGTATATCGGGAGTCAGACAATAACTCTGAAAGATATTACAGTCACCTTTATTGGTGACACACGAAATAACCAAAAGGAAACAAATTTGCCTCTTTCTCCAAAAAAAAAGGACGGATGATAGGCGATTTCTCAAGACTTTTAACTTCCTTAACTTTTGCCCATAGGTGAATTTTATTGCACTTATTTGAGTTATTGACCTGTGACCTTAATGAACAACAATATACACACCATGCACAAAACAGATACGATGAACAATACACATTCAACACCACACATACAACATTCACACATATCGACTACATATATTTACATTAACTTTAATGGGTATTTTTACCCTTTCAAATATAAATGAAGAATCGAACAAGGAATACTTAGGCAGAATAATTAAAGTCCATATAGGAAACTGGAGAAAGGAGGACATTTAAAAAAAAAAATAAGAATTCGCATTTATAATGTTTATAGGATTTCCCAAGGCTTATGAACCAAAGATCTTTTATTTTGAAAATATTGTAAAACCTGTCCATATAATAGTTATAGATAAGTAGTTTATAGAAGGAAAAATAAAGAAATGAATCTAATTCTTCTGAATACAAAATCAACACCAGAATTTTAATAAATACAATTCGTCTTTATATCAAAGAAGGAAGATCCTGAAAATCGAATATTTTGAATATTATAATATATTGATGAAAGTTTAATAATATTTTTGTAATTTTTAATGGATGATCAGTTTATAAACAATAAACCTTAACTTTAGCACACCACAGTTTATATAGGTTAAAAATGTGAACATGTGTCCAGGTTCTCAATGGGAACTACAATAACTTGGCCCCCTCAATACAAGCACTGCCAATTCCATACTTGGCCTTGTGCTACCTATAACACCATATTAAGCAGCAAGATTAACTAAGATTGTGTTAGCATTGCTTCAAGAATACTCAGCTCTATTGAGCGGAAGAGTGGTTTTAAAATCACTAGTATTAAAGAATACTTTCAGAATTGATATGACCTTTAAAAACAGACAATTTCAAATTAATTTTCACCGGAAAATTCCCTTTTAACTTATAAACAAGATACATTTTAAAGAAACTATTTTAAAGGCGTAAGATTCTTTTTGATATTAATGCCAATAGCAGAATGTTACTCTCCAAGGTACCTCGTTATATATATATTTATGATTTGTTGTTACTAAGGTTAGTTTATGAACCAATGTATGGCACCTAAATCATCCATAAGAAAATGAAAATCATGTGTGATATGTGGAACGGCCACCCAATAAGTATGCTGGTGATGGTTTCTGAGTTGCCACAAAACGATAATTCTAGTAGTCTCAAAAAGTTTGTGTATGTGAACATGAAGTGGTGTGCTACTGCTTGAGAGTTGCCATGCACATGGATTGACTACGGTGGAATTTCCCATAAACACAATAATGAATTATCAACACTGATAAAGCACAATTTGGATTATAGCTACAAGAAAACAAGACCCAATCCAAATAAATTAATGGTGTGTGACATTTCGGTGACAGCGTTGTTACCATCTTCAGACAAAATTGTTGAATGAGAAGTTTTACCACAGCATGTTTTAAATGGCTACTGTTATCAAGTGTGTGAGCGGGATGACAGATAAATATCTTCTATCTGTTACCATCTTCAGACAAGGTTATTGAATGAGAAATTTTGCCACAGCATGTTTTGGATAGCTACTGTTGTCAAGTGTGTAAACAAGATGACAGATAGAAGATATTTATCTGTCATCTTGTTTACACACTTGATAACAGTAGCTATTTAAAGCATGCTGTGGTAGGGTTTCTCATTCAATAATTTTGTCTGAAGATGGTAGAAGATATTTATCTGTCATCTTGTTTACACACTTGATAGCGGTAGCTATTTAAAACATGCTGTGGTGGGATTTCTCATTCAATGGTTTTGTCTGAGGATGGTAACAACGCTGTTGCCGAAATGTTACACACTGTTAATTTATTTGGATTTGGTCTTGTTACCTTGTGTTTATAATCCAATGGCATAAAAATAATTTTTGTTTCATCACGGGCCCGTTTATTTGGATTTTTTTTTTTTTTTTTTTTAGCCCTTACATGTACAATCGCAGCAAAAGTTGATTTCTCTTTGTAACAATTTTTAATAGCCTTCTATTTTATCTCTTTTTTATAATATAAAGGTTATATTTTTTATTTTAACATGTTCTGAAATTTTGCCTGTGAAAAGTTTTGAAATGGCCTTTTTTTTTTCCTCTAGTAATAATTAAAGTATGAAGGCCAGCTGCGAAACAAGCAGAATAACTGACGAATAAGCAGTCGCGGACCAACAGCAGCATTGTTAGAAGAGGAGTAGACCTCTTTAAAAATCCTGACTTCAACTGACCCAGTTGATAGACCTCAGCAAGGGTCCCACTCCAGGGATACGGAGGAGCTGCGTCTGTACTCATGTTAGAGTCGGCAGCAAAGGCGTCTGCTTACATGTTAGGAACGGCCTCAAACTACAGGCAAAGTCAGACTTTCACCAAAGTGTGCCTGGATCATGGTGCCATGATCAACGAAAGCTGCACCCCTACACCCCATTCCATGAGATCAGATGTTGATTTGCATGCTGCATCGCCCGTCGCGCAGAATAAACAGGGGCGCGTTCAGGACTTAGGTAGAGGGTTCTGTCCGATAAGTATAATACAGTCTCCACAAACTTCTAACTTTGCAGCTTCCAAGCAATTGAGAATATTGCAGTGCAACATAAATGGATTGTGCTCAACAGCAACAAAAATAAAATTAGAAGAAATAATGGAAATAGCTGAAAAACAAAAGATACAAATTATAGCCCTACAGGAAACCAAATTAAATGAAAAATACAATCTCAAATACAAAAACTACAATATCCTCAGAAAAGACAGAAATAAAGAAGGGGGTGGCCTTGCATTTTTAATCAAGAATTTGTACTATGAAGACATAGCCATTAATATTCCAAATACATCAGACCTCGAAGCCCAAGGTATCAAAGTCTACCTCAGTCAAAACAAAACCATCAACATATTCAATATGTATCACCCACCAAACAATAAACTTATTGACGATGAAACAATGGCTCAATTTCTTACAGACAACACTATTATTGTAGGTGACCTTAATGCCAAACATCAACTATGGGGATGTTCCATGCCAAACCCAAGAGGCAAAATACTTTCAAACTTATTTGACGACAATGCCTTCATGTGCTTAAATGATGGGAATCCTACCCACCATTCCTACAGCTATAATACTGCACAAGCACTTGATATAAGTTTCTCCAGTCCTGACATTTTCCACAAATGCAAATGGCAAATATTAAAAAGTATTGGAAGTGATCATTTGCCTATTTTGATAGAAATTAGCACCAAGACCAAAACAAGCTCAATTAAAGAAAAATTCTGGAACTTCAAAAAGGCTAATTGGAATCTTTACCAGCAAAACACCAATGAAGACTTTAGAAAAGCACCCACTAGCATAAAAGATCTGGAACAAAATTGGATATCTTTCAAAAACACCATTATTAAAGCAGCCAAAGTTTCAATACCAAGAGGTAATATTAAGAAATGGATTCCAAATTATACACACCAGGCAAAAGATATTCAAACACTTATAACTAAAAGAAATGAACTACAAAAAAAGTGCACCCAAAACCAAACAAATTGTAGAACTGAACTGAACATTGTGAATGCAAAAATAAAAAGGTTATATGTAAATATGAAAAGGGAAAAATGGAAACAAACTTGTGAAAACCTGAACCCAAGAAACCCAAATACAAAACTTTGGCATTTGGCAAAACAAATTGACAGATCCCAGTCACAAACTGAAAACACAAATATGATTAAGAATACAGATGGTACCCCAGCAACTAATGACAAAAAATGCTGCTAATCTTTTAGGTAATTCATATCAAATAAGTAGTAAAATCAAATTTGAAATAAAAGATAAGAAAGTTGAAAAAAAGGCCCGAAAGATTATTCATGACTGTAAACATTTCACCAGCACTCATAATATTTTCCATGAAAAAATCAATATGAAAGAGCTAGATTATGCATTAGAAAACACTGACCTAAACAAGACTCCTGGGCCAGATGGAATCCATGGCCAAATGATATCAAACTTGGGCAAAAATGGCAAAGAAAGACTTCTTGATATTTTTAATAACTCCTGGAAAACTGGAAAATTGCCTCAAGACTGGAAAACTGCAACAATAATTCCTATTAAAAAACTTGACAAATCTGCTGATGACCCAAAAAACTACCGACCTATCTCCCTCACAAGTATTTGCTGCAAATTAATGGAAAAAATTATACTCAGACGACTCACTTACCACCTCGACACAAAAAATCTCTTACCAGAAGAACAATATGGATTTAGGAAAGGACATGGGACAATAGACCAACTCTTATTTTTCACACAAAAGGTAAAAGATGCACAAAATAGAAAACCAACTAACCACACCATAGCTGCTTTTTTAGACCTTACACAAGCTTTTGATAAAGTATGGAAAAACAAGTTAATTACAAAATTATACAAGCATTTCAAAATTGATGGAAAAGCTATCACTTGGATAAATGATTTCCTCAAAAATAGATACATCAGGGTCAAATTTAATGGAACTCTATCTAAAACCTTCAAATTGTACCAAGGATTACCACAAGGATCAGTCCTTAGCCCAACTCTCTTCACCCTATTTATTGCAGGCATAGAAGAAAAAATTTCACATACAACCAATATTGGACTTTTCGCTGATGACATTATTCTATGGAGCAGTAACACTAACTGGAAAAAAGCTGAAAGGGATTTGAACAAGACTCTTCTCCACCTAGAAAAATTTGCTAATAAACATAAATTAGAATTTAACCCCCAAAAATCTGAAACCTGTCTTTTTACTACCGATAAGAAACTATACAAAATAAGGCCAAAAATTATTCTAAAAGAACAACAATTACAATATAATAAACATCCTAAATATCTTGGCTACACCCTGGATCCAGAAATTAACTCCAGTAAACATATTGAAGAAGTTATTAGAAAAGGAAGAGACCGACTAAAAATCCTGAAATATATTTCAGGAAGAGAGTGGGGAGCCGATGCAACCACACTAAAATTAACTTACACATCTCTAATTAGACCTATCCTGGAATATGGATATCAAATCTATGGTACAGCATCTGAAACAAATCTAAAATCACTGGAAAGGATACAACTAAGTGCAGCTAGAATTATTACAGGTCTTCGAAATACCTGCCCTAACGATATTGTACTTTACGAGGCAGACATTATGCCCTTAAAGGATAGAAGAAGCTACAATCTGCCAAAATATATAAACAAAATCAAGAGTTATGGAAACAAACACAGAACTTCCAATTACATACTTAATTGGGAATCCAATCTAAGACTCAAAAAAGAAGGCCCTCTCCACCTGGCCAAAAGAAATGGATTTTTAAAATATAAAGTAGAAAAAAATTATTTAGCAGAAAAAAATTCTCCATGCGAACCACTACAAAATGTTATTTTTAATGCCTCTTTAAATGAACCCACCAACAAACAATGCCAAAATCCAGAATACTTAAAACAATTATCATTAGAAATAATTAATAACATTCCTAAAAATGCAATAACTATTTATACCGATGGTAGCAGAGACGAGCTAGGACACACTGGCAGTGGCTGTCTCATCAAAACCACAAATGGCATTGAGAAAATGAACAGAAGAAACCCAGATTTTTGCTCAGTCTTCAGATCAGAACTTATAGCCATCTATGAAGCCTTAAAATCCATCAGAAATACTAATTATCAAGATATCTGGATTCTTACTGATAGTAGAAGTGCCATACAACACTTGAGTCACACAGGGGAACTCAGAGACAAAGTAAGCAGGAACATAATTGGCTATCTCCAAAAACTTTCAAAAACTTCAAATATTCACCTTCAATGGATACCCTCACATGTTGGAATTGAAGGCAATGAAGCTGCTGATGTGCTAGCGAAAAAAGGCACAAAAGAACCCTTGCCACAGAAAAATAAACTTACTTTTAAAGAAATAGAGACAGTAGCCAAAACAAAAATAAACAAGAACTGGAGGATCCCACCTAAGCACAGTTGGTACAGTGGAGTGAACCCAGGAGGAGCTCTGAACATCAGAAATAGACAGCATCAAACAACACTAACAAGATTTAGAACAGGCCATCTCAAGCCATTGAAGATAGAAAATAATAACAAAATCTACCCCACTTGCCCAAAATGTAGCTTGGCACCTGCAGCTCCAGAACACATTTTGGCTTGCATTAGATGCACTAAACAGGACCTTTGGGAGAGGCCGCTGCTCATCATAAAACAGCTCGAGGAGCATGAACTCATGGAATTCGTGTAATCTTTACACAAGGGGATAAGAAACAACAACAACAACACAAGATAAATTGGGTAGACCTAGATCATGACACGTAACGGCCGAAACTGTGCTGGAGTTTATTTTATCCTATTATATCCTTATATTTATTTATATGTTAAATATATAAAACAAACCTCTTATGCTCAAATCAATTACAAATATATAAATTTTCAAAATATGCTTAATGATATTATATAATACAGTATAGGTTTGCTGTTCTGACTCATTCTTTAAATTATACTTTATTTTCAAAATCAGCTAAACATACTTTATTATTATTTTATATCTTCTCTCAAAGTAACTCTAATATGCATATAATGGTATATATATGCTGCAATGAATAAAAAATGAAATGGTAGTTAATGGCTCATCAGTGGTTAACCCTCCCAGTGGTTTCTCCAAATGAATATACAGATGGTTCTACTACTGGATTAGAGTGATTTTCCTATATACCCAGCATTCGCTATTAAATACAGTAAATTAGCTTTTTGAAAGAACTATGGACCTTTTCTCTTCTAGAACTCTCTGTAGAAATGTTTCCAAAAAATTGAGGATTTTATGCATTGTTCTCTCTCTCTCTCTCTTTTGCGCAAAATTGTATTATTAATTATTAAGAAAAAGGCATCATCTAATTGTGCAACTAAAATATGATGCTCATTGCATTATTTGTCCTAATAAATATCAGCGGAACGTTGCTTTTTAAATTATTCCATAATTGGCCAATTACTTCTCTAGATTGAAAAATAGAAATTAACCACTTCTTTTATAAATCAGGAAAAGGTATTTGACAAATTCTGGAATATTTAATAATCAACTATTAGTTATTTTTTGCCGAAATATGGAACAAGCAATCATCAATTTTCAGTCGCACGATCAACAGATGCCATTTTCTTAATATATCACCACATCCCAATACAATTTCACTTTTACATTATTTTTCATAATTTCAATATTTTTATATTTTTCCACAAGTACGTTACGATTTTTAGTGGATATTTTTTATTTTAGCAAAATATTTTCCCATAACTTTATAACATTGAAGTCAGTTGAGTTCAGAAATAGGGTGTGATTGTCATAGCTCCTAAAGAAAACAAATCAATGGATATTTTAAAACAATGCAGACGACCTATCGACCAACTCAACAGCAGATTTCTCGATGGCCAGATTCATAAAGCCAGGTTAGTTGTTCGTCGAAAAGAAATAAATCAGCTTTCCAATATATTCGGACATCAAGACTTTGAAATAATGCAAATTGCATAGCAAAATGAGATAGGAAATTTTAATTCTAAAAAGCAAAATTCAATTTGAATAATTAATATAAATGAAAATAATTCAATTTTCTCTAAAAAGAGATTCTGAATAATTTTTTGAACGACTTCTGTATAATGTTAAAATCTCTTATCGAGACCAGATCAATTGAAAATCGAAGATGTATTTGGAAGAATCCAATGTAAATATGGACAGTATGTTCGAACAAAAATGCATATGACGTCAGAATATAGAAATCAAAAATTATCACTTTAATTCTGGATATGTCGCCACTTTGAAATATTGATTTGTAACTTTGTGAATTCAAAATATATATAATTGGATATTAAAATATAACTATCTTCCTGTAAAAATTATAAATAATTAGAAACAAGAGATAGAAAAAGTGACGCAAAATTGTCAACCCACACAACAAGATAATATAATAGACTATATAAAAGTAAATAGTAAACACACAATAGAATGAATAGATATTTATAGAGCCTATACATAAAAATATTTCATAAATATAAATCCTGTGAACATATTAAAAAAGTATCTTAAGTCTGTATTCTCTAAAGAATATTTTATTCGTCTTCATTTACGTATGGAGATATGCGCATGATTTATTTAATTGATGTATTTCCAAAAATAAAATATTTCTCTATTTTTCGAAGCATTCTATATATCTATTTCTAAAGGAAATATAATTGTTAATTTCCAAAAGTAAAAGAATTAGTCTATTATTCGAAGTATTGTATCCATGTATATATGAAAGTTTGTACAATATTTTATATCTGAAAGTATTGTATTTCTCTATATTTGAAAGTATTGTATATTTGGTTTTATCTGGAAGCATTGTGTTTTTTCTTATCTGAGAATATTGTATTTGTCATATTTGAAAATATTATATTTGTTTATATCTGAGAGTATTGTATTTGTTCACATATGAAAGTATTGTATTTGTTCACATCTGAAAGTATTGAAATTGTTCATATATGAAAATATTGTATTTGTTTATATCCGAAAGTATCGTATTTGTTTATATCTGAAAATATTGTATTTGTTTACATCTGATAGTATTGTATTTGTTTATATGTGAAAGTATTCGTAATTGTTCATATCTGAAAATATTGTATTTGTTTATATCTGAAAGTATCGAAATTGTTTTTATATGAAAATATTTTATTTGTTTCCATCTGAAAGTATTGCATTTGTTCATATCTGAAAGTATTGCATTTGTTCAAATCTGAAAGTATTGTAATTGTTCATATATGAAAATATTGTATTTGTTTATATCTGAAAGTATCGTAATTGTTCATATCTGAAAATATTGTATTTGTTTATATCTGAAAGTATCGTAATTGTTCATATATGAAAATATTGTATTTGTTTGCATCTGAAAGTATTGTATTCGTTTACATCTGAAAGTATTGTATTTGTTCATATTTGAAAGTATTGTAAATGTTCATATATGAAAATAATGTATTTGTTTGTATCTGAAAATATTGTATTTGTTTACATCTGAAAGTATTGTGTCTGTTTATATCTGAAAATATTGTATTTGCTTACATCTGATAGCATTGTATTTGTTTACGTTTGAAAGTGTTGTAATTTTCATATCTAGTGGTTGAGTGTTGTTTATATCTGAAAGTAATGTATTTGTCTATATATAATTTTTTTGTCTATTTATACAAGTAATGCATTTATATATTTCTGTAGATATTGTAATTATCTGATTCTGAAATCTTTTTCCGTTTATTTCTGGAGGTATGTATTCATAGAGAGAGAGAGAGAGATCTCTGAACATAATACATTTACATGTATACTTCTTAGGTATTGTATATATCATTTCAGTATTTGCTATTATATATTTGCTATTATACTGGAATGATAGTTTGCTTATCTTTTTCTGAAAATATTGTACAATATATATTTTTTCAGGAGAAAAAAAAGAGGAAGTATTGTATTTGCTATTTTAATGCAAGGTATTTTGTTTATCTACTTCTAAAGGTTACGTATTCATTTATTTCTGAAGAAGTATATATAATGTATTTGTATATTCACATATTTAAAAATAATAATAATACATATCTAAGAGTATTGATATATTTCTAAGAGTATTTTGTATCTGTCTATTTCTGAAAGTATCATTATACTTCTTAACACTTTCTACCTTGTTTGATTACAATCATTTTTCTAAATTATATAACTTCTATTAAATTCTTTCTTCCATATTATATATTCATATTCTCTTTCTTTTTATCATTAATTATAAATTTCAAATTAAAATAAAAAAGTATTAAAAATATTAAATGTTTATTTATCAAAGATTGTGCATGTAATTTATTGATATTCCCTTTTTTCTCTCTTAAACCTTTAAAAATATTATATATCACTTTATTAGTATTTGTATATATAAGCTATTATATTTGTTTTGTAAATATTCAAATAGGTAAATAAAAACATTGGTTTAAATAACGAATTCAGTATTATTTTGTGTATAAACGAATATTTTGATCTTTCACCACTTATTTTATTTTAATCTTTTAATTTTTAATTCTCTCAAGAGAGAATCTTATAAGAGACTAAAATTCTTCAAAAATGGATTTGGGTGAAAACATATTTTCTATTCATATTTTAACATACTGTCAGACCACATCTTTAAATCCTGAAAATTTGCCCCTAGGCTCAGTTAGATAACAATGATTGTTCATTAAATATCAGACTTCAATGTGAATTTCTATCCGCGTGTATGTTAAATATAAATATATGCAGAAATTTAATGAACAAAAGGTGGAAATAAAACCTTTCACAAATAAAAATAAAGACTATATGAAAAGATAAAAGTGTAAAATAATCAGAGGAAATCTGTTAAATAACAGAAAGTAAGATAAAGCAAGCAAACGAATGAAAATACAAGAAATTGGTAAAATAATAAATAATTTAGGGCTGAAAATATATTTCCAAAAAGTTGAAAATAATCAATTTATAAAAAAAAAAGTTTGAAATAAATTCGAAAAAATTTCTAATCTTCATAGTAAAAAATAATTACTATTGCCTCCAGGTTTAATTGAATATAAATAAATGTTCAGACATCTAATAAAATAGAACCTCAAAATGATAGCATTATAATCGTGAGTGAGAAAGTAGAAACTGTTTCATTCAGTGCAAATATTATTGCATTCGCCATTACTCTTCATATTTTTCACCCTCCATACGTCATCCATTCATATATATAGACCATCACTCTTCATATATTCAACCTTTTCATACGTCATCCAAAAGTTCGAAATATTAAATTATTTCTCTTTGAAATTAAAAATGATTTTTCATAAATAAAAATAAACTTATGCGGTTAAACTGGTTGTATAGCTTTATTATTGCATTTGTTTATATAAACAGAAAATAATAAAATATATTCATAAAAGACATATTAGCCAAATAATGGATTCAAAATGTTTTATGAAAAGGCTTACATTAGACAACCATTGATTCTTCAATCTGCTTATGTGACCAAGAAGATCACAACCCTGAGCATATTTTAATCCGGTGCCCACTTGTTGCTGATTTGAGAGTACAATATCAAATGAACAGTTCTAGTTTAAGCCAAATGGTTTCCAGTAAAGAAGAATATAGAAAATTTAACAAGTTTTGTAGACTCTATCTCAAATGCCGTGGACTTGAATTACATTAAGAATTGAAATTTCTAGTTTTAATTAGTATATTTGTGCAACTGGTTTAGTGGTTGTAATTATAAATATATATTGGACTTTTGATGATATGTATGTAAATAATATTTGTTTATTGTATAATTTATTGTTCTAAAATGTAAATTTGAATAACTTTCACTCTCTCTCTCTCTCTCTCTCTAAAACTATAAATAATTTGTATATATATATTTAATAACTATGTACATAAAATGGTTTTAACATTTACATGCAAATATCCACATAGGATATAGCGTGTGTTTTGTAATAAATAAATAAATAAAGACAAAATAAAAAATGCACACTTTTAGCAACCATTATAAAATATATGTTTATGGATATAAATAAAAGCGACAAAGGAAGACATTATAATTATTAAACTTTATTTTTTATGAAGTTACTCGCTATAAAGCTTCAAAGCATTTTTAATTTCACATTGAGTTATATTCAATATGTAATGAATTTCTATACAGTCTCATTTTAGTTTTGTTTATATTTTAATTGTTTATTGTTGGCTATATATTTATATAGAGAGATATTGAGATCTCTGAAAGCAATATTTTTCACGCAAACTTTTTTTTCTTTTATATTCAATAAATGCATCTTCTTATATAGAAGTTTTTATTTTTCAGCTAGGAATACCTTTTTGAGTCATGAGTCAACGGAATGGGTGTGCTGGTTCCAAATACTGGTTTTAAATGGCACCAAATACATATATTTGAAGGTAGAGGTGTCTTTTTTAGAACATATGTATGCAAGAATATTTACTTCACGGCCTATATATGTGGCATCATTTTATCCGCGCTCTGAATAGTTGTATGAGGTTAAATGCAATAAACTGATTGGCTCTTTTGGCAATTGTAACAAATTATTCCATACAAAGCAATGTAAAACGCGCCATCTATAATTAACAAATGAAGACATATAGAGACGCAAATGTTTCCTTCACAAATAAAAGAAAATATTCATCTGTCTTTACTGCGATGAAAAATAATTGAGAGGTTTGGCCCATCAGTGGTGAACCCTCCCAGCGGTTTCATCAATTTAATCCACCAGACCGCTTCTTTATAGCTCTAATACTGTTTTGGATCATTCTGCCTTTATATTCTAAACTGAAAGGTGGAATATCAGAAATGTTATTTAGACACACTATGGACATTAGCCTTTAGGACAGTAATGTTACATTTAAATATTTGCATCGAGCAATACTCTTCAGCAAACAAAAAGGACAAGTTAAGCATTATTTAATACAAAGCAATATCGCGCCATCTATATATATAACAAATGAAGACATTAAGACGCGAATGTTTCTTTTCACAAATAAATAAAACTCTACTGTCCTAAATGCAATAAAAATTATTTTATGAATATAATATTCCCCATCTTGATATTTTTATATTTCTAACCAACAATATCAGGTATTTCAAATGTTTTATTTGTTTTTGGACTAATTTTTGTCGTTTCATTTTTAAATTCTTTTCCTCAATTTCTACATGTGATGGTATTCTAATTTTGTTATTTAGTTTAAAGTAAAACTGTGGAAAATCTCAGAGCTGGCTGTATATATTTAGACCCATTCATAGACCAGATAATAATAATTTAGTTTATATATGCTAGCAGAAGGACCTGGCTTTGCCAAGCATATCCGCGGTGAAAGTTTGCCAAACGAATATTGAGTTATCAAATCTTGTTCATTATAATTGTATTATGCTCATTCTTATTAGTAATCGTGATTATAATAATAAACTTAGGACAGAACAACACTATCAGTATAGTAGTATCTAATTTACTCTTCAAAAATAATTAATAGATTTTGACATGAATCTAACATACTTGTTCTATGTGGTGCAAGGTGCTGTGGAATTATGAATTCTGTGTCACTGCAATGTTCCTACTGCGGTAAACTCCAGTAAAAGAGAAGATGCCATAATCTAAATCTACTCCGAGACCAAGGAGGCTGTGATTTCCTTCAAGATTAAGCAGGTCCAGCCCACATGTGAGTAATGTTCCTCCATAAGTAGCTTGAACAATTGGGATGGAGAACGTGGTTGGCAAAGTTATCTTGAACTGTGAGACATCTTCTAAGATATAATTTACTCTATATAAATGGAATTGATAGCAGCCAGGAAATGCTTAGATGATTTTTTAATCAAATGTTTACATTGTTCGACTGATCATTTGAAGAAATATATTTTTTGAAAAATAATGCAAAAATAGTGTCAAATTGAATTTAAATTAATTTTTATAGTAATACATTGATATTTGAAGGTAATAGTCAAATATCTCATTTAGTTAGGCTCAAAACCTTTTATTAAGGTATTGTGGTTTTTTCACCTATCCTAGTCCTCTACATAAAAAAAAAACAATAAATCTTTCTTTTAAAAATCAATATCCTCACAACAAAATTTCCATCAATATTTCGGCCATATAATTAGCCTAGCCACTTTGACAAATAAACATATCTTTGTCACTTTCTGAAGATTTCATGAATTCCTTGTGGTAATCGTGAATTAAAGGATTAGCCTGAAAACTGAATTTTTTTAAATTTTAAACCTTTTCTTTAGTAAACCTTTTGTCTATTCTGTAAAAATCATTCACTTGAAGATAACCTGGGCGTTGTATGAGCCATTTGGCTAGAATTATATATATGGGTTTCATCCTCTGTGGTAAATTATAATTTCGTAACTCATAACCTTAGCTACTATACAATCTACACACAATAGACTATTATTTATGTTATATGTGCATACAGTTATTACAAATAGCTTCACACAATCCTACAACCTTTTATTAGATGTGTATTGAGTGAATATTATTTATAAATGTGCCCTTCTAATAACTCGTTTTGTTTTTAGGTTTACTGCTCCTGATCTTCCCCTCAAAGTGAAAGTGCAGCTCCAGAAGAGGAAGTTTGCCTGACTGCGGTAATACAAAACTTACCTTTTATCATTCCAACTTCCTCAATGGTGTGCTTGAAATTGACGATTTTGAAAGGAATCTCACAATTGCCAGATTTTGATTTAGTCATGTATTCTATGCTAATAATAAAAATTTAGAAAATATCTAAACTCGAGAGAAATACCTCAAATTACTAAAGTTTTTACTTTTCTGATGAGTCTAGATATAATTTCACATTTTATCAATAGATTTTTGAAGGATTCACTTTCCACAATTATATGAAAGAATGGGGAAAATTATGAAGACAAGGCAAGATTAACATTATTGAAATATCTTTAGTATTACTTTAGCTTTGAATCCCCATATTAATTCATGAGAATGTGAAATTTTAAAATATCCTTTTGAATTTGATGACCACATAACACTGGTATAATATTTTTTGTGTAAGTTATACATCAAACCATGGCAAAAATACAAGCTGTTGTTGTGGCCCTTTGACTTATATGGCCCCAAAAATCGCTTTGAAGAATCCTTATTATTTTGGCGTCATTTGGTGGACCTTGTGCGCTACGCTTCAGGTTACACCTCTACTTTTCATATTGAGGGCAAAGGTACAAAAATACCTGTTACACTGTGCAGCAGTATTGTGATGACTGTGGAAATGTGATGCAAATATTACCAAGTTCAAAGAGCCCATTCATCGCTCGAACTGCTATCAATGGATAATGTTGGAATCCCATGTGATGACCAGGAAGGGAGTGCAGGGGGAGTCAGTAGGATAGGATGCATAGAAACTCTCCTTTTTGAGGGTGTGGTCTCCACTCTGGAAGGGCGTGGGTGGGAGCCCTCCAGGAGGGGGGTGGGGTTGTATACCACCTCTCTCGCGACTCCCTTCCTGGACAGATAGCGCCTGAAGCCTCTTTGTGAAAATTCTATGCTGATAATTTGTCTATAATTACGATTCCACGGTTCCTAAAAATAAATTTAGCCCCATAGCCTCAGAGGACTAGTCTGTGGCCTCCCCCTTGAACCCATAGATCCTTTGCCCTGGCTTGTGACCTTTCCTTGGGCCCTATTGATTCGGTGGACTGGGATGTGTGCTGACTCTAAGCTGGCCATGATTTCCATCAACAGCATGCCAACTGCTTGCTCTACTTTATCTTGTGGTATCCCAACATTTACGATGGGACTCTGAATAAATATACCTAATGAAGTACTGAACAAATTTGAGTGTTAAACCTTTTTTGTTGATTTAATTTTATCCCTATATAAATTAAACTAATTTTAGAGGTTCCAATTGATTCCAGATTGGACAGTAAGTCCTGAACCCTTTATTTTTGTTAAAAATTGGAAGGCAAACTAGATTTAAATAATTTTAGTTTTATTCTAGTTTTCCTTTTAATTTTTATTTAAAAAAGGGTTTTCAGGGCTTATGGTCCAACCTGTATATTTCATATAAATATAAATGAATATCTTCAACCTTCTTATATTTTTTCAGCGTTTCCAAACACTTTTATTTTTAACCCCTCTTTCCAGATATTTTAAATTTTCTTAATTAATTTTTATTTTATTATTATTATTTTTTGAGTATGGAGTACACGCTCCACGCTCTTTAAAATATCAGTCCACTCAGAATTTAAATACAAAGTAAACACAGTTGCAAATATTCAATTAAAAAGGCATATATTATATCTAAATATTTGCCTTTTTAATTAAATATTTATTTATGGATTACTCTATTTTTAAACCAATAGCAAATATATTTATATAAAAAGAGCGTACCCCGATAAGTTAAAGAAAAAAATGTTTTTTTTTTTTCAAACAGATCTAGGTAGGTTTTTTATATAAATATATTGAATTTTGAATGCTTTTTGACACAAAATAGAAAATAGAGTTTTCCTAAAGAGGGCAAGTGGCTGAAACGTTTAAAATAAAATATGAAAAGATTGAAGATATTGATTTATGATTTTAATTATTTATTCAGCTACACAAATAGATTCTCCATAATATACATATTGGTGACAATTCCTTAACCTTTGTGTATGTGAATCTTGTGACCCGTGTAATTCTGAAGTAGTCTTTCCCAATTTCTACGTTACATTTTGGTGGTAGATACTGGGTAGGTGAGAGAAAACAAACTGAAGATCGCCGAGAAAACCTTGGGCCATGGCTGCGATGATCTACATTTTCAGAGACTGGCCCCAGGATATCACCGTCGTGTCAAAGCCAAGAGTTTTCTCCAAGATGACTATGTCCCTATAGCCTTTCGTAGGTGTACAGCATCGTTGATCTAAACAACCTGGTTCTCCTCCTTGTTAGTTTCATTTCTACAAGTCTACAAGATGAAAAAAGTCTCGTCCGGCCACCAGACCTGCTGGCTTCCTTGCGCCGTATCAAGTCTGGTGTCAGAGTCTTTCCTTAAAATGTTCGTGTTATAGGATGCTCAACGCGTACTGCGCTCCTGGAGCCTCTGCTTGCCTCTACTACAGGTCACCAACTACCGGGTGGTGCACGAGGTAAAAAAGGTCGTCCTGCGAATTTCAACAACAACCTCACACACATCCACAGCGAGTTCGCGGGAAGGAATCTGGATTCAGCTTTTCCCACAAATATATTCTTCAAAACTGGGGGCGTGCTGGGATATTCCCTTTATTTAGTGTCGCCTCTTCTTAATCTCCTCAGCCGATCTACGTCTCAATAACCTTTCGGGACACTACATGCCACGACATCCTGAACAATCTCCCTCGAGGTGTGCCAACTATGCGATTGATCGCTGATAAACAGCTTATGGAGTTGCCGCGACCTTTAACCTTTAACCCGCGACCTGATGTTATTCCCACACGCGGACAACAAGAAGCAGAGGCAGGGCTAGATGTTAACACCGAGAGTGTTCGGGAACAGCCCAAGGGACAGAGGTAGAGGCCATGACACAAACTTGGATGCTTATCCCCGAGACATGGAGGGAGAGACTGTGTGAGACAGCAGCCGTATGTCGATGGCCACACCCTAGAACCATCTGCTGCTGACCCCCTGCCAAAATCTGTCCTGTTTACTGGGGTTGTCTATAAAGAGTCCCTGGGGAAGGGGGTTCCCCCATCTGGGCTTTAGCATTTTCTTCCTCTCTGTCCCTGCCACCAGCTGACCGAACACTCTTTGGTTCTTTATTTTGACGTCGACATTTTAGTGTTACATACAAATATGGGTTTACAGGTATTATTAATAAGAGGGTGGTAGCAAATAGAAACAGTGTACATTTTAATAGAAGGTAGGATATTTTAAGGCATCGGCTCTAACTAATTGGGAGATATGTGACATATACTAAAAGTGTCATTATTATACAGTTTTAAAATATACGATATATATATATACAATAGTGAAGCGGTCTGAGGATTAAAATGGCGAAAATGCCGGGAGTGTTCACCACTGATGAGCCATATATGCCCTTCTTCTCTCAATTTTTATTTTATGAAGTTTATAAAAGCTGTATATAAATATCGTTTAATTATTTTTATTTAAAATCACCACATATAGAGCTTTAAAATATTTACAAATTCAATTATTTTCTGTTATTTTTTTACAATTTCCTTACGAATATTAGAAAGTTTATATTGAAGAACGTTCTCAGGACTTCCTATTGTATTCAGCTGAAAGCAGATTTAGAGTGTAATATCATAGCGGTAAACAATTAGAGCTCTTAAAGGAATAAATCAATGGATATTTTCAAACAATGCAGACGACCTATCGACCAACTCAGCAGCCGATTTCTCGAAGGCCAAAATTACAAAGCCAGGTTAGTTGGTCGCTGATAAAAAGTGAATCATCTTTCCAATATATTTGGATATCAAGACCTTGAAATAATGCAAATTTCACCGCCAAAAAGGACTAGAAATATTAATAGCAATATAAAAATTCAATCTTAAATATTCATATAAATCTAGGCAAAATAATATTTGAAGAATCCAATTGAAGCCTTCAAATAATATTCTTCAACAACTTTTAGTAATTTTAAAACCTCTTAACAAACCCAGATCAATTGAAAACGGAGAATGTTTTTGGAAGAATCCAATGTAGAAATGGACTTTTTGATTTATCAAAAATATTAATAACGTCAACCTATAAATATCAAATTATCAGTTTCATTATGGAAATGTCGCCACTTTGGGATATTACTTTGTAATTATATAAATATATTTATCTCTTTTTTCGTTTTTTTATAAAGGTTTCTGGAATAATTGTAAACAATTGGAATATCAAGAGAGACAAAATACGGCACAATATTGTCCACAACAAGAAAATATAATAAAATATTGAAAAGTAAATATCATATACACAATACAAAGGAATAAATATTATAAATACTATACATCAATATATTCCATAAACCCTATTAATATATAAATATGCGCATTTTCTGAATTATTGTAATCTATTTCCGAAAATATTGTATTGTATATATCTATGTTTTATAAAATAATTATAAATTTCTGTTTCTGAAAGTGAAGAGTATTTGTCTATATTTGAAAGTATTGTAATTGTGTATTTCTGAAAGCATTGCATTTGTTTATACATTAAAGTATTGTATTTGTCGACATATGGAAAAATTTTATTTTTCTATACCTGAAATTATTGCATTTGTTTTATATCTTAAAGTATTGTATTTGTCTATGCCTGAAAGTTTTGTTTTTGTCTATATCAGGAAAATTGTATTTTTGTTATTTAATGGAGCCTTATATATTTTTCTTGTTTGAGTATTTTTAATCTATTTTTGTTGAAGCATTGTATATTTCTATTTCTTCAAATATTGAATTTATCAAATTCATATTGTATTTGTCTATTTCTGAATGTATTTAGCCGTGTTTTTCTGAAAATATTGTATATATCTATTAATGGAAGTGTGGTATTTGTCTATATATAAAGTATTATTATTTTTCGATTTATGAGAGTAATTTGTTTATATATTTCTGAAAATATTGTATTTGTCGAATTCTGAAATCATTTTTTCTAATCCCGAAGGTTTTGTATTCATAGAGTGATTTCTCAGAAAGTATTGTATTTATATATTTTTATGAATGTATTGTATATATCCTTTCAGGAAGTACATTATATTTGCTATTATACTGAAAAGGTATTTTGTTTATCTATTTCTGAGAGTATTGTATATATCTTTTCTGGAGAGAGAAAGGAAGTATTGTATTTCATATTACATAAACTGAAGAAGTATTGTATTATTCTATTTCTAAAGTTTATGTATTTATTTATTTCTGAAAGAGAATATTGTATTTGTATATTTAACAAAACCAATGTAATAATCTACGTCTAAAAGTATTGATGTATTTCTGAGAGTATTTTGTAACTGTCAAATCTTTCTGAAAGTATTATTATCTACTTCTCAATTTACTACCTTGTTTGAATAAAATCTTGTTTTTGAAAATTAAGTAATTTCTGTTAAATACATTTTCCCATATTATATATTAATATTTTTTTCTTTAATATAATTATTTATATATTTTCTAATTCAAAATAAAATGTATTTTTAAATATTAAATGTAAATTGTTTCCAAAATTGGGTATATGATTTATTCAATTTCTCTCTTCTCTTTCCAACCTTTAAAATATTATGATTTTCTATTAGTATTTGTATATATTATACTTGGTTTTTTTTTGTATTTTTTATAAATGTAAATACACATTGGTTTAAATAAAAAGTTTAGTATTATTTTGTGTATAATCCAATATTTTGATCTTTCACTCCCTACATATTTAGTCCTTTCATTTTTGAATCTCTCAAGAGAATTTTATGAGAGTCTGAAATTCTTTGAGAATGGATTTGTGAACGAAAACAAATTTTGTATTCATATTTTAACATACTGTCAGACCACACTATAGAAACCTGAAAATTTGCACCTAGGCTCAATCAGATGACAATGATCGTTCATAAAATTTCAGACATCTATGCGGATTTCTATCATCGTGTGTGTTGAATATAAAAATATTCAGAAATTTAATGAACAAAAGATAGAAATAAAAACCTTCCACAAATAAATAATAAAGACTATATGAAAAGATAAAAGTGTAAAATAATCAGAGAAAACTGTTAAATAACATAAAGTAAGATGAAGCAAGCAAGCGAATGAAAATACAAGAAATTGGTGTAATACAAATAATTTATGACTGAAAATAAAAAATAAATAAATTGTAAAAGTAATCAATTTTATAAAAATAAAGGTATAAATAATTTAAAATATAATCCTTTTAGTTCAAAATAATTAATTTTGCCTTCGTTTTTAATTAATTATTAATAAATGTTCAAAGAGAGAGGCATCTAATAAAATAGAACCTCAAGATAATAGCATCATAATCGTGAGTAAGAAAGTAAAAACTAATTAATTTAGTACAAAGGTTAATGCATTAGTTTAAATTAAATATAAAAGAACAAAATAAATTAATAGAAAACATATTAGGAAAGTAATGAATTCAAAAATATTTTATTAAAAGGCTTAACTTAAAAGGTACGCTAAACATAAGAAATCCACACTTTCAGCTACCAATATGAAATAGATTCTTAGGGCTAAATATGAAAGTGACAAAGGAAGACATTATAAATATTGAACTTTATTTTATATTAAATTACTCGCTATCAAGCTTTAATACTTTTTTAATTTCAAATAGATTTTTATCTAATATTTGAAGAGTTTCTAAACAGCCTCATTTTAGTTTAATTTATATTTTATTTGTTTATTGTTGGCTATATATTTATAGGAATTGAGAGAGATATGAAAGCATTGTTTTTCACTCAAGCCTTTTTTCCTTTATATTCAATAAATGCATCTTCTTATATAAAAGTTTTTATATTTCAACTAAGAATGCTGTTTTGAGTCATGTGTCAACGGAAATGTGTGCTTCGGTTCCAATTTTTCCCAAATTGCACAAAATACATATATTTAAAGGGAGAGGTGTCTTTTTAGAATATATATGCTAGAATATTCCCTTGAAGGTCTATATTTGTGGTACCAGTTTTTTGTGGTGTGATTATTTGTATAAGGTCAAATGACAATAAACTGATTGGCTCTTTTGGCAATTGTAATATTATAACAAAAGAAACTTAACCCTGGAAGCTTCATTTATTTTATAAAATTATTTTATACAAAGCAATGTATAACTCGCCATCTATATATAACAAATGAAGACATTAAGAGACGCGAATGTTTCTTTTCACAAATAATAATCTTCGACTCTCCTTACTGCGATGGAAAAATATTGGGAGGGATTTTTTTGGCTCATCAGTGATGAAGCGTACTAGCGGGTTTGCCAATTTTTAATCTTCCAGACCGCTTCTTTAGAGATCTAATACTGTATTGGAGCAAGCTGCTTTTATATGCTACACTGAAGAGTAGGATTTTAGAAATGGTATTTAAGCAAAATATAGACGTAGGGTTTTAGAACAGTAGTTTTACATTTAAATATTTGAATCGAACAATGCTCTTCAGCAAACAATTAAGGACAAGGCTAGTTAGACATAAATTAATACAGAGCAAAACGCGCCATCTATATATAACAAATGAAGACATTAAGACGCAATGTTTCTTTTCACAGAAAAATAAATATTCTACTGTCCTTAATGTGAATAAAAATATTTTATGAATATTTTATTCCAACCTCTTGATATTATTATATTTCTCTACAAAAATATCAGTTATATTAAAGGTCTTTTTGTCTTTGGGCTAAAATATTTCGACATGTCATTTTTAATTTCTTTACCTCAATTTCTACATGTGATGATCTTCTATTTTTTTTTTCATTTAGTTTAATGTAAACTGTGGAAAATCAGAGCTGGCTTTATATCTATAGACCTGTTTAGAAAACGGATAATAATGATTTAATATATATATGTTAGCAGAAGGACCTGGCTTTGCCAAATTTATCCGCGGTGAAATTTTGCCAAACGAATAATGAGTTATAAAATCTTGTTCATTATTATTGTATTATGCTCATACTTATTATTAATCGTGGTTATAATAATAAACTCAGGACAAAACAATACTATCAGTATAGTAGTTTCTAATTTACGCTTTAGAAATAACTTAGAAACTTATGTTAAAATCTATTAAGTCTAACATAGTTGATCTATGTGGTTTAGTGTGCTGTGGAATTCCGGATTCTGGATCATTCCCCCACGTTCCTACTGCGGTGAAACTCCAGTAAAAGAGAAGATGCCATAATCTAAATATACTCCGAGACCAAAGAGACTGTGGTTTCCTATAAGACTCAGCACGTCTAGTCCACATGTGAGTAATGTTCCTCCATATCTAGCTGGCAAAATTGGGAAGGACAACGTAGGTGACAAAGTTATCTTGAACTGTGAGACATCTTTTAAAATATAATTCACCCTATGCGAATGGATCTGGCCGCAGCCAGGATATGCTTAGATACATTTTATCAAATGTTTGGTCGACTGATCATTCTGATCATTAAGGAAATATATATTTTTAATATATTGCCAATATATTTTCTAATCGAATTTATATGAACACTTTTACTGTAATATATTGACATGCAAAGATGAAAGTCAAATCTTAAAGTCAAAACTTATTACAAAGGTATTGTGGTTTTGTCACCTACCCTAGTACCCTATATAAAGAATGCAATAAATATATAGGTTTAGGTTTCATCTTATTTTTCGACAGAAGGAATGATCCTTCTTTCAAAAATCAATATCCTCACAACAAAATTTCCATCTATATTTCGGCCGTGGATATAGCCTAGACATTTCGACAAATTAACATATATTTGTCGCTTTCTGAAAATTTCATGAATTCCATGTCAATATGTGAAATAAAGGATTAGCCTGAAACCATTATCTCAGTCACCTCTTGTTTTCATTCTCTGTTTTTTAAACCCTTTCTTTGAAGATTTCTTTTTCAATTTTGCAAATTTTCATTCGGAGAGAACCTGGGCGTTACTTCAGCCATTTAGGTTGAATTATATATATGGGTTTATACTATATGGCAAATTATAATTTCGTATTTCTCATAAACTTTGCTACTATACAATTTACAAACGCAGTGGATTATTAAATATGCTATATGTGTACAAAACACAGTTAGTACAAATAGATTTAAACCATTTCACGACCCTTTTTAGATTTGTATTAATTTAATTTTATGTATAAACGTCTATTCTAATAACTCGCTTTGTTTTTAGGTTGGCTGCTCCTGATCTTCTCTTCGAAAGTGAAAGTTAGCTCCAGAAGAGGAAGTTTGCCTAACAGCGGTAATACAGAATTTACATCTTTTCATTTCAACAAGATCAATGGTGTGATTCAAAATGACGATTTTCAAAGGAGTAACATAATTGCTAGAGTTGGGTTCAGTCAAATATTCCGTGCTAATGATAAAAATTCAGAAGAAATCTAAACAGAGAGAGAAATACTTTAAATTACCAAATTTTTCCTTTTCTTTTGGAGCTAGTTTTAATTTTGCATTTTAGCAATGAATTTTTGAAAGGATTCAATTTCCTCCATTATATAAATGAATGGAAAAAAATGTGGAGACAAGGCAAGGTTTTACACCATTCAAATACTTTATGGATTACATTATCTTAAAATCCACAGCACATCATTCACAAGGATGTGAAATTGTAAAATATCCTTTTGAATTTGATGACCACATAACACTGGTATAATATTGCTTATGTAAGTTATACATCGAACCATGGCAAAAATACAAGCTGTTGTTGTGGCCCTTTGACTTATATGGCCCCAAAAATCGTTCTGAAGAATCCTTATTATTTTGGCGCCATTTGGTGAACCTTGTGCGCTACCCTTCAGGTTAGACCTCTGCTTCTCATATTGAGAGAAAAGGTACAAAAATACCAATTACACTGTGCAGCAGTATTTTCATGACTGTGGAAATGTATTGCAAATATTACCAAGTTCAAAGAGCCCATTTTAGCTTGAACTGCTATCAATGGATAATGTAGGAATCCTATATGATGACCAGGAAGGGAGAGCAGGGGGAGTCAGTAGAATAGAATTTTCAGAAACTCTCCTTTTTGAGGGTGTGGACTCCACTCTGGAGGGGCGTGGGTGGGAGCCCTCCAGGAGGGGGGTGGGGTTGTATACCACCTCTCTCGCGACTCCCTTCCTGGACAGATAGCGCCTGAAGCCTCTTTGTGAAAATTCTATGCTGATAATTCGTCTATAATTACGATTCCACGGTCCTTAAAGAGAAAGTTAGCCCCATAGCCTCAGAGGACCCGTCTGTGGCCTCCCACTTGAACCCTTAGATCCTTTGGCCTGGCTTATGACCTTTCCCTGGGCCCTATTGATTCGGTGGTCTGGGATGTGTGCTGACTCTAAGCTGGCTATGATTTCCATCAACAGCATGCCAACTGCTTGCTCTACTTTATCTTGTGGTATCCCAACATTTACGATGGGACTCTGAATAAATATACCTAATGAAGTACTGAACAAATTTGAGTGTTAAGCCTTTTTTGTTGATTTAATTCTATCCCTATATAAATTAAACTAATTTTAGAGGTTCCAATTGATTCCAGATTGGCCAGTAAATCCCGAACCTTTTATTTTTTTAAAAATTCGAAGGCAAACTAGATTTAAATAATTTTAGTTTTTAATCTAGTTTGCCTTTTAATTTTTAATAAAAAAAAAAGGTTTTCAGGGCTTATGGTCCAACCTGTATATTCCATTTAAATATAAATGAATATCTTCAACCTTTTTATATTTTTCCAGCGTTTCTAACCACTTTTTTATATTTTACCCCTCTTTCCAGGTATTTTAAATTTTGTTCATTAATTTTGAATTCATTTTTTATCATTCATTGAGTATGGAGTACACGCTCCACGTCTTTAAAATATCAGTCCACTCATAATTTGAATACAAAGTAAACACAGTTGCAAATATTTAATTAAAAAGGCATATATTAGATCAAAATATTTGCCTTTTTAATTGAATATTTATTCATGGATTACTCTATTTTCAAAACAATAGCTGATATATTTATATAAAAAGAGCATACCTCGATATGTTAAAGAAAAAAAAAACATTTTTTTCTTTAACAAATCTAGGTAGGCTGTTTTTATATAAATATATAAAATTTTGATCGCTTTTTGACACAAAATAGCAAATAGAGTTTTCCTAAAGAGGGCAAGTGGCTGAAACGTTGAAAAATAAAATATAAAAAGATTGAAGATATTGATTTATGATTTTAATTATATTACTCAGCTACACAAATAAATTTTCCATAATATATGTATTGGTGACAATTAATCAATCTTTGTGTTTTGAATCTTATGTTCCATGTAATTCCGAAGTTTTCTTTCCTAATTTCTACGTTACAATTTGGTGGTAGATACTGGGTAATTTAGGGAAAACAAACTGAAGATCGCCGATGAAACCTTGGGCCATGGCTGCTATGATCTACATTTTCAGAGACTGGGTCCAGGATTTCACCGACGTGTCAAAGCCAAGAGTTTCCTCCAAGATGACCATGTCCCTATAGCCTTTCGTTGGTGTACAGCATCATTGATCTGAACAACCTGATTCCGCTCCTTGTTAGTTTTATTTCTACAAGTCTGCAAGATGACAAAAGTCTCGACCGGGCACCAGACCTGCTGGCTTCTTCGAGCGGTCTCAATTCAGGTATCAGAGTCTTCCCTGAAAATGTTCGTGTTATAAGATGCTCAACGCGTAATGCTCTCCTGGTGCCTCTGCTAGCGTCTACTAGAGGTCACCAACTACCGGGTGTTGCACGAGGTATAAAACGTCGTCCTGCGAATTTCAACAACGATCCTCACACACATCCACAGCCAGTTCGCGGGAAGGAATCTGGATTCAGCTTTTCCTACAAATATATTCTTCAAAGCTGGGGGCGTGATTGTACATTCCCTTTATTCTTGTCGCCCCACTTAATCTCCTCAGCCGTCCTACGCCTCAATAACCTTTCGGGACACTACATGCCACGACATCCTGAAAAATCTGCCTCGAGGTGTGCCAACTATGCGATAGATCGCTGATAACCTTTACAAGATGCTTTCGTCCCACAAGGTTTATCGGGGGATCATCTGGCCGTTCTCATCGGTTTCTACTTAAAAAGAAGATCACTTAATCCGCCTCTTGTAATGAAGAGATTTTAACCAATCGATCTCCCTGTATCTATCTTATCTATTATTTAACTTTTCTATCGATGTTATTCTGTGGAATAAAATGATTAAAAAAACAATTTATTTATAATTCTTATTTTGGTTGCAATTTATTTATATTAGTCATCACACAATTAATTATCATATTTAAAAACTATTTTTTTTAAAATATTTTTTCAATAAAATGGATATTTTATTAATGTCTTCTTTGAACCCTTTTAAATATTAGTTTAACTATATAGAGATAGAATTAATTCAATAACACTTATTAAAATGTGAATTTATTATCATTATTATTTCAATTTCATTTGATCCCCAATACACCCTTGATATAGGGGTATGTTATTCCTTTTTGTTCTAGATCTCCAATATACTTTTGATATTGGAGTTTGTTATTCCTTCTTGTTAAAGATCCCCAATATACCCTTGATATAGGGGGTTGTTATTCCTTTTTGTTTTAGATCTCCAATATAATCTTGATATTGGAGTTTGTTATTTCTTTTTGGTCTAAATCTCCAATATGAACTTGATATTGGGGTTTGTTATTCCATTTTGTTTTAGATCTCCAATATAACCTTGATATTGGGGTTTGTTATTCCCCTTTGGTCCAGATCTCCAATATGCTCTTTATATTGGGGTTTGTTATTCCTTTTTGAAATTTATCTCCAATGTACTCTTTGTGTTGGTGTTTGTTGATCCTTTTTGGACCAGATCTCCAATATAACCTTGATATTGGAGTTTGCTATTCCTTTTTGTTAAAGATCCCCAATATTCCCTTGATATTGGGGGTTGTTATTCCTTTTTGTTCTAGATCTCCAATATAAACTTGTAATTGGGGATTTTTATTCCTTTTTGTTCTAGATCCCCAAAAAAACCATTGATATTCGGGTTTGTTATTCCTTTTTGGTCTAAATATCCAATATAAACTCGATTTTGGGGTTTGTTATTCCTTTTTCTTCTAGATCTCCAATATACTCTTGATATTGGAGTTTGTTATTCCTTTTTGATCTAGATCTCCATTATACTCTTTATGTAGGTATTTGTTAATCCTTTTTGGGCCAGATTCCAATATAATCTTGATATTGGAGATTGTTATTCCTTTTTGTTCTAGATCTCCAATAAAATATTGATATTGGAGTTTGTTTTTTCCTTTTTGGTCTAGATCTCTAATATGAACTTGATATTGGGGATTGTTATTCCTTTTTGTTCTAGATCCCCAATAAACCCTTGATATTGGGGTTTGTTATTCCTATTTGGTCTAGATCTCCAATACAATCTTGATATTGAAGTTTGTTATTCCTTTTTGTTCTAGATTTCCAATATACTCTTGATATTGGAGTTTGTTATTCCTTTTTGGTCCAGATCTCCAATAAACCCTTGATATTGGGGTTTGTTATTCCTTTTTGGTCCAGATCTCCAATACGATCTTGATATTGGAGTTTGTTATTCCTTTTTGTTCTAGATCTCCTATATATTCTTGATATTGGAGTTTGTTATTCCTTTTTGCTCTAGATCTCCAATATACTCTTGATATTGGAGTTAATTCTTTTTTATTAAGGTGAATGTTTTTCAGAATATATTTCTGAATTTCTTCCTTTTCAAACAACAAATATCTTTCATCTACTATCTCGCTTTCTTTCTTGCTCGGTCTTCTATCCATTTGTGTCGCTAGTAATGATGATAATTTCACATTTTTTTACAGAGACAGGGAGTAATTTTAAATTTAATTTTTTTATAATTATATTTGTTCAGTACTAAATCTCTTTTCAATGATTCAGAGTCTCAACAACCAATGTAGGGTATACCTCGATATAAGTTAGAGCTGGCACTTGGCATGTTGTTGTTTCAATGGCTGGCTGAAGGGTTGGCCACTGACTGGGCTACTGGATCGCGGGGCTCGGGTTAGGTCATAGGCTGGGTCATTGGGTCTATGTGGTTCAGGGAATGGCCACTGACTGGTCCACTGGATGGGGCTATGGGGCTGACTTGGTTTGATAATCCCATCTTCCCGAATAAAATACATTTTCACCTCTAGAAATATAATTGAACCACTATTTGTTGGCACACAATCACAGGGAATAATGTCTCTTGTTTAAACCTTTGTGAATATTACATTATTCTGCTAAAGATATATTTATGTAATTGCTAAAACCCCTTTCACTAACCAATTGTAAAATATAATTCCTCAAGATAATAAAGAACCTTGTTGAAAATAATAACCTAGATATGAGCTCATTTTACTGTTAAAGAATTTTCATGTATAATAGATATCGTGATTTTTACTGATTGTCAACTGTTTCAAGCTACGAAACTGACATTTACTAAGTTTAAGTCCAATGAGAGAAAATGAAATGGTTATTTTCATTTGAAAATAAAATTATAATTAATATCATCTACTAAGAGTTTATTTATTTATGGTAGTTTACCTTTAAAGCATGCCAAGATTTCATCTAATATAAAATGTTTAAGTTGGGGATTTAAAAGGTAAATTACACAAATACCATCTGTAATGAGGTGGTTCAAATTTGTTCTCTATACTTGAACTATTCCAAAATCATCTTCTATCAAAGTTGTTTGCCAAGTTGGCATTATAATTTCAATAATTGTAATATCATCTGCTTTGAGATGGTTGTTCAATGTTAATTTATAGTTTAATATACCAAGATCATCTGATTTGAGGTGGTCGCCATATTTGAATTAAATAGAAATCATCTGCTTTGAGATGGTTGCTTACTGGTAATTTACAGTTGATTTATACTAAGATCATCTGCTATGAGGTGGTCAACTTAGTCATATTCCATTATTGAGTCACTTCAAGACCATCTGAAGAACTGTTACTTTGTTCAAAACAACATGTTATCCACAATAAGCGATCTATTCACTAAAATTGATTTTTAGTATTAACAGAGAGTTAGTACTAATCACCTTTTATAAATATAATTCAATCAATTATTTTTTTTAATCAAGAGAATATAGTTGTATACAATATTTTTCAAATAATTTTATATTACAAAAACTTCTCACAGTCTTGAAATATCTCTCATTAACCCCCAAACTGAATGATTTATTTAAATTAACGAATTTGAAGAAAATATGAACTTTCACTAATTTGAAGCCTATTTATCAATTAAACGAGTTCTTACTTTCAAATTATCAACTAGCAATTCATTAATTTCGTTCACCTTTAAATGGACTGAATATAATTTCCTAAAAAAAAAAAATCTAAATGCCTATCATCAATTATATTTTGAATAATTTTGTGAAATATTTCATTCTTTAGAATAATATTTTGATATAATTTTCAGTTTCAATAAATATTCATTAATATATATCGGCAAACATACCATGTCAATCTAATTTATTTCTGTTATATTTCAACACCTGTAAGTTACTTCCTCTCACCACTACTTTCAACTAATCTTCTCTTGTGTGTTTTATAGAAGTTTTAGCCAGTCTGCTCCAAATTATATCTGTTGCTTCCTTTCAATCCTACAAAATAAGAAAATTCTGAAATTCGCATTCAATAAATAATTTTCAAATTCAACTCTTTTGTTAACTGGTTATTATAAATTCCATTCATCATTGGGAGAAATAAAGTAAAACATAGATGTCATCCCATCTTACTATAATACTCACAATACACTTTGTATATATTTGAACATTTTGAAGATTTGATAACAGGAAAAGTAGCCTTCCACCCACACACATTTTAAATCAATATATATATTTTTTTTCAAATCGGTTTCCATTATGGCCATATAATACCTTAAGAAACCTTTTACCAGATGACCGCCTTTTTGTTAAATTCTTAGGATTTCATAGTCGACTTATAAATACCAAAAAAACTAAATCAGCTCTGAAATGACAATGGCCTTACCATCAAACCATGAATTCCAGATGAAGCGTTTTGAATTTGACAAAGCTGTTGTGCTGTCGGTTTGTCACGAGCAAATCTGCTAGTTTGAAGAGACAGTCAAATGAGTTTACAATTTTTATGTCAATATCAATAGGTGATATAGCTAATTAATTTTTATAAAAATATCTTCTTGACAAATATATTATCAATATATGAAATTATTAATGTATCCAAATTAAATTAAGGTGATGTGAAATATTCTAAATATAAATGGCCAAGGTAGTTATTTATCAAGGGTTCTTAATGTTGAGCATGTTATTGCTATCTCTGCCATGGAATTAGGAACTTTGTATTTGACCATGGACCATGTGACCAAAGGAGGAAATCTCATTTTAAACAATGTATTCTACGAATGGAGATTTTACAATGTATTTTTTTCCTGAAAATTGGCAACATAAATTCACCTGTTCAAACATATTTGGTCTTATTCAAACACTTTTATTACTATTTTTGTTGTTATGTTATGAAATTGAAGCTATCTATGTACTGATTAGGGCTCTAGCGCCCAAGCCATGGTATAAAGGTAGACATTCTGTCTAAATTTGCCAAAACTGATTTTGTGGCTCATTATTCATCACAACCATTACGTTTTATATTGGGTGAAAAACTAAATGCAATGTTCTAATGAATATTTGAAGGGAGAGCTTATTATAATTACATATTTTGATATTATAACATACACAATCATAGACAAACTTGAGGATCTTGTACCTTTTAGCATGTATATCGGGATTCAGACAATAACTCTGAAAGATATTACAGTCACCTTTATTGGTGACACACGAAATAACCAAAAGGAAACAAATTTGCCTCTTTCTCCAAAAAAAAGGACGGATGATAGGCGATTTCTCAAGACTTTTAACTTCCTTAACTTTTGCCCATAGGTGAATTTTATTGCACTTATTTGAGTTATTGACCTGTGACCTTAATGAACAACAATATACACACCATGCACAAAACAGATACGATGAACAATACACATTCAACACCACACATACAACATTCACACATATCGACTACATATATTTACATTAACTTTAATGGGTATTTTTACCCTTTCAAATATAAATGAAGAATCTGATACGTTTCTATTAATTGTTAAATATTAATGGTGAAAATTATTTTGTAAGAAATCGCACTATATATATATAAAGATAAATAAAAGATACACTATTTTTAAGCTACTATAATTATTTTATTCTATTTACAATTCTTACACTCGTACACATTCTATTGCACGTATCTCGTTGTTTACAAGATGAATATAAATAATACAGAGTAATAATATATCACAGATCATTCCTCCTTCCTTATATTGTTCATAGTTGGAGAAAACCGGCAAGGAGGGCATCGAGGTCGGGTAGATCTCCTAGGCGGAGGTGACGTGGAAATTTGAGGGTCTTGTTCCAGTCGGTGAGGTCCTGCTCCAGCGTTGTCCAAGGTCCAATCAGAATCTTCAGCATATTTGGTATCTGAACCTGTCCTCATCTGATTGACATGCACTTTAAATGTGCCTTTTAGGTTCTTTACTAGATAAACATTGTAACCTAGTCGTCGTATCACCTGGGCCTTGAACCATTTGCGCCTATTTTGTATTACTCTTGTAAACAGCACTTTATCTCCAACTTGAAAATGTCGCCTTCCACACTCATTTCTCCCAAAAGTCTTCTGGATAAATTCAGAGTTCAAGCAATTTACAAATGTTCTAGGCACATAACTTAGGAGACGTTCTACAGGAGGCTTATCTAAAGAGGTAGGCGTATTTCTATAATTAAACAGAACATTTTGTAAAATACAGTCCATATTTGAGTTTGGAGATTCTTCTAACGACTTTTCCAGAGATTTTTTTATTATTCTTACCGAAACTTCAGCAATTCCGTTAGACGAGGGATTATATGCTGGCGATGTTAAGTGGTATACATTATTTTTCCGTAAGAACTCCTTAAATTCAATCGAATTGAAGGGGGGGCCATTGTCAGACACTAAGCATTGCGGTAATCCATACCTGGCGAAACACTCCCGTAGAAGCTTAATATTTTCTTGCGAAGTAGTACCTCTAACTGGGAATACTTCAATCCAATTTGAATTTGCATCTACTACTAATAAATAACAATCACCTCTGAAATAGAAATGGTCAACATGAACTCGCTGCCATGGTTGGTTAGTCCTGGGCCAAGGTGTGTTCTCAGCAGGAGGAGCTGTCTGATGATGCATACAGGGAGAACATTCCTTCACAAACTCTTCAATTTGACTATCCATTTTCGGCCACCAAACCGAAGATCTGGCTAGAGATTTCATGCGATTGAATCCTATATGACTTTGATGAAGTAACTTCAACATTTGATCTTGACAGGTTCTTGGAATCACTGCCCTAGAATCAACAAAAATGCATCCCTGCAGTACAGAAAAATATTCCAATTTTGAAAGGAATGGTTTCATTGTTTCATCCTTTTTTGCTAACTGAGGGTCTTCTAATAAATATTCCTTGAGCTTATTTAAAACCGGATCTTTATTGGTTTCTTCTTCAATAATGAGGTGGTCCAATGGAGTTACATTTAAAAATGATATATCATGTGTCACCAAATCAATGTTGTCTTCCCTTGAATTTATTTCCTCAAGTGGAAGTCTTGAAAATGCATCCGCACAGAGCATGGTATCTTTATTTGTATATCTAATATCGAAATCGAAATTTGACAACTCTAAAGCCCACCTATGCAAGCGATTTGCAATTAAAGGCGGAAGAAGTATTTTGTTTCCAAAAACAGTCGTTAAAGCTTTATGATCACTCTTTAACACAAATTTTCTCCCAAACAAGTATTGTCTCAGTTTGGAAGTTGCAAACACAATAGCAAGTGCTTCTTTCTCAGTCTGAGAGTATTTGACTTCTGCACTTGACAATGTTCTGGAAACAAAGGTGATTGGCTTCTCTTCCCCTTCCACAATATGACACAAGACCCCACTTATGCCATAGGCAGATGCATCGCAGGTTAAAGTTAATGGAAGCTTCATTGAATAGTGAATAAGCGCCTGGGAATTTAATAGAGTTAACTTCAAATTCAGAAATGCCTTTTCGCATTGGCTAGACCATTTCCAACGATTGTCCTTCTTTAGGAGTTGATAAAGAGGACCAGCCAAGGTTGACATATTAGGTATGTATTTTGAATAGAAGCTCAACATCCCTAGAAAACTCTTCAATGATGTTTTGTCGAAAGGCTTTTTACACCTTTCTAATGCTTCCAATTTCTTTGAATCTGGTCTAACACCATCTTCATTTATAATATGACCTAGAAAACAAATGTCTTTTTTTTAAAAATAAGCATTTTTCTTTATTAAGGGTGAAATTTAGCTCTTTCAATTTATCGAAGATCATTTTTAGAATTCTGTAATGTTCTTGTTCATCTTTAGAACCAATGAAAATATCATCTAAGTATATCACCGTGTTGGGAACATCATGAAAAAGGCTGTCCATACACCTCTGGAAAATGGCTGAAGCTGGACTGATGCCAAAAGGCAATCTATTATATCGGTAAAGTCCTCTATGGGTAGATACCACTAGCAGATTTTTTTTGATGCTTCATCCATTTCAATTTGATGATATGCGGAGGAGAGATTCAATTTGGTAAAAATCTTGTTTCCTCCTAGATTTCCCAACATAGTTTCTATAGTAGGTAATGGATATTTCTCATCTTCAATGCAATTATTCAAAGTATTTTTAAAATCACCACACAAACGTAGTTCTCCATTTGACTTTATTACCGTTACTAAAGGCGTAGACCAATCACTAGCATTAACTTTTTCAATTATTTGACTTTTTTCAAGTCTGTCTAGTTCTTTGTCTATCTTCTCTTTAATGGAAAAGGGTACTGGTCTAAATTTAAAAAATTTGGGCTTTGCATTTGGCCTCAATGATATTGAACCTTTAATGCCCTGAATTGGTAAATCTTTATTTTCAAATACTCTCTTATATACTTCTAAAAACAGTTCTAAATTTGAAATTACATTTATATTATTACAGATATCAAAAATGCAATTGGGCCAATCAGCTTTTAAAATTCTTATCCAATTTCTGCCCAGTAACGGCGTTTGGTTATTAAACTGGCCTGTCACAATTAGGGGTAGTTTTTCCTGATAGTTTTTGTAACTAACATTTACCAAGCATTTTCCAAAAACTGGAATCAAATTTCCTGAAAAACTTTTCAAATGTCCACTGTATTTCTCTAGAGTGACATTTTTGAGATTTGTAAGAAAAAATTTCTTTGAAACTACAGACACGTCTGCACCAGTGTCAACCTCCATTATAGTGTCTGCATCTTCAATTTTAACGTTTACCATTATTTTTGGTGCGTTTTCTAATGTGTTGCACTGAATAGTATTCAATTTATTCTGATTGGGTTTCATTCCAGAATTTTGGGCCGATTTTTTATTCCAACATACTGGAGCAATGTGCCCTTTCTTATTGCAAATATAACATTGAGCATTTTTAAATTTGCATAACTTCGTATCGTGGTTAGACTTTCCACAAATTTTGCAAGGATTATTGTATTTACATGGATATTTAAAATTTTTAGATCTGGCTTTCAACTTATCAATATCATGACCAGGATTTTTCATCAAATTTACTTGTGACTTCGCTGCCTCTACAGAATTTGCAATATTTATTGCACTATCAAACGTTAAAAATGGTTCACTTAGCAGCCTTTTAAGCGTAGCTTCATCGAAGCAACCACTTACAAATTGATCACACAAATTTTCATTTATGTCAGTAAATTTGCACTTGTCTGCCTGAGATTTAAGCCTCAAAACAAATTTTCCCACAGGCTCATTTTCTTTTTGTACAATCTTGTGAAATAAATATCTTTCATAGTGCTTATTTTTTATTGGATATAAATGGTTGGTTAAAACCTCTACTAAATCTTTATATTTAAGGTCACTTGGCCTTCTGGGTACCAACAAATCGCGCAAAGTCTTATAAACATTAACATCAATAGACGTTAATAACACAGATACTTTGTCTGCTTCTAATGTTTTGTTCAATTTAAAACATTCTTCTAATTGTTCCAAATAACAATTTAGATCTTCACCCTCACGAAACCTTGGATAATTTAAATTAGTGGTGGCCATACTTACGTTAATTATTCGTCGCCATTTGATACGTTTCTATTAATTGTTAAATATTAATGGTGAAAATTATTTTGTAAGAAATCGCACTATATATATATATAAAGATAAATAAAAGATACACTATTTTTAAGCTACTATAATTATTTTATTCTATTTACAATTCTTACACTCGTACACATTCTATTGCACGTATCTCGTTGTTTACAAGATGAATATAAATAATACAGAGTAATAATATATCACAGATCAGAATCGAACAAGGAATACTTAGGCAGAATAATTAAAGTCCATATAGGAAACTGGAGAAAGGAGGACATTTAAAAAAAAAATAAGAATTCGCATTTATAATGTTTATAGGATTTCCCAAGGCTTATGAACCAAAGATCTTTTATTTTGAAAATATTGTAAAACCTGTCCATATAATAGTTATAGATAAGTAGTTTATAGAAGGAAAAATAAAGAAATGAATCTTTCTCTTCTGAATACAAAATCAACACCAGAATATTAATAAATACAATTCGTCTTTATATCAAAGAAGGAAGATCCTGAAAATCGAATATTTTGAATATTATAATATATTGATGAAAGTTTAATAATATTTTTGTAATTTTTAATGGATGATCAGTTTATAAACAATAAACCTTAACTTTAGCACACCACAGTTTATATAGGTTAAAAATGTGAACATGTGTCCAGGTTCTCAATGGGAACTACAATAACTTGGCCCCCTCAATACAAGCACTGCCAATTCCATACTTGGCCTTGTGCTACCTATAACACCATATTAAGCAGCAAGATTAACTAAGATTGTGTTAGCATTGCTACAAGAATACTCAGCTCTATTGAGCGGAAGAGTGGTTTTAAAATCACTAGTATTAAAGAATACTTTCAGAATTGATATGACTTTTAAAAACAGACAATTTCAAATTAATTTTCACCGGAAAATTCCCTTTTAACTTATAAACAAGATACATTGGGTAGACCTAGATCATGACACGTAACGGCCGAAACTGTGCTGGAGTTTATTTTATCCTATTATATCCTTATATTTATTTATATGTTAAATATATAAAACAAACCTCTTATGCTCAAATCAATTACAAATATATAAATTTTCAAAATATGCTTAATGATATTATATAATACAGTATAGGTTGGCTGTTCTGACTCATTCTTTAAATTATACTTTATTTTCAAAATCAGCTAAACATACTTTATTATTATTTTATATCTTCTCTCAAAGTAACTCTAATATGCATATAATGGTATATATATGCTGCAATGAATAAAAAATGAAATGGTAGTTAATGGCTCATCAGTGGTTAACCCTCCCAGTGGTTTCTCCAAATGAATATACAGATGGTTCTACTACTGGATTAGAGTGATTTTCCTATATACCCAGCATTCGCTATTAAATACAGTAAATTAGCTTTTTGAAAGAACTATGGACCTTTTCTCTTCTAGAACTCTCTGTAGAAATGTTTCCAAAAAATTGAGGATTTTATGCATTGTTCTCTCTCTCTCTCTCTTTTGCGCAAAATTGTATTATTAATTATTAAGAAAAAGGCATCATCTAATTGTGCAACTAAAATATGATGCTCATTGCATTATTTGTCCTAATAAATATCAGCGGAACGTTGCTTTTTAAATTATTCCATAATTGGCCAATTACTTCTCTAGATTGAAAAATAGAAATTAACCACTTCTTTTATAAATCAGGAAAAGGTATTTGACAAATTCTGGAATATTTAATAATCAACTATTAGTTATTTTTTGCCGAAATATGGAACAAGCAATCATCAATTTTCAGTCGCACGATCAACAGATGCCATTTTCTTAATATATCACCACATCGCAATACAATTTCACTTTTTACATTATTTTTCATAATTTCAATATTTTTATATTTTTTCCACAAGTACGTTACGATTTTTAGTGGATATTTTTTATTTTAGGAAAATATTTTCCCATAACTTTATAACATTGAAGTCAGTTGAGTTCAGAAATAGGGTGTGATTGTCATAGCTCCTAAAGAAAACAAATCAATGGATATTTTAAAACAATGCAGACGACCTATCGACCAACTCAGCAGCAGATTTCTCGATGGCCAGATTCATAAAGCCAGGTTAGTTGTTCGTCGAAAAGAAATAAATCAGCTTTCCAATATATTCGGACATCAAGACTTTGAAATAATGCAAATTGCATAGCAAAATGAGATAGGAAATTTTAATTCTAAAAAGCAAAATTCAATTTGAATAATTAATATAAATGAAAATAATTCAATTTTCTCTAAAAAGAGATTCTGAATAATTTTTTGAACGACTTCTGTATAATGTTAAAATCTCTTATCGAGACCAGATCAATTGAAAATCGAAGATGTATTTGGAAGAATCCAATGTAAATATGGACAGTATGTTCGAACAAAAATGCATATGACGTCAGAATATAGAAATCAAAAATTATCACTTTAATTCTGGATATGTCGCCACTTTGAAATATTGATTTGTAACTTTGTGAATTCAAAATATATATAATTGGATATTAAAATATAACTATCTTCCTGTAAAAATTATAAATAATTAGAAACAAGAGATAGAAAAAGTGACGCAAAATTGTCAACCCACACAACAAGATAATATAATAGACTATATAAAAGTAAATAGCAAACACACAATAGAATGAATAGATATTTATAGAGCCTATACATAAAAATATTTCATAAATATAAATCCTGTGAACATATTAAAAAAGTATCTTAAGTCTGTATTCTCTAAAGAATATTTTATTCGTCTTCATTTACGTATGGAGATATGCGCATGATTTATTTAATTGATGTATTTCCAAAAATAAAATATTTCTCTATTTTTCGAAGCATTCTATATATCTATTTCTAAAGGAAATATAATTGTTAATTTCCAAAAGTAAAAGAATTAGTCTATTATTCGAAGTATTGTATCCATGTATATATGAAAGTTTGTACAATATTTTATATCTGAAAGTATTGTATTTCTCTATATTTGAAAGTATTGTATATTTGGTTTTATCTGAAAGCATTGTGTTTTTTCTTATCTGAGAATATTGTATTTGTCATATTTGAAAATATTATATTTGTTTATATCTGAGAGTATTGTATTTGTTCACATATGAAAGTATTGTATTTGTTCACATCTGAAAGTATTGAAATTGTTCATATATGAAAATATTGTATTTGTTTATATCCGAAAGTATCGTATTTGTTTATATCTGAAAATATTGTATTTGTTTACATCTGATAGTATTGTATTTGTTTATATGTGAAAGTATTCGTAATTGTTCATATCTGAAAATATTGTATTTGTTTATATCTGAAAGTATCGAAATTGTTTTTATATGAAAATATTTTATTTGTTTCCATCTGAAAGTATTGCATTTGTTCATATCTGAAAGTATTGCATTTGTTCAAATCTGAAAGTATTGTAATTGTTCATATATGAAAATATTGTATTTGTTTATATCTGAAAGTATCGTAATTGTTCATATCTGAAAATATTGTATTTGTTTATATCTGAAAGTATCGTAATTGTTCATAAATGAAAATATTGTATTTGTTTACATCTGAAAGTATTGTATTCGTTTACATCTGAAAGTATTGTATTTGTTCATATTTGAAAGTATTGTAAATGTTCATATATGAAAATAATGTATTTGTTTGTATCTGAAAATATCGTATTTGTTTACATCTGAAAGTATTGTGTCTGTTTATATCTGAAAATATTGTATTTGCTTACATCTGATAGCATTGTATTTGTTTACGTTTGAAAGTGTTGTAATTTTCATATCTAGTGGTTGAGTGTTGTTTATATCTGAAAGTAATGTATTTGTCTATATATAAAATTTTTGTATATTTATACAAGTAATGCATTTATATATTTCTGTAGATATTGTAATTATCTGATTCTGAAATCTTTTTCCGTTTATTTCTGGAGGTATGTATTCATAGAGAGAGAGAGAGAGATCTCTGAACATAATACATTTACATGTATACTTCTTAGGTATTGTATATATCATTTCAGTATTTGCTATTATATATTTGCTATTATACTGGAATGATAGTTTGCTTATCTTTTTCTGAAAATATTGTACAATATATATTTTTTCAGGAGAAAAAAAAGAGGAAGTATTGTATTTGCTATTTTAATGCAAGGTATTTTGTTTATCTACTTCTAAAGGTTACGTATTCATTTATTTCTGAAGAAGTATATATAATGTATTTGTATATTCACATATTTAAAAATAATAATAATACATATCTAAGAGTATTGATATATTTCTAAGAGTATTTTGTATCTGTCTATTTCTGAAAGTATCATTATACTTCTTAACACTTTCTACCTTGTTTGATTACAATTATTTTTCTAAATTATATAACTTCTATTAAATTCTTTCTTCCATATTATATATTCATATTCTCTTTCTTTTTATCATTAATTATAAATTTCAAATTAAAATAAAAAAGTATTAAAAAATATTAAATGTTTATTTATCAAAGATTGTGCATGTAATTTATTGATATTCCCTTTTTTCTCTCTTAAACCTTTAAAAATATTATATATCACTTTATTAGTATTTGTATATATAAGCTATTATATTTGTTTTGTAAATATTCAAATAGGTAAATAAAAACATTGGTTTAAATAACGAATTCAGTATTATTTTGTGTATAAACGAATATTTTGATCTTTCACCACTTATTTTATTTTAATCTTTTAATTTTTAATTCTCTCGAGAGAGAATCTTATAAGAGACTAAAATTCTTCAAAAATGGATTTGGGTGAAAACATATTTTCTATTCATATTTTAACATACTGTCAGACCACATCTTTAAATCCTGAAAATTTGCCCCTAGGCTCAGTTAGATAACAATGATTGTTCATTAAATATCAGACTTCAATGTGAATTTCTATCCGCGTGTATGTTAAATATAAATATATGCAGAAATTTAATGAACAAAAGGTGGAAATAAAACCTTTCACAAATAAAAATAAATAATATATGAAAAGATAAAAGTGTAAAATAATCAGAGGAAACCTGTTAAATAACAGAAAGTAAGATAAAGCAAGCAAACGGATGAAAATACAAGAAATTGGTAAAATAATAAATAATTTAGGGCTGAAAATATATTTCCAAAAAGTTGAAAATAATCAATTTATAAAAAAAAAAAGTTTGAAATAAATTCGAAAAAATTTCTAATCTTCATAGTAAAAAATAATTACTATTGCCTCCAGGTTTAATTGAATATAAATAAATGTTCAGACATCTAATAAAATAGAACCTCAAAATGATAGCATTATAATCGTGAGTGAGAAAGTAGAAACTGTTTCATTCAGTGCAAATATTATTGCATTCGCCATTACTCTTCATATTTTCACCCTCCATACGTCATCCATTCATATATATAGACCATCACTCTTCATATATTCAACCTTTTCATACGTCATCCAAAAGTTCGAAATATTAAATTATTTCTCTTTGAAATTAAAAATGATTTTTCATAAATAAAAATAAACTTATGCGGTTAAACTGGTTGTATAGCTTTATTATTGCATTTGTTTATATAAACAGAAAATAATAAAATATATTCATAAAAGACATATTAGCCAAATAATGGATTCAAAATGTTTTATGAAAAGGCTTACATTAGACAACCATTGATTCTTCAATCTGCTTATGTGACCAAGAAGATCACAACCCTGAGCATATTTTAATCCGGTGCCCACTTGTTGCTGATTTGAGAGTACAATATCAAATGAACAGTTCTAGTTTAAGCCAAATGGTTTCCAGTAAAGAAGAATATAGAAAATTTAACAAGTTTTGTAGACTCTATCTCAAATGCCGTGGACTTGAATTACATTAAGAATTGAAATTTCTAGTTTTAATTAGTATATTTGTGCAACTGGTTTAGTGGTTGTAATTATAAATATATATTGGACTTTTGATGATATGTATGTAAATAATCTTTGTTTATTGTATAATTTATTGTTCTAAAATGTAAATTTGAATAACTTTCACTCTCCCTCTCTCTCTCTCTCTCTCTCTCTCTAAAACTATAAATAATTTGTATATATATATTTAATAACTATGTACATAAAATGGTTTGAACATTTACATGCAAATATCCACATAGGATATAGTGTGTGTTTTGTAATAAATAAATAAATAAAGACAAAATAAAAAATGCACACTTTTAGCAACCATTATAAAATATATGTTTATGGATATAAATAAAAGCGACAAAGGAAGACATTATAATTATTAAACTTTATTTTTTATGAAGTTACTCGCTATAAAGCTTCAAAGCATTTTTAATTTCACATTGAGTTATATTCAATATGTAATGAATTTCTATACAGTCTCATTTTAGTTTTGTTTATATTTTAATTGTTTATTGTTGGCTATATATTTATATAGAGAGATATTGAGATCTCTGAAAGCATTATTTTTCACACAAACTTTTTTTCCTTTTATATTCAATAAATGCATCTTCTTATATAGAAGTTTTTATTTTTTAGCTAGGAATACCTTTTTGAGTTATGAGTCAACGGAATGGGTGTGCTGGTTTCAAAGGTTTTTAAATGGCACCTAATACATATATTTAAAGGTAGAGGTGTCTTTTTTTAGAACATATGTATGCAAGAAAATTTACTTCACGGCCTATATATGTGGCATCATTTTATTCGCGTTCTGATATGTTATATAAGGTCAAATAACAATAAATTGATCGACTCTTTTGACAAATGTAACAAATTATTCCATACAAAGCAATGTAAAACGCGCCATCTATAATTAACAAATGAAGACATTTAGAGACGCAAATGTTTCTCTTCACAAATAAAAGAAAATATTCATCTGTCTTTACTGCGATGAAAAATAATTGAGAGGTTTGGCTCATCAGTGGTGAGCCCTCCCAGCGGTTTCATCAATTTAATCCACCAGACCGCTTCTTTATAGCTCTAATACTGTTTTGGATCATTCTGCCTTTATATTCTAGACTGAAAGGTGGAATATCAGAAATGTTATTTAGACAAACTATGGACATTAGCCTTTAGGACAGTAGAATTACATTTAAACATTTGCATCGAGCAATACTCTTCAGCAAATAAAAAGAACAAGTTAAGCATTATTTAATACAAAGCAATAACGCGCCATTTATATATAACAAATGAAGACATTAAGACGCGAATGTTTATTTTCACAAATAAATAAAAATCTATTGTCCTTAATGCAATAAAAATTATTTTATGAATATATTATTCCCCATCTTGATATTTTTATATTTCTAACCAACAATATCAGGAATTTCAAATGTTTTATTTGATTTTGGACTGAAATATTTGTCGTTTCATTTTTAAATTATTTTCCCCAAATTCTACGAGTATTGATTTTCTAATTTTGTTATTTAGTTTAAAGTAAAACTGTGGAAAATCTCAGAGCTGGCTTTATATCTATAGACCACGTTCATAGAACGGATAATAAAGAATCACTATATAAATGCTAGCAGAAGGAACTGACTTTGCCAAGCTTATCCGTGGTGAAAGTTTGTCATACGAATATTGAGTTATCAAATCTTCTTATTTATATTTGTATTACCCTCAATATAATTAGTAATCGTGATTATAATAATAAACTTAGGACAGCAGTAACACAGAACCATTATAGTAGTTTCTAATTTACTCTTTTCAGAAATAATTAATAGCTTTTATCACATAAGGTAACATAGTTGTTCTATGTGGTCTAGTGTACTGTGGAATTCTGGATTACTCCCATGTTCCTACTACGGTGAAACTCCAGTAAAAGAGAAGATGCCATAATCTAAATCTACACCGAGACCAAGGAGGCTGTGGTTTCCTTTAATACTCAACACGTCCAGCCCACAAGTGAGTAATTGTCATCCATAACTAGCTGGGATGATTGAGATGGACAATGTGGGTACCAAGTTATTTTGAACTGCGAGAAATCTTCTAAGATATAGGTTCCCTTATGTGAATGGATCTGGTCGCAGCCAGGATATGCTTAGGTGCATTTTATCAAATGTTTGATCGACTAATCATTTAAAGAATTCTATATTCTTAATAGTGGCAAAATATTTTGAAATCAAATTAATATGAAAAGTTTTATTGTAATATATTGATATGTAAAAGTAAAAGTCAAATATCACATGGAAATAAGCTAAAAGCTTATTACTAAGGTATTGTGGTTTTGTGATAAACCTGAGTCCTCTACTTATATAAAACAATGAATAAATAGTTTTAGGTTTCATCTTCCTTTTGATAGAAGGAGTGATCAATAAAAAAATCAATATCCTACAGCAAATTTTCCTCTATATTCCGGCCATATAAATAACACTTTGCAAAATAAACCTCTCTTTGTCACTTTCTGAAGATTTATTGAATCCTTTGTGAATATCGTGGAATCCCAAAACCAACTAGCAAATAGGCTGAAACCATTATCTCGGTCACTTCTTGCTTCCATTCCTCCATTTTTATATAGGTCCATTACATATATAATGTGCTAAGGCCCGTGGTAGAATCTTCAATCTAGGCCTGTGAAATGCTACACTTCAGTAGTATAATGCACCTGCGCATGATGCTGCCATTGTACACAACTTCATACTTACAGAAATTTGTGGCTGCTGCCCCACGTTCTCCTAGCTTTCACAATAGTAAGAGTCTGGTCAATGGTTACTGAGTCTTATCACCATACCCTAGTTACTACTGTCGATGAACTATGGTGTAATGTTGAGGATGTATGGGATGTTTCTCCATGTAAATTCCATATATTCTCTGTTTGAATCAATGCCCTTACATAAAGGTGTTGTTGCCGCCAAAATATTTCGTCTGGGAAACGATTTATTAGTTTGCATAGCTTCAAATTTCTTGTAATTTAATCATTTGTTAATCCAAAAATATTGAATTTTCCAATAAATATTTATTTTTTATTTGCATTACATCCTTGGGTAGCATATTAATTTTAATTTCTATATGTTCAATTAACGCCATATTTCTCAGAAATTACACTTATACTGGTAAATAGCGCTAAGAATATAATGGTGCTATTTTAGAAGTACGAAAAGAAAGAGAGATAATAGATTTCAAAATTTTCCTTGAAAAACTATTTCTTACTATTCGCGGCAAACATATTCACTTTGGAGAATACCAGGGCATTGCTTTACACATTGGGCTAGAATTATATATAGGGATTTTATCGTCTGGGAAAATTATAATTCCATAACCTTTGATCCTATACAAAATGATGGCAATAGATTTTTAATTATGCAAAATGTGTTTTCATTAGAAATTAATTCACACAATCCTATGACCCTTTATTAGATGTGTATTGAGTAAATTTTATCTATAAATGCCCCTTCTAGTAACTCGGTTTTTTCAGGTTGGCTGTCCTGACCTTTCCCCCATACAGCTTCGGAAGAGGAAGCTTTACTAACTGTGGTAATACAGAACTTATCTTTTATTATTCCAACTTCCTCAATAGTGTGCTTTATATTTACGATTTAGAAAGGATTATCACAATTTACAGAAATGGGTTTAGTCACATATTCCTAACTAATAGTAAAAATCTCGATGATATCTAAACCAAGTTAGAAGTACTTCAAACTACTAAAGGTTTTCTTTTCTTTTGGAGCTTGTTATAATTTTACATTTTGAAAATGAATTTTTGAGAGGATTCAATTTCCTCCATTATATGAAGGAATGGAAAAAAATATGAAAACAAGGCAAGGTTTTAAACATTTCAAATACTTTAGGGATTACATTATCTTTTAAAATCCACACCATTATTCACAAGGATGTGAAATTCTAAAATATCCTTTTGAATTTGATGGTCACATAACACTGATATAATATTGCTTGTGTAAGTTAAACATCAAACCAAGGCAAAATCTAATATGTTGTGGTGGCCCTTTTACTTATATGACCCAAAATCGTTCTGAAGAAGCCTTATTATTTTGGCGCCATTTGGTGGTCCTAGTGCGCTACCCTTCAGGTTACACCTCTACCTTTCATATTGAGGGCAAAGGTACAAAAATACCAAATACACTGTGCAGCAGTATTGTGATGACTGTGGAATTGTGGTGCAAATATTACCAAGTTCAAAGAGCCCATTCAGCTTGAACTGCTATCAATGGATAATGTTGGAATCCTATGTGATGACCAGGAAGGGAGAGCAGGGGGAGTCAGTAGAATAGAATTCTTAGAAACTCTCCTTTTTGAGGGTGTGGACTCCACTCTGGAGGGGCGTGGGTGGGAGCCCTCCAGGAGGGGGGTGGGGTTGTATACCACCTCTCTCGCGACTCCCTTCCTGGACAGATAGCGCCTGAAGCCTCTTTGTGAAAATTCTATGATGATAATTCGTCTATAATTACGATTCCACGGTCCTTAAAGAGAAAGTTAGCCCCATAGCCTCAGAGGACCCGTCTGTGGCCTCCCCCTTGAACCCATAGATCCTTTGGCCTGGCTTATGACCTTTCCCTGGGCCCTATTGATTCGGTGGTCTGGGATGTGTGCTGACTCTAAGCTGGCTATGATTTCCATCAACAGCATGCCAACTGCTTGCTCTACTTTATCTTGTGGTATCCCAACATTTACGATGGGACTCTGAATAAATATACCTAATGAAGTACTGAACAAATTTGAGTGTTAAGCCTTTTTTGTTGATTTAATTCTATCCCTATATAAATTAAACTAATTTTAGAGGTTCCAATTGATTCCAGATTGGCCAGTAAGTCCCGAACCTTTTATTTTTTTAAAAATTGGAAGGCAAACTAGATTTAATTAATTTTAGTTTTATTCTAGTTTGCCTTTTAATTTTTAATCAAAAAAAGGTTTTTCAGGGCTTATGGTCCAACCTGTATATTCCATTTAAATATAAATGAATATCTTCAACCTTTTTATATTTCTCCAGCGTTTCCAACCACTTTTATATTTTACCCCTCTTTCCAGGTATTTTAAATTTTGTTCATTAATTTTGAATTCATTTTTTATTATTCATCGAGTATGGAGTACACGCTCCACGCTCTTTAAAATATCAGTCCACTCATAATTTATATACAAAGTAAACACAGTTGCAAATATTTAATTAAAAAGGCATATATTAGATCAAAATATTTGCCTTTTTAATTGAATATTTATTTATGGATTACTCTATTTTCAAAACAATAACTGATATATTTATATGAAAAGAGCATACCTCGATATGTTAAAGAAAAAAAAACATTTTTTTCTTTAACAAATCTAGGTAGGCTGTTTTTATATAAATATATAAAATTTTGATCACTTTTTGACACAAAATAGCAAATAGAGTTTTCCTAAAGAGGGCAAGTGGCTGAAACGTTGAAAAATAAAATATAAAAAGATTGAAGATATTGATTTATGATTTTAATTATATTACTCAGCTACACAAATAAATTTTCCATAATATATGTATTGGTGACAATTACTTAACCTTTGTGTTTTGAATCTTATGTTCCATGTAATTCCGAAGTTTTCTTTCCTAATTTCTACGTTACAATTTGGTGGTAGATACTGGGTAGTTTAGGGAAAACAAACTGAAGATCGCCGAGAAAACCTTGGGCCATGGCTGCTATGATCTACATTTTCAGAGACTGGGTCCAGGATTTCACCGACGTGTCAAAGCCAAGAGTTTCCTCCAAGATGACCATGTCCCTATAGCCTTTCGTTGGTGTACAGCATCATTGATCTGAACAACCTGATTCCGCTCCTTGTTAGTTTTATTTCTACAAGTCTTCAAGAAGACAAAAGTCTCGACCGGGCACCAGACCTGCTGGCTTCTTCGCGCGGTCTCAATTCAGGTATCAGAGTCTTCCCTGAAAATGTTCGTGTTATAAGATGCACAACGCGTAATGCTCTCCTTGTGCCTCTGCTAGCGTCTACTAGAGGTCACCAACTACCGGGTGTTGCACGAGGTAAAAAACGTCGTCCTGCGAATTTCAACAACGATCCTCACACACATCCACAGCCAGTTCGCGGGAAGGAATCTGGATTCAGCTTTTCCTACAAATATATTCTTCAAAGCTGGGGGCGTGATTGTACATTCCCTTTATTCTTGTCGCCCCGCTTAATCTCCTCAGCCGTCCTACGCCTCAATAACCTTTCGGGACACTACATGCCACGACATCCTGAAAAATCTGCCTCGAGGTGTGCCAACTATGCGATAGATCGCTGATAACCTTTCCAAGATGCTTTCGTCCCACAAGGTTTTTAGGGGGATCATCTGGCCGTTCTCATCGGTTTCGACTTGAAAAGAAGATCACTTAATCCGCCTCTAGTAATGAAGAGATTTTAACCAATCTATCTCCCTGTATCTATCTTATCTATTATTTAACTTTTCTATCGATGTTATTCTGTGGAATAAAATGATTAAAAAAAACAATTTATTTATAATTCTTATTTTGGTTGCAATTTATTTATATTAGTCATTACACAATTAATTATCATATTTAAAAACTATTTCTTTAAAAATATTTTTTCAATAAAATGGATATTTTATTAATGTCTTCGTTGAACCCTTTTAAATATTAGTTTAACTATATAGAGATAGAATTAATTCAATAACACTTATTAAAATGTGAATTTATAATCATTATTATTTCAATTTCATTTGATCCCCAATACACTCTTGATATTGGGGTATGTTATCCTTTTTGTTCTAGATCTCCAATATACTTTTGATATTGGAGTTTGTTATTCCTTCTTGTTAAAGATCCCCAATATACCCTTGATATTGAGGGTTGTTATTCCTTTTTGTTTTAGATCTCCAATATAATCTTGATATTGGAGTTTGTTATTTCTTTTTGGTCTAAATCTCCAATATAAACTTGATATTGGGGTTTGTTATTCCATTTTGTTTTCTATCTCCAATATAACCTTGATATTGAGGTTTGTTATTCCCCTTTGGTCCAGATCTCCAATATGCTCTTTATATTGGGGTTTGTTATTCCTTTTTGAAATTTATCTCCAATATACTCTTTGTGTTGGTGTTTGTTGATCCTTTTTGGACCAGGTCTTCAATATAACCTTGATATTGGAGTTTGCTATTCCTTTTTGTTAAAGATCCCCAATATACTCTTGATATTGGGGGTTGTTATTCCTTTTTGTTCTAGATCTCCAATATAAACTTGATATTGGGGATTTTTATTCCTTTTTGTTCTAGATCCCCAATAAACCCTTGATATTCGGGTTTGTTATTCCTTTTTGGTCTAAATATCCAATATAAACTTGATTTTGGGGTTTGTTATTCCTTTTTCTTCTAGATCTCCAATATAACTTTGATATTGGGGTTGTTATATCTTTTTGGTCCAGATTTCCAATAAACTCTTGATATTGGAGTTTGTTATTCCTTTTTGATCTAGATCTCCAATATACTCTTTATGTAGGTATTTGTTAATCCTTTTTGGGCCAGATCTCCAATATAATCTTGATATTGGAGTTTGTTATTCCTTTTTGTTCTAGATCTCCAATAAAATATTGATATTGGAGTTTGTTTTTCCTTTTTGGTCTAGATCTCTAATATGAACTTGATATTGGGGATTGTTATTCCTTTTTGTTCTAGATCCCCAATAAACCCTTGATATTGGGGTTTGTTATTCCTATTTGGTCCAGATCTCCAATACAATCTTGATATTGAAGTTTGTTATTCCTTTTTGTTCTAGATTTCCAATATACTCTTGATATTGGAGTTTGTTATTCCTTTTTGGTCCAGATCTCCAATAAACCCTTGATATTGGGGTTTGTTATTCCTTTTTGGTCCAGATCTCCAATACAATCTTGATATTGGAGTTTGTTATTCCTTTTTGTTCTAGATCTCCAATATACTCTTGATATTGGAGTTTGTTATTCCTTTTTGCTCTAGATCTCCAATATACTCTTGATATTGGAGTTAATTATTTTTTATTAAGGTTAAATGTTTTTCAGAATATATTTCTGAATTTCTTCCTTTTCAAACAACAAATATCTTTCATCTACTCTCTTGCTTTCTTTCTTGCTCGGTCTTCTATTCATTTGTGTCGCTTGTAATGATGATAATTTCACATTTTTTTACAGACAGGGAGTAATTTTAAATTTAATTTTTTATAATTATATTTGTTCAGTACTAAATCTCTTTTCAATGATTCAGAGTCTCAACAACCAATGTAGGGTATACCTAGAGATAAGGTACAGCTGGCACTTGGCATGTTGTTGTTTCAATGGCTGGCTGAAGGGTTGGCCACTGACTGGGCTACTGGATCGCGGGGCTCGGGTTAGGTCATAGGCTGGGTCATTGGGTCTATGTGGTTCAGGGGATGGCCACAGACTGGTCCACTGGATGGGGCTATGGGGCTGACTTGGTTTGATAATCCCATCTTCCCGAATAAAATACATTTTCACCTCTAGAAATATAATTGAACCACTATTTGTTGGCAACAATCACAGGGAATAATGTCTCTTGTTTAAACCTTTGTGAATATTACATTATTCTGCTAAAGATATATTTATGTAATTGCTAAAACCCCTTTCACTAACCAATTGTAAAATATAATTCCTCAAGATAATAAAGAACCTTGTTGAAAATAATAACCTAGATATGAGCTCATTTTACTGTTAAAGAATTTTCATGTATAATAGATATCATGAATTTTACTGATTGTTAACTGTTTCAAGCTACGAAACTGACATTTACTAAGTTTAAGTCCAATGAGAGAAAATGAAATGTTTATTTTCATTTGAAAATAAAATTATAATTAATATCATCTACTAAGAGTTTATTTATTTATGGTAGTTTACCTTTAAAGCATGCCAAGATTTCATCTAAAATAAAATGTTTAAGTTGGGGATTTAAAAGGTAAATTACACAAATACCATCTGTAATGAGGTGGTTCTAATTTGTTCTCTATACTTGAACTATTCCAAAATCATCTTCTATCAAAGTTGTTTGCCAAGTTGGCATTATAATTTCAATAATTGTAATATCATCTGCTTTGAGATGGTTGTTCAATGTTAATTTATAGTTTAATATACCAAGATCATCTGATTTGAGGTGGTCGCCATATTTGAATTAAATAGAAATCATCTGCTTTGAGATGGTTGCTTACTGGTAATTTACAGTTGATTTATACTAAGATCATCTGCTATGAGGTGGTCAACTTAGTCATATTCCATTATTGAGTAACTTCAAGACCATCTGAAGAACTGTTACTTTGTTCAAAACAACATGTTATCCACAATAAGCGATCTATTCACTAAAATTGATTTTTAGTATTAACAGAGAGTTACTACTAATCACCTTTTATAAATATAATTCAATCAATTATTTTTTTTAATCAAGAGAATATAGTTGTATACAATATTTTTCAAATAATTTTATATTACAAAAACTTCTCACAGTCTTGAAATATCTCTCATTAACCCCCAAACTGAATGATTTATTTAAATTAACGAATTTGAAGAAAATATGAACTTTCACTAATTTGATGCCTATTTATCAATTAAACGAGTTCGTACTTTCAAATTATCAACTAGCAATTCATTAATTTCGTTCACCTTTAAATGGACTGAATATAATTTCCTAAAAAAAAAATTCTAAATGCCTATCATCAATTATATTTTGAATAATTTTGTGAAATATTTCATTCTTTAAAATAATATTTTGATATAATTTTCAGTTTCAATAAATATTCATTAATATATATCGGCAAACATACCATGTCAATCTAATTTATTTCTGTTATATTTCAACACCTGTAAGTTACTTCCTCTCACCACTACTTTCAACTAATCTTCTCTTGTGTGTTTTATAGAAGTTTTAGCCAGTCTGCTCCAAATTATATCTGTTGCTTCCTTTCAATCCTACAAAATAAGAAAATTCTGAAATTCGCATTCAATAAATAATTTTCAAATTCAACTCTTTTGTTAACTGGTTATTATAAATTCCATTCATCATTGGGAGAAATAAAGTAAAACATAGATGTCATCCCATCTTACTATAATACTCACAATACACTTTGTATATATTTGAACATTTTGAAGATTTGATAACAGGAAAAGTAGCCTTCCACCCACACACATTTTAAATCAATATATATATTTTTTTCAAATCGGTTTCCATTATGGCCATATAATACCCTAAGAAACCTTTTACTAGATGACCGCCTTTTTGTTAAATTCTTAGGATTTCATAGTCGACTTATAAATACCAAAAAAACTAAATCAGCTCTGAAATGACAATGGCCTTACCATCAAACCATGAATTCCAGATGAAGCGTTTTGAATTTGACAAAGCTGTTGTGCTGTCGGTTTGTCACGATCAAATCTGCTAGTTTGAAGAGACAGTCAAATGAGTTTACAATTTTTATGTCAATATCAATAGGTGATATAGCTAATTAATTTTTATAAAAATATCTTCTTGACAAATATATTATCAATATATGAAATTATTAATGTATCCAAATTAAATTAAGGTGATGTGAAATATTCTAAATATAAATGGCCAAGGTAGTTATTTATCAAGGGTTCTTAATGTTGAGCATGTTATTGCTATCTCTGCCATGGAATTAGGAACTTTGTATTTGACCATGGACCATGTGACCAAAGGAGGAAATCTCATTTTAAACAATGTATTCTACGAATGGAGATTTTACAATGTATTTTTTTTTCCTGAAAATTGGCAACATATATTCACCTGTTCAAACATATTTGGTCTTATTCAAACACTTTTATTACTATTTTTGTTGTTATGTTATGAAATTGAAGCTATCTATGTACTGATTAGGGCTCTAGCGCCCAAGCCATGGTATAAAGGTAGACATTCTGTCTAAATTTGCCAAAACTGATTTTGTGGCTCATTATTCATCACAACCATTACGTTTTATATTGGGTGAAAAACTAAATGCAATGTTCTAATGAATATTTGAAGGGAGAGCTTATTATAATTACATATTTTGATATTATAACATACACAATCATAGACAAACTTGAGGATCTTGTACCTTTTAGCATGTATATCGGGATTCAGACAATAACTGAAAGATATTACAGTCACCTTTATTGGTGACACACGAAATAACCAAAAGGAAACACATTTGCCTCTTTCTCCTTCACGAAAAAAAAGGAGGGATGATAAGCGATTTCTAAGAATTTAACTTCCTTAACCTTTTGCCCATAGGTAAATTTTATTGTACTTAATTGAGTTATTGACCTGTGACCTTGATGTAAAACAATATACACACCATGCACAAAACAGATACGATAAACAATACACATTAACACCACACATACAACATTAAAATATATCGACTACATTATTTTACATTAACTTTAATGGGTCTTTTTACCCTTTCAAATATAAATGAAGATTCGAACAAGGAATACTAAGCAAGAATAATTAAAGTCCATAGGAAACTGGAGAAAGGAAAACATTTTTTTAAAATAAGAATTCGCATTTATATTAATTGAATTTCCCAAAGCTTATGAACCAAAGATCCTTTATTTCGAAAATGTTTTAAAACCTGTCCATAAAATAGTTATAGATAAGTAGTTTATAGAAGGAAAAATAAATAAATGAATCTTTCTCTTCTGAATACAAAATCAACCCCAGAATTTTAATAAATACAATTCGTCTTTATTCAAAGAAGGAAGATCCTGAAAATCGAATATTTTGAATATTATAATATATTGATGAAAGTTTAATAATATTTTTGTATTTTTAAATGGATGATCAGTTTAAAAACAATAAACCTTAACTTTAACACACCACAGTTTATATAGGTTTGAAATGTGAACATGTGTCCAGGTTCTCAATGGGAACTACAATAACTTGGCCCCCTCAATACAAGCACTGCCAATTCCATACTTGGCCTTGTGCTACCTATAACACCATATTTAGCAGCAAGATTAACTAAGATTGTGTTAGCATTGCTACAAGAATACTTAGTTCTATTGAGCTGAAGAGTGGTTTTAAAATCACTTGTAATAAAGATTATTTTCAGAATTGATGACTTGTAAAAACAGACAATTTCAAATTGATATTCACCAGAAAATTCCCTTTTAACTTATAAACAAGATACATTGGGTAGACCTAGCCCATGACACGTAACAGCCGAAACTGCGCTGGAGTATATTTTATCCTATTATATCCTTCTATTTATATATATGTTAAATATATAAAACAAACCTCTTTTGCTCAAATCAATTAACAAATATATATTTCTTCAAAATATGCTTAATGGTATTATATAATACAGTATAGGTTTGCTGTTCTGACTCATTCTTTAAACTATACTTTATTTTCAAAATCAGCTGAACATACTTTATTATTCTTTTACATATCTTCTCCCAAAGTAACTCTAATATGTATATGATGGTATTATATGCTGCAATGAATAAAAAATTGAAATGGTACTTAAAGGCTCATCAGTGGTTAATCCTCCCAGTGGTTTCTCCAAATGAATATACAGATGGTTTTACTATTGGATAAGAGTGATTTTCCTATATACCCAGCATTCGCTATTAAATACAGTAAATTACCTTTTTGAAAAAACTATGGACATTTTCTCTTCTAGGACTCTCTGTAGAAATGTTTCCAAAAAATTGAGGATTTTATATATTGTGCTCTCTCTTCTCTCTCTCTCTCTCTTTTGCGTGAAATTGTATTATTAATTTATTAAGAAAAAGGCATCTCTAATCGTGCAACTAAAATTAGATGCTCATTGCATCATTTGTCCTAATAAATATCAGCGGAACGTTGATTTTTAAATTATTCCATAATTGGCCAATTATTTATCTTGTTTGAAAAATAGAAATCAACCACTTCTTTTATAAATAAGGAAAAAGTATTTGGCAAATTCTGGAATATTTAAAAATCAACTATTAATTATTTTTTTGCCGAAATATGGCACAAGCAATCATCAATTTTTAGTCGCACGATCTAGAGATGCTTTTTTCTTAATATCTCACCCCATCCCAATACAATTTCACTTTTACATTATATTTTTCATAATTTCAATATTTTTATATTTTTTCCACAAGTACGTTACGAATTTTAGTGGATATTTTTTATTTTAGCAAAATATTTTCCCATAACTTTATACCATTGAAGTCAGCTGAATTCAGAATTAGGGTGTGATTGTCATAGCTCCTGAAGAAAACAAATCAATGGATATTTTCAAACAATGCAGACGACCTATCGACCAACTCAGCAGCAGATTTCTCGATGGTCAAAATCATAAAGCCAGGTTAGTTGGTCGTCGATAGGAAGTAAATCAGCTTCCCAATATATTCGGCCATCAAGACTTTGAAATAATTCAAATTGCATAGCAAAATGAGATAGGAAATTTTAATTCCAAAAAGCAAAATCCAATTTGAATAATTAATATATATGAAAATAATTCAATTTTCTCTAAAAAGAGATTCTGAAAAATTTTTTGAACGACCTCAGTATAATTTCAAAATCTCTTATATCGAGACCTGATCAATTGAAAATCGAAGATGTATTTGGAAGAATCCAATGTAAAAATGGACAGTATGTTCGAACAAAAATGCATATGACGTCAGAATATAGAAATCAAATTATCACTTTAATTCTGGATATGTCGCCACTTTGGGATATTGATTTGAAACTTTGTGAATTCAAAATATGAATAATTGGATATTAAAATATAACTCTCTTCCTGTAAAAATTATAAATAATTAGAAACAAGAGATAGAAAAGGCGACGCAATATTGTCCACACACACAACAAGATAATATAAATAAAATAGACAATAAAAAGTAAATAGCAAAAACACAATAGAATTAATAGATATTTATAGAGCCCGTACATCAACATATTCCATAAATATAAATCCTGTGAACATATAAAAAATAATCCTAAGTCTGTATTCTCTAAAGAATATTTTATTCATCTTCATTTACGTATGGAGATATGTGCATGATTTCTCTAATTAATGTATTTCCAAAAATGAAATATTTCTCGAAGCATTCTATATATCTATTTCTAAAGGAAATATAATTGTTTTTTCCAAAAGTAAAAGATTTTGTATATTATTTGAAGTATTGTATCCATGTATATATGAAAGTTTGTACAATATTTTATATCTGAAAGTATTGTATTTGTTCTTATTTGAAAGTATTGTATTTGTTCATATCTGAGAGTTTCCTGTTCGTTCACATCTGAAAATATTGTATTTGTTTATAACTGAGAGTATTGTAATTGTTCGTATATGAAAATATTGTATTTGTTTATATCTGAAAGTATCGTATTTGTTTATACCTGAAAGTATTGTATTTGTTCATATTTCAAAGTATTGTAATTGTTCATATATGAAAATATTGTATTTGTTTATATCTAAAAATAGCGTATTTGTTTAAATCTGAAGATAATGTATTTGTTTATATCTGAAAATATCGTATTTGTTCATATCTGAAAGTATTGTAATTGTTCATATATGAAAATATTGTATTTGTTTAGATCTGAAAATATCGTATTTGCTTAAATCTGATAGTATTGTATTTGTTTATATCTGAAAGTATTGTATTTGTTTATATCTGAAAATATTGTATTTGTTCATATCTGAAAATATTGTATTTGTTTACATCTGATAGTATTGTATTTGTTTACGTTTGAAAGTATTGTAATTTTCATATCTAATGGTGGGGTGTTGTTTATATCTGAAAGTAATGTATTTGTCTATATCTAAAAATATTGTTTAGATATACTATAGTAGAAAAAATTATTTCTTTCAATCTTCATGACCTGGTGTAATCTTACCCATGAAATAATACAAAAATTGTATATATAAATATATATATATTTGTCTGAATCTAAAAATAATAATTTGTTTTAAGTGAAAGTAGTATAATTTTTATATTTGATAGTTAATTATTTTTTTATTTCTGAAGTATTGTATTTGTCTATATCAGAAAGTATTTTATTTGTGTATATTTCATGAAAGTATATTTATCTTTGTTAAAAATAATATTTTCATCTATTTGTGTGAAAGCCATTGTATATTTCAATTTCTTAAAGTTAAAATTTATCTATTTCTGAAAGTATTGTTTTTGTCTATTTTTAAAAGTATTTGGTGTTTTTTTTATGAAACATTGTATTAATATTATATTAATGGCCATATTTGTCTATATCTCAAATTTATGTCTATTTATAAAAGTAATGTATTTATTTATTTCTGTAGATATTGTAATTATCTGATTCTGAAATTATTTTCCGTCAATTTCTGGAGGTATTAATTCATAGAGAGAGAGAGAGAGAATTCTCTGAAAATAATGCATTTATATGTATACTTCTTAGGTAATGTATATATAATTTCAGTATTTGCTATTATATATTTGCTATTATAGTGGAACTAGACGAATGGCCCGGGCAACGCCCGGGGTTTACCCGAGTGCGAAAATGTTTTAAAAACGTTGTCTTGGGTGGTCGCTATTGACAGGGTGGTCTGTATAGACAGGTGGATGTATCACACAGCTGATAACAGGGTTGTCTAGAGATGTCGCTATAGACAGGGTGGTCTGTATAGACAGGTGGATGTATCACACTGCTGATAACAGGGTTGCCTAAGGTGACCGCTATAGACAGGGTGGTCTGTATAGACAGGTGAATGTAACACACTGATGATAACATGGTTGCCTAAGGTGACCGCTATAGACAGGGTGGTCTGTATAGACAGGCAGCTGATAACAGGGTTGTCTAGAGTGGTCGCTATAGTCAGGGTGGTCTGTATAGACAGGTGTTTGTATCACACTGCTGTTAACAGGGTTGCCTAGAGTGACCGCTATAGACAGGGTGGGCTGTATAGACAGGTGAATGTAACACACTGATGATAACATGGTTGCCTAGAGTGACCGCTATAGACAGGGTGGTCTGTATAGACAGGTGGATGTATCACACAGCTGATAACAGAGTTGTCTAGAGTGGCCGCTATAGACAGAGTGGTCTGTTTAGACAGGTGGATGTAGCACACTGCTGATAACAGTGTTGTCTAGAGTGGCCGCTATAGACAGGTGTATGTATCGCACAGCTGATAACAGGATTGTCTAGAGGGAGGCAGGGAGGCCAAGTGTTCGCTGGCAGCCAATAGGCGCGCATTCTATTCGTGAACTTCAGACATACAGACAAACAGACAGAATAAGGCAAATATATAAGTAGATGATATTTTGCTTATCTTTTTCTGAAAATATTGTACAATATATATTTTTTTCAGGAGAGAGAGGAAGTATTGTATTTACTATTTTATTGAAAGGTATTTTGTTTATCTACTTCTAAAGGTTACATATTCATTTATTTCTGAAAATGTATATATAATGTATTTGTATATTCACACATGAAAAAACAATGTAATAATTTATATCCATGAGTATTGATATATTTCTGAGAGTATTTTGTATCTGTCTTTTTCTGAAAGTATCATCATACTTCTTAACCCTTGCTACCTTGTTTGATTAACTTTTTTTTTGATAAATTATATAACTTCTATTAAATTCCTTCTTCCATATTATATATTCATATTCTCTTTCTTTTTATCATTAATTATATATTTCAAATTAAAATAAAAAGTATTTTAAAATATTAAATGTTTATTTATCAAAGATTTGTGCATGTAATTTATTGATATTCCCTTTTCTCTCTTCAACCTTTAAAAATATTATATATCACCATATTAGTATTTGTATATATAAGCTATTATATTTGTTTTGTATATATTCAAATAGGTAAATAAAAACATTGGTTCAAATAACGAATTTAGTATTATAGTGTGTATAATCCAATATTTTGATCTTTCACCACTTATTTTATTTTAATATTTTAATTTTTAATTCTCTCAAGAGAGAATCTTAAAAGAGACTAAAATTCTAAAAATGGATTTGGGTGAAAACAAATTTTCTATTCATATTTTAACATACTGTCAGACCATATCTTAAAAGCCTGAAAATTTGCACCTAGGCTCAATCAGATAACAATGATTGTTCATTAAATATCAGACATCAATGTGAATTTCTATCCGCGTGTATGTTAAATATAAATATATGCAGAAATTTAATGAACAAAAGGCGGAAATAAAACCTTTCACAAATAAAAATAAAGACTATATGAAAAGATAAAAGTGTAAAATAATCAGAGGAATCTGTTAAATAAAAGAAAGTAAGATGAAGCAAGCAAACGAATGAAAATACAAGAAATTGGTAAAATAATAAATAATTTAGGGCTGAAAATATATTTCAAAAAAGTTGAAAATAATCAATTTATCAAAAAGAAAGGTAGAAATAAATACGAAAAAAAATTCTAATCATCATAGTACAAAATAATTACTATTGCCTCCATGTTTAATTGAATATAAATTAATGTTCAGACATCTAATAAAATAGAACTTCAAAATAAAAGCATTATAATCGTGAGTGAGAAAGTAGAAACTTATTCATTCAGTGCAAAAGTTAATGCATCTGCTTATATAAATAGAAAAGAATAAAATATATTTATAAAAGACATCTCAGCCAAATTATGGATTCAAAATATTTTATGAAAAGGCATACATTAGAAGATTCGCTAAACATAAAAAATCACACTTTTAGCTACCATTATAAAATAGATTTTCATGGCTATAAATAAAAGCGACAAAGGAAGACATTGTAATTTTTGAACTTTATTTTTTATGAAGATACTCGCTATAAAGCTTCAAAGCTTTTTTAATTTAACATTGAGTTATATCCAATATGTGAGGAATTTCTATACATTCTCATTTTAGTTTAGTTTATATTTTATTTTGTTTATTGTTGGCTATATATTTATATAGAGAGATATTGAGATCTCTGAAAGCATTATTTTTCACACAAACATTTTTTACTTTTATATTCAATAAATGCATCTTCTTATATAGAAGTTTTTATACTTCAACTAAGAATACTATTTTGAGTCATGAATAAACGAAATGGGTGTGGTGATTCCAAAATTTTCCAAATTGCACCAAATAAATATATTTAAAAAGAGAAGTGTGTATTTTTTAGAACATATATATGCTAGAAAATTATCTTCAAGGCCTATATTTGTGGCATCAGTTTTAATCGCGGTCTGAATAATTGTATTATGTCAAATGAAAATAAACTGATTGGCTCTTTTGGCAATTGTAATATTGTAACAAATTATTTTATACAAAGCAATGTTTACCACGCCATCTATAAATAACGAATGAATACATTTAAAGACGCAAATGTTTTTTTTTTTTTTACGAATAAAAAAAAAATAACTCAACTCTCCTTACTGCGATGAAATAAAATTGAGATAGCAGAGCACATCAGTGGTGAACCCTCTCAGCGGTTTCGCTAATTCAATATACCAGAGCACTTCTTTAGAGCGCAATTACTGTATAGAATCATTCTGCTTATATATGCTAGACTGGAGGGTGTAATATTAGAAATTGTATTTAAGAAAACTTCGGACAAAAGCTTTTAGGACAGAAGATTTACATTTAAATATTAGCATTGAGCAATTGCATTATTTGTCTTTGAATAAAAGAATTTCGTCGTTGCATTTTCAATTCCTTTTCCTCAATATCTACATGTGAGAATCTTCCAATTTTGTTATTTAGTTTAAAGAAAAACTGTGCAAAATCTCTGAGCTGGCTTTATATCTATATTCATGGAACGGATAATATTGATTTACTATATATATGCTAGCAGAAGGACCTGACTTTGCCAAGCTTCTCCGCGATGGAAGTTTACCAAACGAATTTCGAGATATCAAATATTGTTCATTATGATTGTATAACGCTCATTCTAATTTGTAATCTTGAATATAATAATGAATTTAGGACAGAAAAACACTATTATTTTTAGTATAGTAATTTCTAATTTACTCTTTAGAAATAATTAATAGATTTTGACACATAAGGTAACATAGTTGTTCTATTTGATGTAGTGTGCTGTGGAATTCTGGATCTTGGATCTTTCTCCCACGTTCCTACTGTGGTGAAACTCCAGTAAAAGAGAAGATGCCATAATCTAAATCTACTCCGAGACCGAGGAGGCTGTGATATTCTACAAGACTCACCAGGTCCAGTCCACAAGTGAGTAATGTTCATCCTTATCCAGCTGGGACAATTGGGATGGACAACGTGGGTGGCAAATTTTTCTTGAACTGTGAGACATCTTCTAAGATATAATTTACTCTATGTGAACAGAATTGGCAGCAGCTAGGAAATACTTAGATGTCTTTTATCCAATGTGTAGTTCGGACGACTGATCATTTAAAGAAATGTATTTTTAAATAATGCCAAATTAATATTAAATCCAATTTATATGAAAATATTTATTGTAATATATTGATATGTAAAGGTAAAAGTCGAATATCACATTGGAATACACTAAAGGCTTATTACTAAGATATTGTGGTTTTGTCATCAACCTGAGTTTCCACTTAAACAAAACAATAAATAGTTTATCTTTAATAGGAAAGGGCGCAAGCCATCAGCAAAAGGTTGCACAATAGGGAGATGCGCTTTTATTAAGTTAGCTTTAAGTTTTATCTTTTTTTGACAGAAATTATTTTTCTTTTAAAAATCAATATCCTTACAACAAAATTTCCATCTATATATCTGCCATAGAATTACTTTGACAAAAACATATATGTGATGATTTAAGACCATGGAATTGTTGTAAATAGTCTAGATATCTACTACCACATGTTCCACCCCATGACTGTATATAACTTCTTATGTACTGCACATAGAAAACCTCAACTAACATCAATCTGTACCGCGTAAGAATCTAATAAAGTATCGCAACTGTACAGATAGAAGGAATGGAGACTAACAGGAGAAGATTAAGGTTAAAACTAATCAGGCTTAGGTGAGAGTAGAAGTCAAACCTAAGAAGTAGGCCTAGAAGAGAGCCCGACTATTAATAAAGTCACAGTTAACCTTCTGACCCCGGAACCCATAAAAGCTAAGTTTAACTCCCAGTACTTCCTGGCCAAGACCGGTTATATCTTCCGACAAAAGACATATTCCTACCAATTAGGAGACAAGACCTAAGTAGGTCAACCAATAGCCAGCGGCCACGTGGCATGGTCCCGCCAATTGGGAAAGAATCACCTAAATAGGTTAACCAATTAGAAAGAAGAAAGGTCTTGGTGTTAAATCGAGAACCTAGGTTAGGCAGTATACGCTTGGCTCTCAACAAGGTAACACTTGCTCTAAAGATCTCCCTCTCTCCTCATCCCATTCCTTCTTGACGTCAGACGCTTTTAGTGGAATCTCTGTTTGTTTATTTCACCTTTGGCCCAGCTGTGTCGCCTTCCACCACGACTGCACGGTAGAGTTGACATCGAGGTTCATCTAGCATCAGGTAACACTGGTCCCAGAGGTCCCAATATATCACATATATTTGTCACTTTCTGAATATTACATGAATCCCTTGTCGATATGTTGTATGAAGGATTAGCATGAAACCATTATCTTGGTCTCCTCTTGTTTTCATTCACGACGTTTTTAAATACTTTTTTTCTATTCTGCAAACATTCACTCGGAGAGAACCTGAGCGTTGCTTCAGCCATTTAAGTAGAATTATATATTTGGGTTTCATACTCTGTGGTAAATTTTAATTTCGTAATCTCATAACCTTTGCTACTATTCAATAAACACACGCAATAGAATATTAAATTCGCTATATGTGCACAGAGTTATTACAAACAGCTTCACACAATTCTACAACTTTTTATTATATGGGTATTGAGTGAATATTATTTATTAATGTGCCTTCTAATAACTCGTTTTGTTTCAGGTTGGCTGCTCCTGATCTTCTCTTCCAGAATGAATGTGCAGCTCCAGAAGAAGAAGTTGCCTAATTGCGGTAATAAAGAACTTGCCTTTTTTATTTCAACTAGATCAATGGTAGATTGAAAATGACGATTTTAAAAGGAGTAACATAATTGCTAGAGTTGGGTTCAGTCAAATATTCCGTGCTAATGATAAAAATTCCGAAGAAATATAAACAGAGAGAGAAATACTTTAAATTACCAAACTTTTCCTTTTCTTTTGGAGCTAGTTTTAATTTTGCATTTTAGCAATGAATTTTTGAAAGGATTCAACTTCCTCCATTATATAAATGAATGGAAAAAAATGTGGAGACAAGGCAAGGTTTTACACCATTCAAATACTTTATGGATTACATTATCTTAAAATCCACAGCACATCATTCACAAGGATGTGAAATTGTAAAATATCCTTTTGAATTTGATGACCACATAACACTGGTATAATATTGCTTATGTAATTATACATCGAACCATGGCAAAAATACAAGCTGTTGTTGTGGCCCTTTGACTTATATGGCCCCAAAAATCGTTCTGAAGAATCCTTATTATTTTGGCGCCATTTGGTGAACCTTGTGCGCTACCCTTCAGGTTAGACCTCTGCTTCTCATATTGAGAGAAAAGGTACAAGAATACCAATTACACTGTGCAGCAGTATTTTCATGACTGTGGAAATGTATTGCAAATATTACCAAGTTCAAAGAGCCCATTTTAGCTTGAACTGCTATCAATGGATAATGAAGGAATCCTATGTGATGACCAGGAAGGGAGAGCAGGGGGAGTCAGTAGAATAGAATTCTTAGAAACTCTCCTTTTTGAGGGTGTGGACTCCACTCTGGAGGGGCGTGGGTGGGAGCCCTCCAGGAGGGGGGTGGGGTTGTATACCACCTCTCTCGCGACTCCCTTCCTGGACAGATAGCGCCTGAAGCCTCTTTGTGAAAATTCTATGCTGATAATTCGTCTATAATTACGATTCCACGGTCCTTAAAGAGAAAGTTAGCCCCATAGCCTCAGAGGACCCGTCTGTGGCCTCCCCCTTGAACCCTTAGATCCTTTGGCCTGGCTTATGACCTTTCCCTGGGCCCTATTGATTCGGTGGTCTGGGATGTGTGCTGACTCTAAGCTGGCTATGATTTTAATCAACAGCATGCCAACTGCTTGCTCTACTTTATCTTGTGGTATCCCAACATTTACGATGGGACTCTGAATAAATATACCTAATGAAGTACTGAACAAATTTGAGTGTTAAGCCTTTTTTGTTGATTTAATTCTATCCCTATATGAATTAAACTAATTTTAGAGGTTCCAATTGATTCCAGATTGGCCAGTAAGTCCCGAACCTTTTATTTTTTTAAAAATTGGAAGGCAAACTAGATTTAAATAATTTTAGTTTTTATTCTAGTTTGCCTTTTAATTTTTAATAAAAAAAAAAAAGGTTTTCAGGGCTTATGGTCCAACCTGTATATTCCATTTAAATATAAATGAATATCTTCAACCTTTTTATATTTTTCCAGCGTTTCCAACCACTTTTATATTTTACCCCTCTTTCCAGGTATTTTAAATTTTGTTCATTAATTTTGAATTCATTTTTTATTATTCATTGAGTATGGAGTACACGCTCCACGCTCTTTAAAATATCAGTCCACTCATAATTTTATACAAAGTAAACACAGTTGCAAATATTCAATTAAAAGGCATATATTAGATCAAAATATTTGCCTTTTTAATTGAATATTTATTTATGGATTACTCTATTTTCAAAACAATAGCTGATTTATTTATATAAAAAGAGCATACCTCGATATGTTAAAGAAAAAAAAACATTTTTTTCTTTAACAAATCTAGGTAGGCTGTTTTTATATAAATATATAATATTTTGATCGCTTTTTGACACAAAATAGCAAATAGAGTTTTCCTAAAGAGGGCAAGTGGCTGAAACGTTGAAAAATAAAATATAAAAAGATTGAAGATATTGATTTATGATTTTAATTATATTACTTAGCTACACAAATAAATTTTCCATAATATATGTATTGGTGACAATTACTTAACCTTTGTGTATTGAATCTTATGTTCCATGTAATTCCGAAGTTTTCTTTCCTAATTTCTACGTTACAATTTGGTGGTAGATACTGGGTAGTTTAGGGAAAACAAACTGAAGATCGCAGAGAAAACCTTGGGCCATGGCTGCTATGATCTACATTTTCAGAGACTGGGTCCAGGATTTCACCGACGTGTCAAAGCCAAGAGTTTCCTCCAAGATGACCATGTCCCTATAGCCTTTCGTTGGTGTACAGCATCATTGATCTGAACAACCTGATTCCGCTCCTTGTTAGTTTTATTTCTACAAGTCTGCAAGAAGACAAAAGTCTCGACCGGGCACCAGACCTGCTGGCTTCTTCGCGCGGTCTCAATTCAGGTATCAGAGTCTTCCCTGAAAATGTTTGTGTTATAAGAAGCTCAACGCGTAATGCTCTCCTGGTGCCTCTGCTAGCGTCTACTAGAGGTCACCAACTACCGGGTGTTGCACGAGGTAAAAAACGTCGTCCTGCGAATTTCAACAACGATCCTCACACACATCCACAGCCAGTTCGCGGGAAGGAATCTGGATTCAGCTTTTCCTACAAATATATTCTTCAAAGCTGGGGGCGTGATTGTACATTCCCTTTATTCTTGTCGCCCCGCTTAATCTCCTCAGCCGTCCTACGCCTCAATAACCTTTCGGGACACTACATGCCACGACATCCTGAAAAATCTGCCTCGAGGTGTGCCAACTCTGCGATAGATCGCTGATAACCTTTCCAAGATGCTTTCGTCCCACAAGGTTTTTCGGGGGATCATCTGGCCGTTCTCATCGGTTTCGACTTAAAAAGAAGATCACTTAATCCGCCTCTAGTAATGAAGAGATTTTAACCAATCTATCTCCCTGTATCTATCTTATCTATTATTTAACTTTTCTATCGATGTTATTCTGTGGAATAAAATGATTTATAAAACAATTTATTTATAATTCTCATTTTGGTTGCAATTTATTTATATTAGTCATCACACAATTAATTATCATATTTAAAAACTATTTCTTTAAAAATATTTTTTCAATAAAATGGATATTTTATTAATGTCTTCTTTGAACCCTTTTAAATATTAGTTTAACTATATAGAGATAGAATTAATTCAATAACACTTATTAAAATGTGAATTTATAATCATTATTATTTCAATTTCATTTGATCCCCAATACACTCTTGATATTGGGGTATGTTATTCCTTTTTGTTCTAGATCTCCATTATACTTTTGATATTGGAGTTTGTTATTCCTTCTTGTTAAAGATCCCCAATATACCCTTGATATTGGGGGTTGTTATTCCTTTTTGTTTTAAATCTCCAATATAATCTTGATATTGGAGTTTGTTATTTCTTTTTGGTCTAAATCTCCAATATAAACTTGATATTGGGGTTTGTTATTCCATTTTGTTTTAGATCTCCAATATAACCTTGATATTGAGGTTTGTTATTCCCCTTTGGTCCAGATCTCCAATATGCTCTTTATATTGGGGTTTGTTATTCCTTTTTGAAATTTATCTCCAATATACTTTTTGTGTTGGTGTTTGTTGATCCTTTTTGGACCAGGTCTCCAATATAACCTTGATATTGGAGTTTGCTATTCCTTTTTGTTAAAGATCCCCAATATACTCTTGATATTGGGGGTTGTTATTCCTTTTTGTTCTAGATCTCCAATATAAACTTGATATTGGGGATTTTTATTCCTTTTTGTTCTAGATCCCCAATAAACCCTTGATATTCGGGTTTGTTATTCCATTTTGGTCTAAATATCCAATATAAACTTGATTTTGGGGTTTGTTATTCCTTTTTCTTCTAGATCTCCAATATAACCTTGATATTGGGGTATGTTATATCTTTTTGGTCCAGATTTCCAATAAACTCTTGATATTGGAGTTTGTTATTCCTTTTTGATCTAGATCTCCAATATACTCTTTATGTAGGTATTTGTTAATCCTTTTTGGGCCAGATCTCCAATATAATCTTGATATTGGAGTTTGTTATTCCTTTTTGTTCTAGATCTCCAATAAAATATTGATATTGGAGTTTGTTTTTCCTTTTTGGTCTAGATCTCTAATATGAACTTGATATTGGGGATTGTTATTCCTTTTTGTTCTAGATCCCCAATAAACCCTTGATATTGGGGTTTGTTATTCCTATTTGGTCCAGATCTCCAATACAATCTTGATATTGAAGGTTGTTATTCCTTTTTGTTCTAGATTTCCAATATACTCTTGATATTAGAGTTTGTTATTCCTTTTTGGTCCAGATCTCCAATAAACCCTTGATATTGAGGTTTGTTATTCCTTTTTGGTCCAGTTCTCCAATACAATCTTGATATTGGAGTTTGTTATTCCTTTTTGTTCTAGATCTCCAATATACTCTTGATATTGGAGTTTGTTATTCCTTTTTGCTCTAGATCTCCAATATACTCTTGATATTGGAGTTAATTCTTTTTTATTAAGGTTAAATGTTTTTCAGAATATATTTCTGAATTTCTTCCTTTTCAAACAACAAATATCTTTCATCTACTCTCTTGCTTTCTTTCTTACTCGGTCTTCTATTCATTTGTGTCGCTTGTAATGATGATAATTTCACATTTTTTTACAGACAGGGAGTAATTTTAAATTTATTTTTATAATTATATTTGTTCAGTACTAAATCTCTTTTCAATGATTCAGAGTCTCAACAACCAATGTAGGGTATACCTAGAGATAAGGTACAGCTGGCACTTGGCATGTTGTTGTTTCAATGGCTGGCTGAAGGGTTGGCCACTGACTGGGCTACTGGATCGCGGGGCTCGGGTTAGGTCATAGGCTGGGTCATTGGGTCTATGTGGTTCAGGGGATGGCCACAGACTGGTCCACTGGATGGGGCTATGGGGCTGACTTGGTTTGATAATCCCATCTTCCCGAATAAAATACATTTTCACCTCTAGAAATATAATTGAACCACTATTTGTTGGCACACAATCACAGGGAATAATGTCTCTTGTTTAAACCTTTGTGAATATTACATTATTTTGCTAAAGATATATTTATGTAATTGCTAAAACCCCTTTCACTAACCAATTGTAAAATATAATTCCTCAAGATAATAAAGAACCTTGTTGAAAATAATAACCTAGATATGAGCTCATTTTACTGTTAAAGAATTTTCATGTATAATAGATATCATGAATTTTACTGATTGTTAACTGTTTCAAGCTACGAAACTGACATTTACTAAGTTTAAGTCCAATGAGAGAAAATGAAATGGTTATTTTCATTTGAAAATAAAATTATTATTAATATCATCTACTAAGAGTTTATTTATTTATGGTAGTTTACCTTTGAAGCATGCCAAGATTTCATCTAATATAAAATGTTTAAGTTGGGGATTTAAAAGGTAAATTACACAAATACCATCTGTAATGAGGTGGTTCTAATTTGTTCTCTATACTTGAACTATTCCAAAATCATCTTCTATCAAAGTTGTTTGCCAAGTTGGCATTATAATTTCAATTATTGTAAAATCATCTGCTTTGAGATGGTTGTTCAATGTTAATTTATAGTTTAATATACCAAGATCATCTGATTTGAGGTGGTCGCCATATTTGAATTAAATAGAAATAATCTGCTTTGAGATGGTTGCTTACTGGTAATTTACAGTTGATTTATACTAAGATCATCTGCTATGAGGTGGTCAACTTAGTCATATTTCATTATTGAATCACTTCAAGACCATCTGAAGAATCTGTTCAAAACAACATGTTATCCACAATAAGCGATCTATTCACTAAAATTGATTTTTAGCATTAACAGAGAGTTACTACTAATCACCTTTTATAAATATAATTCAATCAATTATTTTTTTAATCAAGAGAATATATAGTTGTATACCATATTTTTAAAATAATTTTAAAAATTACAAAAGAGCTCAGTTTTTAAATATTTTTATTAACTTACAAATTAATTGATTTATTTAAATTAATGAGTTTAAAGAATTTATTAGCTTTGACTAAATGGATGCCTATTTATCAATTAAACGAGTTCTTACTTTAAAATTACCAACTAGCAATTCAATAATTTCGTTTACTTCTAAATGTAATTATATAATTTCCTATATAAAATTTCCTAAATGCCTATCATTAATATTTTGAAAATAATTTTGTGAAATATTTTATTTAAGAAAATAATATTTTGATATAATTTTCAGTGTCAAGAAATATTCATTAATATATATCGACAAGCATACCATGTCAACCTAATTTATTTCTATTATATTTCAACACCTGTAAGTTACTTCCTCTCACCACTACTTTCAACTAATCTTTTCTTGTGTGTTTTATAGAAGTTTTAGTCAGTCTGCTCCAAATTATATGTTGCTTCTCTTCAATCCTTCAATATAAAATAAATTCAATTTCGAATACAATAAATAATTTTGAAACTCAAATATTATGTGTAACTGGTTATTATAAATTTCATTCATCAGTTGGAGAAAAAAGGAGAACATAGATGACACCCCATCTTACTATAATACTCACAATACTCTTTGTATATATTTGAACATTTTGAATATTTAATGACAGGAAAAGAAGCCCCTTACATTTTAGATCAATATTTTCCAACAAATTTCGATTTTCATTTTCGTCATAGAATACCCTAAGTAACTTTTACTAGATGACCGCTCATTGTCAAATTATTAGGATTTCATACTTGCTTTATATATATGAAAATAAATCTAAGACTGCTCTAAAATGAGGATGGCTTCAACATCAAACCATGGGCTCCAGATGGGGAGTTTTGAAATCAACAGAGCTGTTATTGTGTGGGTTTGTCAAGAGTCAAATCTGCTAGTTTGAAGAGACAGTCAATATTTTACACAATTTTTGTGGTAATTTCAATAGGTGATATAGCTATTTCATTTTTATAAAAATATATTCCTGACAAATTTGTTATCAAAATATGAAATTTTTAATGTTTCCAAATTATATTGAGGTGATGTAAATTATTCTAAAGATATTTGGCCAAGGTATTTATTTATCAAGGGTTTTTAATGAAGCATGTTATTGCTATCTCTGTCATGGAATTAGGATCCTTTCTATTTGACCATAAGTCGGCACTGCATGGACAGTGAGTTTTCTTGATCATCAAATTAAATATAAAATGCAGAAGAATTGTATATTCAAGAAACCAAAAGAAGGAAACCCACTTTAAAATATGTATATTACAAATAAATATTTTACATTTTAATCCTTCCAGAAAATTGGCCCAATAAATTCATCTGTCCAAAACATTTTTGGTAAGATCTAAACACCTTCATATCTCATTTTTATGTTACGGAATTCCTGATTTCTCTTAACTGATTAGGGTCCTAGCCAAAGCCATGGGATCAAGGTTGGAATTTTGTCCGAATTACCTGAACCGATGTTGTTGCTCATTATTTATCCCCACTATTACGTTTTATAGTGGAGCTAAACTAAATACATTGTTTTAATGATTATTTATAAATGGAGAGCTTCATATTACAACAAACACACTCATAGGCAAACTGGAGTAAGTTCCTCTATTTAGCATATATATCGGGATTCAGGCAATAAATCTGAAATATATTCGCTACTGAATTATGACACACGAAATAACCAAATGTGAACAAAATCTCCTTATCCTCCAACTTATCAAGGAACTGTTTGAGTCTAATGCCTTCATTTAGAAGAACAAAGGTTTCCCTGCTTCCATGTGTATCCATCGAAAGTCACGACCTCAGGTTTAAGATAAACCACCATGAAGTAGGGCCATAGTGCCGCGACGACGTCCTCATCACTTATAGAAATTGAGAAATTCCAAATAGCTAACTTCTTCCCCCGTTTCCTATATAGGAAGGTCTTAAGAAAGGTGGCCCTAATGGTGAGGCCCTCTTTAACTAGGCGCTTCTTCAGAATTAGCCAAATAGTCAAACATGGAGCTAATCTGACATCTTCATTATTTGTAATACTGATGATATGCCAAGTATTTCCCCCAGTGCCTTGATGTAGTCCATTGAAGAAAGATAGAGCCTCCACTCCACAAAGCAGAACTGGTCAAAGGTGACTAGAGCTGACCTGGACTTACTCAGGGCTTGCTAATGTTTGCTGTATTGCGAAAATTCACAAAAAAACTTGTTAAACAACTTATTGAAAATCACCTCAATTCAGCGTCTTCTATCGCTGATCATTTTTAAAAAATCATCCCGCTATTTAGATATATTTAATAAATATTTCTACAACCCTTAAACTGCAATGAAATGAATACTATGATTTTGTGAAAAAAAATTCCTCGCTGCATAAAATCTCAAATTAAGATATATATTTCTACACACGCAGTCTTTCAAAACACCAATTTACTTTATTACATAATCAATGCTGAGTATATATATGTGGCGACCGCACTTTGCTTCAGCGAACTGGGACAAAGCTTCAAAACACATACGGGCAGAAAAATGGCGGCCCCACTTTGCCTCGGCAAGCACGTGTTTTGAGAACACTTCACTACGCATGCGCGGGCGTCATCCGGAACTTTCTAGCGGCTGGCTTCTTCCGACACTTGATCTGGCACTCAGCGGTAAACAACAAGGCTAAAGCCGGCGGCCGTTACTTCAACCGTTGTTTCTTTTCTCTTTATAATTTCTTGCTTTAAATAAATTAATTTTAATTATAATTTTATCAGCAGCCTTTCCACAAGCCACACCAACACTTCACGCAACAATCCTACATATATATACAATAGTGAAGCGGACTGAGGATTAAAATGGCGAAACTGCCGGGGGATTGTTCACCACTGATGAGCCATGCCCTTCTTCTCTCAATTTTCATTTTAGGAAGTATATAAAAGCTGTATATAGATATCGTTTAATTATTTATATTTAAAATCAACACATATAAAGCTTCGAAAATATTTACAAATTCAATTATCTTCTGTTATTTTTTTACAATTTCCTTACGAATATTAGAAAGTTTATTTTGAAGAACGTTCTCACGACTTCCTATTGTATTCAGCTGAAAGCAGATTTAGGGTGTAATATCATAGCGGTAAACAATTAGAGCTCTTAAAGGAATAAATCAATGGATATTTTCAAACAATGCAGACGACCTATCGACTAACTCAGCAGCCGATTTCTCGATGGCGAAAATCACAAAGCCAGGTTAGTTGGTCGTTGATACGAAGGGAATCAGCTTTCCAATATATTCAGATATCAAGACTTTGTTATAATGTAAATTTCATATAAAAAAAGGCTAAACATTTTTATAGCGATAGAAAAATTCAATCTTAAAAATTTATATGAATCAAGACAAATTATTATTTGAAGAATCTAATTGATGCTTTCAAATAATATTTTTCAACAACTTTTAGTAATTTTAAAACCTCTTAGCAAACCCAGATCAATTGAAAACGGAGAATGTTTTTGGAAGAATCCAATGTAGAAATGGACTTTTTGATTTATCAAAAATATTAATAACGTCAACCTATAAATATCAAATTATCAGTTTTATAATGGAAATATCACAACTTTTGGATATTAGTTTGTAATTATGTAAATACAAAAATATGTATATATATTTATTTATTTGGTTTTCATAAAAGAGAGGTTCTGGAATAATTGTAAGCAATTGGAATATCAAGAGAGACAAAATACGACACAATATTGTGTCCACAACGAGATAATATAATAAAATATTGAAGAGTATATATCATATACACAATAAAACGAATAAATATTATAAAGACTATGCATCAATATGTTCCATAAATCCTGTAATTATATCCCAAGGTTTATCCTAAGACTGTATTTCAAACACATTTTATTTATATTTATTTACATATGTACATATGCGCATTTAATGATTTATTGTAATCTATTTCTGAAAATATATATATTTTAAATAAAATAAATATATATTTCTGATTCTGAAAGCGACGAGTATTTATCTATATTTGAAAGTATTGTATTTGTGTATATCTGAAAGATTGTATTTGTTTATATAGGAAAGTATTGTATTTGCCGATATATGGAAGAATTTTATTTATCTATACATGAAATTATTGCATTTGTTTTATATATCTTAAAGTTTTGTATCTGTCTATATCAGGAAAATTATATTTTAGTTATGTTATGGAGCCTTATATATTTTTCCTGTTTGAGTATTTTTAATCTATTTTTGTGGAAGTATTGTATATTTATATTTCTTAAATATTGAATTTATCAAATTCATATTGTATTAGTCTATTTCTAAATGTATTTGGCCGTGTTTTTCTGAAAATATTGTATATATATATATTAATGGAAATGTGGTATTTGTCTATATATAAAGTATTTTTTTATATTTATGAGAGTATTTGTTTATATATTTCTGAAAATATTGTATTTGTCTGATTCTGAAATCATTTTGTCTATTCCCGAAGGTTTTGTATTCATAGAGTGATTTCTCAGTAAGTATTGTATTCATATATTTTTCTGAATGTATTGTATATATCCTTTCAGGAAGTACATTTTATTTGCTATTATACTGAAAAGATAATTTGTTTATCTATTTCTGAGAGTATTGTATATATCCTTTCAAGTTTATGTATTTATTTATTTCTGAAAGTAAATATTGTATTTGTATATTAGGCAAAAACGATGTAATAATCTACGTCTAAAATTATTGATGTATTTCTGAGAGTATTTTGTAACTGTCAAATCTTTCTGAAAGTATTATATCTACTTCTCAATTTGTTACCTTGTTTGAATAAAATCTTGTTTGTGAAAAATTGAGTAATTTCTGTTAAATACATTTTTCCATATTATATATTAATATTTTTCTCTATATTATATATTATTTATATATTTTTTAAATTTAAAATAAAATGTATTTTGAAATATTAAATGTAAATTGTTTCAAAAATTGGGTATATGATTTATTCAATTTCTCTCTTCTCTTTCCAACCTTTAAAAAATTATGAATTACTATTAGTATTTGTATATATAAGCTATTATATTTGGTTTTTTTTTTGTTTTTATTTATAGATGTAAATAAACATTGGTTGAAACACCAAATTTAGTGTTTCTTTGTGTATAATCCAATATTTTGATCTTTCACTCCCTACCTATTTTGTCCTTTCATTTTTAAATCTCTCAAGAAAATTTTATGAGAGTCTGAAATTCTTTGAAAATGGATTTGTGAACGAAAACAAATTTTGTATTCATATTTTAACATACTTTCAGACCACACTTTAGAGGCCTGAAAATTTGCACCTTCGACTCTCCTTACTGCGATGAAAAAATATTGGGAGGGATTGGCTCATCAGTGGGGAAGCGTACCAGCGGTTTTGCCAATTTAATTTACCAGACCGCTTCTTTAGAGCTCTAATACTGTATTGGAGCATTCTGCTTTTATATGCTACACTGAAGAGTGGAATTTTAGAAATGGTATTTAAGCAAAATATAGACGTAGGTTTTTGGGACAGTAGATTTACATTTAAATATTTGCATCGAACAATGCTCTTCAGCAAACAATTAAGGACAAGGCAAGTTGAACATAAATTAATACAGGGCAAAACGCGCCATCTATATATAACAAATGAAGACATTAAAGTGAAAAAAATATTTTATGAATATTTTATTCCAACCTCTTGATATTATTATATTTCTCTACAAAAATATCAGTTAAATTGAAGTTCTTTTTGTCTTTGGACTAAAATATTTCGTCATGTCATTTTTAATATCTTTTCCTCAATTTCTACATGTTATGATCTTCTATTTTTTTCATTATGCTCATACTTATTATTAATCGTGATTATAATAATACACTTAGGAGAAAGCAACCCTATCAGTATAGTAGTTTCTAATTTACGCTTTAGAAATAACTTAGAAACTTATGTTAAAATCTATTAAGTCTAACATAGTTGTTCTATGTGGTTTAGTGTGCTGTGGAATTATGGATTCTGGATCATTCTCCCACGTTCCTACTGCGGTGAAACTCCAGTAAAAGAGAAGATGCCATAATCTAAATCTACTCCGAGACCAAGGAGGCTGTGGTTTCCTATAAGGCTCAGCAGATCCGGCCCACATGTGAGTAATGTTCCACCATATCTAGCTGGAAAAATTGGGATGGACAACGTGGGTGACAAAGTTATCTTGAACTGTGAGACATCTTCTAAGATATAATTTACTCTATGCGAATGGATATGGCCGCAGTCAGGATATGCTTAGATGCATTTTATCAATTTTTGGTCGACTGATCATTAAATAAATATATTTTTTTAATATAGTGCCAATATATTTTCTAATCAAATTTATATGAAAACTTTTACTGTAATATATTGACATGCAAAGGTGAAAGTCAAATATCTCATTGAAATAAGCGCAAAACATATTACAAAGGTATTGTGGTTTTGTCACCTACCCTAGTCCCTCACATAAAGAATGTAATAAATATATAGGTTCGAGTTTCATCTTATTTTCTCTCTCTCTCTCTCTCTTCGACAGAAGGAATGATCCTTCTTTAAAAAATCAATATCCTCACAACAAAATTTCCATCTATATTTCGGCCGAGGATTTAGCCTAGACACTTCGACAAATTAACATATATTTGTCACTTTTTGAAAATTTCATGAATCCCTTGTCGTTATGTGGTAAAATGGATTAGCCTGAAACCATTATCTCGGTCACCTCTTGTTTTTATTCTCTGCGTTTTTTAAAACTTTTCTCTGTAGTTTTTATTTCAATTTTGCAAATATTCACTTCGAGAGAACCTTGGCGTTGCCTCACCTATTTAGGTAGAATTATATATATGGTTTTTTTTCATCATCTGTGGTAAATTATAATTTCGTATTTCTCATGAACTTTGCTACTATACAATTTACAAACGCAGTGGATTATTAATTATGCTATATGTGCACAAAAACACAGTTAGTACAAATAGCTTCAAAAATTTTACGACCCATTATTAGATGTGTATTAATTTAAGATTATATATAAATGTCTATTCTAAAATCTCGCTTTGTTTTTAGGTTGACTGCTCCTGATCATCTCCTCCAGAGTGAAAGTTCAGCTCCAGAAGAGGAAGCTTGCCTAACTGCGGTAATACAGAATTTAACTCTTTTCATTTCAACTAGATCAATGGTGTGCTTGAAAATGACGATTTTCAAAGGAGTATCATATTTGCTAGACGTGGGTTCAGTCAAATATTCCGAGCTAATGATAAAAATTCTGAAGAAATCTAAACAGAGAGAGAATTACTTCAAATTACCAAAGGTTTTATTATTTTTTTTTTGGAGCTAGTTTTAATTTTAAACTTTAGCAATGAATTTTTGAAAGGAATCAATTTACTCCATTAAATGAATGAATGGAAAATATTATGGAAACAAGGCAAGGTTTTACACCATTCAAATACACTTTAGGGATTATATTATCTTAAAATCCACAGAAAAATTCACAAGGATGTAAAATTGTAAAATATTCTTTTGAATTTGATGACCACATAACACTGGTATAATATTGCTTGTGTAAGTTAAACACCAAACCATGGCAAAAATACAAGCTGTTGTTGTGGCCCTTTGACTTATATGGCCCCAAAAATCGTTCTGAAGAAGCCTCATTATTTTGGCGCCATTTGGTGGGCCTTGTGCGCTACGCTTGAGATTACACCTCTACTTTTCATATTGAGGGAAAAGGTACAAAGATACCTGTTACACTGTGCAGCAGTATTGTGATGACTGTGGAAATGTGGTGCAAATATTACCAAGTTCAAAGAGCCCATTCAGCTCGAACTGCTATCAATGGATTATGTTGTAATCCCATGTCATGACCAGGAAGGGAAAGCAGGGGGAGTCAGTAGGATATGATGCTTAGAAACTCTCCTTTTTGAGGGTGTGGTCTCCACTCTGGAGGGCCGTGGGTGGGAGCCCTCCAGGAGAGGGGGTGTGGTTGTATACCACCTCTCTCGCGACTCCCTTCCTGGACAGATAGCGCCTTGAAGCCTCTTTGTGAAAATTCTATGCTGATAATTCATCTATAATTACGATTCCACGGTTTCCAAAGAGAAAGTTAGCCCCATAGCCTCAGAGGACTAGTCTGTGGCCTCCCCCTTGAACCCATAGATCCTTTGGTCTGGCTTGTGACCTTTCCCTGGGCTCTATTGATTCGGTGGACTGGGACGTGTGCTGACTATAAGCTGGCCATGATTTCCATCAACAGCATGCCAACTGCTTGCTCTACTTTATCTTGTGGTATCCCAACATTTATGATGGGACTCTGAATAAATATACCTAATGAAGTACTGAACAAATTTGAGTGTTAAGCCATTTTTGTTGAATTAATTCTATCCCTATATAAATTAAACTAATTTTAGAGGTTCCAATGATTCCAGATTGACCAGTAAGTCCTGAAAAATTTATTTTTGTTAAAAATTGGAAGGCAAACTAGATTTGAATAATTTTAGTTTTTATTCTAGTTTGCCTTTTAATTTTTAATCAAAAAAAAGGTTTTCAGGGCTTATGGTCCAACCTGTATATTTAATTTAAATATAAATGAATATTTGAAAAAGTAAAAATTAAAATCAGGTAAAAGGTTTCTTTTTATTTATATTTGTAAGATTTCAAGCAAATATACTGCTAAATAAAAATAAAAGAAACTTTTTACCTGATTTTAATTTTTACTTTTTCAAATAATTTCTGGCTAACTATTCCTCACATATAAATGAATATCTTCAACCTTTTTATATTTTTCCGGCGTTTCCAACCACTTTTATATTTTACCCCTCTTTCCAGGTATTTTAAATTTTGTTCATTAATTTTGAATTCATTTTTTATTATTTATTGTGTATGGAGTACACGCTCCACGCTCTTTAAAATATCAGTCCACTCAGAATTAAAATACAAAGTAAACATAATTGCAAATATTTAATTAAAACGGCATATATTTGATCAAAATATATGCCTTTTAAATTAAATATTTGTTTATGGATTACTCTATTTTCAAACCAATAGCAAATATATTTATATAAAAAGAACGTACCTCGATATGTTAAAGAAAAAAATGTTTTTTTCTCTAACAAATCTAGGTAGGCTTTTTTTTATATAAATATATAAAATTTTGATCGCTTTTTGACACAAAATAGCAAATAGAGTTTTCTAAAGAGGGCAAGTGGCTGAAACACCGAAAAAAAATTGAAGATATTCATTTATGATTTTAAATATATGACTCAACTACACAAATAGATTCTCCATAATATACATATTGGTGGTAATTCCTTAACCTTTGTGTGTGTGAATCTTGTGACCCGTCTAATTCTGAAGTAGTCTTTCCCAATTTCTACGTTACATTTTGGTGGTAGATGCTGGGTAGATTAGGGAAAACAAACTGAAGATCGCCAAGAACACCTTGGGCCATGGCTGCTATGATCTACATTTTCAGAGACTGGCTCCAAGAATTCACCGCCGTGTCGAAGCCAAGAGTTTCCTCCAAGATGACCATGTCCCTATAGCCTTTCGTAGGTGTACAGCATCATTGATCTGAACAACCTGATTCTCCTCCTTGTTAGTTTTATTTCTACAAGTCTGCAAGATGACAAAAGTCTCGTCCGGCCACCAGACCTGCTGGCTTCCTTGCACGGTTAAGTCTAAAGACCCTTCCCTTCAAATGTTCGTGTTATAGGATGCTCAACGCGTACTGCGCTCCTGGAGCCTCTGCTAGCGTCTACTACAGGTCACCAACTACCGGGTGGTGCACGAGGTAAAAAAACGTCGTCCTGCGAATTTCAACAACGATCCTCACACACTTCCACAGCCAGTTCGCGGGAAGGAATCTGGATTCAGCTCTTCCTACAAATTTATTCTTCAAAGCTGGGGGCGTGATTGGAATTCCCTTTATTCATGTCGCCTCGCTTAATCTCCTCAGCCGACCTACGCCTCATTAAACTTTCGGGACACTACATGCCACGACATCCTGAACAATCTGCCTCGAGGTGTGCCAACTATGCGATAGATCACTGATGAACAGCTTATGGAGTTGCCGCGCCCTTTAACCATTCCAAGATGCTTTGGTCCCACAAGGTTTTTCTGCGGATCAACTGGCCGTTCTCATCGGTTACGACTTCAAAAGATGATCACTTAATCCGCCTTTGAATGAAGACATTTTGAACAATCTATCTCCCTCTATCTATCTTATCTATTATTTAACTTTTCTATCGATATTATTCTGTGGAATAAAATTATAATAAAACCAATTTATTTTATAATTACTTTTTGGTAGCAACTTATTTTTAATTAGATATCACACATTTAATAAACATATTTTTAAAGACTATTTCTTCGAAAAATTTTCTCCAAAAAAATGGATAAATTATTAATGTCTTCTTTGAACCCTTTTAAATATTAGTTTAACTATATAGAGATAGAATTAATTCAATAACACTTTTTGAAATGTGAAATTATTATCATTATTATTTCAATTTCATTTGATCCCCAATGCACTCTTGATATTGGGGTAATTTTTATTCCTTCTTGGTCTATATCTCCAATATACTCTTGATATTGGAGTTTGTTATTCCTTCTTGGTCCAGATCTCCAATATACTCTTGATATTGGAGTTAGTTATTCATTTTTGGTCCAGATCTCCAATATACTCTTGATATTGGAGTTTGTTATTCCTTCTTGGTCCAGATCTCCAATATACTCTTAATATTGGAGTTTGTTATTCCTTCTTGGTCCAGATCTCCAATATACTCTTGATATTGGAGTTTGTTATTCCCTTTTGTTCTAGATCTCCAATATATTCTTGATATTGGAGTTTGTTATTCCCTTTTGTTCTAGATCTCCAATATAACCTTGATATTGAAGTTTGTTATTCCTTTTTGTTATAGATCTCCAATATAACCTTGATATTGGAGTTTGTTAATCCTTTTTGGTCCAGGTCTCCAATATACTTTTGATATTGGAGTTTGGTATTCATTTTTTTCTAGATCTTCAATATACTATTTATATTGGGTTTGTTATTCCTCTTTGGTCCAGTTCTACAATATACTCTTTATATTGGAGTTTGTTATTCCTTTTTGGTCCAGATCTCCAATACACTCTTGATATTGGAGTTTTTTTCCTTTTTGTTTGAGATCTCCAATATACACTTTATATTGGAGTTTGTTATTCCTTTTGGGTCCAGATCTCCAATACACTCTTGATATTGGAGTTTGTTATTCCTTTTTGGTCCAGATCTCCAATACACTCTTGATATTGGAGTTTTTTTTCCTTTTTGTTCGATATCTCCAATATACTCTTTATATTGGGGTGTGTTATTCCTTTTGGGTCCAGATCTCCAATACACTCTTGATATTGGAGTTTGTTATTTCTTTCTGGTCCAGATCTCCAATATACTCCTGATATTGGAGATTATTCTTTTTTATTAAGGTTAAATGTTTTTCCGAATATATTTCTGAAATTCTTTTTTTCAAACTCCAAATATCTTTCATTTACTTTCTCGCTTTAATTCTTGCTCGGTCTTCTATCCACTTGTTTCGCTAGTAATGATGATAAATTCACATTTTTTTACAGACAGGGAGTAATATCAAATTTATTTTTATAATTATATTTGTTCAGTACTAAATCTCTTTTCAATGATTCAGAGTCTCAAAAACCAATGTAGGGTATACCTCGAGATAAGGTAGAGCTGGCACTTGGCATGTTGTTGTTTAAATGGCTGGCTGGTGGGTTGGCTACTGACTGGGCTACTGGATCGCGGGGCTCGGGTTAGGTCATAGGCTGGGTCATTGGGTCTATGTGGTTCAGAGAATGGCCACAGACTAGTCCACTGGATGGGGCTATGGGGCTGACTTGGATTGATAATTCCCATCCTTCAGAATAAAATATATTTCTGAAATCTACGAATAGAATTAAACCAATATTTGTTGACTACACGTCTATAATTGAAATAAATTTCTTAATTAAAGCTTTGTAATCATTTGATTGTTTCCCTAAAAATATATTTATGTAGTCGCTAAAAACCTTCAACAACTAATTGTAAAATTTGATTTCTCAGGATAATGAAGGCCCTTGATGGAAATAATAACCTAGATATGAGCTCATTACTGTCAAGGAATTTTTATGTAGAATATGATTGCATTATTGCCACAGATGTACAACTGTTAAGCTACTAAAAAATAATATTTCATATGTTTAAATCCAGTGAGAGCAAATGTTAAAGATTTTTCATTTAATAATCAAATTATAATTAATATCATCTACTAAGGGGTTATTTATTTATGGTATTTATGTAAAGGTCATACCTATTATATGAAATGTTCAAGTTGAAGAATTAATACGTAAGTTAAACAAAGACCATCTGTAATGAGATGGTTTCAATTTGTTTTCTATAATTGAACTATCCCAAAATATCTTCTATCACAGTTGTTTGCCAAAAGTTGGAATCATAATATCAATAATTGTAAAATCATCTGCTTTGAGATGGTTGTCTAATGTTAATTTATAGTTGAATTATACCAAGATCATCTGATTTGTGGTGGTCGCCATGTTAAATTTTATATTTGAATTATATAAAAATCATCTGCTTTGAGATGGTTGCTTAATGACAATTTACAGTTGATTTATACTAAGATCATCTGCTATGAGGTGATCACCTTAGTCATATTTCATTATTGAGTCACTTCAAGACCATCAGAGGAAGTGTTACTATGTTCAATACAACATGTTATCCACAATTTGTGATCTATTCACTGAAACTGCTTCATAGCATCAACAGAGATTTACTTTTAATCACCTTTTATAAATAAAATTCAATCAATTATTTTTGTTTTATCAAGATAAAATAATTGTATACCATATTTTTAAAATAATTTTAAATTACAAAAGAGCTCACAGTTTTTAAATATTTTTATTAACTTACAAACTAATTGATTTTTTATATTAATGAGTTTAAAGAATTTATTAACTTTGACTAAATGGATACCTATTCATCAATTAAACGAGTTCTAACTTTGAAATTATCAATTATCAATTCATTAATTTTGTTTACTTCTAAATGTAATTATATAATTTCCTATATAAAATGTCCTGAATGTCTATCATTAATATTTAAAAAATAATTTTGTGAAATATTTTATTTAAGAAAATAATATTCTGATATAATATTCAGTGTCAAGAAATATTCATTAATATACATCGACAAACATACCATGTCAATCTAATTTATTTCTATTATATTTCAACACCTGTAAGTTACTTCCACTCACCACTACTTTAAACTAATCTTTTTCTGTGTGTTTTATAGAAGTTTTAACCAGTCTGCTCCAAATTATATATTTCTTCACTTCAATCCTTCAAAATAAAAAAAAATCAAATGCATATTCAATAAATAATTTTCAAACTCACCCATGCTGTGTAACTGGTTATTATAAATTTCATTCATCAGTTGGAGAAATAATAGAGAACATAGATGACACACTCCATCTTACTATAATACTCACAATACTCTTTGTATATATTTGAACATTTTAAAGATTTGATAACAGGAAAAGTAGCCTTTTCACACATATTTTAGATCAATTTATTATTTTCTTTTCCAAATCGGTTTAGAATACCTTAAGGAACCCTTCACCAGATGACCGCCTATTGTTAAATTCTTAGGATTTCATACTTGCCTTATATATATGAAAAAAATCTAGGTCTGCTCTGAAATGAGGATGCCCTTAACATCAAACCATGGGCTCCAGATGGGGAGTTTTGACTTTGACAAAGCTTTTGTGTAGTCGTTTTTAAACGAGTCATATCTGCTAGTTTGAAGAGACAGACAATAGATATTACAATTTTTGTGTCAATTCCAATAGGTGATATAGCTAGTTCAATTTTATAAAAATATCTTCTTGACCAATTTAGTATCAATATATATTTTTTTTTAAATTTCCTAATTAAATTGAGGTGATTGTGATGTAATTGTAAATATTCAGAGAAAATAGAAGAGTAATTATCATCATGTTTTATTTATGGTTTTGCATATAGACAGCTCGAGTTAGGATATATATAGAGATAATTGGAAGTTGTTAGTTAGTTAGAAAGTTCTGTTTCTTAAATAAAGTATTGTTCATCATCGTATCCCGATTCCTTAGAGAAACAAAACATGGTGGCAGCGGTAAAAGCGTAAAAGCAATTGTTAAAATTATAAAGTCGAAATATAAGTAAATTATTTTTTTTGAGAAAAAAAGAATGGCTAATTATATGCAAATTGCTGCTCCAGAAGGATTTAATTTTGGTAAACCTAATGAATGGCCGATATGGTTCAAAATATTTCAAAGATATAGAATCGCTTCAGGACTTTCAGAGAAAAGTGAGAATGAGCAAGTAAATGCTCTGATTTACATTATGGGCGATAAGGCAGAATAAATTTTGATCTTATTTAATTTAAGTGAAGCACAAATTAATGACTATAAACTTGTAGTGTCCAAATTTCAGGACTATTTTATAGGAAAAAGAAACGTTATATATGAAAGAGCAAAATTTAATAGAAGAAGTCAAGAGGAGACTGAACCTGTAGAGGAATTTATAACCAATCTCTACGTCCTGGCAGAGAACTGCAGCTATGGTATCTTAAAAGAAGAGATGATCAGGGATCGGTTGGTAGTTGGAGTGAAAAACTTTAATCTTTCTGAGAAATTACAGTTGGAATCGGAACTAACCTTGGAGAAGGCAATCCAGATAGTGCGCCAATCAGAAAGTGTAAAAAATCAACAAAAAGAAATTAGGCAAGACACTGAAAATCGGAACGTGGATGTGATAGACAGGAAAGGAGGGAGAAATGGCACAATCTTTCAGAAAACAAGAATGAAAGCTACAAAAACGTACAATTCTAATTTTCCAAAGAATCATCAAGGATGGTCTTCTAATGAGAAACGTAAATGTTTCCGATGTGGATATTACCAAGGACATTCGAAAGAACAATGTCCTGCTAAGGATGCTATTTGCAACAAGTGCAGAAAGAAAGGTCATTTTGCCAAGGTTTGTCACACTAAAACCATACAAGAAGTATCAATCTCCCAAAATAATGCATTCATTGGAATGATGGGAATGCAGGAGAATGCCGAAGATAAGTGGTGTGAAGTGATAAAGGTGAATGACCAGCCAATAAAATTTAAAATCGATACAGGAGCAGAGGTTTCGGTTATGCCAGAAGGGATTTACTTGCAACATTTTGGATACCTTAAGACGGAGAAGGCCGATAAGCATATTTTTGCTGTTTCCAAGAAGATAGAGGTAAATGGAATGTTCCAGGCTTTTTTGGAATCAAAAAGGCAGAAGTGCGAAGAGAGCATCTACATCGTTAAAGGGGTTGCCCGACCTTTACTAAGCTGTAGGGCTAGCGAGATCCTAGGTCTCGTTAGGAGGATAAATATTGTCGAAGATCATGCTTCTACCAAGCTAGACCCAATGCTCAAATTTCCTAAATTATTCACTGGACTGGGAAAAATAGATATTCCATACTAAATAAAGTTGAAAGAAGGGGCAAAACCTTATTCGATATATACACCAAGAAGAGTACCTATACCTCTAATGAAAGAACTTCAAATGGAACTGGAGAGAATGACATCGAATGGCGTAATTGAAAAAGTTGAGGGTTCTTCTGAATGGTGTTCGCCCATGGTTCTCGTTGCAAAACCTTTGGGAAAATTAAGAATATGTGTCGATATCTCGATACTCAATAAAAATATTCTAAAGGAAATACACCCGATCCCGGTGGTAGAACATACGCTAGCCCAGTTGAAAGGAGCTAAATTATTCACAAAGTTGGATGCCAATAGTGGATTCTGGCAAATACCACTGTCTTCAGAGTCGTCAGCACTTACCACATTTATCACTCCAATTGGGAGATTTCGGTTTAAGAGGTTACCTTTCGGTATCTCTTCCGCTCCGGAAATTTTTCAGAAAAGAATGGGTCAAATATTGGAAGGACTGGAAGGAACTCTGTGCCATATGGATGATATAATGGTTTATGGTTCACATGCCAAGAAGAACATGATAAAAAGACTCGAAACAGTATTATAAAGAGTTTCTAAATCGGGACTTACCTTGAACAAGGATAAATGCAAATTTGCAGTTACAACTATTAAGTTTTTAGGTTATCAAATTGATCCTAACGGGATTCAAGTAGACCCCTAAAGAAAACGAGCTATACTGGAGTTTCCCAAACCGAGATCTGTCAAGGAACTAAAACATTTTTTAGGAATGGTAAATTTTTCAGCTAGATTTGTCCCCAACTTAGCGGAGATATCGCATCCATTGAACAAGTTACTGTCAAAGAAAGAAGAATGGATTTGGGGAGATGATCAAGATCGGGCATTTGACCAAATAAAGAAAAGTCTTACTTCTGCGCAAGGGCTAGCCTTGTATGATCCTTCTTTGCCTATCACAGTATCAGCCGATGCTTCATCTTTTGGGCTAGGCGCAGTAATATGGCAAACCAAAGGTGGACTGAGACAAGTCATCGCATATGCTTCTAGAACGCTCTCTGAAACGGAAAAGCGTTATGCTCAAATCGAAAAAGAGGCGCTGGCTATCACCTGGGCTTGTGAGAAATTCAAGCAATACATCCAAGGCCTGGTAATCACTCTTTACCGACCACAAACCACTAGTACCGATCTTTACTTCCAAAAACATCGATGATCTCACACCTAGGATTCAGAGATTGAGACTACGGATTATGAGATATTCGTATAAGATCGTACATACGCCAGGAAAGAACTTGATAGTGGCGGATGCGCTATCTAGATCACCTAGGATGAAAGTCGGGACTCAGGAATTGGAGGAGGAGTTATGTGCCTACGTTCAACAGGTTGTCTCATTTATGCCCATATCTGATGTCCGAGTAAAGGAAATAAAAGAAAGTCAAGACAAAGACCAGGTTATACAAAACAATATTAAATACACCCAGGAAGGATGGCCGGAGAGAACAAATGTCTCCATGTCCGAAAGTCAATATTGGCCAGCAAAGGATGATTTCTCCGTTGAGAATGGTATTCTCCTGAAAGGGTCAAGATACGTTATCCCAGAGAATATCAGGAAAGGGTTGCTCCAAAGAATCCATGAAGGACACCTTGGGATAGTGAAATGTCGTGAAAGGGCCAAAGGATCCGTCTGGTGGCTCCGGATCACAAGGGAAATTGAGGAGATGGTCCGAACATGTCCTATGTGTATTGAGGAAAAACAAATCGACATCTGCCACTATTACCCTCAGAGCTTCCAAATTGTCCTTGGGAGAAAGTTGGGGTTGACCTCTTTACTCTAAAGGGCCAAAACTATTTGTTAATAACAGACTATTATTCAAGATACCCAGAAATTGCAAGATTAGAGGACATGACAGCAGCTTCTGTAATAGTCCACTGTAAGTCCATCTTTGCAAGGCACGGAATTCCTTTGGAAGTTCGTAGGTGACAATGGCCCCCAGTTCGGATCACTATTCAAAGAATTTGCCCACGATTACGGATTTACTCATGTCACCTCTAGTCCAAGATACCCGCAGAGTAACGGCTTCATAGAATCTTTTGTAAAAATTGTTAAAGAAAGAATTAGCAAGTCAAAGGATCCATATCTGGCTTTGCTGGCATATCGAGCTACACCACTTGCAAATGGCTTCAGCCTAGCAGAACTTAGCATGGGACGGCGGGTTCACACCACCATTCCAACACCAACGAAACAACACCAACCACCCAATCTAAAGAATTTGAAAAATCAAGAAGCTATTCAAAGGGAAAAACAAAAATACTACTTTGATCGAGCAAAAGGAGTACGAGAACTGCCTCCATTGGATGTAAATGATCGAGTTTGGCTGACGGACCTTAAAACTCCCGGAGTCATCATTTCCAAAGCAGATACTCCTAGATCTTATATGGTTGATACACCGAGAGGAAGGGTTAGAAGAAATCGCTTCCATCTACTTCCTACTGGTCAGAGAACTCCAGGGTCTCCACACTTCGAGCCAGACGAAGAGCCATATATAAATTACCCAGAAGCCAACACACACACTTCAGATGCTCCTAAAGATGTGACCGATTCATCAACATCTCCTAAAGAAGCACTTTATAGGACTCGCTCTGGAAGAACAGTTCGTCCGCCCAGACATTTTGGAGATGACTAGAGCTAATCTCTAAGAGGGGAGATGTGATGTAATTGTAAATATTCAGAGAATTTAGAAGAGTAATTATCATCATGTTTTATTTATGGTTTTGCATATAGACAGCTCGAGTTAGGATATATATAGTGATAATTGGAAGTTGTTATTTATTTAGAAAGTTCCGTTTCTTAAATAAAGAATTGTTCATCATCGTATCCCGATTCCTTAGAGAAACAAAGCAGTGATGTAAAATATGCTAAAAAAATATTGTGTAAAATTCAAAGACTTTGATAACTCCTTTATATGTTATGAAATTGAAGCTTTCTCTGTACTTATTAGGGTCCTAGACCAAGCCATGGTATACAGGTTGGAAATTTCTCTGAATTTCCCAAAAGTGATGTTTTGGCTCATTATTTATCACCACCATTATGTTTTATAGTGAAGAAAATTAAATGAATTTTGTCAATGATTATTTAAAGGGAGAGCTTTATAATATGATAACATATTAATATTATGAAATACACATTCATAAACAAACTTAAGGAAGTTGTACCTTTTAGCATGTATATCGGGATTAAAGCTTTAACTCTGAAGGATATTTGATACAGGGTGATTTTTATTTAAGAAACACGAAATAAACAAATGTGTACAAAATATTATTCAGAGATGATCACCAACTTATCAAGAATCTCTTTGAGTCTAAAGCCTTCATTTAGAAGAACAAAGGTTTCCCTGCTGCCAATAGTCCATGTGTATCCATCTAAAGTACGACCTCAGGTTTAAGAGAAACCACCTTGAAGTAGGGCCGCAGTGCCGTTAAGACGTCTTCATCACTTATAGAAATTAGGATGTTCATATTCGCTGACTTCTCCGCCAATTTCCTATAAAGAAAGGACTTCAGAAGGATGGTTCATATGGTGAGGTTCTCTTCAACTAGGCGCTATGCCAGAATTAGCCGAATAGCCCAAACAGAAGCTGATATGACATCTTCATTATTTGTAATACCGTTGATTTTCCAAATATTTCCCCCAGTGCCTTGATGTAGTCCATTGAAGAAAGATAGAGCCTCCACTCCACAAAGCAGAACTGGTCAAAGGTGGCTACAGCTGACCTGGGCTTACTCAGGGCTTGCTACTGTTTGTTGTATTGTGAAAAATGACAAAAAACTTGTTAAACAACATATTGAAAATCACCTCAATTTAGCGTCTTCTATCGCTGAAAATTAAAAAAAATATATATCCCGCTACTTATATATATTTATTAGATATTTCTACAGCCCTTAAACTGCAATAAAATGAATACTATGATTTTGTGAAAAGAAATTCCTCGCTGCATAAAATCTCAAATTAAGATATATATTTATACTCACACAGTCTTTCAAAACACCAATTTACTTTATTACATAAGCAATGCTGAGTATATATACAATAGTGAAGCGGTCTGAGGATTAAAATGGCGACACTGCCGGGAGTGTTCACCACTGATGAGCCATGCCCTTCTTCTCTTAATTTTATTCAATGAAGTATATAAAATCTGTATATAAATATCGTTTAATTATTTATATTTAATATTAACACATATAAAGCTTCAAAAATATTAAAAATTCAATTATTTTCTGTTATATTTTTACAATTTCCTTACGAATATTAGGAAGTTTATTCTGAAGAACTTTCTCACGACTTCCTATTGTATTTAGCTGAAAGCAGATTTAGGGTGTAATATCATTATGGTAAACAATTAGAGCTCTTAAAGGAATAAATCAATGGATATTTTCAAACAATGCAGACGATCTATCGACTAACTCAGCAGCCGATTTCTCGATGGCGAAAATCACAAAGCCAGGTTAGTTGGTCGTCGATACGAAGTGAATCAGCTTTCCAATATATTCGGATATCAAGACCTTGAAATAATGCAAATTTCATATTAAAAATAGACAAAACATTTTTATAGCGATAAAAATTCAATCTTAAAAATGTATATGAATCAAGACAAATTATTATTTGAAGAATCCAATTGAAGCTTTCAAATAATATTCTTCAACAACTTTTAGTAATTTTAAAGCCTCTTAGCAAACTCAGATCAATTGAAAACGGATAATGTTTTTGGAAGAATCCAATGTAAATATACTCTTTTTGATTTATCAAAATATTAATAACGTCAACCTATAAATATCAAATTATAGGTTTTATTATGGAAATATCACAACTTTGGGATATTAGTTTGTAATTATGTAAATACAAAAATATGTATATATATTTATTTATTCGGTTTTCATAAAAGTTTCTGGAATAATTGTAAATAATTAGAATATATCAAAAGAGACAAAATACGCCATGATATTGTCCACAACAAGAGAATATAAATATAATAAAATATTGAGAAGTGAATGTCATATCTATATATATAAAATTTAATGTTTGTATGTTTGTTTGTTTGTATGTCCGGTATACAAATTTGCAGTAGTTCACTAATTCAAACCAAAATTTCCATACATAGGTATAAAAATACGGAGAAGACGATAGGCTTTTTTAAAAAAATATATAAATCAATTATTAAAACTATATATTCAAATTATTCTACTTAGCTTACGAACAGTGCCCTCTATCGAAGATTAGATTAAATTATGCTGATGCAAAAAAATAGATAATGCAAATAACAAACAAATATAAAAAAAAATCTTATCTTAATATATATCACTCGGGTAGATATGTACACGGGTCAATACCGGGGCAAAGCCCAGGTCACTCGTCTAGTACACAATACAAACAAATAAATATTATAAAGACTATACATTAACGTATTCCATAAATCCTGTAAATATCCACGATTTATCCTAAGTCTGTATTCTGAACATTTTTTTCAATTTATCATCATATGTAATATACCCCATTTCTGAATTATTGTAATCTATTTCTGAAAATATTGTATTTCTCTATTTTATAAAGTATTGTATATATCTATTTTCTAAAATAATTATAAATTTCTGTTTCTGAAAAGGAAGAGTATTTGTCTATATTTGAAAGTATTGTATTTGTTTATATCTGAAAGCATTGCCTTCCCCCCCTATATCTGAAAGTAATGTGTTTGTCTATTAATGAACGTATATTGTATTTGTATATATATCTGAATGAATTGTATTTACAGTATATTAAAGTTATATAGTATAAGTAAGTTATATATTATAAGTTGTATAATTATTTTTATACCTAAAAGGTATTATATTTGTCTGATTAAAAGGTAATTTTTATTTGTTTATATCTGAAGGTATTGTGTATTTGTCTATATATGAAAGTATTGTATTTGTTTATATATATCTAAAAGTACGGAAATTGTTTATTTATGAAAGTATGGTATTTGTTTATATCTGAAAGTATGGTATTTTTTATATCTGAAAGTATTGTATTTGTTTAAATCTGAAAGTATTGTATTTGTTTATATATCTAAAAGTACGGAAATTGTTTATTTATGAAAGTATTTTTTTTAAATCTGAAAGTATGGTATTTGTTTATATCTGAAAGTGTTGTATCTGTTTATATCTGAAAGTATGGTATTTGTTTATATATGAAAGTATTGTATTTGTTTATATCTGAAAGTATTGTATTTGTTTATATCTGAAAATGTTGTATTTGTTTATATCTGAAAGTATGGTATTTGTTAATATATGAAAGTATTGTATTTGTTTATATCTGAAAGTATTGTATTTGTTTATATCTGAAAGTATCGTAATTGTTCGTATATGAAAATATTGTATTTGTTTACATCTGAAAGTATTGTATTTGTTTACATCTGAAAGTATTGTATTTGTTTACATCTGACAGTATTGTATTTGTTCATATCTGAAAAATATTGTAAATGTTCATATATGAAAATATTGTATTTGTTTATATCTGAAAATATCGTATTTGTTTACATCTGAAAGTATTGTGTCTGTTTATATCTGAAAATATTGTATTTGCTTACATCTGATTTTTCAGGAAGTGTATTGTATTTGCTTACATCTGATTTTTCAGGAAGTGTATTGTATTCGCTATCATACTGGAAATATATTCTGTTTATGTATTTCTGAAGGTATTAAATATATATTTTCAAAGAGAGATGAAGAATTGTTTTTCTTATTATACTGAAAAGGTATTTTGTTTATCTATTTCTAAAGGTTATGTATTCATTTATTTCTGAAGGTATATACAAGGTTTTTGTATATTTAGGAAAATAAAATAATAATTCTTATCTAAGAGTATTGATATATTTCTGAGAGTATTTTGTATCTGTCTATTTCTGAAAGTACCATTATACTTCTTAACACTTGCTACCTTGTTTGATTACCTTTTTTTTTTTTTTGAAAAATTATAGAACTTCTATTAAATTCCTTCTTCTATATTATATATTCATATTCTCTCTCTATTATCATTAATTATATATTTTAAATGAAAAATATTTTAAATATTGATTGTGTGCATATTTTAGAAAAATTGTGTATATAATTTATCGAAATTCCTTTTTCTATCTTCAACCTTTAAAAGTATTATAAATTCCTATTAGTATTTGTATATAAAGCTATTTGTTTTTTTTTCTTGTAAATGTTTATATATGTAAATAAACATTGGTTTGAATAACGAATTTAGTATCATTTTGTGTATAATCCAATATTTTGATCTTTCATCCCCTACTTATTTCGATCTTTTCATTTTCACATCTCTCAAGAGAATCTTATGAGAAACTAAAATTCTTTTGAAATAGATTAGTGTGTGATAACAAATTTTGTATTCATATTTTAACATTCTATCAGACCACACCTTAAAGGCCTGAAAATTTGCACCTAGGTTCAATCAGATGGATTGAGGGCTCATAAAATTCAGACATCTATGCGAATTTCTATCCGCGTTTATGTTAAATATAAAAATATACAGAAAATTAATGAACAAAAGAAGTAAAAAAAAACCTTGCTCATATAAAATAAAGACTATATGAGAAGATAAAGGTGTAAAATAATCTGAGAAAATCTGATAAATAACAGAAAGTAAGAAAAAGCAAGCAAACGAATGAAACAATAAAAAATTGTTGTAATACAAAAAATAATATATGGCTGAAAATCTATGAAATAAATAGTAAAATTAATCAATTCATAAAAAAGAAATGTTTAAAATATAATCTTTTTAGTTCAAAATTGTTACTATTGACTTTGTGTTTAATTGAATATTTATAAATGTTTAAACATCTAATATATAATTGCTCGAATTTATAGCAACATAATCGTGAGTGAGAAAGTAGAAACTAATTTATTTTGTTTGAAAGTGAATGCATTTGTTTATATGTAACAAAAAAGAACAAAAATATTTATAAAATACATATTAAGAAAATAATAAAATTAAAATATTTTATGAAAAGGCTCATATTAAAATGTACGCTAAACATAAGAAATGCACACTTTTAGCTACCATTATAAAATATAATTTTTTTATGGCAGAAATAAAAGCGACAAAGGAAGACATTATAAATATTGAACTTTATTATTTATGAAGATACTCGCTATAAATCTTCAAAGCATTTTTAATTTCACATTGAGTTATATCCAATATGTAATGAATTTCTATACAGCCTCATTTGAGTTTAGTTTATATTTTTAATTGTTTATTGTTGGCTATATATTTATAGAGAAAGATTGAGTTCTTTCTGAAAGCATTATTTTTCACCCAAACCTATTTTTCTTTTTATATTCAATAAATGCATCTTCTCATATAGAAGGTTTTATATTTCAACTAAAAATACTATTTTGAGTCATGAGTAATTTTTTTCCAAATTGAAACAAATAAATAAATTTAAAGGGAGAGGTGTCTTTTTAGAATAGATATATATGTTAGAATATTCTCTTCAAGGTCTATATATGTGGCATTATTTTATTCCCGTTCTGATTAGTTATATAAGGTCAATTGACAATAAACTGATTGGTTATTTTGGCAATTGTAATATTGCACAAATCATCCCATACAAAGAAATGTATAACGCGCAATCTATATATAACAAATGAAGACATTAAGATATGCGAATGTTTGTTTACACAAATAAAAAAATCTAATATCCATACTGGGTAGAAAACATATTGGGAAGGCTTGACTCATCAGTGATGAACCCTCTTAGCGGGTTTGCCAATTTAATCCACCAGAAGCTTCTTTAGAGCTCTAATACTCTATTGGATCATTCTGTTTATATATGCTACACTGAAGGGTGGAATCTTATAAATGATATTTAAGCAAGGACATTCCAGCAGGGCATCAGAATTATATGTAAATATTTGCATCAAGGAATACTTTTCAGCAAACAATAAGAACAAGGCGAGTTGGATATAAATTAATACAGAGATATATATCTATATATAACAAATGAAGACATTAAGACGCAAGTGTTTCTTTCACAAATGAATGAATAAATATTCTACTATTCTCAATGCAATAAAAATTATTTTATGAATATATTATTCCTACCTCTTTATATTTTCATATCTTTAAACAACAATATCAGGTATTTTAAAGGTTTTAATTGTATTTGGACTAAAAGAATTTCGTCGTGTCATTTTCAATTTCTTTTCCTCAATTTCTACATGTGATTATCTTCTAATTTTGTTATTTAGCTTAAAGTAGAACTGTGAAAGAGCTCAGATCAGACTTTATATCTATAGACCCGTTCATAGAACGGATAATAATAATTTAGTGTATATATTCTAGCAGAGGGACCTGTCTTTGCCAAGCTTATCCGCGGTGAAAGTTTACCAAACGAATATTGAGTTATCAAATATTGTTCATTATGATTGTATTATGCTCATTCATATTAGTAATCGTGATTTTAATTAATAACCTTAGGACAAACAACACTATCCGTATAGTAGTTTCTAATTTACTCTTTTCAGAAATAATTAATAGCTTTTATCACATAAGGTAACATAGTTGTTCTATGTGGTGTAGAGTGCTGTGGAATTTTGGATTCTGGATTATTCCCATGTTCCTACTGCGGTGAAATTCCAGTAAAAGAGAAGATGCCATAATCTAAATCTACACCGAGACCAAAGAGGCTGTGGTTTCCTTTAATATTCAGCACGTCCAGCCCACAAGTGAGTAATGTTCATCCATAACTAGCTGGGACGATTGAGATGGACAATGTGGGTACCAAGTTATTTTGAAATGCGAGAAATCTTCTAAGATATAGTTTCCCTTATGTGAATGGATCTGGTCGCAGCCAGGATATGCTTAGGTGCATTTTATCAAATGTTTGATCGACTGATCATTTAAAGAAATCTATATTCTTAATAGTGGCAAAATATTTTGAAATCAAATTCATATGAAAAGTTTTATTCTAATATATTGATATGTAAATGTAAAAGTCGAATATTACATGGAAATAAGCTAAAAGCTTATTACTAAGGTATTGTGGTTTTGTGATAAACCTGAGTCCTCTACTAATATAAAACAACGAATAAATAGTTTTAGGTTTCATCTTCTTTTTGATAGAAGGAGTGATCAATAAAATAATTCAATATCCTACAACAGTTTTTCCTCTATATTTCGTCCATATAAATAACACTTTGCAAAATAAACCTCTCATTGTCACTTTCTGAAGATCTATTGAATCCCTTGTGAACATCGTGTAATCCCAAGACCAACTAGCAAATAGGCTGAAACCATTATCTCGGTCACTTCTTGCTTCCATTCCTCTATTTTTATACAGGTTCAGTACATATATAATGTGCTAAGGCCCGTGGTAGAATCTTCAATCTAGGCCTGTGAAATGCTAAACTTCAGTAGTATAATGCACCTGCGCATGATGCTGCCATTGTGCACAACTTCATACTTACAGAAATTTGTGGCTGCTGCCCCACGTTCTCCTAGCTTTCACAATAGTAAGAGTCTGGTCAATGGTTACTGAGTCTTATCACCATACCCCAGTTACTACTGTCGATGAACTGTGGTATCGTGTTGGAGATGTATGGGATTTTTCTCCATGTAAATTCCATATATTCTCTGTTTGAATCAATGCCCTTACGTTAAGGTGCTGGTTTGCCGCCAAAATATTTCTTCTGGGAAACGATTTATTAGTTTGCATATCTTCATATTTCTTGTAATTTAATCATTTGTTAATCCAAAAATATTGAATTTTCCAAAAAATATTTATTTTTTATTTGCATTACATCCTTTGGTAGCATATTAATTTTAATTTGAATATGTTCACTTAACGCCATATTTCTCTGAAATTACACTTATACTGGTAAATAACGCTAAGAATATAATGGTGCTATTTTAGAAGTACGAAAAGAAAGAGAGATAATAGATTTCAAAATTTTCCTTGGAAAACTATTTCTTACTATTCGCGGCAAACATATTCACTCAGAGAGTACCAGGGCATTGCTTTACACATTGGGCTAGAATTATATATAGGGATTTTATCCTCTGGGAAAATTATAATTCCATTACCTTTGATCCTATACAAAATGATGGCAATTGAATTTTAATTATGCAAAATGTGTTTTCATTGGAAATTAATTCACACAATCCTATGACCCTTTATTAGATGTGTATTGAGTGAATTTTATCTATAAATGCCCCTTCTAGTAACTCGGTTTTGCAGGTTGGCTGTCCTGACCTTTCCCCCCATACAGCTTCGGAAGAGGAAGCTTTACTAACTGTGGTAATACAGAACTTATCTTTAATTATTCCAACTTCCTCAATAGTGTGCTTTATATTTACGATTTAGAAAGGATTATCACAATTTACAGAAATGGGTTTAGTCACATATTCCTAACTAATAGTAAAAATCTCGAAGATATCTGAACCAAGTTAGAAGTACTTCAAACTACTAAAGGTTTTCTTTTCTTTTGGAGCTTGTTATAATTTTACATTTTAAAAATGAATTTTTGAGAGGATTCAATTTCCTCCATTATATGAAGGAATAGAAAAAAAATATGAAAACAAGGCAAGGTTTTAAACATTTCAAATACTTTAGGGATTACATTATATTTTAAAATCCACACCATTATTCACAAGGATGTGAAATTGTGAAATATCCTTTTGAATTTGATGGTCACATAACACTGGTATAATATTGCTTGTGTAAATTAAACATCAAACCAAGGCAAAATCCAATATGTTGTGGTGGCCCTTTGACTTATATGACCCAAAATCGTTCTGAAGAAGCCTTATTATTTTTGGCGCCATTTGGTGGACCTTGTGCGCTACCCTTCAGGTTAGACCTCTGCTTCTCATATTGAGAGAAAAGGTACAAAAATACCATTTACACTGTGCAGCAGTATTTTCATGACTCTGTGGAAATGTATTGCAAATATTACCAAATTCAAAGAGCCCATTTTAGCTTGAACTGCTATCAATGGATAATGTAGGAATCCTATGTGATGACCAGGAAGGGAGAGCAGGGGGAGTCAGTAGATTAGAATTCTTAGAAACTCTCCTTTTTGAGGGTGTGGACTCCACTCTGGAGGGGCGTGGGTGGGAGCCCTCCAGGAGGGGGGTGGGGTTGTATACCACCTCTCTCGCGACTCCCTTCCTGGACAGATAGCGCCTGAAGCCTCTTTGTGAAAATTCTATGCTGATAATTCGTCTCTAATTACGATTCCACGGTCCTTAAAGAGAATGTTAGCCCCATAGCCTCAGAGGACCCGTCTGTGGCCTCCCCCTTGAACCCTTAGATCCTTTGGCCAGGCTTATGACCTTTCCCTGGGCCCTATTGATTCGGTGGTCAGGGATGTGTGCTGACTCTAAGCTGGCTATGATTTCCATCAGCAGCATGCCAACTGCTTGCTCTACTTTATCTTGTGGTATCCCAACATTTACGATGGGACTCTGAATAAATATACCTAATGAAGTACTGAACAAATTTGAGTGTTAAACCTTTTTTGTGGATTTAATTCTATCCCTATATAAATTAAAATAATTTTAGAGGTTCCAAATGATTCCAGATTGGCCAGTAAGTCCCGAACCTTTTATTTTTTTAAAAATTGGATGGCAAACTAGATTTAAATAATTTTAGTTTTTATTCTAGTTTGCCTTTTAATTTTTAATCAAAAAAAGGTTTTCAGGGCTTATGGTCCAACCTGTATATTCCATTTAAATATAAATTAATATCTTCAACCTTTTTATATTTTTCCAGCGTTTCCAACCACTTTTATATTTTACCCCTCTTTCCAGGTATTTTAAATTTTGTTCTTTAATTTTGAATTCATTTTTTTATTATTCATTGAGTATGGAGTACACGCTCCACGCTCTTTAAAATATCAGTCCACTCATAATTTGAAAACAAAGTAAACACAGTTGCAAATATTTAATTAAAAAGACATATATTAGATCAAAATATATGCCTTTTAAAATAAATATTTGTTTATGGATTACTCTATTTTCAAAACAATAGCAAATATATTTATATATAAAGAACGTACCTCGATATGTTAAAGAAAAAATGTTTTTTTTTCTTAAACAATTCTAGGTAGAATTTTTATATAAATATATTGAATTTTGAATGCTTTTTGACACAAAATAGAAAATAGAGTTTTCCTAAAGAGGGCAAGTGGCTGAAACGTTGAAAAATAAAATATAAAAAGATTGAAGATATTGATTTATATGATTTTAATTATATTACTCAGCTACACAAATAAATTCTCTATAATATATGTATTGGTGACAATTACTTAACCTTTGTGTTTTGAATCTTATGTTCCATGTAATTCCGAAGTTTTCTTTCCTAATTTCTACGTTACAATTTGGTGGTAGATACTGGGTAATTCAGGGAAAACAAACTGAAGATCGCCGAGAAAACCTTGGGCCATGGCTGCTATGATCAACATTTTCAGAGACTGGGTCCTGGATTTCACCGACGTGTCAAAGCCAAGAGTTTCCTCCAAGATGACCATTTCCCTATAGCCTTTCTTTGGTGTACAGCATCATTGATCTGAACAACCTGATTCCGCTCCTTGTTAGTTTTATTTCTACAAGTCTGCAAGATGACAAAAGTCTCGACCGGGCACCAGACCTGCTTGCTTCTTCGCGCGGTCTCAATTCAGGTATCAGAGTCTTCCCTGAAAATGTTCGTTTTATAAGATGCTCAACGCGTCATGCTCTCCTGGTGCCTCTGCTAGCGTCTACTAGAGGTCACCAACTACCGGGTGTTGCACGAGGTAAAAAACGTCGTCCTGCGAATTTCAACAACGATCTTCACACACATCCACAGCCAGTTCGCGGGAAGGAATCTGGATTAAGCTTTTCCTACAAATATATTCTTCAAAGCTGGGGGCGTGATTGAACATTCCCTTTATTCTTGTCGCCCCGCTTAATCTCCTCAGCCGTCCAACGCCTCAATAACCTTTCGGGACACTACATGCCACGACATCCTGAAAAATCTGCCTCGAGGTGTGCCAACTATGCGATAGATCGCTGATAACCTTTCCAAGATGCTTTCGTCCCACAAGGTTTTTCGGGGGATCATCTGGCCGTTCTCATCGGTTTCGACTTAAAAAGAAGATCACTTAATCCGCCTCTTGTAATGAAGAGATTTTAACCAATCTATCTCCCTGTATCTATCTTATCTATTATTTAACTTTTCTATCGATGTTATTCTGTGGAATAAAATGATTTAAAAAAAAAACAATTTATTTATAATTCTTATTTTGGTTGCAATTTATTTATATTAGTCATCACACAATTAATTATCATATTTAAAAACTATTTCTTTAAAAATATTTTTTCAATAAAATGGATATTTTATTAATGTCTTCTTTGAACCCTTTTAAATATTAGTTTAACTATATAGAGATAGAATTAATTCAATAACACTTATAAAAATGTGAATTTATTATCATTATTATTTCAATTTCATTTGATCCCCAATACACTCTTAATATTGGGGTATGTTATTCCTTTTTGTTCTAGATCTCCAATATACTTTTCATATTGGAGTTTGTTATTCCTTCTTGTTAAAGATCCCCAATATACCCTTGATATTGGGGGTTGTTATTCCTTTTTGTTTTAGATCTCCAATATAATCTTGATATTGGAGTTTGTTATTTCTTTTTGGTCTAAATCTCCAATATGAACTTGATATTGGGGTTTGTTATTCCATTTTGTTTTAGATCTCCAATATAACCATGATATTGGGGTTTGTTATTCCCCTTTGGTCCAGATCCCCAATATGCTCTTTATATTGGGGTTTGTTATTCCTTTTTGAAATTTATCTCCAATATACTCTTTGTGTTGATGTTTGTTGATCCTTTTTGGACCAGATCTCCAATATAACCTTGATATTGGAGTTTGCTATTCCTTTTTGTTAAAGATCCCCAATATACTCTTGATATTGGGGGTTGTTATTCCTTTTTGTTCTAGATCTCCAATATAAACTTGATATTGGGGACTTTTATTCCTTTTTGTTCTAGATCCCCAATAAACCCTTGATATTCGGGTTTGTTATTCCTTTTTGGTCTAGATATCCAATATAAACTCGATTTTGGGGTTTGTTATTCCTTTTTCATCTAGATCTCCAATATAACCTTGATATTGGGGTATGTTATATCTTTTTGGTCCAGATCTCCAATAAACTCTTGATATTGGAGTTTGTTATTCCCTTTTGATCTAGATCTCCAATATACTCTTTATGTAGGTATTTGTTAATCCTTTTTGGGCCAGATTCCAATATAATCTTGATATTGGAGTTTGTTATTCCTTTTTGTTCTAGATCTCCAATAAAATATTGATATTGGAGTTTGTTTTTCCTTTTTGGTCTAGATCTCTAATATGAACTTGATATTGCGGATTGTTATTCCTTTTTGTTCTAGATCCCCAATAAACCCTTGATATTGGGGTTTGTTATTCCTATTTGGTCCAGATCTCCAATACAATCTTGATATTGAAGTTTGTTATTCCTTTTTGTTCTAGATTTCCAATATACTCTTGATATTGGAGTTTGTTATTCCTTTTTTGTCCAGATCTCCAATAAACCCTTGATATTGGGGTTTTTTATTCCTTTTTGGTCCAGATCTCCAATACAATCTTGATATTGGAGTTTGTTATTACTTTTTGTTCTAGATCTCCTATATACTCTTGATATTGGAGTTTGTTATTCCTTTTTGCTCTAGATCTCCAATATACTCTTGATATTGGAGTTAATTCTTTTTTATTAAGGTGAATGTTTTTCAGAATATATTTCTGAATTTCTTCCTTTTCAAACAACAAATATCTTTCATCTACTATCTCGCTTTCTTTCTTGCTTGGTCTTCTATCCATTTGTGTCGCTAGTAATGATGATAATTTCACATTTTTTTACAGACAGGGAGTAATTTTAAATTTAATTTTTTATAATTATATTTGTTCAGTACTAAATCTCTTTTCAATGATTCAAAGTCTCAACAACCAATGTAGGGTATACCTAGAGATAAGGTACAGCTGGCACTTGGCATGTTGTTGTTTCAATGGCTGGCTGAAGGGTTGGCCACTGACTGGGCTACTGGATCGCGGGGCTCGGGTTAGGTCATAGGCTGGGTCATTGGGTCTATGTGGTTCAGGGGATGGCCACAGACTGGTCCACTGGATGGGGCTATGGGGCTGACTTGGTTTGGTAATCCCATCTTCCAGAATAAAATACATTTTCACCTCTAGAAATATAATTGAACCACTATTTGTTGGCACACAATCACAGGGAATAATGTCTCTTGTTTAAACCTTTGTGAATATTACATTATTTTGCTAAAGATATATTTATGTAATTGTTAAAACCTTTCACTAACCAATTGTAAAATAAAATTCCTCAAGATAATAAAGAACCTTGTTGAAAATAATAACCTAGATATGAGCTCATTTTACTGTTAAAGAATTTTCATGTATAATAGATATCATGATTTTTACTGATTGTCAACTGTTTCAAGCTACGAAACTGACATTTACTAAGTTTAAATCCAATGAGAGAAAATGGAATGGGTATTTTCATTTGAAAATAAAATTATAATTAATATCATCTACTAAGAGTTTATTTATTTATGGTAGTTTACCTTTGAAGCATGCCAAGATTTCATCTAATATAAAATGTTTAAGTTGGGGATTTAAAAGGTAAATTACACAAAGACCATCTGTAATGAGGTGGTTCTAATTTGTTCTCTATACTTGAACTCTTCGAAAATCATCTTCTATCAAAGTTGTTTGCCACAAGTTGGCATTATAATTTCAATAATTGTAAAATCATCTGCTTTGAGATGGTTGTTCAATGTTAATTTATAGTTTAATATACCAAGATCATCTGATTGGAGGTGGTCGCCATTTTTGATTTATATAAAAATCATCTGCTTCGAGATGATTGCTTACTGGTAATTTACGGTTGATTTATACTAAGATCATCTGCTATGAGGTGGTCAACTTAGTCATTTTTCATTATTGAGTCACTCCAAGACCATCTAAAGAACTGTTACTATGTTCAATACAACATGTTATCCACAATGAATGATATCTTCACTGAAATTGTTTTATAGCATCAACAGAGATTTACTATTAATCAACTTTTATAAATATGATTCAATCAATTATTTTTGTTTTATCAAGGGAATATAGTTGTATACCATATTTTTAAAATAAATTTAAATTACAAAAGAGCTCAGTTTTTAAATATTTTTATTAACTCACAAACTAATTGATTTATTTAAATTAACAGATCGGGGATTTCATGAACTTTGACTAAATGGATACCTATTTATCAATTAAACGAGTTCTAACTTTTAAATTATAAACTAGCAATTCATTAATTTCGTTTACTTCTAAATGGAATGATTATAATTTACTAAATAAAATATTCTAAATGCCTATCATCAATTTTTTTTTTATTATTTGGTGAAATATTTCACTTTTGGAAATAAATTTTTCTGATATCATTTTCAGTTTCAAGAAATATTCCTTAATATATATCGACAAGCATACCATGTCAATCTAAATTATTTCTATTATATTTCAACCACTATAAGTTACTTCCTCTCACCACTACTTTCAACTAATCTTTTCTTGTGTGTTTTATAGAAGTTTTAGCCAGACACCTCCAAATTATATCTGATGCTTCACTTCAATCCTTCAAAATAAAAAAAAAATCAAATGCATATTCAATAAAGAAATTTCAAACTCACCCATGCTGTCAACTGGTTATTATAAATTTCATTCATCAATTGGAGAAATAATAGAGAATATAGATGACACTCCATCTTACTATAATACTCACAATACTCTTTGTATATATTTGAACATTTTAAAGATTTGATAACAGGAAAAGTAGCCTATTACATATACATATATTAGATCAATATATATTTATTTCAAATCGGTTTCCATTTTTCCCATAGAATACCCTAAAAAACCTTGTACCAGATAACCGTTTCTATGTTATCAAAAAAATATTAGTTCGCTCAGAACTGACGATGTCCTTAACATCAAACCATGGGCTCCAGCTGAAGCGTTTTGAATTTGGCAAAGTTGTTGTGCTGTCGGTTTGTCATGAGCAAATCTGCTAGTTTGAAGAGACATTCAAATGAGTTTACAATTTTTTTTATCTAATATCAATAGGTGATATAGCTAATTAATTTTTTTGAAGATATCTTCTTGACAAATTTATTATCAATATATGAAATTATCAATGTATCCAAATTAAATTGAGATTTAAAAATGGTGATGTCGACAATCCTCACAATTATCGGGGAATAGCACTTCTAAGCAACCTCGCTAAGCTTTTCTCATCAATACTGAAAATACGGCTAAGCAACTGGACCGAAAATAGAGCAATTATACCGGAAAATCAAGCGTGTTTAAGAAAAGAACATTCACATGCCAGGGTCATATTTTCAATTTAGTCTCACTAATCCAATTAACACTTAGACGTAAAAGACGAAAGTTCTACGCTTTCTTTATCGATCTTAAAAAGGCTTTTGATACGGTGCCTCAAGCTCTCCTATGGAAAGAACTGTTAGACATTGGATTGAATTTTCGATTTATAAATCTAATTAAGAATTACTACGAAAACATGACAGCTGCGGTGAGATGGAACAATTCATTCACTGAATTTATCAAGATAAAATCCGGAGTGCTACAGGGTGAGCCACTATCTCCTTACTTATTCATACTTTTTATTAACGACCTGATTAGTACTTTTGACTGCTCTGATATACCTGGTATTTATCTGCCAAAGCATGGAAATATCCATTTGTTACTATATGCAGATGATATTGTACTGATAGGCGAATCTAAGAACAATCTGCAGGTAAAAATTAATATGATACGAAAATATTTTGTGGAAAATCTGCTAACGCTGAACGAAAACAAATAAAAAATAATGGTATTTCGCAATGGTGGGAAGCGCTCAAAATCCGATAATTGGTATTGGGGACAACAAACACTGAATGTCACGGAAAGATACATGTATCTAGGATATCCACTCACCTCCATATTCTCCTTTAAGCAAGCCGCATTATACTATAAGGGTAAAGTTCTCGCTGCCAGTAGTGCGGTCTAGCCTATTCTGACCAGGTCGAAGATGAACTCTCTTAAATTCTCTATGAAACTTCTTGACGCGATGGTTCTATCAACCCTGCTATACGCGGCACCTGTTTGGGCAAATGAGCATACATTAATTGTTGATCAAATTCAGGACTCATTTATGCGAAGATATCTAAATCTGCCAAGATACACCCCCGGATACATGCTCAGGATAGAATTGGGAAGAGTGTCACTCAGCGTTACAGTCTTGAAACTTACCTTAAAATTTTGGTTGAGAATGTTGGGAATGGGTGAAACTAGATTGCCGCTGCTCTGCTTGTCCCAGCTGTGGGAAATCTCAAACGCAACGAAAAAACTTTATAGGTTTCACGGGAAGTAGAGTTAATATTTTAAACACAACCGGATTTCAATGGCTGAATTTCTGCACAGACTATAGAACATTACAAAGAGAAATTCCCTACATAATCAGGACTGCAATAGACCAATCTCTGCAAAAGGATCACACAAGAATAATAAATTTTAGATTATACCCCCACTATAAAAACATCTGCTCAACTCCGTTACCGGAACACTATCTGTCCAGCGATTTCCCGCTCCGGGTCAAACGGTGTATTGCCGGACTGAGAATCCTCGCGGTGCTCTTTACTGATGATCGCCCCAGAATATTTAAAACAGACGGATAGACATGCGAGATTTGCGGGACAAGAATGGAGCCTGGGCTACATCACCATTTGCTCTCATGTATGGGGCTGAAAGACGAACGAGAAGTGCTCCTCAGTGAAATAGGCCTTGAGGGAATCTCTTTGGAGCTCCTGTTGAATGAGGTGGTGTGAAGCAGAGCTGGAGCTTTTGCGTTGTTCAAATTTTGGAAGACAGCTGAAGAGAAGGGGAGGCTATATACATAATCTAATTGATGTAAATAATTATATGCAAATAATCTATGTCAGAATTAGAATGACAAATCCTGTATGGGACTTTGATTCCAGTAAAAGGCTTGTTGTTGCGGTTGTATATAGTCACAGTGTAGAAAATACTATACTATACCTACTAATTATAGGTTTCTCTCTGTATTCTTAGTTCTCTTCTCTTACTCTGTAAACTGGCGAATCCTATATAGGACGAGAGGTCCTCAATAAAGGCCTTTTGTTGTTGTTGTTGTAAATTGAGGTGATGTGAAATATTCTAAATATAAATGTGGCCAAGGTAGTTATTTATCAAGGGTTCTTAATGTTAAGCATGTTATTGCTATCTCTTCCATGGAATTAGGAACTTTGTATTTGACCATGGACCATGTGACCAAAGGGGGAAATCTCGTTTTAAACAATGTATTCTACGAATGGAGATTTTACAATGTATTTTTTCCTGAAAATTGGCAACATAAATTCACCTGTTCAAACATTTTTGGTCTTATTCAAACATCTTTATTACTCTTTTTGTTGTTTTGTTATGAACTTGAAGCTTTCTATGTACTGAATAGAGCTCTAGCGCCAAAGCCATGGTATACAGGTAGACATTCTGTCTGAATTTGTCAAAACTGATTTTGTGGCTCATTATTCATCACACCCATTACGTTTTATATTGAGTCATAAACTAAATGCATTGTTCTAATGAATATTTAAAAGGAGAGATTATTATTATAATTACATATTTTGATATTATAACATTCACAATCATAGACAAACTCAAGGATGTTGTACTTTTTAGCATGTATATCGGGATTCAGACAATAACTCTGAAAGATATTACAGTGATCTTTATTGATGACACACGAAATAACCAAATGGGAACAAATTTGCCTCTTTCTCCTTAAAAAAAAAGGACGGATGATAGGTGATTTCAAAGACTTTTAACTTCCTTAACCTTTTGCTCATTGGTGAATTTTATTGTACTTAATTGAGTTATTGACCTGTGACCTTGATGTAAAACAATATATACACCATGCACAAAACTGATACGATAAACAATACACATTCAACACCACACATACAACATCAACAGATATCGACTACATATATTTTACATTTAATATAATGGGTCTTTTTACCCTTTCAAATATAAATGAAAAATCGAACAAGGAATACTTAGCAAGAATAATTAATGTCCGTAGGAAACTGAAAAAAGGAGGACATTTTTTTAAAAATTAAGAATTCGCATTTATAATGTTTATTGGATTTCCCAAGGCTTATGAACCAAAGATCCTTTATTTCTAAAATATTTAAAAACCTGTCCATAAAATAGTTATAGATAAGTAGTTTATAGAAGGAAAAATAAAGAAATGAATCTTTCTCTTCTGAATACAAAATCAACCGCAGAATTTTAATAAATACAATTCGTCTTTATTCAAAAAAGGAAGATCCTGAAAATAGAATATTTTGAACATTATAATATATTGATGAAAGTTTAATAATATTTTTGTAATTTTTAATGGATGATCAGTTTATAAACAATAAACCTTAAATTTAGCACACCACAGTTTATATAGGTTAAAAATGTGAACATGTGTTTTCAGTCCAGGTTCTCAATGGGAACTACAATAACTTGGCCCCCTCAATCCAAGCACTGCCAATTCCATACTTGGCCTTGTGCTACCTATAACACCACATTTAGCAGCAAGATTAACTAAGATTGTGTTAGCATTGCTACAAGAATACTTAGTTCTATTGAGCGGAAGAGTGGTTTTAAAATCACTAGTATTAAAGAATATTTTCAGAACTGATGACTTGTAAAAACAGACAATTTCAAATTAATGTTCACCAGAAAATTCCCAATTAACTTATAAACAAGATACTTCGGGTATACCTAGCCCATGACACGTAACGGCCGAAACTGTGCTGGAGTTTTTTTTATCCTATTATATCCTTCTATTTATTTATATGTGAAAATATATAAAACAAACCTCTTATGCTCGAATCAATTATCAAATATATAAATTTTCAAAATATGCTTAATGGTATTATATAATACAGTATAAGTTTGCTGTTCTGACTCATTCTTTAAACTATACTTTACTTTCAAAATCAGCTGAACATACTTTATTATTTTTTTACATATCTTCTCCCAAAGTAACTCTAATATGTATATGATGGTATATATATGCTGCAATGAATAAACAATTGAAAAGGTAGTTAATGTATCATCAGTGGTTAACCCTCCCAGTGGTTTCTCCAAATGAATATACAGATGCTTCTACTATTGGATTAGAGTGATTTTCCTATATACCCAGCATTCGCTTTTAAATACAGTAAATTAGCTTTTTGAGAGAACTATGGACTATCTGTAGAAATGTTTCCAAAAATTTGAGGATTTTATGCATTGTGCTCTCTTTTCTCTCTCTCTTTTGCGTAAAATTGTATTATTAATTATTAAGAAAAAGGCATCTTCTAATCGTGCAACTAAAATTTGATGCTCATTGCACCATTTGTCATAATAAATATCAGCGGAACGTTGATTTTTAAATTATTCCATAACTGGCCAATTACTTCTCTCGATTGAAAAATATAAATTAACCACATCTTTTATAAATAAGGAATAAGTATTTGGCAAATTCTGGAATATTTAAAATCAACTATAAATTATTTTTCGCCGAAATATGGCACAAGCAATCATCAATTTTTAGTCGCACGATCAAGAGATGCCTTTTTTTTTAATATCTCACCCCATCCCAATACAATTTCACTTTTACATCATTTTCGTAATTTCAATATTTTTATATTTTTTCCACAAGTACGTTACGAATATTAGTGTATATTTTTTATTTTAGCAAAATATTTTCTCATAACTTTATAACATTGAAGTCAGCTGAGTTCAGAATTAGGGTATGATTGTCATAGCTCCTAAAGAAAACAAATCAATGGATATTTTAGAACAATGCAGACGACCTATCGACCAACTCAGCAGCAGATTTCTCGATGACCAAAATTACAAAGCCAGGTTAGTTGGTCGCCGATAAGAAGTAAATCAGCTTTCCAATATATTCGGACATCAATACTTTGAAATAATGCAAATTGCATAGCAAAATGAGATAGGAAAATTTAATTCCAAAAAGCAAAATTCAATTTAAATAATTAATATAAATGAAAATAATTCAATTTTCTCTAAAAAGAGATTCTGAATAATTTTTTGAACGACTTCTCTATAATTTTGAAATCTCTTATCGAGACCAGATCAATTGAAAATCGAAGATGTATTTGGAAGAACCCAATGTAAAAATGGACAGTATGTTCGAACAAAAATGCATATGACGTCAGAATATAGAAATCAAAAATTATCACTTTCATTCTGGATATGTCGCCACTTTGGGATATTGATTTGCAACTTTTTGAATTCAAAATATGAATAATTGGATATTAAAATAACTTCCTCCTGTAAAAATAATAAATAATTAGAAACAAGAGATAGAAAAGGCGACGCAATATTGTCCACACACACAACAAGATACTATAATAGACTATATAAAAGTAATTAGCAAACACACAATACAATGAATAGATATTTATAAGTGCCTGCACATAAAATCATCCATAAATATAAATCCTGTGAACATATAAAAAAATTATCCTAAGTCTGTATTCTCTAAAGAATATTTTATTCTTCTTCATTTACGTATGGAGATATGTGCATGATTTCTTTAATTAATGTATTTCCAAGAATAATATTTCTCTTTTTCTCGAAGCATTCTATATATCTATTTCTAAAGGAAATATAATTGTTATTTCCAAAAGTAAAAGAATTTGTATATTATTTGAAGTATTGTATCCTTGTATATATGAAAGTTTGTACACTGGAAGTATTGGATTTGTTTATATCTGAGAGTATTGTATTTGATTATATCTGAGAGTATTGTATATTGGTTTTTAACCTGAGGGGGTATTGTATTTGTCCATATCTGAAAAATATATATTTGTTCACATCTGGAAGTATTGTATTTGCTTATATATTAAAGGATTGTATTTGTCTATATCTGAAAGTATTGTATTTCTCTATATTTGAAAGTATTGTTTTTTTGGTTTTATCTGGAATTATTGTATTTGTTCTTATCTGAAAATATTTTATTTGTCATATCTGAAAATATTGTATTTTTCTTTTATATCTGAGAGTAGTGTATATGTTTACATCTGAAAGTATTGTATTTTTTCATATCTGAAAGTATTGTAATTGTTCATATCTGAAAATATTGTATTTGTTTATATCTGAAAGTATTGTATTTGTTTACATCTCAAAATATCGTATTTGATTACATCTGAAAGTATTGTAATTGTTCATATATGAAAATATTGTATTTGTTTAAATCTGAAAGTATCGTATTTGTTTACATCTGAAAGTATTTTATTTGTTCATATCTGAAAATATTGTATTTGTTTATATCTGAAAGTACTGTATTTGTTTACATCTGAAAATATTGTATTTGTTCATATCTGAAAGTATTGTAATTGTTCACGTTTGTAAGTATTGTAATTTTCATATTTAATGGTGGGGTGTTGTTTATATCTGAAAGTAATGTATTTGTCTATATCTAAAAATATTGTTTATATATACTATAATAGAAGAAAAAATTACTTCTTTCAATCTTCATGACCTGGTGTAATCTTACCCATGGGGTAATACAAAAATTGTATATATATATATTTGTCTGAATCTAAAAAGAATATTTTTTTTAAGTAAAAGTAGTTCATTTTTTATATCTGATGGTTAAGTATTTGTTTATTTCTGTGGTATTGTATTTGTCTATATCAGAAAGTATTGTATTTGTGTCTATTCCATGAAAGTATATTTATCTTTGTTAAAAATAATATTTTAATCTATTTTTGTGTGAAAGCCATTATATATTTCAATTTCTTAAAGTTAAAATTTATCTATTTCTGAAAGTATCCTATTTGTCTATTTCTAAAGGTATTTGGTTGTTTTTTTTAATGAAACATTGTATTAATATTATATTAATGGCTGTATTTGTCTATATATAAAATATTTGTCTATTTATACAAGTAATGCATTCATATATTTCTGTAGATATTGTAATTATCTGATTCTGAAATCATTTTCCGTCTATTTCTGGAGGTATGTATTTATAGAGGGAGAGAGTTTTCTGAAAATAATGCATTTATATGTATACTTCTTAGGTACTGTATATATCATTTCAGTATTTGCTATTATATATTTGCTATTATACTGAAATCATTCTTTGCTTATCCTTTTCTGAAAATATTGTTCAATATATATTTTTTCAGGAGAGAGAGAGAGAGGAAGTATTGTATTTACTATTTTAATGAAAGGTATTTTGTTTATCTACTTCTAAAGGTTACATATTTATTTATTTCTGAAGATGTATATATAATGTATTTGTATATTCACACATGAAAAAACAATGTAATAATTTATATCCATGAGCATTGATATATTTCTGAGAGTAATTTGTATCTGTCTATTTCTGAAAGTATCATTATACTTCTTAACACTTGCTACATTGTTTGATTACAATTATTTTTCTAAATTATATACCTTCTATTAAAATTCTTCTTCCATATTATATATTCATATTCTCTTTCTTTTTATCATTAATTATATATTTTAAATTAAAATAAAAAGTATTTAAAATATTAAATGTTTATTTATCAAAGATTGTGTATGTGATTTATTGAAATTCCCTTTTCTCTCTTCAACCTTTAAAAAT
>CP092866.1:114409275-114517050 GCA_030710605.1 Cordylochernes scorpioides | reverse complement strand
TTTATTTTTAAATGAAAATAACCTTTCCATTTTCTCTCATTGGATTTAAACTTAGTAAATGTCAGTTTCGTAGCTTGAAACAGTTAACAATCAGTAAAATTCATGATATCTATTATACATAAAAATTCTTTAACAGTAAAATGAGCTCATATCTAGGTTATTATTTTCAACAAGGTTCTTTATTATCTTGAGGAATTATATTTTACAATTGGTTAGTGAAAGGGGTTTTAGCAATTACATAAATATATCTTTAGCAAAATATTGTAATATTCACAAAGGTTTAAACAAGAGACATTATTCCCTGTGATTTTGTGCCAACAAATAGTGGTTCAATTATATTTCTAGAGGTGAAAATGTATTTTATTCGGGAAGATGGGATTATCAAACCAAGTCAGCCCCATAGCCCCATCCAGTGGACCAGTCTGTGGCCATCCCCTGAACCACATAGACCCAATGACCCAGCCTATGACCTAACCCGAGCCCCGCGATCCAGTAGCCCAGTCAGTGGCCAACCCTTCAGCCAGCCATTGAAACAACAACATGCCAAGTGCCAGCTGTACCTTATCTCTAGGTATACCCTACATTGGTTGTTAAGACTCTGAATCATTGAAAAGAGATTTAGTACTGAACAAATATAATTATAAAAAATCAAATTTAAAATTACTCCCTGTCTGTAAAAAATGTTAAATTATCATCATTACTAGCGACACAAATGGATAGAAGACCGAGCAAGAAAGAAAGCGAGATAGTAGATGAAAGATATTTGGAGTTTAAAAAGGAAGAAATTCAGAAATATATTCTGAAAAACATTCACCTTAATAAAAAAGAATTAACATCAATATCAAGAGTATATTGGAGATCTAGAGCAAAAAGGAATAACAAACTCCAATATCAAGAGTGTATTGGAGATCTGGACCAAAAAGGAATAACAAACCACAATATCAAGGGTTTATTGGAGATCTGGACCTAAAAGGAAAAACAACCTCCAATATCAAGAGTATATTGGAAATCTAGAACAAAAAGGAATAACAAACTTCAATATCGAGATTGTATTGGAGATCTGGACCAAATAGGAATAACAAACCCCAATATCAAGCGTTTATTGGGGATCTAGAACAAAAAGGAATAACAATCCCCAATATCAAGTTCATATTAGAGATCTAGACCAAAAAGGAAAAACAAACTCCAAAATCAATATTTTATTGGAGATCTAGAACAAAAAGGAATAACAAACTCCAATATCAAGATTATATTGGAGATCTGGCCCAAAAAGGATTAACAAATACCTACATAAAGAGTATATTGGAGATCTAGATCAAAAAGGAATAACAAACTCCAATATCAATATTTTATTGGATATCTGGACCAAAAAGATATAACATACCCCAATATCAAGGTTATATTGGAGATCTAGAAGAAAAAGGAATAACAAACCCCTAAATCAAGTTTATATTGGATATTTAGACCAAAAAGGAATAGCAAACCCGAATATCAAGGGTTTATTGGGGATCTAGAACAAAAAGGAATAAAAATCCCCAATATCAAGTTTATATTGGAGATCTAGAACAAAAAGGAATAACAACCCCCAATATCAAGAGTATATTGGGGATCTTTAACAAAAAGGAATAGCAAACTCCAATATCAAGGTTATATTGGAGACCTGGCCCAAAAAGGATCAACAAACACCAACACAAAGAGTATATTGGAGATAAATTTCAAAAAGGAATAACAAACCCCAATATAAAGAGCATATTGGAGATCTGGACCAAAGGGGAATAACAAACCCCAATATCAAGGTTATATTGGAGATCTAACACAAAATGGAATAACAAACCCCAATATCAAGTTTATATTGGAGATTTAGACCAAAAAGAAATAACAAACTCCAATATCAAGATTATATTGGAGATCTAAAACAAAAAGGAATAACAACCCCCAATATCAAGGGTATATTGGGGATCTTTAACAAGAAGGAATAACAAACTTCAATATCAAAAGTATATTGGAGATCTAGTACAAAAAGGAATAACATACCCCAATATCAAGAGTGTATTGGGGATCAAATGAAATTGAAATAATAATGATAATAAATTCACATTTTAATAAGTGTTATTGAATTAATTCTATCTCTATATAGTTAAGCTAATATTTAAAAGGGTTCAAAGAAGACATTAATAAAATATCCATTTTATTGAAAAAATATTTTTAAAGAAATAGTTTTTAAATATGATAATTAATTGTGTGATGACTAATATAAATAAATTGCAACCAAAATAAGAATTATAAATAAATTATTTTTTTTAATCATTTTATTCCACCTAATAACATCGATAGAAAAGTTAAATAATAGATAAGATAGAAACAGGGAGATAGATTGGTTAAAATCTCTTCATTACAAGAGGCGGATTAAGTGATCTTCTTTTTAAGTCGAAACCGATGAGAACGGCCAGATGATCCCCCGAAAAACCTTGTGGGACGAAAGCATCTTGGAATGGTTATCAGCGATCTATCGCATAGTTGGCACACCTCGAGGCAGATTTTTCAGGATGTCGTGGCATGTAGTGTCCCGAAAGGTTATTGAGGCGTAGGACGGCTGAGGAGATTAAGCGGGGCGACAAGAATAAAGAGAATGTACGATCACGCCCCCAGCTTTAAAGAATATATTTGTAGGAAAAGCTGAATCCAGATTCCTTCCCGCGAACTGGCTGTGGATGTGTGTGAGGATCGTTGTTGAAATTCGCAGAACGACGTTTTTTACCTCGTGCAACACCCGGTAGTTGGTGACCTCTAGTAGACGCTAGCAGAGGCACCAGGAGAGCATTACGGGTTGAGCATCTTATAACACGAACATTTTCAGGGAAGACTCTGATACCTGAATTGAGACCGCGCGAAGAAGCCAGCAGGTCTGGTGCCCGGTCGAGACTTTTGTCATCTTGCAGAATTGTAGAAATAAAACTAACAAGGAGCGGAATCAGGTTGTTCAGATCAATGATGCTGTACACCAACGAAAGGCTATAGGGACATGGTCATCTTGGAGGAAACTCTTGGCTTTGACACGTCGGTGAAATCCTGTCCCAGTCTCTGAAAATGTAGATCATAACAGCCATGGCCCAAGGTTTTTTCGACGATCTTCAGTTTGTTTTCCCTAAATTACCCAGTATCTACCACCAAATTGTAACGTAGAAATTAGGAAAGAAAACTTCGGAATTAAATGGAACATAAGATTCAAAACACAAAGGTTGATTAATTGTCACCAATACATATATTATGGAAATTTCATTTGTGTGTGTAGCTGAGTAATATAATTAAAATCAAAAATCAATATCTTCAATCTATTTATATTTTTTATTTTTCAACGTTTCAGCCACTTGCCCTCTTTAGGAAAACTCTATTTGCTATTTTGTGTCAAAAAGCGATCAAAATTTTATATATTTATATAAAAACAGCCTACCTAGATTTGTTAAAGAAAAAAATGTTTTTTTTTCTTTAACATATCGACGTATGCTCTTTTTATATAAATATATCAGCTATTGTTTTGAAAATAGAGTAATCCATGAATAAATATTTACTTTGTATTTAAATTATGAGTGGACTGATATTTTAAAGAGCGTGGAGCGTGTACTCCATACTCAATGAATAATAAAAAATGAATTCAAAATTAATGAACAAAATTTAAAATACCTGGAAAGAGGGGTAAAATATAAAAGTGGTTGGAAACGCTGGAAAAATATAAAAAGGTTGAAGATATTCATTTATATATAAATGAAATAAACAGTTTGGACCATAAGCCCTGAAAACCTTTTTTTTTTTATTAAAAATTAAAAGACAAACTAGAATAAAAACTAAAATTATTTAAATCTAGTTTGCCTTCCAATTTTTAAAAAAATAAAAGGTTCGGGACTTACTGGCCAATCTGGAATCAATTGGAACCTCTAAAATTAGTTTAATTTATATAGGGATAGAATTATATCAACAAAAAAGGCTTAACACTCAAATTTGTTCAGTACTTCATTAGGTATATTTATTCAGAGTCCCATCGTAAATGTTGGGATACCACAAGATAAAGTAGAGCAAGCAGTTGGCATGCTGTTGATGGAAATCATAGCCAGCTTAGAGTCAGCACACATCCCAGACCACCGAATCAATAGGGCCCAGGGAAAGGTCATAAGCCAGGCCAAAGGATCTAAGGGTTCAAGGGGGAGGCCACAGACGGGTCCTCTGAGGCTATGGAGCTAAATTTCTCTTTAAGGACCGTGGAATCGTAATTATAGACGAATTATCAGCATAGAATTTTCACAAAGAGGCTTCAGGCGCTATCTGTCCAGGAAGGGAGTCGCGAGAGAGGTGGTATACAACCCCATCCCCCTCCTGGAGGGCTCCCACCCACGCCCCTCCAGAGTGGAGTCCACACCCTCAAAAAGGAGAGTTTCTAAGAATTCTATTCTACTGACTCCCCCTGCTCTCCCTTCCTTGACATCACATAGGATTCCTACATTATCCATTGATAGCAGTTCGAGCTAAAATGGGCTCTTTGAACTTGGTAATATTTTCAATACGTTTGCACAGTCATGAAAATACTGCTGCACAGTGTAATTGGTATTTTTGTATCTTTTCTCTCAATATGAGAAGCAGAGGTCTTACCTGAAGGGTAGCGCACAAGGTTCACCAAATGGCGCCAAAATAATAAGGATTCTTCAGAACGATTTTTGGGGCCATATAAGTCAAAGGGCCACAACAACAGCTTGTATTTTTGCCATGGTTTGATGTATACCTTACATACGCAATATTATACCAGTGTTATGTGGTTATCAAATTCAAAAATATATTTTACAATTTCACATCCTTGTGAATGATGTGCTGTGGATTTTAAGATAATGTAATCCATAAAGTATTTGAATGGTGTAAAACCTTGCCTTGTCTCCACATTTTTTTTCCATTCATTTATATAATGGAGGATATTGAATCCTTTCAAAAATTCATTGCTAAAATACAAAATTAAAACTAGCTCCAAAAGAAAAGGAAATATTTGGTAATTTAAAGTATTTCTCTCTCTGTTTAGATTTCTTCGGAATTTTTATCATTAGCACGGAATATTTGACTGAACCCAACTCTAGCAATTATGTTACTCCTTTGAAAATCGTCATTTTGAAGCACACCATTGATCTTGTTGAAATGAAAAGATGTAAATTCTGCATTACCGCTGTTAGGCAAACTTCCTCTTCTGGAGCTGAACTTTCACTTTCGAAGAGAAGATCAGGAGCAGCCAACCTAAAAACAAAGCGAGTTATTAGAATAGACATTTATACATAAAATAAAATTAATACACATCTAAAAAGGGTCGTGAAATGGTTTAAATCTATTCGTACTAACTGTGTTTTGTACACATATAGCATATTTAATAATCCACTGCGTTTGTAAATTGTATAGTATCAAAGTTTATGAGAAATACGAAATTATAATTTGCCATATAGTATAAACCCATATATATAATTCAACCTAAATGACTGAAGTAACGCCCAGGTTCTCTCCGAATGAAAATTTGCAAAATTGAAAAAGAAATCTTCAAAGAAAAGTTTTAAAAAACGCAGAGAATGAAAACAAGAGGTGTCAGAGATAATGGTTTCAGGCTAATCCTTTATTTCACATATTGACATGGAATTCATGAAATTTTCAGAAAGCGACAAATATATGTTAATTTGTCGAAATGTCTAGGCTAAATCCACGGCCGAAATATAGATGGAAATTTTGTTGTGAGGATATTGATTTTTGAAAGAAGGATCATTTCTTCTGTCGAAAAATAAGATGAAACTTAAACCTATATATTTATTGCATTCTTTATGTAGGGCACTAGGGTAGGTGACAAAACCACAATAACTTTGTAATAAGTTTTAAGCTTATTTCAATGAGATATTTAACTATCACCTTTGAATGTCTATATTCATATTACAATAAAAGTTTTCATTAAAATTTGATTAGAAAATATATTGGCACTATATTAAAAATATATATTTCTTTAATGATCAGTCGACCAAACATTTGATAAAATGTATCTAAGTATATCCTGGCTGCGGCCAGATCCATTCGCATAGGGTAAATTATATCTTAGAAGATGTCTCACAGTTCAAGATAACTTTGTCACCTACGTTGTCCAACCCAAATTTTCCAGCTAGATATGGAGGAACATTACTCACATGTGGACTAGACGTGATGAGTCTTATTGGAAACCACAGTCTCTTTGGTCTCGGAGTAGATTTAGATTATGGCATATTCTCTTTTACTGTAGTTTCACTGCAGTAGGAACGTGGGGGAATGATCCAGAATCCGGAATTCCACAGCACACTAAACCACATAGATCAATTATGTTAGACTTAATAGATTTTAACATAAGTTTCTAAGTTATTTCTAAAGCGTAAATTAGAAACTACTATACTGATAGTATTGTTTTGTCCTAAGTTTATTATTATAACCACGATTAATAATAAGTATGAGCATAATACAATAATAATGAACAAGATTTGATAACTCATTATTCGTTTGGCAAAATTTCACCGCGGATAAATTTGGCAAAGCCAGGTCCTTCTGCTAGCATATATATATTAAATCATTATTATCCGTTTTCTAAACAGGTCTATAGATATAAAGCCAGTTCTGATTTTCCACAGTTTAGATTAAACAAAATGAAAAAAAAATAGAAGATCATCACATGTAGAAAAATGAGGTAAAGAAATTAAAAATGACATGTCGAAATATTTTAGTCCAAAGACAAAAAGACCTTTAATATAACTAATATTTTTGTAGAGAAATATAATAATATCAAGAGGTTGGAATAAAATATTCATAAAATATTTTTATTCACATTAAGGACAGTAGAATATTTATTTATCTGTGAAAAGAAACATTGGCGTCTTAATGTCTTCATTTGTTATATATAGATGGCGCGTTTTGCTCTGTATTAATTTATGTTCAACTTGCCTTGTCCTTAATTGTTTGCTGAAGAGCATTGTTCGATGCAAATATTTAAATGTAAATCTACTGTCCTAAAAGCCTACGTCTATATTTTGCTTAAATACCATTTCTAAAATTCCACTCTTCAGTGTAGCATATAAAAGCAGAATTTCCAATACAGTATTAGAGCTCTAAAGAAGTGGTCTGGAAGATTAAATTGGCAAACCCGCTGGTACGCTTCATCACTGATGAGCCAATCCCTCCCAATATTTTTTCATCGCAGTAAGGAGAGTCGAAGATTTTTATTTGTGAAAAGAAACATTCGCGTCTCTTAATGTCCTCATTTGTTATATATAGATGGCGAGTCATACATTGCTTTGTATAAAATAATTTTATAAAATAAATGAAGCTTCCAGGGTTAAGTTTCTTTTTTTATAATATTACAATTGCCAAAAGAGCCAATCAGTTTATTGTCATTTGACCTTATACAAATAATCACACCACAAAAAACTGGTACCACAAATATAGACCTTCAAGGGAATATTCTAGCATATATATTCTAAAAAGACACCTCTCCCTTTAAATATATGTATTTAGTGCAATTTGGGTAAAATTGGAACCGAAACACACATTTCCGTTGACACATGACTCAAAACAGCATTCTTAGTTGAAATATAAAAACTTTTATATAAGAAGATGCATTTATTGAATATAAAGGAAAAAAGGCTTGTGTGAAAAACAATGCTTTCAGATCTTTATCTATCCCTATAAATATATAGCCAACAATAAACAATTAAAATATAAACTAAACTAAATTGAGGCTGTTTAGAAACTCTCCAAATGTTTAGATATAAATCTATGTGAAATTAAAAAAGTATTAAAGCTTGATAGCGAGTAATTTAATATAAAATAAAGTTCAATATTTATAATGTCTTCCTTTGTCACTTTCATCTTTAGCCCTAAGAATCTATTTCATATTGGTAGCCGAAAGTGTGAATTTCTTATGTTTAGCGTACCTTTTAAGTTAAGCCTTTTAATAAAATATTTTTGAATTCATTATTTTCCTAATATGTTTTCTATTAATTTATTTTGTTCTTTTATATTTAATATAAACTAATGCATTAACCTTTGTATTAAATTAATCAGTTTTTACTTTCTTACTCACGATTATGATGCTATTATCTTGAGTTCTATTTTATCAGATGCCTCTATTTTGAACATTTATTAATGATTAATTAAACACGAAGGCAAAATTAATTATTTTGAACTAAAAGGATTATATTTTAAATTATTTATACCTTTATTTTTTATAAATTGATTACTTTTTACAATTTATTTTATATATTTTCAGTCATAAATTATTTATATTACACATATTTCTTGTATTTTCATTCGTTTACTTGCTTCATCTTACTTTCTGGTATTTAACAGATTTCTCTGATTATTTTACACTTTTATCTTTTCATATAGTCTTTATTTTCATTTGTGAAAGCTTTTTATTTCTATCTTTTGTTCATAAAATTTCTGCATATTTTTATATTTAACACACACGCGGATAGAACTCCGCATAGATGTCTGAAATTTTATGAACAATCATTGTTATCTGATTGACCCTAGGTGCAAATTTTCAGGCTTCTATAGTGTGGTCTGACAGTATGTTAAAATATGAATACAAAATTTGTTTTCGTTCATAAATCCATTTTCAAAGAATTTCAGACACTCATAAAATTCTCTTGAGAGATTTAAAAATGAAAGGACAGAATAAGTAGGGAGTGAATGATCAAAATATTGGATTATACACAAAATAATACTAAATTTGTTATTTAAACCAATGTTTATTCAGATCTATAAAAAATACAAAAAAAAACAACAAATATAATAGCTTATATATACAAATACTAATAGTAATTCATAATATTTTAAAGGTTGGAAAGAGAAGAGATAAATTGAATAAATTATATACCCAATTTTTGAAACAATTTGAAATTTTTAAATTTAAAAATATATAAATAATTATAATAAAGAGAAAAATATTAATATATAATATGGAAAAATTTATTTAACAGAAATTACTTAATTTTTCACAAACAAGACTTTATTCAAAAAAGGTAGTAAATTGAGAAGTAGTTATAATATTTTCAGAAAGATTTGACAGTTACAAAATACTCTCAGAAATACATCAATACCTTTAGACGTAGATTATTACATTGTTTTTGTTAAATATACAAATACAATATTTACTTTCAGAAATAAATAAATACATAAACTTTAGAAATAGAATAATGCAATGCTCTCAGAAATAGATAAAAAAAATATTTTTTTCAGTATAATAGCAAAAATAATGTACTTCCTGAAAGGATATATACAATGCATTCAGAAAAATATATAAATGCAATACTTTCTGAGAAATCACTCTATGAACACAAAACCTTCGGGAATAGACAAAATGATTTCAGAATTCGACAAATACAATATTTTCAGAGAAATATATAAACAAATTACTCTCATAAATCGAAAACTAATAATACTTTTTATATAGACAAATACCACACTTCCATTAATAGATATATACAATATTTTCAGAAAAACACGGCTAAATACATTCAGAAATAGACAAATACAATATGAATTTGATAAATTCAATATTTTAAGAAATATAAATATACAATGCTTCCACAAAAATAGATTAAAAATACTCAAACAAGAAAAAATATATAAAACTCCATTAAATAACAAAAATACAATTTTCCTGGTATAGAAATAAAAGACCTTCAGGTATAGACAAATACAATACTTTAAGATATAAAACAAATGCAATAATTTCAGGTATAGACAAATATAATTCTTCCATATGTCGACAAATACAATACTTTCATATATAAACAAATGCAATGCTTTTATATATACACAAATACAATAATTTCAAATATAGATAAATACTCTTCGCTTTCAGAAAAAAAAATTATTTATTTTAAAAATAGATATTTTTATAAATAAATTACAATAAATCATAAAATGCGTATGTACATATGTAAATAAATATAAATAAAAAGTGTTTGAAATACAGACTTAGGATTAACCTTGGGATATATTTACAGGATTTATGGAACATATTGATGTATAGTCTTTATAATATTTATTCGCTTGTATTGTGTATATGATATTTACTCTTCAATATTTTATTATATTATCTGGTTGTGGACAATATTGTGTCGTATTTTGTCTCTCTTGATATTCCAACTGTTTACAATTATTCCAGAACCTTTTATGAAAACCAAATATATATATATATATATATATGACATAATAAAAATATGATTTTTAATTTTCATTAATATAATAAAAATTTTATATTCATAACCATAATATTTATTAATATTGTTTTCATAATATAACTAAAATTATAAGTTAAATAATCAAAGAACTAAACACAGAGTTAATTTTTAAAATCCTTAACAAAAGGAGTACAACCAAATAGTTTTTTTTGTTTATACTTAGATAATATCATTATTAAATTGAATGTATGCAAACTGTTGGTTTTAGAAATATAATCAAAAATAAATACAATTTTGGAAAAAAAGGTTATCATTCATTTCCACCCACGACTGCATGAATGAATTGGTAAAGTACCTAGAATACGCCTTTTTTATGACATATACATATTCTTGTATTTACATAATTCCTACTAATATCCCAAAGTTGTGATATTTCCATAATAAAACTTATAATTTGATATTTATAGGTTGACGTTATTAATATTTTTGATAAATCAAAAAGTCCATTTCTACATTGGATTCTTCCAAAAACATTCTCCGCTTTCAATTGATCTGGGTTTGCTAAGAGGTTTTAAAATTACTAAAGGTTGTTGAAGAATATTATTTGAAGGCTTCAATTGGATTCTTCAAATATTATTTTGCCTAGATTTATATGAATATTTAAGATTGAATTTTTCTATTGCTATTAAAATTTCAAGTCCTTTTTGGCTGTGAAATTTGCATTATTTCAAGGTCTTGATATCCAAATATATTGGAAAGATTATTTACTTCTTATCAGCGACCAACTAACCTGGCTTTGTAATTTTGGCCATCGAGAAATCTGGTGCTGAGTTGGTCGATAGGTCGTCTGCATTGTTTGAAAATATCCATTGATTTATTCCTTTAAAATCTCTAATTGTTTACCTTAATGATATTACATTCTAAATCTGCTTTCAGCTGAATACAATAGGAAGTCGTGAGAACGTTCTTCAAAATAAACTTTCTAATATTCGTAAGAAAATTGTAAAAAAATAACAGAAAATAATTGAATTTGTAAATATTTTCAAGCTTTATTTGTGTTCATTTTGAATAAAAATGATCAAAATATATTTCTTTACAGTTTATATATACTTCATTGAATAAAATTAAGAGAAGAAAGGCATGGCTCATCATAGGTGAACAATCCCGGCGGTTTTACCATTTTTATCTTCAGAGCGCTACATTATTGTATATATTCTCAGCATTGCTTATGTAATGAGGTATATTAGTGTTTTGAAAGACTGTGTGTGTTAAGAAATATATATCTAAATTAAATATTTTATGCAGCGAGATATTTTTTTTCACAAAATCATAGTATTCATTTTATTGCAGTTTAAGGGCTGTAGATATATCTAATAAATAGATAAATGTGATGTTGAGTTGCTGTCGACTTATCTGTGATGAGATCCTGTCGACTCATGTAATGAGATGAGAATTCCAGTAGCTTTGGTAGAGATCTGTCGACTACTGAAATAATGTTGAAGTCCTGGTAGCTCTTGTTGTACTGTGTTGACCGAGAGGAACAGTCAGGATGTAGAGTTTTCCAGTACCTCTCTGCACCTTGGAAGACCTTTAAAAGTTCTCACAAAATACAGGCAGTCGTGGTCGAGGCAGAGTGGAAAGCTGGGGATATCCACACAAAAAACGAAGACACAGTTACACTAAGAAAGTTCCGTTAACAGATAAAAGTTGAGCTAGAAGCGAAAGATGGAGACATAGAAGTTTCTTACTCGTCTACATGATAGTTGAGATCGACATAAGGTACGACCGACGTGAGCTGACGCTAAGGGTGAACTAAACTAAACTGAACTGAGCTGACTGAACTGTCAAGTCCCTGTAAAAGTGATGTATTTATAGTTTAAAAGACGGGGGGGGACCTTATGTGACAGGGGCGTTTGAGAAAGGGCGCCTTTACCTGTCCAGGTGTGAGAGGGGTCTCTGCATTCCACCACATGTGACAGTGTGGGTGGCCTGTCGTGGGAATTGTGAATCTACCTGATTTATGATTTCCATCTTTAGACTGTTGTTTTGGCAATACTATGCTCGATCTCTGCTTTAGCTCAACTCTTAAATCTATTACAGATTTTATTTATTTATCCACTTTGTACAAATTACATTACATAGGGTGATGTAAAGACACAGATTAATCATGCGCATAATTATTTATAGATGTGTTTCTATATACAACATGGCAATCTTGTTATAAGTTATCTACACAGTATGGGGTTGTTGGTTTAAATTACCATAGATGGCCCCGGGAGTGAAAGGGTTTATCCGGGTTTAGGCGGGTAAAGCCTCTCTAACACAGGTAAGTAATTAAAATTTCTTTTAATTAATTTAAACTGTGAGGGTTAAAAAGGCTATAACACGATGATATTTGTTGGATATATAAAAGTGAAATAAAAATGACATTTTGTTTGATTAACAAAAAAGATGATTAAAATAAAATGATGACATAAAAATTCACATTCTAAGAGAATATTGGTGGGCGTTGGACAGGGTTAGTAGTTAAAGAATAAGCAATTGTGAGATTTACACATGCAATCAAATACTTAGGTCCAGGTGCAAAGCGAGGATATGGACTTGAGTGTCTTCCTAGGCAATGTTTCACCTGTGATCCTGTATAGGGTAACAGTGCTTTGTCACAATTGTAGTGTTATTGGGTTGAAAAGTTGTTGAAGAATATGTAATTGTTAGAAGTGCCCATGTAAAGCAAATACTCAGATCCAGGTGCAAAGCGAGGATATAGACTTGAGCTGTCTTCCTTGGCAATGTTTCACTTGCGATCCTATATAAGGGTTACAGTGTTTTGTCACAATTTTAGGATTATTGGGTTAAAAGTTGTTGAAGAAAAGTTGCTTATTAATATGATTGAGAAAGGAGTGAAATAGAGCCATGCGATAAGTAGAATTGTAGCGACAGTAGGTGATCTGACTTGACTCGAAATCAAAGGTTGAATGTGGTCCGCTAGAGCTGGAAAAAAAGTTGAAAGTTGAAAAAATTGAACGCTTTGTGTATGCGTTGGTGATTTGCTCTGCGGATGAAATGAAATAAACTCTTGAAGCATGTTCAGACCAGAAGTTTGGATTGGTAAGTCTGGGGAACGGTGTTCTCAAAGAGAAAATTACGAAATCAAAAAATAAATTGTCAAGCAGTGCTGTCGTTTTTCTACATTGTTGTGACGCAATGACTGAAAAGATAGTGATGAAAAATATAGGAAATTGGTTAAAGAAAATGATTGTTGAAAACGATTGTTGTAGATGCCCGATAGTGGATGATTAACTTTGTCAGATAATAAAGGTATTTAAACAAATAAAATATAGTGAATAGAAATATAGAAATATGATTGCGGGTACAAAAAGTGTAAGTGGACAAAATTAAACCTGTAATATATAAAATATATAATAAATAATAAAATAAAAATAATTTTTGAAACAATTAGATGTTTTACAATACTAAAATAATATCATGAAAAATAAAAGTAAACTTGATTAAAGGTTTTTTTTTTTTTTTTTAATGTTGGATTAAAAAATTTGTTTATATAATTGAAAGGTAGGAATAAGAAAAATTATTCAAGATTTTATACAAAATTTTAATATAATTGAAGGTTATTAATGATTGGATAAATTTTAAGTAGTGTAAAATTGAACAAACATTGTCTCTTTTGACGAAAAGTTACAGTTGTGGTGTGTGACTAGATTATATCCCTTTGGTAACATCGGTGTTTCTATGACTCTGAAACTGGGAATACGTGAAATGATCTTTTCGTTTGTCCTCAATGCTGGTATGTAGAGAATGATTTCTCTTTCGCGTTAAAAAGTCTATATAAGACTTAACCAAATTGTTTTAATTGGTGTTATCAATTAACATGTAAAATGTTTAAAGTATGTTGTGTTGTGATATCTCGTTGGTGAGATTTGTGAGATTCTCGAGGAAATCTAAATGAGTAGTGTGACACATGTGTTCAAAATGGCGTCATGAAGCTAGCGGTCAAGATGACTGCTTGAGGGGGGAGAGAAGATATTCTCAAAAGATAACAGTGACCAAGGGAGTGGCGTCAAAAAGGGCGTCCACTTCCTTTTTTTCACGGAAATTCTATTTTTGGGGTGGTCACACGTGCGGGATGGTTCTCCAGGCCTGAGATTCACTTGAAACTGACTTTCTCCTTTTGTTGAGTTGGCAATTTACTGTTATAATTGAAAGATATGATCTTCTCGGTGTTCATAAGTGTTAAGACTTAGTAAAAAATGTTATACGATGATTTCAGGCTAGAAGTGAGTGAAAGATATGACTTTCGACGTGTACACGCTTTGGGATGAATTGTGGTGTCACAGGCGTGGTGAAGGCGTCTTTGGCCTGAAAAGTGAAAAAGTTTTGTGGTGTGGCACTGTGACACGAAGTGAGAAATGTGAATAAAAAGGTGTCACGTGAAGTCTTAGTTTGGTACAAATCTAACCTGTTTCACCATGAATAACAAATTTAATAAAGTCATGGGTGGTTGTTGTATGAAACACATTGAGAGAATATTTGACTGTTAGTGGATATGGGACGCTTAATGTGAAATTATTTTATTGTGGCGACGATATAGAGCTAAGTGGAGCTCGAAATTGGATTTGTGTGTTGAGTCGCGCAGTAATAATTGTTGCCAATTTGAGATAGTGATGCGAGGGTGTTGTAAGGTTTTTTGAAAGAAATGTGTTGATGACCAATCATGCATGTAAAAAGGAAAAGACGAGGGAGTGTATTTATCCTCGAATATTAACGATTGTAATCGTTTTGGAAGGCTGTGACTTAAATTAGCTACTGGTGGTGAAGTGGAGTGAATCTTTATTCCTAACTTGTTTTGGGAAAGATAGTTGTTTTCCCTAGTGGTGTTTTTGAAGATATTGTATCTTCCGATTTTTGCAATTAAAATAAAATGCGTTTCACCTATGTTAATTTATATTTAAAATCTGAATATACTTTTTAAATTGTTGATTATGATAATTAAAATGATTCTTATAAAAGGGCAATGTAGTGAGAGTTACAAATAATTTGAATTGGGCGCTTACTTAAAATGGTGAACATTACCAAATTTTAAGAATTGATAAAGATATTGGTCTTTTGATATAAAGATAACTAATAAGTAAAACAAAAATAAGTTTAGTATTATGATGAATGAGAGATTTTAAGAAATAATAATAATGATTTTTTTTTTCAAGTCGTAGCTTTGGATAATGCCATTTTAGGTAAATTTAGGAAAGGCATGTGAGATTAGTAAATTAGTAAAAATGCGTGATGGGCGAATTTTTTTTTTTTTTAAGTAAAATTGAGAGTAATAACTTGAAATTTATAATCTGATTAAAAATTAAAGTAAATTTGATCAATGAAAATGTGAAAGTTTTAAAAATTGAATTAAAAAATGGTATAAAAAAGGTAAAAATTGATTTTAAAATGCTTAAAGTGAAAATATAAATACAAAATTTATAGGGAATCAAGTTTTGAACTTGAGGATAAAGTTAAGGTAGGTTTTTTTTAAAAACTTACAGTTGTGTGAAAGTTCAGTCAGGAAACTTGGTCTTGGCTTGTATTCCTGATGACGTTGAAGACGCTCCATGTAGAGCTTGTAGACGCTTGTAGTTTCTGTGAAGTTGATTGTGGCTTGTTGCCTTGAGCATTGTCTCGACGATGTCAGGTCGAAGGTGGAAAACTGATCACTGGGTTTGGATCACATCGCTGCTCGGTTTCCATGACTTGCGGGAATATCGGGGCTGTCGTTGGCGCGGTCAGCTTGCTCCCGACGTTGGCGATCGGTTAGCGGGTATGCGGAGGTCCGTTGGGGCGGCGTTTCTTCCGTAAATATCTTGGGGAGAGATTGCTTGGACGTTTCGTTGGAATGGTCGGGCTTGTTCCTCCATCTTCGCTCTTTCTCGCTTCCTATCTGAACAGTCTTCTTACCTCTTCGTTGTGTCATCCTTCGTTTTGGTCATCCTGTCGACTTAAATGTGATGATGAGTTGCTGTCGACTTATCTGTGATGAGATCCTGTCGACTCATGTAATGAGATGAGAATTCCAGTAGCTTTGGTAGAGATCTGTCGACTACTGAAATAATGTTGAAGTCCTGGTAGCTCTTGTTGTACTGTGTTGACCGAGAGGAACAGTCAGGATGTAGAGTTTTCCAGTACCTCTCTGCACCTTGGAAGACCTTTAAAAGTTCTCACAAAATACAGGCAGTCGTGGTCGAGGCAGAGTGGAAAGCTGGGGATATCCACACAAAAAACGAAGACACAGTTACACTAAGAAAGTTCCGTTAACAGATAAAAGTTGAGCTAGAAGCGAAAGATGGAGACATAGAAGTTTCTTACTCGTCTACATGATAGTTGAGATCGACATAAGGTACGACCGACGTGAGCTGACGCTAAGGGTGAACTAAACTAAACTGAACTGAGCTGACTGAACTGTCAAGTCCCTGTAAAAGTGATGTATTTATAGTTTAAAAGACGGGGGGGACCTTATGTGACAGGGGCGTTTGAGAAAGGGCGCCTTTACCTGTCCAGGTGTGAGAGGGGTCTCTGCATTCCACCACATGTGACAGTGTGGGTGGCCTGTCGTGGGAATTGTGAATCTACCTGATTTATGAGTTCCATCTTTAGACTGTTGTTTTGGCAATACTATGCTCGATCTCTGCTTTAGCTCAACTCTTAAATCTATTACAGATTTTATTTATTTATCCACTTTGTACAAATTACATTACATAGGGTGATGTAAAGACACAGATTAATCATGCGCATAATTATTTATAGATGTGTTTCTATATACAACATGGCAATCTTGTTATAAGTTATCTACACAGTATGGGGTTGTTGGTTTAAATTACCATATATATTTTTTTTTTCTTTCAATTATAAGCGATAGAAGACACTGGATTGAGGTGATATTCAATATTTTGATTACCAAGCTCATTTGTGATATTTCGCAATACAGAAAACAGTAGCAAGCCCTGAGTAAGTCCAGGTCAGCTGTAGCCACCTTTAATCAGTTCTGATTTGTGGAGTGGAGACTCTAAAAATCTTCAATGGACTACATCAAGGAACTATAGGGAATTTTGGAAAATCACCGGTAATACAAATAATGAAGATGTCAGATCAGCTTCTGTTTGGGCTATTTGGCTAATTCTGGCGTAGCGTCTAGTTGAAAAGGGCCTCACCATTGGGACCACCCTTCTGAAGACCTTTCTTTATATGAAACAGGCAGAGAAGTTAGCGATTGGGAATTTCCAGATTTCTATAAGTGTGGAAGACGTTGTAACGGCAGTAGGCCCTAATGCAAGATGGTTTCTCTTAAACCTGAGGTCGTGATATTCGACGGATACACATTGACTACTGGCAGCAGGGAAACCTTTGTTCTTCTAAATGAACACTCGAAACTCAACTAGTTTCTTGATATTTCTAAAGGATATTTTGTACATATTCGGTTATTTCGTGTGTCTTCAATAAAAATAACTCTATATCAAATATCTTTCAGAGTTATCGCCTTAATCCCGATATACATACTAAAAGAGGAAACTTCCTTAAGTTTACCTATGTGTGTGTGTGTTGTAATATGAAGCTCTCAATCTATAAATAATCATTAAAATAATACATTTAGTTTATCACCTACTATAAAACGTAATGGTGGTGATAAATAATGAGCAACAACATCAGTTCAATTAATTCGGACAAAATGCCAACCTTGATCCCATGGTCTTGGCTAGGACCCTAATCAGTTAGGAGAAATCTTCAATTCGGTAACATAAAAATGAGATATCAGGTGCTTGAATCTTACAATAAGTGTTTGGACCGATGAATTTATTGTGCCAATTTTCTGGAAGGATTTAAATGTTAAATTTCTATTTGAAAAATACATAGTTGAAAGTGGGATTCCTTTCTTTGATTACTCGAATATACAATCCTTCTGCATTTTATATGTAACTAGCGGATGTACCCGGCTTCGCCCAGGGTTTTTCCCGAGTAAAGGTTTGTCTAACGAACATTTGTTAAAACAATTCTCTATAAACTTATAAAAAGAATAATAGATATATTTTGATAATTTGAAACCCGTAAATTTGAATCTCTCGGTAAAGTGAACATTTTTTCCCAGTCCCTTGAAAAATACTCGATAAGTTGAATAAAATCAATGTTAATTGGTTCCCTCGGTAATTGGAAGTTAAAGTAATTATATCTTGCCTTGGAATTGTATCATTATTCTTGTCTCAAATAAATTGCCGTGTCATCCTGAATTTTGTCTTTCCTAATTTTCTACATTACAAAATCATCGTTTTATCTAGTGAACATTTTTTCCCGGTCCCTTGAAAAATACTCGATATGTTGAATAAAATCAATATTAATTGGTTTCCTCGGTAAGGAATAGTATATTTGCCTTGGAATTGTATCATTATTCTTGTCCCAAATAAATTGCCGTGTCATCCTGAATTACAAAATCATCATTTTATCTATTCTCCCGAATATATATGTTGTAGATAAATGATAAAACTAACTTTGACTTGTGCGTTATTAATAGGTAGAAAATCTTACTTTTGATAAATAATCTTTAAGATAATAAACTTAGTGATAATAAAACTTATAGATAAAAAGCTTGTTATCATCATCGCAATGGGGGGCGCTGCTATCGAGTTAAATCTACAAATCTGCTAATAACTCTAAGGATATTCAAGATATTCAAGAAATTATTTTTCATAACCCTTCCCGGGGATATACCTAATAATATCCCAAAATTTCACGGCGATTGGATATATGGTTTTTGAATCTATTGAAAACAGACAGACAGACATTCAATTTTATATATATATAGATTTGATGATCAGGAAAACTCACTATCCATGCAGTGCCGACTTATGGTCAAATAGAAAGGATCCTAATTCCATGACAGAGATAGCAATAACATGCTTCATTAAATATCCTTGATAAATAAATACTTTGGCCATTTATATTTAGAATATTTTACATCAACTCAATTTTAATTTTGAAACATCAAAAATTCATATATTGATAACAAATTTGTCAAGAATATATTTCTATAAAAATGAACTAGCTATATCACCTATTTAAATTACCAAAAAAAATTGTGATATCTATTGACAGTCTCTTAAAACTAGCAGATTTGTCTCTTGACAAACCCACACAATAACAGCTCTGTTGATTTCAAAACTCCCCATCTAGTGCCCATGGTCATCCTCATTTTAGAGCAGTCTTAGATTTATTTCCATATTTATAAAGCAACTATGAAATCCTAATAATTTGACAATGAGCGGTCATCTAGTAAAAGTTAATTAGGGTATTCTATGGCAAAAATGAAAATCGAAATTTGTTGGAAAATATTAATCTAAAATGTAAGGGGTTACTTTTCCTGTCATTAAATATTCAAAATGTTCAAATATATACAAAGTGTATTGAGTGTATTATAGTAAGATAGGGTGTCATCTATGTTCTCCTTTTTTCTCCAATTGATGAATGAAATTTATAATAACCAGTTACACATAATAGTTGAGTTTCAAAATTATTTATTGAATTCGAAATTGAATTTATTTTATATTGAAAGATTGAAGTGAAGCAACATATAATTTGGAGCAGATTGGCTAAAACTTCTATAAAACACACAGAAAAAGATTAGTTGAAAGTAGTGATGAGAGGAAATAACTTATAGGTGTTGAAATATAATAGAAATAAATTAGATTGAAATGATATGCTTATCGATATATATTAATGAATATCTTTTGAAACTGAAAATCATATCAGAAAAAAAATATTTCCAAAAATGAAATATTTCATAAATTATTTTTAAAATAATAATGATATGCATTTAGGACATTTTATATAGGAAATTATATAATTACATTTAGAAGTAAACGAAATTAATGAATTGCTAGTTGATAATTTCAAAGTAAATACTCGTTTAATTGATAAATAGGCATCCATTTAATCAAAGTTAATAAATTCTTTAAACTCCTCAATTTAAATAAATCAATTAGTTTGTGAGTTAATAAAATATTTAAAAACTGAGCTCTTTTGTAATTTAAAACTATTTAAATAATATAGTATACAATTATATTCTCTTGATAAAACAAAAATAATTGATTGAATTATATTTATAAAAGTTGATTAATAGTAAATCACTGTTGATGCTATAAAACAATTTTAGTGAAGAGATCACTCATTGTGGATCACATGTTGTTTTGAACATAGTAACAGTTCTTCAGATGGTCTTGGAGAGACACAAATATAAAATATGACTAAGGTGACCACCTCATAGCAGATGATCTTGGTATAAATCAACTGTGAATTACCAGTAAGCAACCATCTCAAAGCAGATGATTTTTATATAATTCAAATATAAAATATAACATGGCGACCACCTCAAATCAGATGATCTTGGTATAATTCAACAATAAATTAGACAACCATCTCAAAGCAGATGATTTTACAATTATTAATATTATGATTCCAACTTTTGGCAAACAACTCTGATAGAAGATATTTTGGGATAGTTCAATTATAAGAAACAAATTGAAACCATCTCATTACAGATGGTCGTTGTTTAACTTACGTATTAATTCTTCAACTTGAACATTTTATATATGACCTTTACATAAATACCATAAATAAATAACCCCTTAGTATATGATATTAATTATAATTTGATTATTAAATGAAAAAATCTTTGACATTTTCTCTCACTCTTGATTTAAACATATGAAATATCATTTTAGTAGCTTAACAGTTGTACATCTGTGGCAATAATGCAATCATATTCTACATAAAAATTCCTTGACAGTAATGAGTTCATATCTAGGTTATTAGTTCTATCAAGGACCTTCATTATCCTGAGAAATCAAATTTTACAATTGGATGTTGAAGGTGTTTAGCGACTACATAAATAAATTTTCAGGGAAATAATCAAATGATTACAAAGCTTTAATTAAGAAATTTATTTCAATTATAGACGTGTAGTCAACAAATATTGGTTTTATTATATTCGTAGATTTCAGAAATATATTTTATTCTGAAGGATAGGAATATCAAATCAAGTCAGCCCCATAGCCCCATCCAGTGGACCAGTCTGTGGCCATTCCCTGAACCACATAGACCCAACGACCCAGCCTATGACCTAACCCGAGCCCCGCGATCCAGTAGCCCAGTCAGTGGCCAACCCTTCAGCCAGCCATTAAAACAACAACATGCCAACTGCCAGCTCTACCTTATCTCGAGGTATACCCTACATTGGTTGTTGAGACTCTGAATCATTGAAAAGAGATTTAGTACTGAACAAATATAATTATAAAAATTAAATTTAAAATCACTCTGTCTGTAAAAAATGTGAATTTATCATCATTACAAGCGACACAAAAGGATAGAAGACAGAGCAAGAAAGAAACCGAGAGAGTAGATGAAAGTTATTTGGAGTTTAATAAAAAAGAAATTCAGAAATATATTCTGAAAAATAAAATTTTTAGCTTATCAAAAAGGAATAAGAAACTCCAATATCAGAAGTATTTTGGAGATCTGGACCAAAGAGGAATAACAAACTCCAATATCAAGAGTATATTGGAGATCTGGACCAAAAAGAATAACCAACTCCAATATCAAGATTGTATTGGAGATCTAGACCAAAAAGGAATAACAAACTCCAATATCAAGATTGTATTAGAGATATGAACCAAATAGAAATAACAAACTCCAATATCAAGAGTATATTGGAGATCTAGAACAAAAAGGATTAACAAACTCCAATATCAAGATTGTATTGGAGATCTGGACCAAAAAGGAATAAAAAAACCCAATATCAAGGGTTTATTGGGTATCTAGAACAAAAAGAAATAACAAACTCCAATATCAAGATTATATCGGAGATCTAGAAAAAAAAAGGAATAACAACCCGCGATATCAAGAGTATAATGGGAATCTTTAACAAAAAGGAATACCAAACTTCAATATCAAGGTTATATTGGATATCTGGCCCAAAAAGGTATATCAAACACCAACATAAAGACTATATTGGAGATCTAGAACAAAAAAGAATAACAAATCCCAATATAAAGAGTATATTAGAGATCTGAACCAAAGAAGAATATCAAACCCCAATATCAAGGGTATATTGGGGATCTAGAAAACAAAATGGAATAACAAACCCCAATATCAAGATTATATTGGGGATCTGGACTAAAAAGGAATAACAAACTCCAATATCAAGTGTATATTGGAGTTCTTGACCCCAAAGAGGAATAACAAGCTCAATATCAAGGTTATATTGGAGATCTAGACCAAAAAAGAATAACAAACCCCAATATCAAGGGTTTATTGGGGATCTAGAACAAAAAGGAATAACAAACCCCAATATCAAGTTTATATTGGAGATCTAAGCCAAAAAGAAATGACAAACTCCAATATCAAGATTATATTGGAGATCTAGAACAAAGATGAATAACAACCCCCAATATCAAGGTTATATTGGGGATCTAGAACAAAAAGGAAAAACAAACCCCAATATCAAGTTTATATTGTAGATATAAGTCAAAAAGAAATAACAAACTCCAATATCAAGATTATATTGGAGGTCTAGAACAAAGAGGAATAACAACCCCCAATATCAAAAGTATATTGGGGATATTTAACAAAAAGGAATAACAAACTCCAATATCAAGGTTATATTGGAGATCTTTAAAAAAAGGAATAACAAACTCCAATATCAAGGTTATATTGGAGATATAGATCAAAAAGGAAAAACATACCCCAATATCAAGAGTGTATTGGGGATCAAATGGAATTGAAATAATAATGATAATAAATTCACATTTTAATAAGTGTTATTGAAAATTAATTCTATCTATATATAAAGTCAAACTAATATTTAGAACGGTTCAAAGAATACATTGATAAATTTATCCATTTTATTGAAAAACATTTTTAAAGAAATAGTTTTTAAATATATGATAATTAATTGTGTGATATCTAATATAAAATAAATTGCAACCAAAATAAGAATTAAAAATAAATTATTTTTATTATAATTTTATACCACAGAATAACATCAATAGAAAAGTTAAATAATAGATAAGATATGTACAGGCAGATATATTGGTTAAAATCTCTTCATTACAAGAGGCGGATTAAGTGATCTTCTTTTTAAGTCAAAAACGATGAGAACGGCCCGGTGATTCCCCGAAAACTCTTGTGGGACGAAAGCATCTTGGAATGGTTAAAGGTCGCGGCAACTCCATAAGTGGTTATCAGCAATCAATCGCATAGTTGGCACACCTCGAGGGAGATTGTTCAGGATGTCGTGGCATGTAGTGTCCCGAAAGGTTATTGAGGCGTAGATCGGCTGAGGAGATTAAGAAGAGGCGACACTAAATAAAGGGAATATCCCAGCACGCCCCCAGTTTTGAAGAATATATTTGTAGGAAAAGCTGAATCTAGATTCCTTCCCTCGAATTGGCTGTGGATGTGTGTGAGGATCGTTGTTGAAATTCGCAGGACGACGTTTTTTACCTCGTGCACCACCCGGTAGTCGGTCACCTGTAGTAGACGCTAGCAGAGGCTCCAGTAGCGCAGTACGCGTTGAGCATTCAATAACACGAACATTTTAAAGGAAGACTCTGACACCAGACTTGAGACGGCGCAAGGAAGCCAGCATGTCTGGTGGCCGGACGAGACTTTTTTCATCTTGCAGACTTGTAGAAATAAAACTAACAAGGAGGAGAACCAGGTTGTTTAGATCAACGATGCTGTACACCTACGAAAGGCTATAGGGACATAGTCATCTTGGAGAAAACTCTTGGCATTGACACGGCGGTGATATCCTGGGGCCAGTCTCTGAAAATGTAGATCATCGCAGCCATGGCCCAAGGTTTTCTCGGCGATCATCAGTTTGTTTTCTCTAACCTACCCAGTATCTACCACCAAAATGTAACGTAGAAATTAGGAAAGACAACCTCAGAATTACATGGGTCACAAGATTCAAAACACAAAGGTTAAGGAATTGTCACCAATATATATATTATCGAGAATCTATTTGTGTAGCTGAGTAATATATTTAAAATCATAAATGAATATCTTCAATCTTTTTATATTTTATTTTTAACGTTTCAGCCACTTGCCCTCTTTGGGAAAAATTTTGTGTCAAAAAGGGTTAAATTCTTTATATATTTATATAAAAAGAACATACCTCGATATGTTAAAAAAAATGTTTTTTTTTCTTTAACATATCGAGGTATGCTCTTTTTATAAAATATATCAGCTATTGTTTTGAAAATAGAGTATTCCATAAACAAGTATTTAATTTAAAAGGTATATATTTTGATATAATATATGCCTTTTTAATTAAATATTTGCAATTTTGTTTACTTTGTATTTAAATTATGAGTGGACTGATATTTTAAAGAGCGGTGTGTGTGTACTCCATACTCAATGAATAATGAAAAATGAATTAAAAATTAATGAACAAAATTTAAAATACCTGGAAAGAAAGTTTATATATAAAAGTGGTTGGAAACGCTGGAAAAATATAAAAAGGTTGAAGATATTCATTTATATTTAAATGAAATAAACGGGTTGGACCATAAGCCCTGAATACCTTTTTTTTTAAATTAAAAATTAAAAGGCTAACTAGAATTAATACTAAAATTATTTAAATCTAGTTTTCCTTCCAATTTTTAACAAAAATAAAAGGGTTCAGGACTTACTGGCCAATCTGGAATCAATTGGAACCCCTAAAATTAGTTTAATTTATATAGGGATAGAATTAAATCAACAAAAAAGGTTTAACACTCAAATTTGTTCAGTACTTCATTAGGTATATTTTTCTGAGTCCCATCGTAAATGTTGGGATATCACAAGATAAAGTAGAGCAAGCAGTTGGCATGCTGTTGATGGAAATCATGGCCAGCTTAGAGTCAGCACACATCCCAGACCACCGAATCAAGAGGGCCCAGGGAAAGGTCACAAGCCAGGCCAAAGGATCTATGGGTTCAAGGGGGAGGCCACAGACTAGTCCTCTGAGGCCATGGGGCTAACTTTCTCTTTAGGAACCGTGGAATCGTAATTATAGATGAATTATCAGCATAGAATTTTCACAAAGAGGCTTCAGGCGCATTTGTCCAGGAAGGGAGTCGCGAGAGAGGTGGTATACAACCCCACCCCCTCCTGGAGGGCTCCCACCCACGCCCCTCCAGAGTGGAGACCACACCCTCAAAAAGGAGAGTTTCTAAGCATCCTATACTACTGACTCCCCCTGCTATCCCTTCCTGGTCATGACATGGGATTCCAGCATTATTCATTGATAGAAGTTCGAGCTGAATGGGCTCTTTGAACTTAGTAATATTTGCACCACATTTCCACAGTCATCACAATACTGCTGCACAGTGTAACAGGTATTTTTGTACCTTTTCCTTCAATATGAAAAGTAGAGGTGTATCCTGAAGTGTAGCGCACAAGGTCCACCAAATGGCGCCAAAATAATAAGGATTCTTCAAAACGATTTTTGGGGCCATATAAGTCAAAGGGCCACAACAACAGCTTGTATTTTTGCCATGGTTTGATGTATACCTTACATACGCAATATTATACCAGTGTTATGTGGTTATCAAATTCAAAAATATATTTTACAATTTCACATCCTTGTGAATGATGCTGTGAATTTTAATATAATGCAATCCCTAAAGTATTTGAATGGGGTGTAAAACCTTGCCTTGTCTCCATAATTTTTTCCATTCTTTCATATAATGGAGGAAATTGAATCCTTTCAAAAAATCATTGCTAAAATGTAAAATTATAACTAGCTCCAAATGAAAAGGAAAATATTTGGTAATTTGAAGTATATCTCTCTCTGTTTAGATTTCTTCGGAATTTTTATCATTAGCACGGAATATTTGACTGAACTCAAATCTAGCAATTATGTTACTCCTTTGAAAATCGTCATTTTAAAGCATACCATTGTCTACGTGAAATGAAAAAAGGTAAGTTCTGTATTACCGCAATTAGGCAACTTCCTATTCTGGAGCTGCACTTTCACGCTGGAGGAGAAGATCAGGAGCAGCTAACCTAAACCAAAACGAGTTATTGGAAGGGACATTAATAAATAATATTCACTTGATACACATATAATAAAATGTTGTAGAATTGTGTGAAGCTATTTGTAATAACTCTGTGCACATATAGCAAAATTAATAATATATTGGGTGTTTAGATTGAATAGTATACAAAACGAAAGGACTTAAAAGCGCGAATGTTTCTTTTATAATAATACAAACTTCTACTGTCCCTACTGCGATGAAAAAATATATTGGGAGGGCTTGGCTCATCAGTGGTGAACCCTCCCAGCGGTTTCGCCAATTTAATCCACCAGACCGCTTCTCAGAGCTCTAATATTGTATTGGATCATTCTGCTTTTATATGCTACACTGAAGGATGGAATCTTAGAAATGGTTTTAAAGAAAACTATGGACATAAGCTTATAGGACAGTAGAATTACATTTAAATATTTGCATCGAGCAATGCTCTTCCGCAAACTATAACGACAAGGCCAGTCAGGCATAAATTAATACATAGCAATAACGCGCCATCTATACATACAAAACGAAAGGACTTAAAAGCGCGAATGTTTCTTTTATAATAATACCTAACTGGCCTTGTCGTTATAGTTTGCGGAAGAGCATTGCTCGATGCAAATATTTAAATGTAATTCTACTGTCCTATAAGCTTATGTCCATAGTTTTCTTTAAAACCATTTCTAAGATTCCATCCTTCAGTGTAGCATATAAAAGCAGAATGATCCAATACAATATTAGAGCTCTGAGAAACGGTCTGGTGGATTAAATTGGCGAAACCGCTGGGAGGGTTCACCACTGATGAGCGAAGCCCTCCCAATATATTTTTTCATCGCAGTAAGGACAGTAGAAGTTTGTATTATTATAAAAGAAACATTCGCGCTTTTAAGTCCTTTCGTTTTGTATGTATAGATGGCGCGTTATTGCTATGTATTAGATTGAATAGTAGCAAAGGTTATGAGATTATGAAATTATAATTTACCACAGAGTATGAAACCCATATATATAATTCTATTCAAATGGCTGAAGCAACGCTCAGGTTATCTCGGAGTGAATGTTTGCAGAATAGAAAGAAAACCAAAAGTATTTAAAAACGTCGAGAATGAAAACAAGAGGTGTCAGAGATAATGGTTTCATGCTAATCCTTTATATAACATATCGACAAGGGTTTCATGTAATATTCAGAAAGTGACAAATATATGTTTTTGTCAAAGTAATTCTATGGCAGATATATAGATGGAAATTTTGTTGTAAGGACATTGATTTTTAAAAGAAAGATAATTTCTGTCAAAAAAAGTTAAAACTTAAAGCTAACTTAATAAAAGCGCATCTCCTAATTGTGCAACTTTTTGCTGATGGCTTGCGCCCTTTCCTATTGAATATAAACTATTTATTATTTTATTTAAGTGAAAACTCAGATTGATGACAAAACCACAATACCTTAGTAATAAACTTTTAGCCTAATCCAATGTGATATTTGACTTTTACCTTTATATATCAATATATTACAATAAATTTTTTCATATAAATTGGATTTGATATTATTTTGGCATTATTTAAAAATATATTTCTTTTAATGATCAGTCGTCCAAACAACACATTGGATAAAAACATCAAAGTATTTCCTAGCTGCTGCCAATTCCGTTTACATAGAGTAAATTATATCTTAGAATATGTCTCACAGTTCAAGATAAATTTGCCACCCACGTTGTCCATCCCAATTGTCCCAGCTAGATATGGATGAACATTACTCACTTGTGGACTGGACCTGGTGAGTCTTGTAGAATATCACAGCCTCCTTGGTCTCGGAGTAGATTTAGATTATGGCATCTTCTCTTTTACTGGAGTTTCACCGCAGTAGGAGCATGGGAGATAGATCCAAGATCCAGAAAACCACAGCACACTACACCATATAAAACAACTATTTTACCTTATGTGTTAAAATCTATTAATTATTTCTAAAGAGTAAATTAGAAACTACTATACTGAGAGAGAGAGATAGTGTTTTTCTGTCCTAAGTTTATTATTATATTCAAGATTACAAATTAGAATGAGCGTAATACAATCATAATGAACAAGATTTGATAACTCAATATTCGTTTGGTAAACTTTCATCGCGGATAAGCTTGGCAAAGCCAGGTCCTTCTGCTAGCATTTATATAGTAAATCATTATTATCCATTCAATGAATATAGATATAAAGCCAGCTCTCTCCAGAGTTTTGGAAAGTTTTTCTTTAAATTAAAAAACAAAATTGGAAGATTCTCACATGTTGAAATTGAGGGAAAGGAATTGAAAATGCAACGACGGAATTTTTTTATTCAAAGACAAATAATGCAATAATTGCTCAATGTTAATATTTAAATGTAAATCCTCTGTCCTAAAAGCTTTTGTCCAAAGGTTTCTCAAATACAATTTCTAATATTACACCCTCCAGTCTAGCATATATAAGCAGAATGATCCTATACAGTAATAGCGCTCTAAAGAAGTGCTCTGGTATATTGAATTAGCGAAACCGCTGAGAGGGTTCACCACTGATGTGGTCTGGCTTCTCAATTTTATTTCATCGCAGTAAGGAGAGTTGAGTTATTTTATTTATTCGTAAAAAAAAAAAAAACAAATTCGCGTCTTTTAATGTCTTCATTCGTTATATATAGATGGCGCGTTAAACATTGCTTTGTATAAAAAAATTTGTTACAATATTACAATTGCCAAAAAGAGCCAATCAGTTTATTTTAATTTGACATAATACAATTTTTCAGACCGCGATTAAAACTGATGCCACTAATATAGGCCTTGAAGAGAATTTTCTAGCATATAATATGTTATAAAAAATACACCTCTCTTTATAAATATTTTTATTTGGTGCAATTTGGAAAATTTTGGAATCAGCACACCCATTTCGTTGACTCATGACTCAAAATAATATTCTTAGTTGAAGTATAAAAACTTCTATATAAGAAGATGCATTTTTCAATATAAAAGGAAAAAAGGTTTGTGTGAAAAATAATGCTTTCAGGGATCTCAATATCTCTCTATATAAATATATAGCCAACAATAAACAATTAAAATATAAACTAAACTAAAATGAGAATGTATAGAAATTCCTCACATATTGGATATACCTCAATGTGAAATTAAAAAGCTTTGAAGCTTTATAGCGAGTATCTTCATAAAAAATAAAGTTCAATAATTATAATGTCTTCTTATGACCCTTGAATTTATATCCATAAACATATATTTTATAATGATATCTAAAAGTCTGAATTTTTTATCTTTAGCGAATCTTCTAATGTAAACCTTTTCATAAAATAGTTTGAATCCATTATTTGACTAATATGTCTTTTATAAATATATTTTGTTCTTCTCTGTTTACATAAACAAATGCAATAATTTTTGCACTGAATGAATTAAATTCTACTTTCTCACTCACGATTATAATGCTATTATTTTGAGGTTCTATTTTTTTAGATATCTGAACATTTATTTATATTCAATTAAACATGAAGGCAATAGTAATTATTTTGTACTATGATGATTAGAATTTATTTCCCATTTATTTCTACTTTTCTTTTTGAAAAATAGATTATTCTTAACTATTTAAAAATATATTTTCAGTCATAAATTATTTTTCCCCAATTTCCTGTATTTTCATTCTTTTGCTTGTTTCATCTTATTTTCGGTTATTTAACAGATTTTTCTGATTATTTTACACTTTTATCTTTTCATATAGTCTTTATTTTTATTTGTGAAAGGTTTTTTATCACCCCTTTTGTTCATTAAATGTCTGCATGTTTTTATATTTATCATATAGGCAGATAGAAATCCGCATAGATATCTTAAAATATATGAACAATCATTGTTATCTGATTGAGCCTAGGTGAAAATTTTCAGGCTTTTAAGATGTTTTCTGACAGTATGTTGAAATATGAATATAGAATCTGTTTTTACACAAACCCATTTTCAAAGCAATTTAGTCTTTCATAAGATTCTCTTTTGAGATTTAAAAATGAAAAGATTAAAATAAGTAGGGGTGAAAGATCAAAATATTGGATTATACACAAATAAATACTAAATTTGTTATTTAAACCAATGTTTATTTACATATATAAACATTTACAAGAAAATATACAAATATAATAGCTTATATATACAAATACTAATAGGAATTTATAATATTTTCAAAGATTGAAGATAGAAAAGATAAATCGCATAAATATATATACACAAATCTTGAAACAATATACATTTAATATTTTAAAATACCTTTTATTTTGATTAAAAATATTTTTATTATAATAAAAAAGAGAGATTGAATATATTTAATATTAATTATTTATTTTTTTAAAAGATTTTATTCAAACAAGGTAGCAAGTTGAGAAGTAGATTTTCACTCAAAAATAGAGAGATACATTACTCTCAAAAATATGTAATCCTATTAGAGATATAAATATCACATTTTATTTCATAAATATACAAATACACATATAATATACTTACAGAAATAAATAAATACATATTTTTGAAATAGATAAATACAATACCTTTCAGTATAATAGTAAATACAATACTTCATCTCTCTCAGAAAAGATACAAGGTGGGATCAATAAATAAGGTGAATTATAATTTATTAAAAAAAATAAGAAAGATATTAAAAATTAGGACTTGATTTATTCAAAATAATCACCTTGGCTTTCTATACATCGTCTCCATCGTTCTGGCAACTTGTAAATACCCTCTTTATAGGCACTCTTAGGAAGCGTGTGAAAAGAATCTTGCACAACCTTCTGGACATCTTCATCCGAGTCAAATCGCTTTCCCTTTAACTCCTTCTTTAGTAGTCCAAAAAGGAAATAGTCAGAGGGGGCTAGGTCTGGACTATATGCAGGATGTGTGTGTTCTAAAACTTCAAAACCTAATTTAATGATTGTAGATACAGTTTTACATGATGTATGCGGCCTTGCATTATCATGAAAGAAGAGAACACCTTTACTAAGCTTCCCTCTTCTTTTGTTTCTAATACCGGGCTTTAGCTTATTTACAAGAATGCCACAATAAAGTTCGCTGTTCATACGTTGCCTTTAGAGTAAAAAATCAAGACACATTGGTCCATCAACATCCCAAAAATTGTTAACAAAACTTCACCGGCCGAACGTTGAGACCTGAGGAACATGTAATTCGTCCATTTTTGAACTCGTTAACCCATTTATAAATGTTTTTTTGAGACAAACAAGACTCACCATATATATTTCTTATTCTTTGGCATATTTGAGATGTTTGAATACCTTCTGCATTCAAGAAACGAATAACTGCACGTTGTTCAAGCGTGGTGCAATCCTTCAAGGGAGCTTCCATTTTAGTTTATTTATAATTCTCGCGCCGCGCGTGGGAAAAAAGAACAGAACACCTTAAATAGTCTCTCGATGTTATATTTTAATATTCTGTGGTTTAAATTATTTTTGCTTTTTTAATTTTTAAGAAATAAGATAATTCACCTTATTTATTGATCCCTCTTTGTATATACAATACCTCCGGAATAGATAAACAGTAAAATAACGAATACAATACACTTCCAGAAAAAAAATATATACAAATGCGTTCAGACATAAATACAATACTTTCTGAGAAACCTATAAATAAAATACCTTCAGGAATAGACAAAATGATATATAATGTGTTGTGATAATTACGATACATTTTTTATTTATTGAAATTATGATACATAATGGTATGAATGATAATAGACAGAATCAGACAAATACAATATTTCCAGAAATATATAAACGCATAATTACATAAATAGACAAAAATAATACTTAATGAATCAGAAAAATACCACACTTTCAAAAATGGGTTTATATACAATATTTTCAGAATAAAAACGGCCAAATACCTTCAGAAATAGACAAAAACAATTGGAAATAGATAAATTTAATATTTTAAGAAATAGAAAATACAATGCTCTCACAAAAAAAAAACTTATTTGAAAATACCTTAACTAGACAAAAATTTAAAAATTCAAAATATAGGCAAAAATGCAATACTACCCGATATAGACAAATAAAAAAAAAACTTTCTGAAATAAACACAAACACAATACATTCATAAATAGACAAATAAAATATACTTTTAGGTAGAAAAATACAATACTATTTCTCAGATATAAACAAATACGATACTTTCATATATAGACAAATATATTTCTCTCATATATAGACAAATACAATAATTTCTGATATAAAGAAATATAATACTTTCAGATATAAACAATTATAAACTATCAGACATAACCAAATGCAATACCTTCCTATATAGACAAATACGATACATTCAGGTATAAATACAACACTATTTCTTATATAAAAAATACAATCTTTCAGATATATGTAATAGTGTTGCAATGTGCCGACGTATGGATGAACTGGCAGTCGTGAACGTGAGGCGAGTGTTGGTGTTCTTCCCACACGCGGACAACAAGAAGCAGAGGCAGGGCTGGATGTTAATACCGAGAGGGATCGGGGACAGCCCACGGGACAGAGGTAGAGGCCATGACACAAGCTTGGATGTTATCTCCAAGACATGGAGGGAGAGACTGTGTGAGACAGACAGCCTGAAGAGAACTGCTGAGAAAACACCTAGAACATCTGCTGACCCCCTGCCAAAACTTGTCCTGTTTACCGGGGGGTCTCTATAGGAATGTCCCTCGGGACCCCACATGGGCTGGGCGTTGCCTTTTTCCACCCCTCTGTCCCTACTGCCACCAGCTGACCGCTCTCTCTTTGGATCTTTATTTTGACGTCACCAATTTTAGTTTATATACAAAAAGGGGTTTAAAATTCAAATAGTTTATATACAAAACATCGGGTGGTAGTAAATAGAAAGTGTCATTATTATACAGTTTAAAATATACTATATATACACAATTAAAATATCTTTTAGATATAGACAAATACAATACTTTTATATGTAGACAACGGCAATGCTTTCATATATGAAAAATTACAAAACCTTTTAATATAGGCAATCCTCTTTACGTTCAGAAATAGAAAATTATAAACAATTTCAAAAATTGATATATTCAATAAAATAATTTTAAAAAATGAATAAATATAATATTTTATGAAATAGATATACAGTAATTTCAGTAACAATTTTAGTGTTTATATGTAAATGGTGACTATTAAAATAATAATTTTTAGAAAACAAATTCAAGATAAAAATCGTGGGATATGTTTTCAGAATTTAAATTGTCGATGTACAGTTTTCCTAAATATGCATTTGTTGGTATTGTGTGTGCTATTTGCTTTTATATTGATATATTTTTATATATTTATATTATCTTGTTTTTGACAATATCTTGTCGTCTTTTGTCTATCTTGATATTCCGAATGTTTCCAGAAGTTTTATTTCTAAACACCAATTATATATACCTTTTATTTACATAATTACAATTCAATATTTCAAAGTTGCGCCATCTCTAACATAAAATTGATAATTTGATATCTATACGCTGACGTCATATACCTTTTTGTCATATCATAAACTATTTTTTTAGAATGAATTCTTCCAAATACGTTCTGCGGTTTTCAATTGATCTTATCAAGAGATTTTGATATAATGAAAAATTATTAAAGAATATTATTTGATATCTTAAATTTGATTTTTTTAAATATTGATTTTGTGTCATTTATATCAATTATTCATATTGATATTTCCTCTCGGAATTAAAATTTTAGGTATCGCTATGCAATTTGAATGATTTCAAGGTCTTGATATCCGAATATATTGTAAAGCTGATTCACCTCTTATCGACGACCAACTAACCTGGCTTTGTCATTTTGGCCATCGAGAAATCAGCTGCTGAGATGGTCGATAACTCGTTGAATTGTTTGAAAATATCCATTGAGCTATTTATTTAGGAGCTCTAATTGTTTACCGCTATGACCCATCATACCTATATTCTGCACTTAGCTAATTTCAATGGTATAAAGTTATGGGAAAATATTTTGCTAAAATAAAAAATATCCACTAATATTCGTAACGTAGTTGTAAAAAATTAAATTAAAAATATTGAAATTATGAAAAATAATGTAAAAGGCATCTCTTGATAGTGCGACTAAAAATTGATAATTGCTTGTGCCTTATTTCCGAAAAAAATAATTATTAGTTGATTTAAATATTCCAGAATTTGCCAAATACTGTTTCCTGATTTATGAAAGAAGTGGTTAATTTCTATTTTTCAATCAAGAGAAGTAATTGGCCAATTATGAAATAATTTAAAAATCAACGTTCCGCTGATATTTATTATGACAAATGGTGCAATAAGCATCAAATTTCAGTTGCACGATTAGAATATGCTTTTTTCTTAAAAATTAATAATACAATTTTAAGTAAAAGAGAGAGAGAAGAGAGAGCACAATGCATAAAATCCTCAATTTTTTGGAAACATTTCTACAGAGAGTCCTAGAAGAGAAAATGTCCATAGTTCTTTCAAAAGGCTAATTTACTGTATTCAATAGCGAATACTGGGTATGAAGGAAAACAATCTAATCCAATAGTAGAACCATCGGTATATTCATTTGGAGAAACCACTGGGAGGGTTAACCACTGATGAGGCATTAACTACCATTTCAATTTTTTATTCATTGCAGCATATATATATACCATCATATACATATTAGAGTTACTTTGAGAGAAGATATGTAAAAAAATAATAAAGTATGTTTAGCTGATTTTGAAAATAAAGTATGGTTTAAAGAATGAATCAGAACAGCAAACTTATACTGCATTGTATAATACCATTAAGCATATTTTGAAAATTTATATATTTGATAATTGATTTGAGCATAAGAGGTTGGTTTTATATATTTAACATATAAATAAAATAGAAGGATATGATAGGATAAAAAAACTCCAGCACAGTTTCGGCCGTTACATGTCATGGGCTAGGTCTACCCAATATATCTTGTTTATAATTTAAAAGGGAATTTTCTGGTGAACATTAATTTGAAATTGTCTGTTTCTACAAGTAATATCAATTCTGAAAATATTCGTTAATATTAGTGATTTCAAAACCACTCTTACGCTCAATAGTACTGAGTATTCTTGTAGCAATGCTAACACATTCTTAGTTAATCTTGCTGCTAAATATGGTGTTATAGGTAGCACAAGGCCAAGTATGGAATTGGCAGTGCTTGTATTGAGGGGGCCAAGTTATTGTAGTTCCCATTGGGAACCTGGACTGAAAACACATGTTCACATTTTTAGCCTATATAAACTGTGGTGTGCTAAAGTTAAGGTTTATTGTTTAAAAACTGATTATCCATTAAAAATTACAAAAATTTTATTAAACTTTCATCAATATATTATAATATTCAAAATATTCGATTTTCAGGATCTTCTTTCTTTGAATAAAGACGAATTGTATTTATTAAAATTCTGGGGTTGATTTTGTATTAAGAAAAGAAAGATTCATTTCTTTATTTTTCCTTCTATAAACTACTTATCTATAACTATTTTATGGATAGGTTTTAAAATATTTTCGAAATAAAGGATCTTTGGTTCATAAGCCTTGGGAAATCCTATAATAATTATAAATGCGAATTCTTAATTTAAAAAAAATGTCCTCTTTTTTCCAGTTTACTATGAACTTTAATTATTCTTGCTAAGTATTCCTTGTTCGATTTTTCATTTATATTTGAAAGGGTGATAAGACCCATTAAAGTTAATGTAAAATATATGTAGTCGATATCTGTTAATGTTGTATGTGTGGTGTTGAATGTGTATTGTTTATCGTATCTGTTTTGTGCATGGTGTGTATATTGTTTTATATCAAGGTCACAGGTCAATAACTCAATTACGTACAATAAATTTCACTAATTGGCAAAAGGTTAAGGAAGTTAAAAGTATTAGAAATCGCCTATCATCCGTCCTTTTTTTTTTTTTTTTGAAGGAGAAATTTGTTCTCTTTTGATTATTTTGTGTCATCAATAAAGGTGACTGTTATATATTTCAGAGTTATTGTCTGAATCCCGATATACATGCTAAAAGGTACAACATCCTCAAGTTTGTCTATGATTGTGTATGTTATAATATCAGAATATGTAATTATAATAAGAAGCTCTCCCTTTAAATATTCATTAGAACAATGCATTTAGTTTATCACTCAATATAAAACGGTTGTGATGAATAATGAGCCACAAAATCAGTTTTGGCAATTTCAGACAGAATGTCTACCTTTATACCATTGCTTTGGCGCTAGAGCCCTAATCAGTACATATAATGCTTCAATTTCATAACATAACAACAAAAAGAGTAATAAAAGTGTTTGAATAATACCAAAAATGTTTGAACAGGTGAATTTATATTGCCAATTTTCAGGAGAAAATACATTGTAAAATCTCCATTCGTAGAATACATTGTTTAAAACGAGATTTCCTCCTTTGGTCAAATGGTCCATGGTCAAATACAAAGTTCCTAATTCCATGGCAGAGATAGCAATAACTTGCTCAACATTAAGAACCCTTGATAAATAACTACCTTGGCCATTTATATTTAGAATATTTCACATCCTCTTAATTTAATTTGGATACATTAATAATTCCATATATTGATAATAAATTTGTCAAGAAGATATTTTATAAAAATTAATTAGCTATATCACCTATTGATATTGACATAAAAATTGTAAACTCATTTGAATGTCTCTTCAAACTAGCAGATTTGCTCTTGACAAACTGACAGCACAACAGCTTTGTCAAATTCAAAACGCTTCATCTGGAATTCATGGTTTGATGGTAAGGCCATTGTCATTTCAGAGCTGATTTAATTTTTTTGTATTTATAAGTCGACTATGAAATCCTAAGAAATTAACAAAAAGGCGGTCATCTGGTCAAAGGTTTCTTAGGATATTATATGGCCATAATGGAAACCGATTTGAAAAAATATATATTGATTTAAAATGTGTGTAGGTGGAAGGCTACTTTTCCTGTTATCAAATCTTCAAAATGTTCAAATATATGCAAAGTGTATTGTGAGTATTATAGTAAGATGGGGTGACACCTATGTTTTCCTTTATTTCTCCCATTGATGAATGGAATTTATAATAACCAGTTAACAGAAGAGTTGAGTTTGAAAATTATTTATTGAATGCGAATTTTCTTTTTTTGCAGGATTGAAAAGAAGCAACAGATATAATTTGGAGCAGACTGGCTAAAACTTCTATAAAACACACAAGAAAAGATTAGTTAAAAGTAGTGGTGAGAGGAAGTAACTTACAGGTGTTGAAATATAACAGAGATAAATTAGATTGACATGGTATGCTTGTCGATATATATTAATGAATATTTCTTGACGCTGAAAATTATATTAAAATATTATTTTAAAGAATGAAATATTTCACAAAATTATTCAAAATATAATTGATGATAGGCATTTAGATTTTTTTTTTAGGAAAATATATTCAGTCCATTTAAAGGTGAACGAAATTAATGAATTGCTAGTTGATAATTTGAAAGTAAGAACTCGTTTAATTGATAAATAGGCATCAAATTAGTGAAAGTTCATATTTTCTTCAAATTCGTTAATTTAAATAAATCATTCAGTTTGGGAGTTAATGAGAGATATTTCAAGACTGTGAGAAGTTTTTGTAATATAAAATTATTTGAAAAATATTGTATACAACTATATTCTCTTGATTAAAAAAAATAATTGATTGAATTATATTTATAAAAGGTGATTAGTAGTAACTCTCTGTTAATACTAAAAATCAATTTTAGTGAATAGATCGTTTATTGTCGATCACATGTTGTTTTGAACATAGGAATAGTTCTTCAGATGGTCTTGGATTAATTCAAATATAAAATATGAATAAGGTGACCACCTCATAGCAGATGATCTTGGTATATATCAACTGTAAATTACCAGTAAGCAACCATCTCAAAGCAGATGATTTCTATTTAATTCAAATATGGCGACCACCTCAAATCAGATGATCTTGGTATATTAAACTATAAATTAACATTGAACAACCATCTCAAAGCAGATGCTTTTACAATTATTGAAATTATAATGCCAACTTGGCAAACAACTTTGATAGAAGATGATTTTGGAATAGTTCAAGTATAGAGAACAAATTAGAACCACCTCATTACAGATGGTATTTGTGTAATTTACCTTTTAAATCCCCAACTTAAACATTTTATATTAGATGAAATCTTTGCAAGCTTTAAAGGTAAACTACCATGAATAAATAAACTCTTAGTAGATGAAATTAATTATAATTTTATTTTCAAATGAAAATAACCATTTCATTTTCTCTCATTGGACTTAAACTTAGTAAATGTCAATTTCGTAGCTTTAAACAGTTAACAATCAGTAAAAATCATGATATCTATTATACATGAAAATTCTTTAACAGTAAAATGAGCTCATATCTAGGTTATTATTTTCAACAAGGTTCTTTATTATCTTGAGGAATTATATTTTACAATTGGTTAGTGAAAGGGGTTTTAGCAATTACATAAATATATCTTTAGCAAAATAATGTAATATTCACAAAGGTTTAAACAAGAGACATTATTCCCTGTGATTGTGTGCCAACAAATAGTGGTTCAATTATATTTCTAGAGGTGAAAATGTATTTTATTCGGAAGATGGGATTATCAAACCAAGTCAGCCCCATAGCCCCATCCAATGGACCAGTCTGTGGCCATCCCCTGAACCACATAGACCCAACGACCCAGCCTATGACCTAACCCGAGCCCCGCGATCCAGTAGCCCAGTCAGTGGCCAACCCTTCAGCCAGCCATTGAAACAACAACATGCCAAGTGCCAGCTCTACCTTATCTCTAGGTATACCCTACATTGGTTGTTGAGACTCTGAATCATTGAAAATAGATTTAGTACTGAACAAATATAATTATAAAAAATTAAATTTAAAATTACTCCCTGTCTGTAAAAAAATGTGAAATTATCATCATTACTAGAGTTACAAATGGATAGAAAACCGAGCAAGAAAGAAAGCGAGAGAGTAGATGAAAGATATTTGTTGTTTGAAAGGGAAGAAATTCAGAAATATATTCTGAAAAACATTCACCTTAATAAAAAAGAATTAACTCCAATATCAAGAGTATATTGGAGATCTAGAGCAAAAAGGAATAACAAACTCCAATATCAAGAGTATATTGGAGATCTAGAACAAAAAGGAATAACAAACTCCAATATCAAGATTGTATTGGAGATCTGGACCAAAAAGGAATAACAAACCCCAATATCAAGGGTTTATTGGAGATCTGGACCAAAAAGGAATAACAAACTCCAATATCAAGAGTATATTGGAAATCTAGAACAAAAAGGAATAACAAACTTCAATATCAAGATTGTATTGGAGATCTGGACCAAATATGAATAACAAACCCCAATATCAAGGGTTTATTGGGGATCTAGAACAAAAAGGAATAACAATCATTAATATCAAGTTCATATTAGAGATCTAGACCAAAAAGGAAAAACAAACACCAATATCAATATTTTATTGGATATCTAGAACAAAAAGGAATAGCAAACTCCAATATCAAGGTCATATTGGAGATCTGGCCCAAAAAGGATTAACAAATACCTACATAAATAGTATATTGGAGATCTAGATCAAAAAGGAATAACAAACCCGAATATCAAGGTTTTATTGGGGATCTAGAACAAAAAGGAATAAAAATCCCCAATATCAAGTTTATATTGGAGATCTAGAACAAAAAGGAATAACAACCCTCAATATCAAGAGTATATTGGGGATCTTTAACAAAAAGGAATAACAAACTCCAATATCAAGGTTATATTGGAGAACTGGACCAAAAAGATATAACATACCCCAATATCAAGGTTATATTGGAGATCTAGAAGAAAAAGGAATAACAAACCCCAAAATCAAGTTTATATTGGATATTTAGACCAAAAAGGAATAACAAACACCAATATCAAGGTTATATTGGAGATCTAAAACAAAATGGAATAACAAACCCCAATATCAAGTTTATATTGGAGATTTAGACCAAAAAGAAATAACAAACTCCAATATCAAGATTATATTGGAGATCTAAAACAAAAAGGAATAACAACCCCCAATATCAAGGGTATATTGGGGATATTTAACAAGAAGGAATAACAAACTTCAATATCAAAAGTATATTGGAGATCTAGAACAAAAAGGAATAAAATACCCCAATATGAAGAGTGTATTGGGGATCAAATGTAATTGAAATAATAATGATAATAAATTCACATTTTAATAAGCGTTATTGAATTAATTCTATCTCTATATAGTTAAACTAATATTTAAAAGGGTTCAAAGAAGACATTAATGAAATATCCATTTTATTGAAAAAATATTTTTAAAGAAATAGTTTTTAAAAATGAAAATTAATTGTGTGATGACTAATATAAATAAATTGCAACCAAAATAAGAATTATAAATAAATTGTTTTTTTTTTATCATTTTATTCCACAGAATAACATCGATAGAAAAGTTAAATAATAGATAAGATAGATACAGGGAGATAGATTGGTTAAAATCTCTTCATTACAAGAGGCGGATTAAGAGGTCTTCTTTTTAAGTCGAAACCGATGAGAACGGCCAGATGATCCCCCGAAAAACCTTGTGGGACGAAAGCATCTTGGAAAGGTTATCAGCGATCTATCGCATAGTTGGCACACCTCGAGGCAGATTTTTCAGGATGTCGTGGCATGTAGTGTCCCGAAAGGTTATTGAGGCGTAGGACGGCTGAGGAGATTAAGCGGGGCGACAAGAATAAAGGGAATGTACAATCACGCCCCCAGCTTTGAAGAATATATTTGTAGGAAAAGCTGAATCCAGATTCCTTCCCGCGAACTGGCTGTGGATGTGTGTGAGGATCGTTGTTGAAATTCGCAGGACGACGTTTTTTACCTCGTGCAACACCCGGTAGTTGGTGACCTCTAGTAGATGCTAGCAGAGGCACCAGGAGAGCATTACGCGTTGAGCATCTCATAACACGAACATTTTCAGGGAAGACTCTGATACCTGAATTGAGACCGCGCGAAGAAGCCAGCAGGTCTGGTGCCCGGTCGAGACTTTTGTCATCTTGCAGACTTGTAGAAATAAAACTAACAAGGAGCGGAATCAGGTTGTTCAGATCAATGATGCTGTACACCAACGAAAGGCTATAGGGACATGGTCATCTTGGAGGAAACTCTTGGCTTTGACACGTCGGTGAAATCCTGGACCCAGTCTCTGAAAATGTAGATCATAGCAGCCATGGCCCAAGGTTTTCTCGGCGATCTTCAGTTTGTTTTCCCTAAATTACCCAGTATCTACCACCAAATTGTAACGTAGAAATTAGGAAAGAAAACTTCGGAATTACATGGAACATAAGATTCAAAACACAAAGGTTACGTAATTGTCACCAATACATATATTATGGAAAATTTATTTGTGTAGCTGAGTAATATAATTAAAATCATATATAAATCAATATCCTCAATCTTTTTATATTTTATTTTTCAACGTTTCAGCCACTTGCCCTCTTTAGGAAAACTCTATTTGCTATTTGGTGTCAAAAAGCGATCAAAATTTTATATATTTATATAAAAACAGCCTACCTAAATTTGTTAAAGAAAAAAAATGTTTTTTTTTCTTTAACATATCGAGGTATGCTCTTTTTATATAAATATATTTGCTATTGTTTTGAAAATAGAGTAATCCATAAATAAATATGCAATTAAAAAGGCAAATATTTTGATCTAATATATGCCTTTTTAATTAAATATTTGCAACTGTGTTTACTTTGTATTTAAATTATGAGTGGACTGATATTTTAAAGAGCGTGGAGCGTGTACTCCATACTCAATGAATAATAAAAAATGAATTCAAAATTAATGACCAAAATTTAAAATACCTGGAAAGAGAGGTAAAATATAAAAGTGGTTGGAAACGCTGGAAAAATATAAAAAGTTGAAGATATTAATTTATATTTAAATGGAATATACAGGTTGGGCCATAAGCCCTGAAAACCTTTTTTTGATTAAAAATTAAAAGGCAAACTAGAATAAAAACTAAAATTATTTAAATCTAGTTTGCCTTCCAATTTTTTAAAAAATAAAAGGTTCGGGACTTACTGGCCAATCTGGAATCAATTGGAACCTCTAAAATTAGTTTAATTTATATAGGGATAAAATTAAATCAACAAAAAAGGCTTAACACTCAAATTTGTTCAGCACTTCATTAGGTATATTTATTCAGAGTCCCATCGTAAATGTTGGGATACCACAAGATAAAGTAGAGCAAGCAGTTGGCATGCTGTTGATGGAAATCATAGCCAGCTTAGAGTCAGCACACATCCCAGACCACCGAATCAATAGGGCCCAGGGAAAGGTCATAAGCCAGGCCAAAGGATCTAAGGGTTCAAGGGGGAGGCCACAGACGGGTCCTCTGAGGCTATGGGGCTACCTTTCTCTTTAAGGACCGTGGAATCGTAATTATAGACGAATTATCAGCATAGAATTTTCACAAAGAGGCTTCAGGCGCTATCTGTCCAGGAAGGGAGTCGCGAGAGAGGTGGTATACAACCCCACCCCCCTCCTGGAGGGCTCCCACCCACGCCCCTCCAGAGTGGAGTCCACACCCTCAAAAAGGAGAGTTTCTAAGAATTCTATTCTACTGACTCCCCCTGCTCTCCCTTCCTTGACATCACATAGGATTCCTACATTATCCATTGAGAGCAGTTCGAGCTAAAATGGGCTAGCGCACAAGGTTCACCAAATGGCGCCAAAATAATAAGGATTCTTCAGAACGATTTTTGGGGCCATATAAGTCAAAGGGCCACAACAACAGCTTGTATTTTTGCCATGGTTCGATGTATAACTTACATAAGCAATATTATACCAGTGTTATGTGGTCATCAAATTCAAAAGGATATTTTACAATTTCACATCCTTGTGAATGATGTGCTGTGGATTTTAAGATAATGTAATCCATAAAGTATTTGAATGGTGTAAAACCTTGCCTTGTCTCCACAATTTTTTCCATTCATTTATATAATGGAGGAAATTGAATCCTTTCAAAAATTCATTGTTAAAATGTAAAATTAAAACTAGCTCCAAAAGAAAAGGAAAAATTTGGTAATTTAAAGTATTTCTCTCTCTGTTAAGATTTCTTCGGAATTTTTATCATTAGCACGGAATATTTGACTGAACCCAACTCTAGCAATTATGTTACTCCTTTTAAATCGTCATTTTGAAGCACACCATTGATCTTGTTGAAATGAAAAGATGTAAATTCTGTATTACCGCTGTTAGGCAAACTTCCTCTTCTGGAGCTGAACTTTCACTTTCGAAGAGAATATCAGGATCAGCCAACCTAAAAACAAAGCGAGTTATTAGAATAGACATTTATACATAAAATTAAATTAATACACATCTAAAAAGGGTCGTGAAATGGTTTAAATCTATTTGTACTAACTGTGTTTTGTACACATATAGCATATTTAATAATCCACTGCGTTTGTAAATTGTATAGTAGCAAAGTTTATGAGAAATACGAAATTATAATTTACCATATAGTATAAACCCATATATATAATTCAACCTAAATGGCTGAAGTAACGCCCAGGTTCTCTCCGAATGAAAATTTGCAAAATTGAAAAAGAAATCTTCAAAGAAAAGTTTTAAAAAACGCAGAGAATGAAAACAAGAGGTGACTGAGATAATGGTTTCAGGCTAATCCTTTTTTTCACATATTGACATGGAATTCATGAAATTTTCAGAAAGCGACAAATATATGTTAATTTGTCGAAATGTCTAGGCTAAATCTACGGCCGAAATATAGATGGAAATTTTGTTGTGAGGATATTGATTTTTGAAAGAAGGATCATTTCTTCTGTCGAAAAATAAGATGAAATCTAAACCTATATATTTATTGCATTCTTTATGTAGGGTACTAGGGTAGGTGACAAAACCACAATACCTTTGTAATAAGTTTTGACTTTAAGATTTGACTTTCATCTTTGCATGTCAATATATTACAGTAAAAGTGTTCATATAAATTCGATTAGAAAATATATTGGCAATATATTAAAAATATATATTTCCTTAATGATCAGAATGATCAGTCGACCAAACATTTGATAAAATGTATCTAAGCATATCCTGGCTGCGGCCAGATCCATTCGCATAGGTTGAATTATATTTTAGAAGATGTCTCACAGTTCAAGATAACTTTGTCACCTACGTTGTCCATCCCAATTTTGCCATCTAGATATGGAGGAACATTACTCACATGTGGACTAGACGTGCTGAGTCTTATAGGAAACCACAGTCTCTTTGGTCTCGGAGTAGATTTAGATTATGGCATATTCTCTTTTACTGTAGTTTCACTGCAGTAGGAACGTGGGGGAATGATCCAGAATCCGGAATTCCACAGCACACTAAACCACATCCGCAATCATCGCCGCAGTATGGAAAGCAAATGGAAAAAATGGAGACAGAGAGAACAAGAAAGGAGATTCAAGAACCACAAAACTTCAAGGAAACTCAAAAAATCCCATAAGCCATCCATTCTCAATGTATAACCTGTCATTTCCTCCCCCCATCATTTTTACTTACTCCCTTATGTATTTATTCTCATGGTTTTGTTTTTGTTGGGTTGTCTTTTAATTTATGTGTTTTGAAGAGAACACCTTTAAACATGTGTTTTACGCCACGGAAGATAAGATGTTTAATACTGGTGTATATACTTTTCTTTTTTTTTCTATATCTTCAACACATTCACACATGTTGTTACTTTTTTTTTTATCATTGGTCGCCCACCGGTTGAAAAGTCACCAACCATTTATTTTTTTTCCTTTCATTGTAAAAAAAAAAAAAAGAAATTTGCATGGCATTTTGTTTTTAAACAACTGGAAAAAAAGAATGTATAAATGTTTCATTTAAGTTATTACCCACTTTGTGAATGTGTATAGTTTTGTTCTTCTGTAATATAATTTTTATATATATAAATCACACTTTGTGCATTTCTTTTTTCAAAAAAGCGTCGTTAAAAGTGAACAAAAAGGTACAAATTTTTTATTCTTTCTTTCTTTTTTTATATTATTATATAAATGCAAATATATGTTTTGTTTATTAAAACAAATGTTTGATTTAATAGATTTTAACATAAGTTTCTAAGTTATTTCTAAAGCGTAAATTAGAAACTACTATACTGATAGTATTGTTTTGTCCTAAGTTTATTATTATAACCACGATTAATAATAAGCATGAGCATAATACAATAATAATGAACAAGATTTGATAACTCATTATTCGTTTGGCAAAATTTCACCGCGGATAAATTTGGCAAAGCCAGGTCCTTCTGCTAGCATATATATATTAAATCATTATTATCCGTTTTCTAAACAGGTCTATAGATATAAAGCCAGCTCTGATTTTCCACAGTCCACATTAAACTGAATGAAAAAAAATAGAAGTTCATCACATGTAGAAATTGAGGTAAAGAAATTAAAAATGACATGTCGAAATATTAAGACAAAAATACCTTTAATATAACTTATATTGTTGTAGAGAAATATAATAATATCAAGAGGTTGGAATAAAATATTCATAAAATATTTTTTTCACATTAAGGACAGTAGAATATTTATTTTTCTGTGAAAGAAAACATTCGCGTCTAAATGCCTTCATTTGTTATATATAGATGGCGCGTTTTGCTCTGTATTAATTTATGTCTAACTTGCCTTGTCCTTAATTGTTTGCTGAAGAGCATTGTTCGATGCAAATATTTAAATGTAATTCTACTGTTCTAAAAGCCTACGTCTATATTTTGCTTAAATACCATTTCTAAAATTCCACTCTTCAGTGTAACATATAAAAGCAGAATGCTCCAATACAGTATTAGAGCTCGAAAGAAGCGGTCTGGTAGATTAAATTGGAAAACCGCTGGTAGGCTTCACCACTGATGAGCCAATCCCTCCCAATATTTTTTCATCGCAGTAAGGAGAGTCGAAGATTTTTATTTGTGAAAAGAAACTTTCGCGTCTTTTAATGCCTTCATTTGTTATATATAGATGGCGAGTTATACATTGCTTTGTATAAAATAATTTTATAAAATAAATGAAGCTTCCAGGGTTAAGTTTCTTTTGTTATAATATTACAATTGCCAAAAGGGCCAATCAGTTTATTGTCATTTAACCTTATACAAATAATCAGAGCGCGAAATAACTGGTACCACAAATATAGACCTTCAACAGAATATTCTAGCATATATATATTCTAAAAAGACACCTCTCCTTTTAAATATATGTATTTAGTGCAATTTGGGAAAAATTGGAACCGAAACACACATTTCCGTTGACAAATGACTCAAAACTGTATTCTTAGTTGAAATATAAAAACCTTTATATAAGAAGATGCATTTATTGAATATAAAAGAAAAAGGGTTTGTGTGAAAAACAATGCTCTCAGAACTCTATCTATCCATATATATAGCCAACAATAAACAATTAAAATATAAACTAAACTAAAATGAGGCTGTTTAGAAACTCTTCAAATATTAGATATAAATCTATGTGAAATTAAAAAAGCATTAAAGCTTGATAGCGAGTAATTTAATATAAAATAAAGTTCAATATTTATAATGTCTTCCTTTGTCACTTTCATATTTAGCCCTAAGAATCTATTTCATATTGGTAGCTGAAAGTGTGAATTTCTTATGTTTAGCGTACCTTTTAAGTTAAGCCTTTTAATAAAATATTTTTGAATTCATTACTTTCCTAATATGTTTTCTATTAATTTATTTTGTTCTTTTATATTTAATTTAAACTAATGCATTAACCTTTGTACTGATTTAATTAGTTTTTACTTTCTTACTCACGATTATGATGCTATTATCTTGAGGTTCTATTTTATTAGATGCCTCTCTCTTTGAACATTTATTAATAATTAATTAAAAACGAAGGCAAATTAATTATTTTGAACTAAAAGGATTATATTTTAAATTATTTATACCTTTATTTTTATAAAATTGATTACTTTTACAATTTATTTATTTTTTATTTTCAGTCATAAATTATTTGTATTACACCAATTTCTTGTATTTTCATTCGTTTGCTTGCTTTATCTTACTTTCTGTTATTTAACAGTTTTCTCTGATTATTTTACACTTTTATCTTTTCATATAGTCTTTATTATTTATTTGTGAAAGGTTTTTATTTCTATCTTTTGTTCATTAAATTTCTGAATATTTTTATATTCAACACACACGATGATAGAAATCCGCATAGATGTCTGAAATTTTATGAACGATCATCGTCATCTGATTGAGCCTAGGTGCAAATTTTCAGGTTTCTACAGTGTGGTCTGACAGTATGTTAAAATATGAATACAAAATTTGTTTTCGTTCACAAATCCATTCTCAAAGAATTTCAGACTCTCATAAAATTCTCTTGAGAGATTCAAAAATGAAAGGACTAAATAAGTAGGGAGTGAAAGATCAAAATATTGGATTATACACAAAATAATACTAAACTTTTTATTTAAACCAATGTGTATTTACATTTATAAAAAAATACAAAAAAAAACAAGTATAATATATACAAATACTAATAGTAAATCATAATATTTTAAAGGTTGGAAAGAGAAGAGAGAAATTGAATAAATCATATACCCAATTTTGGAAACAATTTATATTTAATATTTAAAAATACATTTTATTTTGAATTAAAAAATATATAAATAATTATATTAAAGAAAAAAATATTAATATATAATATGGGAAAATGTATTTAACAGAAATTACTTAATTTTCAAAAACAAGATTTTATTCAAACAAGGTAGTAAATTGAGAAGTAGATAATAATACTTTCAGAAAAATTTGACAGTTACAAAATACTCTCAAAAATACATCAATACTTTTAGACGTAGATTATTACATTGGTTCTGTTCAATATACAAATACAATATTTTATTTCAGAAATAAATAAATACATAAACTTTAGAAATAGAATAATACAATACTTCTTCAGTTTATGTAATATGAAATACAATACTTCCTTTCTCTCTCTCCAGATAAGATATATACAATACTTTCAGAAATAGATAAACAAAATACCTTTTCAGTATAATATGAAATACAATACTTCCTTTCTCTCTCCAGAAAAGATATATACAATACTCTCAGAAATAGATAAACAAAATACCTTTTCAGTATAATAGCAAATATAATGTACTTCCTGAAAGGATATATACAATACATTCATAAAAATTTATAAATACAATACTTTCTGAGAAATCACTCTATGAATACAAAACCTTCGGGATTAGAAAAAATGATTTCAGAATTCGACAAATACAATATTTTCAGAAATATATAAAAAAATTACTCTCATAAATCGAAAAATAATAATACTTTATATATAGACAAATACCACACTTCCATTAATAGATATATACAATATTTTCAGAAAAACACGGCTAAATACATTCAGAAATAGACAAATACAATATGAATTTGATAAATTCAATATTTGAAGAAATAGAAAAATACAATGCTTCAACAAAAATAGATTAAAAATACTCAAACAAGAAAAATGTATAAGGCTCCATAAAAAAACTAAAATACAATTTTCCTGAAATAGAGAAATACAAAACTTTCAGGCGTATATAGACAAATACAATACTTTAAGATATAAAACAAATGCAATAATTTCAGGCATAGACAAATAAAAGTTTTCCATATGTCGATAAAAACAATACTTTCATATATAAACAAATGCAATGCTTTCAGATATACACAAATACAATACTTTCAAATATAGACAAATACTCTTCACTTTCAGAAACAGAAATTTATAATTATTTTATAAAACATAGATATATACAATACAATAATTTCAGAAATAGATTACAATAAATCAGAAAATGCGCATATTTACATATGTAAATGAATATAAATAAAAACTGTATGAAATACAGACTTAGGATAAATCGTGAGATATATTTATAATGTTTATGGAATATATTGATGTATAGTCTTTATAATATTTATTCGTTTGCATTGTGTATATGATATTTACTCTTCAATAATTTATTATACACTGCGTGACATTGAATATGGAACACCAAGAAATAGTGGCCAGAAAATTATGCGAATTTCAGGGTAGACGCGCCTAACCGAGTTATGTAAATGATGTAAAATGCGCAGCTCTCGTGCGCACATGGAGTAAGATATAAGGGAAGGAACTTGCAGAAAGGACAGTATTCGTGTCGTTATTTCTTCAAGGAAAATCATTGTATGAGATATATTTATAATGTTTATGGAATATATTGATGTATAGTCTTTATAATATTTATTTGTTTGTATTGTGTATATGATATTTACTTTTCAATATTTTATTATATTATCTTGTCGTGGACACAATATTGTGTCGTATTTTGTCTCTCTTGATATTCCAATTGCTTGCAATTATTCCAGAAACCTTTATAAAAACTGAAAAAAGAAATAAATATATTTATATAATTACAAATTAATATCCCAAGTGGCGACATTTCCATAATAAACTGATAATTTGATATTTATAAGCTGACTTTATTAATATTTTTGTTAAATCAAACTGTCCATTTCTACATTAGATTCTTCCAAAAACATCATTCGTTTTCAATTGATCTGGTTTTGCTAAGAGGGTTTTTAAAATTAAGGAAAGTTGTTGAAGAATATTATTTTAAGGCTTTCTCAATTGGATTTCTCAGATTATATTTTGTCTTCATTTATATACATTTTTAAGATTGAATTTTTCTATTGATATATAAATTTCAAGTCTTATTTTGCTATGCTATTTGAATTATTTCAAGGTCTTGATATCCAAATATATTTGAAAGTTGATTCACTTCTTAACAGCGACCAACTAACCTGGCTTTGTAATTTTGGCCATCGAGAAATCTGCTGCTGAGTTGGTCGATAGGTCGTCTGCATTGTTTGAAAATATCCATTGATTTAATCCTTTAAAAGCTCTAATTGTTTACCGTAAAGATATTACACCCTAAATCTGCTTTCAGCTGAATACAATAGGAAGTCGTGAGAACGTTCTTCAAAATAAATTTTCTAATATTCGTAAGGAAGGTGGAATGTGTAGGGAAAACTTTGTTCTTCTAAATGAAGGCTTTAGACTCAAAGAGTTCCTTGATAAGTTGGTGATCATCTCTGAAGAATATCTTGTACACACATTTGTTTATTTCGTGTTTCTTGAATAAAAATCACCCTGTATTAATTAACTTTATTAACATCATGAAACGCGATATCCCAAACTCAGGGATATTTGCGCCAATACATTTCACTGCATTACAGCAATACGGCTATATACAATCCTGTTCAATTCATTATTTTACATAAATTAACTGAAGAAAATTGTCCAAAGAGAAAAACAAACAACAAAGCAAAACACACAGAGCAAGCATCGCAGTTCTTTTTTTTTTCTAAGATTCCTTCTCTTTTTTCCAATTCAAGAGAAAGTTGTATATGTATTTACAAAATTGATCAAAATTTTTATACTTTTCTTTTTTGTCTACAAATTCATCAAGCTGTCCAATACGACCAAATCTATTTTCCCTAAAATCCCGGAAAATTGGGCACTCCAGAAGTAGATGTCTCGCGTCTTGAATTTCACCTCCGCAGAAGCATCCTGGTTCCTTCACGGCGCCGATAGTTGCCAAAAATTTCCCAAAATTGCCATGATCTGTAATGAATTGGATATTATAAAAATTTGGACGGAAAAATCTTGGAATTCCTAATACGAAAAAGCTTCTGAAAATTTCATTAGTGTTCTCAAAAATTTCATTCATTTTTGCGTGTAAGAATGATTTGACTATACTTGGAGCATGGGGTTCGTAAGTAATTAGATCTTCAATGGATATTTGAGCTAGATCAAATTTGATTATTCTGGATTCTATATTATCTGTTAGGAGTGGAATTTTTGCCAAGCTATGCACACAGTTTGATGAAGTGGTTTTGTATGCTCTAACTGTATCAAATATCCTTCAGAGTTAAAGCTTTAATCCCGATATACATGCTAAAAGGTACAACTTCCTTAAGTTTGTTTATGAATGTCGATTGAAAAACCCTGTACGATTTATAAATGAATAAAACAAAGCTTCAAGGGCTGCGTATCTTTCATTAGAACGAATATAATACGAGCTTTCGGGCACATACGCCCTTCTACAGGAATTAATGAAACAATAATCCAACTAGTTTGAAATAGGATTTATATACACGTAACTATTGTTTTGCATATCACGCGCAATTTGAAAAATATTTAAATGTTTAAATTTACATGCAGGTGTAATGATCTGGAAAAACTAATTCTAATTAATATGAGATAATATGATAAATTTTGGTTAAGGCAATCTTATTTTGTATTTTATATTTTAAATTTTACAAATTTTATAACTTGCAAGGAATCCCATCAGACATGTGATATCTTATATTGTGAATGACTATGTTTTATCTTATTTTATTTATATGTGATATGCAAAACAATAGTTAAGTGTATATAAATCCTATTTCAAACTATTTGGATTATTGTTTCATTAATTCCTGTAGAAGGGCGTATGTGCCCGAAAGCTCGTATTATATTCGTTCTAATAAAAGATACGCAGCCCTTGAAGCTTTGTTTTATTTGTTTATGAATGTGTATTTTATAATATTAATATGTTATCATAATATAAAGCTCTCCCTTTAAATAATCATTGACACAATTCATTTAGTTTTCTTCACTATAAAACATAATAATGGTGATAAATAATGTGCCAAAACATCATTTTTGGGAAATTCAGAGAAAATTCCAACCTGTATACCATGGCTTCAGCTAGGACCCTAATAAGTACAGAGAAAGCTTCAATTTCTTAACATAAAAAGGAGTTATGAAAGTCTTTGAATTTTACACAAAATTTATTTAGCATATTTTACATCACCTCAATTTATTTTGGTAATTTAAAAAAATTCATATATTTATACTAAATTGGTCAAGAATATATTTTTATAAAACTGAACAAGCTATATCACCTATTGGAATTGACACAATAATTGTAATATCTATTGTCTGTCTCTTCAAACTAGCAGATATGACTCGTGACAAAACGATTACACAACAGCTTTGTCAAAGTCAAAACTCCCCATCTGGAGCCCATGGTTTGATGTTAAGGACATCCTCATTTCAGAGCAGACTTAGATTTTTTTTGCATATATATAAGGCAAGTATGAAATTCTAAGAATTTAGCAATAGGCGGTCATCTGGTGAAGGGTTTCTTAAGGTATTCTAAACCGATTTGGAAAAGAAAATAATAAATTGATCTAAAATATGTGTGTGAAAGGCTAATTTTCCTGTTATCAAATCTTTAAAATGTTCAAATATATACAAAGTGTATTGAGTGTATTATAGTAAGATGGAGTTGTCATCTATGTTCTCTATTATTTCTCCAACTGATGAATGAAATTTATAATAACCAGTTACACAGCATTGGTGAGTTTGAAAATTATTTATTGAATATGCATTTGATTTTTTATTTTGAAGGATTGAAGTGAAGCAATATATAATTTGGAGCAGACTGGCTAAAACTTCTATAAAACACACAAGAAAAGATTAGTTGAAAGTAGTGGTGAGAGGAAGTAACTTACAGGTGTTGAAATATAATAGAAATAAATTAGATTGACATGGTATGCTTGTCGATATACAGGGTGTACCAGGTAAATTGGGAATTTCAACAATGGTATTTTAACTGAAAATTTTTGCAAGTAAAAATTAAAATATCCGAATGAAATTTGACTCAGTAGTAGATAAAAGGATATAGTTTTTATTTATTCAATGAAGTTTCCATTATTAGCTACAACAGTCTCGAGGCGAGTGCGGAATGAAGCACAGGCCTTGGCGACGATGACCTTGTCCATTTGGGTCATCACCGTGTGAACTGCTTTCTTGACAGACTGGATGGTGGTATGAGGAGCTTTGTTGACATCTCTCTCAACAACGCCCCATACATAGTAGTCGAGGGGATTGCAATCTGGAGAATTAGGGGGCCAAATATCAGGACCCCAGTGACTAGGGACGTTAAGTGTCAGCCATGATTGTGTCTTTTTTGCCTTATGGGCTGGAGCTGAGTCCTGTTGGAAGACATACTTCCTTCCTGCAGCCACCATGTCCATCCAAGGCTTCACAACGGTCTCCAGAACATTAATGTAGGTGTCAGCGTTCATCCTAAGGCCCTTCTCAAAGAAATGGAGAGGCATGACATCACCTTCACTGCTGATAACGCCAAGGACCATTACGGAGGTAGGAAATTTCGTGTGCATCACGACAGGTATCTCTGAGGGGTCTTTACAGATCCAGCGATCATTCCTGGGATTTACCTTTTGGTCCACGTCAAAGTTCTTTTCGTCAGAGAAGAACCTTAGCATGCCAAAAGAGTCGTGTTTCAGGTTGTTGAGGAGGGCAGCAGCCTTTCCTTTTCTGTTATTCTTCATATTCTCAGTCAGCAACTGACCTTTCCGAAGGGGATAAGACTTGAGACCAAGGTCCTCATGGATAGTTCTGACAATTGTCATAGAGCCAACGTCCATTTCCTTGGCTATGGCCCTCATGCTCTTCCCAGGGTTTCCATCAATCTTCTCCTTGACATTTTTGACAAATTCTTCGCCTCTTACCCTGTCCGATCGACGCGAGTGCTTTTTCCTTGTAGCTATCCCCTCTTTGTTACTGTCGGCCTCATCAAACTGCTTCTTTACACGATAAATAGTGGTTTTGGGCAACTTAAGAAAATCCACTATCTCTTTGGGGCTCCTTTCGGCGCGCAGAGCAACGATGATGGCAGCTCGATTTTCAAATTCTCGGTTACTGTTCATCACTACACTGCGCACACATGTACTGTTGCATTTTACATGAATATGGCTACGTAATGAAAAAAAAAACAAGTTTTTAAACTCAAGTAGTTTTTGTTTTATGGACTGTCAAAGTTAGTCCCAATTTACCTGGTACACCCTGTATATTAATGAATAATTCTTGAAACTGAAAATTATATTAGAAAATTCTTTTTCAAAAAATGAAATATTTCACAAAAATATTTTTAAAATAATAATGATATGCATTTAGGAAATTTTATTTAGGAAATTATATTCATTCCATTTAAAAGTAAACGAAATTAATGAATTGCTAGTTAATAATTTAAAAGTTAGAACTCGTTTAATTGATAAATAGGTATCCATTTAGTCAAAGTTCATAAATTCTTTAAAATTCGTTAATTTGAATAAATAATTTAGTTTGGGAGTTAATAAAAGTGACTTTCAAGACTGTGAGTAGTTTTTGTAATTTAAAATTATTTTAAAAAATATATGGAATACAATTATATTCTCTTTATAAAACAAAAATAATTGATTGAATCTTATTTATAAAAGGTGATTAATAGTAAATCTCTGTTGATGCTATAGAACAATTCTAGTGATGAGATCACTCATTGTGGATAACATATTGTTTTGAACATAGTAACTGTTCTTCAGATGGTCTTGAAGTGACTCAATAATGAAATATGACTAAGGTGACCACCTCATAGCAGATGATCTTAGTATAAATTAACTGTAAATCACCATTAAGCACCATCTCAAAGCAGATGATTTTTATATAATTCAAATATAAAATTTAACATGGCGACCACCTCAAATCAGATGATCTTGGTATAATTCAACTATAAATTAACTTTAGACAACCATCTCAAAGCAGATGATTTTGATATTATGGAGATTATAATTCCAACTTTTGGCAAACAATTCTGATAAGAGATGATTTTGTTATAGTTCAACTACAGAGAACAAATTGAAACCACCTCATTACAGATGGTTTTTGTTCAATTTACATATTTATTCCTCAACTTTGAAATTTTGTATGAAATATGACCTTGACATTTATACCGAAAATAAATATACTCTTAGTAGCTGATATTAATGATGATTTCATTTTGAAATGAAAATTTCTTTTCCATTTTCCCTCATTGGACTTAAACTTAGGAAATGTCATGTTAGCAGGTTAACAGTTTAACATCTGTGAATATAATGATATATATTTCTACTTAAAAATTATCGAACAGTAATAAGTTAATATGTCGGTTATTCTTTCCAACATTGACCTTCATTTTCATGAGAAATCATATTTTATACATTTTGTTAGTGAAGGTTTTTGGCAACAACATAAATATACTTTTGGCAAAACAATGTATTTATTACAAAGCTTTAGTTAAGAAATATATTTCAATTATAGACGTGTAGTCAACAAATATTGGTTTAATTCTATTCGTGGATTTCAGAAATATATTTTATTCTGAAGGATGTGATTAGGAATCCAAGTCAGCCCCATAGCCCCATCCAGTGGACCAGTCTGTGGCCATCCCCTGAACCACATAGACCCAATGACCCAGCCTATGACCTAACCCGAGCCCCGCGATCCAGTAGCCCAGTCAGTGGCCAACCCTTCAACCAGCCATTGAAACAACAACATGCCAAGTGCCAGCTTTACCTTATCTCGAGGTATACCCTACATTGGTTGTTGAGACTCTGAATCATTGAAAAGAGATTTAGTACTGAACAAATATAATTATAAATAATTGAATTTAAATTTACTCCCTGTCTGTATAAAAATGTGAATTTATCATCATTACAAGCGACACAAATGGATAGAAGACCGAGCAAGAAAGAAAGCGAGAGAGTAGATGAAAGATATTTGTTGTTTGAAAAGGAAGAAATTCAGAAATATATTGTGAAAAACATTTCACCTTAATAAAAAAAGAATTAACTCCAATATCAAGAGTATATTGGAGATCTAGTACAAAAAGGAATAACAAACTCCAATTTCAAGAGTATATTGGAGTTCTGGACCAAAGAGGGATAATAAACCCCAATATCAAGAGTTTATTGGAGATCTGACTCAAATAAGAATAACAAACTCAAATTTCAAGGGTATATTAGAGATATGGACCAAAGAGGAATAAAAAACTCCAATATCAAGAGTATATTGAAGATCTATACCAAATAGGAATAACAAACTCCAATATCAAGAGTATATTGGAGATCTGGACCAAAGAGGAATAACAAACTCCAATATCAAGAGTATTTTGGAGATCTAGTCCAAAAAGGAATAACAAACTCCAATATCAAGAATATATTGGAGATCTGGACCAAAGAGAGAGGAATAACAAACTCCAATATCAAGAGTATATTGGAGATCTGGGGAGGGGGGGGGGACCAAAGAGGAATAACAAAAACTAATATCAAACGTATATTGGAGATATTAACCAAAGAGGAATAACAAAATCCAATATCAAACGTATATTGGAGATTCATGGAGATCTTAACCAAAGAGGAATAACAAACTTCAATATCAAGAGTATATTGGAGATCTAGAACAAAAAGAAATAACAAACCTCAATATCAAACGTATATTGGAGATCTGGACCAGAGAGGAATAACAAACACCGATATCAAGAGTATATTGGAGATCTGGACCAAAAAGGAATAACAAACTCCAATATCAAGAGTATGTTGGATATTTGGACCAAAGAGGAATAACAAACTCCAATATCACGAGTATTTTGGAGATCTAGAACAAAAAGGAATAAAAAAACTCCAATATCAAGATTATATTGGAGCTCTGGACCAAAAGGCAATAACAAATTCCAATATCAAGAGTATATTGGAGATCTAGATCAAAAAGGAATAACAAACCCCAATATAAAAAGTATATTGGAAACCTGGACCAAAAAGGAATAACAAACCCCAATATAAAGAGTATATTGTAGATCTGGACCAAAGAGGAATAAGAAACCCCAATATAAAGAGTATATTGGAGATCTAGAATAAAAAGGAATTACAAACATCAATATCAAGAATATATTGTAGATCTAGACCATAAAGGAATAACAAACTTCAATATCAAAAGAATATTGGAGATCTAGAACAAAAAGGAATAACAAACCCCAATATAAAGGGTATATTGGAGATATAGACCGAAAAGGAATAACAAACTCCAATATCAAGGTTATATTGGAGGTCTAGACCAAAAAGGAATAACATACCCCAATATCAAGAGTGTATTGGGGGTCAAATGAAAATTGAAATAATAATGATAATAATTTCACATTTTAAAAAGTGTTATTGAATTAATTCTATCTCTATATAGTTAAACTAATATTTAGAAGTATTCAAAGAAGACATTGATAAATACATCCATTTTTTTTGGAAAAAAAAATTTAAAGAAAAATTTCAAATATGATAATTAATTGTGTGATATCTAATATAAAATAAGTTGCTACCAAAAAAGGAATTATAAAATAAATTGTTTTTATTATAATTTTATTCCACAGAATAACATCGATAGAAAAGTTAAATAATAGATAAGATAGATACAGGGAGATAGATTGGTCGAATATCTTCATTACAAGAGGCGGATTAAGTGATCTTCTTTTGAAGTCGAAACTGATGAGAACCGCCAGTTGATCCCCAGAAACACCTAGTGGGACGAAAGCATCTTGGAATGTTTAAAGGGCGCGTTAACTCCATAAAATGTTTATCAGCGATCTATCGCATAGTTGGCACACCTCGAGGCAGATTGTTCAGGATGTCGTGGCATGTAGTGTCCCGAAAGGTTATTGAGGCGTAGGTCGGCTGAGGTGATTAAGCGGAGGCGACACGAATAAAGTGAATGTCCAATGGTGCCCCCAACTTTGAAGAAAATATTTGTAGGAAATGTTGAATCCAGATTTCTTTCCGCGAACTGGCTGTGGATGTGTGTGAGGATCGTTGTTTAAATTCGCAGGACGACGTTTTTTTACCTCGTGCAGTACCCGGAAGTTGGTGACCTGTAGTAGATGCTAGCAGAGGCACCAGGAGCGCAGTACCCGTTGAGCATCCTATAACACGAACATTTTAAAAGAAGACTCTGACACCAGACTTGAGACCGCGCAAGGAAGCCAGCAGGTCTGTTGGCCGGACGAGGTTTTTTCATCTTGCAGACTTGTAGAAATAAAATTAACAAGGAGGATAATCAGGTGTTTCAGATCAATGATGCTGTAAACCTACGAAAGGCTATAGGGAAAGGGTCATCTTGGAGGAAACTCTTGGCTTTGACACAGCGGTGAAATCCTGGATCCAGCCTCAGAAAATGTAGATCATAGCAGCCATGGCCCAAGGTGTTCTCGGCGATCTTCAGTTTGTTTTCCCTAAACTACCCAGTATCTACCACCAAAATGTAACATATAAATTAAGAAAGACAACTTCGGAATTACACAGGTCACAAGATTCAAAACACAAAGGTTAAGCAATTGTCACCAATATGTATATTATAGAATATTCTATTTCTGTAGTTGGGTCATATAATTAAAATCATAAATGAATATCTTCAATTTTTTTATATTTTATTTCCAACGTTTCAGCCACTTGCCCTCTTTAGGAAAACTCGATTTGCTATTTTGAGTCAAAAGCGATCAAAATTTTATATATTTATATAAAAAGCCTACCTAGATTTGTTTAAGAAAAAAAATATTTTTTCTTTAACATATCGAGGCACACTCTTTTTATATAAATATATTTGCTATTGTTTTGAAAATAGAGCAATAAATAAATAAATATTTAATTAAAAGGGCATATATTTTTATTTAATATATGCCTCTTTAATTAAATATTTGCAATTGTTTTCACTTTGTACTTAAATTCTGACTAGACTGATATTTTAAAGAGCGTGGAGCGTGTACTCCATACTCAATGAATAATAAAAGAAAATTTCTAAATTAATGAACAAAATTTAAAATATCTGGTAAGAGGGGTAAAATATAAAAGTGGTTGGAAACGCTGGGAAAATATAAAAAGGTTGATGATACTCATTTATATGTGAGCAATTGTTACCCAGAAATTATTTGAAAAAGTAAAAATTAAAATCAGGTAAAACGTTTCTTTTTATTTAAATTTAGCAGTATATTTGCTAGAAAGCTTGCAAATATAAATAAAAAGAAACTTTTTACCTGATTTTTTTTTTACTTTTTCAAATATTCATTTATATTTAAATGAAATATACAGGTTGGACCATAAGCCCTGACAACCTTTTTTTTAAATTAAAAATAAAAAGGCAAACTAAAATGAAAACTAAAATTATTTAAATCTAGTTTGCCTTCCAATTTTTAACAAAAATAAAAGGGTTCAGGACTTACTGGCCAATCTGGAATCAATTGGAACCTCTAAAATTAGTTTAATTTTTATAGGGATAGAATTAATTCAACAAAAATGGCTTAACACTCAAATTTGTTCAGTACTTCATTAGGTATATTTATTCAGAGTCCCATTGTAAATGTTGGGATACCACAAGATAAAGTAGAGCAAGCAGTTGGCATGCTGTTGATGGAAATCATGGCCAGCTTAGAGTCAGCACACGTCCCAGTCCACCAAATCAATAGAGCCCAGGGAAAGGTCACAAGCCAGACCAAAGGATCTATGGGTTCAAGGGGGAGGCCACAGACTAGTCCTCTGAGGCTATGGGGCTAACTTTCTCTTTGGAAACCGTGGAATCGTAATTATAGATGAATTATCAGCATAGAACTTTCACAAAGAGGCTTCAAGGCGCTATCTGTCCAGGAAGGGAGTCGCGAGAGAGGTGGTATACAACCCCACCCCCTCTCCTGGAAGGCTCCCACCCACGCCCCTCCAGAGTGGAGACCACACCCTCAAAAAGGAGAGTTTCTAAGTATCCTATCCTACTGACTCCCCCTGCTCACCCTTCCTGGTCATCACATTGGATTCCAACATTATCCATTGATAGCAGTTCGAGCGCTGAATGGGCTCTTTGAACTTGGTAATATTTGCACCACATTTCCACAGTCATCACAATACTGCTGCACAGTGTAACAGATATTTTTGTACCTTTTCCCTGAATATGAAAAGTAGAGGTGTAACCTGAAGTGTAGCGCACAAGGTCCACCAAATGGCGCCAAAATAATAAGGATTCTTCAAAACGATTTTTGGGGCCATATAAGTCAAGGGGCCACAACAACAGCTTGCATTTTTGCCATGGTTTGATGTATAACTTACATAAACAATATTATACCAGTGTTATGTGATCATTAAATTCAAAAGGATATTTACAATTTCACATCCTTTTGAATGATGCTGTGGATTTTAAGATAATGAAATCCCTAAAGTATTTGAATGGTGCAAAAGCTTGCCTTGTTCCAATAATTTTTTCCATTCATTCATATAATGGAGGAAATTGAATCCTTTCAAAAATTCATTGCTAAAATGTAAAATTATAACTAACTCCAAAAGAAAAGGAAGACCTTTGGTAATTTGAAGTATTTCTCTCTCTGTTTAGATTTCTTCGGAATTTTTATCATTAACACGGAATATTTGACTGAACCCAACTCTAACAATTTTGATACTCCTTTGAAAATCGTCATTTTCAAGCACGCCATTGATCTAGTTGAAATGAAAAGAGGTAAATTCTGTATTACCGCTGTTGGGCAAACTTCCTCTTCTGGACCTGTACTTTCACTCTGGAGGAGAAGATCAAGAGCATCCAACCTAAAAACAAAGCGAGTTATTAGAATAGACATTTATATAATATTAAATTAATACACGTCTAATAAAGGGTCGTAAAATTGTTTGAAGTTATTTGTACTAACTGTGTTTTTGTGCACACATATAGCATAATTAATAATCCATTGCGTTTGTAAATTGTATAGTAGCAAAGTCCATGAGAAAAACGAAATTATAATTTACCATAGAGTATGAAACCCATATATATAATTCTACCTAAATGGCTGAAGCAACGCCCAGGTTCTCTCCGAATGAAAATTTGCAAAATTGAAAAAAAAATCTACAAAGAAAAGTTTTAAAAAACGCAGAGAATGAAAACAAGAGGTGACCAAGATAATGGCTTCAGGCTAATCCTATATTTCAAAATATTCATGAAGGATTCATGAAATCTTCAGAAATTTCCAAAGATATTTTTATTTGTAAAATTGGCTAGGGTAATTCCACGGCCGAAATATAGATGGAAATTTTGTTTTGAGGATATTTAATTTATTAAAGAAATTCATACCTTCTGTCCAAAAATAAGATAAAACTTAAAACTATATATTTATTGTATTCTTTATGTAGCAGACTAGGGTAGGTGACAAAACCACATTACCTTTGTAATAAGTTTCAAGCCTATTTCAATGAGATATTTGACTTTTACCTTTACATGTCAATTTATTAAAGTAAAAATTTCAAATTAATTTGATTAGAAAATATATTGGCACTATATTAAAAATACATATTTCCGTAATAATTAGTCGACCAAACATTTGTTAAAATGCATCTAAGCATATCCTGACTGCCACCAGATCCATTTGCATAGGGTAAATTATATCTTAGAAGATGTCTCACAGTTCAAGATAACTTTGTCACCCACGTTGTCCATCCCAATTTTTCCAGCTAGATATGGAGGAACATTACTCACCTGTGGACTAGACGTGCTGAGTCTTGTAGGAAACCACAATCGCCTTGGTCTTGGAGTAAATTTAGATTATGGCATATTTTCTCTTTTACTGGAGTTTCACTGCAGTAGGAACGTGGGAGAAGGATACAGAATCCGGAATTCCACAGCACACTAAACCACATAGAACAACTATGTTAGACTTAATAGATTTTAACATAAGTTTCTAAGTTATTTATAAAGCGGAAATATTAGGAACTACTATACTGATAGGGTTGCTTTGTCCTAAGTTTGTTATTATAATCACGATTACCCTTAAGAATGAGCATAATACAATCATAATGAACAAGATTTGATAACTCAATATTCCTTTGGCAAACTTTCACCGCGGATAAGCTTGGCAAAGCCAGGTCCTTCTGCTAGCATATATATATTAAATCATTATTATCCGTTTCCTAAACAGGTCTATAGATATACAGCCAGCTCTGAGATTTTCCACAGTTTACATTAAAAACTAAATGAAAAAAATAAAAGATCATTACATGTAGAAATTGAGGAAAATAAATTAAAATTGGCACGACGAAATATTTTAGCCCAAAGACAAAAAGACCTTTAATATAACTGATATTGTTGTAGAGAAATATAATAATATCGAAAGATTGGAATAAAATATTCATAAAATTTTTTTTTCACATTAAGGACAGTAGATATTTATTTCTTTTGTGAAAAGAAACAATCGCGTCTTAATGTCTTTATTTGTTATATATAGATGGCGCGTTTTGCTCTGTATTAATTCATGTCTAACTTGCCTTATCCTTAATTGTTTGCTGAAGAGCATTGTTCGATGCAAATATTTAAATGTAAAACTACTGTCCTAAAAGCCTACGTCTATATTTTGCTTAAATACCATTTCTAAAATTCCACTCTTCAGTGTAGCATATAAAAGCAGAATGCTCCAATACAGTATTAGAGCTTTAAAGAAGCGGTTAGGTAGTTTAAATTGGCAAAACCGCTGGTAGGCTTCACCACTGATGAGCCTATCCCTCCCAATATTTTTTCATCGTAGTAAGGAGAGTCGAAGATTTTTATTTGTGAAAAGAAACATTCGCGTCTCTTAATGTCTTCATTTGTTATATATAGATGGCGAGTTATACATTGCTTTGTATAAAATAATTTCATAAAATAAATGAAGCTTCCAGGATTAAGTTTCTTTTGTTATAATATTGCAATTGCCAAAAGAGCCAATCAGTTTTATTGTCATTTGAACTTATACAAATAATCAGAGCGCGAAAAAACTGGTACAACAAATATAGACCTTCAAGAGAATACTCTAGCATATATATATTCTAAAAATACATCTCTCCCTTTAAATATATGTATTTAGTGCAATTTGGGAAAAATTGGAATCGAAACACACATTTCCGTTGACACATGACTCAAAACAGTATTTTTAGTTGAAAAATATAAAAACTTTTATATAAGAAGATGCATTTAGTGAATATAAAGGAAAAAAAGGTTTGTGTGAAAAACAATGCTTTCAGGTCTCTATCTATCCCTATAAATATATAGCCAACAATAAACAATTAAAAAATAAACTAAACTAAAAAAATGAGGTTGTTCAGAAACTCTTCAAATATTTGATATAAATCTATGTGAAATTAAAAAAGCATTAAAGCTTGATAGCGAGTAATTTAATATAAAATAATCTTCAATATTTATAATGTCTTCCTTTGTCACTTTCATCTTTAGCCCTAAGAATCTATTTCATATTGGTAGCTGAAAGTGTGAATTTCTTATGTTTAGCGTACCTTATAAGTTAAGCCTTTTAATAAAATATTTTTGGATTTAAAATTTTCCTAATATGTTTTCTATTAATTTATTTTGATATTTTATATTAAATTTAAACTAATGCATTAACCTTTGTACTAAATTAATTAGTATTTACTTTCTTACTCACGATTATGAGTAAAAAGACAAATCATACTCAAGACCAATGCTTCTTTAAGAAATCTCAAAATAAATTCCAGGAAAATATTCCTTGCCGAATTTGTAAAAAGATAAATCATAAAGAAAGGGTTGCTTTTTCAGAAACAAAAATGAAGAAAATTTGTCCTTCTTTGCAGGAGAGACTTTAAAATGTAAAAATGAGGAATTGCTTGAATTCATTGTAGACAGTGGTTCAACAAGCCATATGATAAATAGTAAAAAGTTCTTACTAGATGAAGTAGATTGCAACTCAAAAATATCAATAACAAAAAAGGAAGAAACTCTAATAGCAAAATCAGTCGGGAAAATTCAAGGGAAGAAATGTCATCTCAAGGAGGTGATGTTTGTACCAAACTTGACAAATAATTTACTATCTGTAAGTGCCATTAACAGAAATAAAGGCAAAGTCGTCTTTGAAGATGAAAAGGTATTTGTCGTAAAAAATGGAAAAAAAGTTTTAGAATGAGAAAAACAGGAAAATGGACTCTATACAATAAATATAGAAACAGAAAATCCCGAAATTGAAGAATCTCACCTAACAGCTAACCAAAATGAAGAAATGCTAAAATGGCACAGAAAAATGGGTCACATAAGTTTTTCAAGCTTAAAACAGTTAAAATCTATGGTAAATGGAATAAACATAGAAAAAAATAGGTCGAGATTAAATATGTGAAACATGCATAAAATCTAAACAGGTAAGAAAGCCATTCAATTCCATTAGAACAAAATCAAAAAGGCCTTTAGAAATAATTCATACAGATGTATGTGGACCTTTATATCCCACTACCAATAACAACAAAAACTATTTTCTAACATTTCTTGATGACTACACACATTCTTGTCATGTGTATTTGTTACAAAATAAATATGAAGTAAATGGATATCTAAAAGAATTTATTACAAAAGCAGAAAACCAAATGAATCTAAAAGTTTCAAAAATAAGATGTGACAATGGCGAAGAATATGTAAATGAAGATATAAAATCCTGGTGCAAAGCTAAAGGAATCATTATGGATCTCACCATACCTCACTCACCTCAGCTAAACTGCAAAGCCGAAAGATTAAATATAACCCTGATGGAGAAAACTAGAGCTCTTTTGATTGATTCTGGTGTAGAAAAATACATGTGGGGAGAAGCTGTAAGGGTTTCAGCCTATTTGCTGAACCGAAGCCCTACTCAAGAATTAGAGAAAACCCCTGCAGAACTTTGGTTCAACAAAAGACCAAATTTGTCAAACTTACAACTTTTGGTTGTGAAGCTTATGTCAAAACCCTAAAACACATAAAGAAATTGGAAGACAGAAGTAAAAAATATACCTTCATAGGTTATGCACCAAATGGTTATCGCCTTTGGGATGAACAAAGTAAACAAATAAAGGATGTATAAATAAAGAAGAAAAAATACCTATTGTGGAACCAGAAGAAGAATCTGAAGATCAACTAGAATTAAATGAAGAACCAAGTCTACCAGAAGTCTCTGGAGACAAACAAGATATCCCTACAAAACTAAGTACTTCAAAATATAATCTTAGACCAAGAAGTAGTTTACAAACACAATCAAGATATGAAGACTTCTATTTAGAGCGGGATGGAACAACAGAATCATCTCTTCTAACTTACTCGGAAGCTATATCTGGTCCGAATCAAGAAAAATGGAAAAAGGCAATAAAAGAAGAAAAAGAGTCTCTTGACAAAAATGCAGTTTGGGAAATAGTAAAAGAAAATGAAGCATCAAACAAGAAGATTCTGACCTCTAAATGGCTCTTTAAAGTGAAAGAAGATGGCCGCTACAAAACAAGACTAGTTGTAAGAGGCTTTGAACAATAAGCAGTCATTGATTATGATGAGACATTCAGTCCAGTTATAAGCACTGTCTCTTTAAGGATTTACTTTGCTCTAATGGCTAAGAAAAAGTTTGTTTTTAAAACATTTCGCATAAAAACAGCTTTTCTATATGGGTTTTTGGATGAAGAAATAAATGTTCAATTGCCAGAAGGTTATAAAGGGAACATATGCAGGTCAAGAAAGGCATTGTATGGTTTAAAGCAAGCCCCATTAAAATGGAATGAAAGATTAAAAACCTTTCTCAAATCTCAAGATTTCATACAACTAAAATCAGAGCCATGTCTTTTTAAAACCAACAAAGGAAATATGTACCTTGCAATATATGTAGATGATGGTATCTTAATGGGAGATAATAAAGAAGAATTAAATAATATTTTAGAAAAACTATCCCAATAGTTTGAAGTTAAAATGAACAATGATCCAAGAACCTTTTTGGGAATAAATTTGTTTTTTTTTTAGGAAAAAAATAAAATTTTACTTTCACAAGAAAATTATGCAAAATCAGTTCTTGAAAGATATAATATGCAAAACTCAAAACCAGTACCCACTCCCATTACAGATGTAGTAAAATAATTAGACAGAACCTTAGAAATATCAAATGATATCAAATTTCCTTACAGGCAAGCAATTGGAAGCCTTTTAAATTTGACAAACAAAACTAGACCAGACATGACCTTTGCCACAAATTTTGAAAGCAGGTCAATGCATGATCCTACAACTCAAGATATTATAAGCATCAAAAGAACCCTAAGATATTTAAATCACACCACCAATTTAAGGCATATCATATGATGGAGAGATGCCATTTGAATTAAATGTGTATTGTGATTCTAACTTTGCTGGAGATATCAAAACTAGAAAAGTACCACAGGATATGTAGTTTACTTATGTGGAGGTCCCATAAGTTGGTGCTCCAGAAAGCAACCTGTAATTGTCCTTTCAAGCACTGAAGCAGAGTTCATTGCTGCAGCAGATGCATGCAAAGAAGTGTCATACATAAGATCCCTATTAGAAGAATTAATTCCAGATAATTTTGATATAAATCTCTATGTTGATAACCAAAGCACTATAAAAATTATAAAATCAGGCCTATTCACCACTAAAACTAAACATATTGATGTCAAATACCATTTTGTGGAAGATCAAGCTCAAAGGTTTAACCTGATATATTGTGCAACAGAACACCAAATTGCAGACATCCTAACAAAACCTCTAGCCAGACCAAAGTTTGACAAACTCAAATCCCTTCTTTTGACAACCATTTAAAACATAAGTGAAGAAACTGTTGATTGTGATAAGATCACTGATTAACGAGGGAATGTTGGAAAAAAGAAGAATAGTAAATCAATGATCTTGAAATACTTTTAGACTGACAACACTGTAATATAAAAACGAGAACAAAGGAGTGTTTTGTTTTGTTTACAAAATTAGTAATTGTAATGTAAATTGTTAAATGTTCTTTTCTCTCTTTTTGAAAATAATAAATTTAAAATACTTTCTTAAAAGGTGAAATTGCCTAATTCTTTGAAACCACTTCAGCTGTAAGTAAACTTGATATTTGTTGTTTCTTGTCTGAACCATAAGAGATTCCCAACACAAACTAATATCCCAAAGTTGTGATATTTCCATAATAAAACTTATAATTTGATATTTATAGGATGTTAAAAATAGATAATTTATAATTGTATGCTTTATAGATTTTCCCCTATTATTATTATGTATATATATTTTTATTTTATTTTTGTTGCCTCTTTCTCTTAATGGGTGGAAAGGAATAAAGAATGGAAGGAGCAAAATTTGTAAACAAACAAGACATCGCCCCCCATCCCATGCGCGAGCACCTACGCGCGGTGACGGGGAGAAAAAATAAGGACAAACGGCAGCACCGGGGAAATATGAGCTCGGGGAAATATGAGCTCCCTGCCTCAGAAGGAATGAGTAGCCACGTGTGAAAGAAACAAAAGAAGATGACGAGAGGAGCGTCGTTATAGAATTGCGCACCAATTAAGTGGGTTGCGATATAGTTTCCTGTTATGGAACAGAAGAATTAAGCCGGATAATTATCTCAAGTGAAGAATTATCTCAAGTGAACTCAAGATCGGATTTATCGACAGAATTGAAAACAAGATTTGTTTTTTTATAAACAGAAGCTTAGATAAGTATTTGTAAACTTTTGTTTTGAAAAGGATTTTGCCTTTCCACCCCTAGTTATTTTGCTCTCTACATTATTTGTTTGTATGTATATTTAACTTGTATCACTTGTTTTGTTTATTGTAATTTTAAATATATCTAACAATTTGGCCAATTTGATTATCACCCTTTTTATCTGTTTATTTATTTTTATTTTTGATGCCCAGTCATTGTTGATAAGCAAATAAAATATATCTTTAGGCCATTTTTGTTAAATTGCATTTCTACAACTTGTGCAAACACAACTGGTGAATCTCTATTTTCAATCTGGGTATGATTGACCTTCCCCACATTTTTCTTTTTTTCAAATTCAGCATTTTTGGTGAGCCGGACGTGATTTCACCTTGTGGTGTTTATACAATTTGTGGAGATGGATAAGCTTAAAAGAGAAAGAACTCCCTTAAGGAATACTATAACTCGTACCACAAATGAAATAAAATCAGGTCTAAGTCTAAAGGAAGTGGATATAATTTTAATAAGGGCCAAATTTGAAAGGTTAACTATTCTTAATGATAGACTGATATTGATTGATGATAAAATAAAGGAGATATTATTGGATGATCCGAGGTCCACAGAAGCTCAAATCAATGATGAGATGGAACTATGTGAGACTTATAGCCTACAAGTAGGAATTGTCGCACAGAAGGTGAAAGAATATGAGTCTAAATTGGCAGCACCCTGTGATGATAAAATGTCACAATCTAGCACTTCAGATGTTAAAAGACAAATTAAACTTCCAAAATTTGAACTAAAAAAGTATACAGGTGAGCTAGAGGAATGGCTATCATGGTGGAGTCATTTTGAAAAAATACATTTAGATGAGTCACTGTCTGATGTTGATAAATTTGAATACTTAATACAATCCATGGTTGTTGGGTCAAAGGCCCACAGACTCGTGACTAGCTTCCCTCTTACACAAAAGAATTACAACAAAGTCATTGGAGATTTAAAAGATAGGTTTGGAGACAGAGATATGCTGACTGAGTTGTATGTGCGCAAGCTTTTAAAGTTAGTCATTGCCAATGCCAGGGCTGAAAAAAGAACCTTGGCTCAACTTTATGATGATTTGGTTGCACATCTCCATTCTTTGGGATCTCTGGGAGTGGATACTAAGTCTGGGGGTGGTGCTTTCTTGTACCCGTTGGTGGAGTCAAGTTTGCCACTTGAACTTATCAAAATATGGCAACGTTCCCGTACACCTTTCGAAGAAAGAGATTACTCTGAGATTGAAGAGGGAATTGAACATAGTGGGGCTAAAGCTTTTGATAAATTAGAGGGTCTGATAGAATTTTTAAAGCAGGAAGTTAAAAATGCAGAACGCATTTCCTTTGTTGCTGAAGGATTTGAACCTTCCCTTCCTCTAAAACAGGGAAAGAGAGAAAATAATCCCCCTAAGATCCACACAGTGTTTGCATTATTTGTTGGAAAGACCAACTTACCGTGTTTATTTTGTGACAAAGATAACCATCTTAGCCAAAACTGTTTTAAGGCAGCCAAGATGCTGGAATCAGACAGATTAAAGAGGGTACAGGATGCGAAAGTTTGCTTTAAATGCTTGAGAAAGAATCATTTGAAGAAGGATTGTAGATCTTTTGTAAGATGCAAGCGTTGCCAAGGACCTCATTTTGAGATAATGTGCAGAGGAACCTCACATAGTCAGAAAAATTTAAATTGGAGGTCAGATAACAGATCTCACAATAGTTTAGCAGAGCAGAATGAGGGGAACAATGAGCCTGTAACAGCAATGGCGAATCAAGTATGCACAAATAATATCTCTTTAATGACTCTCATTGTAAAATTAAAGGGCCGAAACGTTCCAAAATGGTAAGAGTGCTTTTAGACTCTGGTAGTCAAAAATCTTACATCAGAAGGTCTCTAGCTAAGGAGTTAGACTTACCCAAGGTGGGAGAAGTCAAATTGAATACATTTTTGTTTGAAGGGCAAACCACAGGAGAAAAGGCTCATTCAATATTTTATTTCCAGTTGGACAATGTTGATGAGGGAAAGGCTTTCAAAATGGAAGCGTTAGAGGAAACAATAATTTGTGGCAATATTTCACCCGTTGAAACAGGACCCAGGCAATGGGAATTGGATAAGAAAGGAATCACTTTGACTAAGGTAGACAATAATAAAACCGAAATAGACATCCTAATCGGTGGAGACTATTATGGGCAACTTCTCACAGGAAAAATTGAACAGCTGGCAGGAGAATTGATCGCAATTCAAACAGTTCTTGGTTGGACTTTAATAGGTAATACCTCATCAGAGAGACCAGAGACAAGTGCTCAAATGGTTATCACCTTACTTACAACCCAACAGAGAGTAGCGTCCTTATGGGAATTAGAAACAATAGGGATACGAGATCCTACAGAGGTCATCTCTGTGAAAGAGAAAAATGTTCTCATGCAAGAAAAGTTTCGTGAGAAAATCTGTCGAGGCCATGATGGACGTTATCTTGTATCTCTTCCATGGAAGGAAGGAATTGGGACGATACCTAATAACTTGGAAATAGCCAAAAGGCGCTTGGAGGCTATGACTCAAAAGTTAACACAAAAGGGTCAGTTTGTTCCTTATGATGAAGTCTTCCGATCCTGGTTCAGGGAAAACCTTATTGAAGAAGTTGACAGGGAAGACATCAGACCTATTGGACATTATCTACCACATCGCCCAATATATAAGGTTCAGAGTCAGACTACTCCTATTCGACCCGTTTACGATGCATCATGTAAAGCAAGTAAGAGAAGTTTGTCTCTAAATGAATGTTTAGAAACTGGACCTAATCTGATTGAACTTTTACCTGAAATCCTGATAAGATTTAGGGAAAAGAAAATAGGAGCCATCGCTGACATCCGCAAAGCTTTTCAGACCATAGGTATAGATGAAAAGGAAAGAGATTATTTGCGATTTTTATGGTGGGATGAACAAGATCCTTCCAAGATACGGACATTGAGACACACCAGAGTGGTCTTCGGTATAACCTGCAGTCCTTTCATCTTGGCCGCAGTGTTGAAATATCATTTGGAGTCCATTGTGGATTATCGCAAACCTGTTGCAGATGTTCTGAAACGTTCATTCTATGTAGATAACTTGGTGTTCTCAGTCGATGAACCTGATGAATTGACACGTATCAGAGAGGTCGCTAACGATATAATGGATGAGGCCAAAATGACTTTAAGAGAATGGGAATATAGAGGCAGTAAAATATTAGAAAATAAAGAGGATTCCAGGGTGTTAGGACTATATTGGAACAAAGAAAGAGATACCTTGAGGTGTCACATCCCACAAGACACCACTAAATACGGTGAAGTAACCAAAAGAACATTATTGTCCAATCTTCAAAAGTTTTTTGATCCTTTAGGATTTTATGCACCAATTTTTCTCATTCCCAAACTCTTGATGCAAAGAGCTTGGCTATTGAAACTGGGATGGGATCAACCCCTTCCTACGGATATACAACAGGAATTCAAAAAATGGAGTGAGGAACTAGACCATGTAAAAAAACTTGAATTTCCTAGATATGCGAGGGTGACCCGTTCTGAAAATCTAGAACTCCATGTCTTTGGAGATGCGAGCAAAAGGGCTTATGCAACAGTTGCCTTTTTGAGAAGTGTACAGGATGGAGTCGTTCACATCTCCTTGTTGGCCGCTAAAACCAGAGTTGCACCTTTAAAGTCTATTACCATACCTAGACTAGAGTTGCTGGCCTGTCTCCTAAGCGCTCTAGACTAACAACTTCCATTGTCAGAGCTCTAGCCAGACCAATCAAGACTATCTTTTGGATTGACTCCTCAACAGCCTTGAGCTGGATCAGTACAAAGCATGATTGGAGCATTTTTGTTTCCAATCGGGTTAATGAGATCAGAAGCAGTACCAATATAGATGATTGGAGATTTGTACCAGGTACACTCAACCCTGCTGACCTACCCTCGAGAGGTTGCTACGCACCACAATTCATTTTGTCTAAATGGTGGGAGGGACCCCAGTGGTTGAGAGAATCAGAGGACAAATGGCCACAACAAAAGCCAATTCCAAATGAAGAACAAGTTTTAGAAGAGAAAAAAGGAATGGTGATACAAAACACTATTGTACAAAATAGGACATTTTGGTATATAAGTAAATTTTCTTCGTATAAGGCGAATCTGAGAGTGCTAGCTTGGGTGCTTCGATTCATCAAAATACTTAAAAGAGAAGAGATACAGGGTAAAACTTTATCTACGCACGAAGTAGTCTAAGCCGAAAAGGTGCTTATCCGATTAGTTCAAAGAGACAGTCTAGGGAAGGGACAGATTAGCCACCTAAAAACCAAGGTACAATCAGATGGGCTTATGTATATAGAGACCAAACTTTTGTACGATCAGAGTCCTGAAGAATTCAGGAAACCAGTGCTCTTACCTTGTGATCATCCAATAACAGAACAACTGATTAGAGAAACGCATTCAAATAATTGCCATGCTGGTGTTCATTTTTTACTTTCCAAATTGAGAGAAAAATTCTGGATTTTAAAAGCGAGAAAGACTATTAAAAGAGTTGTGAGAGGATGCATCATTTGTAGAAGACATGCAGAGAAGGCCAATACTATACCTTGTGCCCCTCTGCCCAAGGACAGGTTATTCATGGGTAGACCCTTTGAGGTAACAGGTGTTGATCTTATGGGTACTCTCTACCTTAAAAATGGCCAGAAAATTTGGATAACCTTATTCACCTGCGCTGTCTACAGAGCAGTTCATTTGGAGCTGGTGGAAGGTTTGGATGCGACAAACTTTATTATGGCATTGGAACGGTTTATACACAGGAGAGGGAGAGCAGTTAAGATTTACAGTGACAATAGAACCAATTTTAAAAGGACCAATAGACTCTTTACCAATTTGAACTGGGACAAAATAGCCAGGTATTCGTGTGACAAACAAATTCGATGGATATATATTCCCCCTTCTGCACCATGGTGGGGAGGATGGTGGGAACGGTTAGTACGACTGGTGAAAGATCTTTTGAGAAGAACATTAGGCACTAACAGAGTAAATTATGTCCAGTTAGAAACTTTGATTTGTCATGTGGAGGCGATTATAAATACAAGACCTCTCACCTACATTTTTGAAACAGAAGATGACTTGATACCAATCACTCCACAAATGTTTATCCAAAATAATTTTGGCTCATTTGATGAAAGTCATGAACTAAGTCCTGATAATACCAGACAACACTTTCGAAAGTTACAGCAGATTAAGAAAGAACTGAAGGAAAGATTCCACAAGGAATACCTCACCATGCTCGTACAAAAGGGGAATGAAACAGAGGGTAGAAGGTTTATTCCAGGCGAAGTTGTGCTGATTGGTCGAGATGATCAAAAAAGAATATTCTGGCCACTAGGCAGAATCCTGGAACTGTACCCCGGGAAGGATGGCAGAGAACGTGTAGCTAGAGTTGGGACTGCTACGGGTGAATTTGTAAGACCGTTAAAGAGACTTTTCTCTTTGGAACTTGGTTCTGATATTTCCAGGGAGGTGAGATTACCTAACACAGAAGGGATCAAAGCCCAGGAGATTCCAACAGAGGGAGAACAGTCAATTTTTACTAGGTCTGGAAGAGAAGTGAAAAAACCTACGAGATTGGGGGTGTACACCAATAATCTTTCCTAATTAAGATTTATTTTTTTGTATTCCCATACAAAAAGGTGGGAGTATGTTAAAAATAGATAATTGTATGCTTTATAGATTTTCCCCTATTTTTATTATGTATATATATTTTTATTTTATTTTTGTTGCCTCTTTCTCTTAATGGGTGGAAAGGAATAAAGAATGGAAGGAGCAAAATTTGTAAACAAACAAGACATCGCCCCCCCATCCCATGCGCGAGCACCTATGCGCGGTGACGGGGAGAAAAAAGAAAAAAGGACAAACGGCAGCACTGGGGAAATATGAGCTCGGGGAAATATGAGCTCCCTGCCTCAGAAGAAATGAGTAGCCACGTGTGAAAGAAACAAAAGAAGATGACGAGAGGAGCGTCGTTATAGAATTGCGCACCAATTAAGTGGGTTGCGATATAGTTTCCTGTTGTGGAACAGAATAATTAATCCGGATAATTATCTCAAGTGAAGAATTATCTCAAGTGAACTCAAGATCGGATTTATCGACAGAATTGAAAACAAGATTTGTTTTTTATAAACAGAAGCTTAGATAAGTATTTGTAAACTTTTGTTTTGAAAAGGATTTTGCCTTTCCACCCCTAGTTATTTTGCTCTCTACATTATTTGTTTGTATGTATATTTAACTTGTATCACTTGTTTTGTTTATTCTAATTTTAAATATTGTAATACGCATAGAATCAAAAAGGATGAGTTTCTTTTATTGGGAAAAACGTTTCTAGCTTTCGGGCGTAAGCGGCCCTTCCACAGGAAAAAATGGTACAATTTCAAGTAAAGATGTATATACATATATATAACAGGTAATTTTTTGCATATCTAGGATTAACTATGAAATATTATATTTTATTATTTAAGAAAAATTATTGTTATGTAAATTAGTTAATTTGCTGATATTATTAAATGCAAAATTGCAAAATGGTGTGATGAAGAGAAAACCGAAAATTCTATTTGAGTTTTTGGACCAGCCTATCATATGTCTCCGGAATATCTATATGTCTGTTTATACTATTATATTTTGATGATATCATTGCTTCTAGTATTAATCTTTTGTATTTACTGTTTATGTTTGTGTAATGAATATTGGGGTTTGCTAGATTGAATTCATGATCTGTGTGTCTGATATGTTGCACTATTAAAGATTTGGGGTCTTTGTTTTTAATGTTTCTTCTGTGTTCGTCTATTCTGTCTTTTATCTGTCTTCCTGTTTCACCTACATAGACATTATTACATTGGGTGCATGGTATGGAATATACTGCTTTGCTATTGTATAGTTTTGATATAGGAATACTGTTTCTGGTAATGGGGTTTCTTAAAATGGTTAATATACTCGGGTTGCTTTCATAATATGTTCTGATACCGTGTTTGTTTAAAATTCTGGCTATGTGGGAACTACTGTGGGAATATGGGATTGTACATATCGATTTATAGACCTGATTATTTCTTATGAGAGAGGGATTATAGAAATGTCTTAAAATAAAGTTTTTCGGATAGCCTATAGAAGTGAGTTTGTTGATCAAAAATTGGGTTTCTGTATCTTTTGAGGGTTGGGTGGTGCAATGTGTATATATTCGTTTGGAAAGGGTTTTAACGGTGTTTATCTTGTGACTGATGGGGCAATAAGAGGAATAATGTATATAATCTGGAGTGGAATTTGGCTTGTGGTATATTTCTGTTGTGTATTGGTTTTTCGTTTTTAGTATAATTACATCTAAAAATGGTAAGGTGTTATTGTTTTCTGTTTCTATGGTGAAATCTATGTCAGTATGTATGGACTTTAGTTGGGTAAAAATGGAGTCTATTTTGTTAGATTTGGATATACAAAATATGTCGTCTATGTATCTCTGCCAGATGATGATTTCTGTGGGAAACAGGTTGGTTATTGTTTTATCTATTTTTCTCATGACTATTTCTGCCAAAGGTGATGAGAGAGGACTTCCCATGGGGGAGCCCTTGGTTTGTTTATAAAATTGGCTATTGAAGGAAAATATATTGTGTTGTAGGCTGAGCTTAATTAATGAAATAATTTTAGAGGGGGTATCTGGAGGAATATTATTTAATGCTAAAATTTCTATTGTGTTATCTATTATTAGATGGTGTGGTAAGCTTGGGTACATATTAACTACGTCAAAAGAAATCATGGTGCTGTTGGGAGAGGGGGGGAGGCTGTGTATATTTTCTATAAATTTTGGTATGGATGTGATAGATGTGGTGGTAGGATTGTCTTTTAGAATGGGGATAAGGAAGTTTGCTAGAAATTTGGCTAATGGGGCTATAGGAGACATATGATATGCTATGATAGGGCGAATAGGAATACCTGGTTTATGGGTTTTGGGTTGGCCGTAGATATAAGCGGTACTTTTTATTTTCCTAGGAATAATTTCAAGTCTTCTGCAGTAATAGTATTGCCTCTGTGTAACTTCCTTAGATCTTTTGTATATTGGGCAGATGATTGAGATTTTTCATTGGTAGTTATAGGTTTGAATACTATGGAGTTGTTTAGGATTTCATTCATTTTTGATATATAATCTAGAGTGTTCATAATAACTATTTGGGAACCTTTATCTGCTTTTGTAATTACAATTTCTTTCTTGCTTCTTAGTGAATTGGCTATATGTTGATTATTGGGCTTAAAGATAGGCGTTCTTGATGATTCTTCTAAGGAGGTAGTAACTAAGTTTCTGATTTTTGATTGTTCATTATGTGTTAGGGTAGTTATGGCCGATTCGACTCCTGCAATGATTTTATAATGATCTGTTTTCGTGGGGAATCTATGTTTGGTGCCCTTTGATAAATAGTCAATTTCATCAGTTGAGAGATCATAGCTGGATAAATTGAGAATATTAGGCTGGTTTTCAGGTGGTATGAGTTGGGTGTTGTATTTTCTTGACCAGAATTGAAGTTTCTTTTGGTGTTTCCTCTCTATGGCGGTGTTTAAGGTTTTGATTTCTTTAGTGGTGCTGATGATAAGCTGTAGCATTTCTATTAACAGTTTTATTCCACCTACCCTCAGAATAAAAGATCCCGTTAAAAACCATTTTTCAAATTCAATAATAAAAGATACCCAATTTAAACTACTCAGATCTAGAACAAAAGGATGTTACTTAAACATAAGACTCATTTCAAAAACCATAAAAAGATCTAATAAGTATCGTATCTCAAAGAATCCCCCCAATAGAAATGCTACAGCTTATCATCAGCACCACTAAAGAAATCAAAACCTTAAACACCGCCATAGAGAGGAAACACCAAAAGAAACTTCAATTCTGGTCAAGAAAATACAACACCCAACTCATACCACCTGAAAACCAGCCTAATATTCTCAATTTATCCAGCTATGATCTCTCAACTGATGAAATTGACTATTTATCAAAGGGCACCAAACATAGATTCCCCACGAAAACAGATCATTATAAAATCATTGCAGGAGTCGAATCGGCCATAACTACCCTAACACAAAATGAACAATCAAAAATCAGAAACTTAGTTACTACCTCCTTAGAAGAATCATCAAGAACGCCTATCTTTAAGCCCAATAATCAACATATAGCCAATTCACTAAGAAGCAAGAAAGAAATTGTAATTACAAAAGCAGATAAAGGTTCCCAAACAGTTATTATGAACACTCTAGATTATATATCAAAAATGAATGAAATCCTAAACAACTCCATAGTATTCAAACCTATAACTACCAATGAAAAATCTCAATCATCTGCCCAATATACAAAAGATCTAAGGAAGTTACACAGAGGCAATACTATTACTGCAGAAGACTTGAAATTATTCCTAGGAAACATAAAAAGTACCGCTTATATCTACGGCCAACCCAAGACCCATAAACCAGGTATTCCTATTCGCCCTATCATAGCATATCATATGTCTCCTATAGCCCCATTAGCCAAATTTCTAGCAAACTTCCTTATCCCCATTCTAAAAGACAATCCTACCACCACATCCATCACATCCATACCAAAATTTATAGAAAATATACACAGCCTCCCCCCCTCTCCCAACAGCACCATGATTTCTTTTGACGTAGTTAATATGTACCCAAGCTTAACACACCATCTAATAATAGATAACACAATAGAAATTTTAGCATTAAATAATATTCCTCCAGATACCTCCTCTAAAATTATTTCATTAATTAAGCTCAGCCTACAACACAATATATTTTCCTTCAATAGCCAATTTTATAAACAAACCAAGGGCTCCCCCATGGGAAGTCCTCTCTCATCACCTTTGGCAGAAATAGTCATGAGAAAAATAGATAAAACAATAACCAACCTGTTTCCCACAGAAATCATCATCTGGCAGAGATACATAGACGACATATTTTGTATATCCAAATCTAACAAAATAGACTCCATTTTTACCCAACTAAAGTCCATACATACTGACATAGATTTCACCATAGAAACAGAAAACAATAACACCTTACCATTTTTAGATGTAATTATACTAAAAACGAAAAACCAATACACAACAGAAATATACCACAAGCCAAATTCCACTCCAGATTATATACATTATTCCTCTTATTGCCCCATCAGTCACAAGATAAACACCGTTAAAACCCTTTCCAAACGAATATATACACATTGCACCACCCAACCCTCAAAAGATACAGAAACCCAATTTTTGATCAACAAACTCACTTCTATAGGCTATCCGAAAAACTTTATTTTAAGACATTTCTATAATCCCTCTCTCATAAGAAATAATCAGGTCTATAAATCGATATGTACAATCCCATATTCCCACAGTAGTTCCCACATAGCCAGAATTTTAAACAAACACGGTATCAGAACATATTATGAAAGCAACCCGAGTATATTAACCATTTTAAGAAACCCCATTACCAGAAACAGTATTCCTATATCAAAACTATACAATAGCAAAGCAGTATATTCCATACCATGCACCCAATGTAATAATGTCTATGTAGGTGAAACAGGAAGACAGATAAAAGACAGAATAGACGAACACAGAAGAAACATTAAAAACAAAGACCCCAAATCTTTAATAGTGCAACATATCAGACACATAGATCATGAATTCAATCTAGCAAACCCCAATATTCATTACACAAACATAAACAGTAAATACAAAAGATTAATACTAGAAGCAATGATATCATCAAAATATAATAGTATAAACAGACATATAGATATTCCGGAGACATATGATAGGCTGGTCCAAAAACTCAAATAGAATTTTCGGTTTTCTCTTCATCACACCATTTTGCAATTTTGCATTTAATAATATCAGCAAATTAACTAATTTACATAACAATAATTTTTCTTAAATAATAAAATATAATATTTCATAGTTAATCCTAGATATGCAAAAAATTACCTGTTATATATATGTATATACATCTTTACTTGAAATTGTACCATTTTTTCCTGTGGAAGGGCCGCTTACGCCCGAAAGCTAGAAACGTTTTTCCAATAAAAGAAACTCATCCTTTTTGATTCTATGCGTATTACAATATATTAAAAGGATTAATCGTATTAAATAATTTTAAATATATCTAACCTTTTGGCCAATTTGTGTGTTGATTTTAAATATAAATAATTAAACGATATATTTATATACAGCTTTTATATACTTCATAAAATAAAAATTGAGAGAAAAAGGGCATATGGCTCATCAGTGGTGAACACTCTCTGCAGTTATGGTATATTATTAATTGTATAAACGAATGCAAAACAAAATCACCGCGAATGTTTCTTTTTTTTAAGGCAATTTCTTTTTAAGGCAATTATCATTATTTATCGTTAATTTTTGTTTCGATTTTATTGAAAAAAAAAACGATATGGTGCCTTTAAAAATGATCTTTATTACTATGCAGTTTTCTATTCAGTCAATATACCTAAGTTCATGTTGCAAATGTAATTATCTCTATCGATTTAGTAGGTGAAATGCAAAAAAAAAAAAAATCGACATGATGAAATCTTTATGAAAATTCACATTTTTATTTTTATATTTTCAAGACACACACAGTTTGGGGCGGGACGTTTCACAAGAGAGACATCCACGGCGCCAATTTATAATTGTAACGAATAGTATTTTAATTAAAACGTTTTAAAAACACACAGTTTGGAACGCGACGTTTCACGTTTTTGGCGTTCCATGGCGCCAATTTATAAATGTAACGAATAGTATTTGAATTAAAACGTTTTAAAAATATATACGCACTCGGGTAAAACCCGGGCGTTGCCCGGGCCATTCGTCTAGTAATATATAAATGAGTTTTAAAAATTGTAAAAAAAAAAAAAAAATGCATCGGCCGGGAATCGAACCCGGGCCGCCCGCGTGTCAGGCGAGCATTCTACCACTGAACCATCGATGGTTATGAAAAATCCCATCCGTGAGCTTCAGACAAACAAACAGACAAACAGACAGAATAAGGCAAATATATAAGTAGATATCACCGGGAAGGTTTTTGAAAAATAATTTCATGAATATCTTGAATATCCTTAGAGTTATTTGCAGATTTGTAGATTTAACTCGCAAGCAGCGCCCCCATTGTGACGATGATAACAAATTTTCTTATCACTAAGTTTGTTATCTTAAATATTATTTATCAAAAGTAAGATTATCTCAGGATGACACGGCAATGTGACACGGGAAAAAATGTTCACTAGATAAAACTGATTTTCTATATGATATAAAAAGCCAACAATGAAGAGTGAATGTAATATAAAAAGCCAACAATGAAGAATGAATGTAAGATAAAAAGCCAACAATGAAGAGTGAATGTAAGATAAAAAGCCAACAATGAATAGTAAATGTAATATAAAAAGCCAACAATGAAGAATGGATGTAAGATAAAAAGCCAACAATGAAGAGTAAATATAATATAAAAAGCCAACAATGTAGAATGAATGTAAGATAAAAAGCCAACAATGGAGAGTAAATATAATATAAAAAGCCAACAATGAAGAGTGAATTAATACAAAGCAATAACGCGCCATCTATACATATAAAATAAAAGGATTTAAAAGCGCGAATGTTTCTTTTATACATAAAACGAACTTCTACTGTCCTTACTGCGATGAAAAAATATATTGGGAGGGCTTGGCTCATCAGTGGTGAACCCTCCCAGCGGTTTCGCCAATTTAATCCACCAGACCGCTTCTCAGAGCTCTAATATTGTATTGGATCATTCTGCCTTTATATGCTACACTGAAGGATGGAATCTTAGAAATGGTTTTCAAGTAAACTATGGACATAAGCTTATAGGACAGTAGAATTATATTCAAATATTTGCTTCGAGCAATGCTCTTCAGCAAACTATAAAGACCAGGTCATTAGGAATATATTAATACAAAGCAATAACGCGCCATCTATACATATAGAATAAAAGGATTTAAAAGCGCGAATGTTTCTTTTATACATAAAACGAACTTCTACTGTCCTTACTGCGATGAAAAATATATTGGGACTACTGTCCTATAAGCTTATGTCCATAGTTTACTTTAAAACCATTTCTAAGATTCCATCCTTCAGTGTAGCATATAAAAGCAGAATGATCCAATACAATATTAGAGCTCTGAGAAGCGGGCTGGTGGATTAAATTGGCGAAACCGCTGGGAGGGTTCACCACTGATGAGCCAAGCCCTCCCAATATATTTTTTCATCGCAGTAAGGACAGTAGAAATTCGTTTTATGTATAAAAGAAACATTCGCGCTTTTAAATCCTTTTATTTTATATGTATAGATGGCGCGTTATTGCTTTGTATTAATTTATTCCTAATGACCTGGTCTTTATAGTTTGCTGAAGAGCATTGCTCGAAGCAAATATTTGAATATAATTCTACTGTCCTATAAGCTTATGTCCATAGTTTACTTGAAAACCATTTCTAAGATTCCATCCTTCAGTGTAGCATATAAAAGCAGAATGATCCAATACAATATTAGAGCTCTGAGAAGCGGTCTGGTGGATTAAATTGGCGAAACCGCTGGGAGGGTTCACCACTGATGAGCCAAGCCCTCCCAATATATTTTTTCATCGCAGTAAGGACAGTAGAAGTTCGTTTTATGTATAAAATAAACATTTGCGCTTTTAAATCTTTTTATTTTATATGTATAGATGGCGCGTTGTTGCTTTGTATTAATTTATTCCTAATGACCTGGTCTTTATAGTTTGCTGAAGAGCATTGCTCGAAGCAAATATTTGAATATAATTCTACTGTCCTATAAGCTTATGTCCATAGTTTACTTGAAAACCATTCCTAAGATTCCATCCTTCAGTGTAGCATATAAAAGCAGAATGATCCAATACAATATTAGAGCTCTGAGAAGCGGTCTGGTGGATTAAATTGGCGAAACCGCTGGGAGGGTTCACCACTGATGAGCCAAGCCCTCCCAATATATTTTTTCATCGCAGTAAGGACAGTAGAAGTTCGTTTTATGTATAAAATAAACATTTGCGCTTTTAAATCCTTTTATTTTATATGTATAGATGGCGCGTTGTTGCTTTGTATTAATTTATTCCTAATGACCTGGTCTTTATAGTTTGCTGAAGAGCATTGCTCGAAGCAAATATTTGAATATAATTCTACTGTCCTATAAGCTTATGTCCATAGTTTACTTGAAAACCATTTCTAAGATTCCATCCTTCAGTGTAGCATATAAAAGCAGAATGATCCAATACAATATTAGAGCTCTGAGAAGCGGTCTGGTGGATTAAATTGGCGAAACCGCTGGGAGGGTTCACCACTGATGAGCCAAGCCCTCCCAATATATTTTTTCATCGCAGTAAGGACAGTAGAAGTTCGTTTTATGTATAAAAGAAACATTCGCGCTTTTAAATCCTTTTATTTTAAATGAAGAGTGAATGTAAGATAAAAAGCCAACAATGAAGAGTAAATGTAATATAAAAAGCCAACGGAGTGAATGTAAGATAAAGAGCCAACAATGAAGAGTAAATGTAATATAAAAAGCCAACAATGAAGAATGATTGTAAGATAAAAAGCCAACAATGAAGAGTGAATGTAATATAAAAAGCCAACAATGAAGAATGAATGTAACATAAAAAGCCAACAATGAAGAGTGAATGTAATATAAAAAGCCAACAATGAAGAGTGAATGTAAGATAAAAAGCCAACAATGAAGAGTAAATGTAATATAAAAAGCCAACAGAGTGAATATAAGATAAAAAGCCAACAATAAGAAGTGAATGTAATATGAAAAGCCAACAATGAAGAATGAATGTAAGATAAAAAGCCAACAATGAAGAGTGAATGTAATATAAAAAGCCAACAATGAAGAATGAATGTAAGATAAAAAGCCAACAAAGAAGAGTAAATATAATATAAAAAGCCAACAATGAAGAGTGAATGTAAGAGAAAAAGCAAACAATAAAGAATGAATGTAAGATAAAAAGCCAACAATGAAGAGTGAATGTAAGATAAAAAGCCAACAATGAGGAGTAAATGTAATATAAAAAGCCAACAATGAAGAATGAATGTAAGATAAAAAGCCAACAAAGAAGAGTAAATATAATATAAAAAGCCAACAATGAAAAGTGAATGTAAGATAAAAAGCCAGCAATGAAGAGTGAATGTAAGATAAAAAGCCAACAATGAAGAGTAAATGTAATATAAAAAGCCAACAATGAAGAATGAATGTAAGATAAAAAGCCAACAAAGAAGAGTAAATATAATATAAAAACCCAACAATGAAGAGTGAATGTAAGATAAAAAGCCAACAATGAAGAATGAATGTAAGATAAAAAGCCAACAATTAAGAGTGAATGTAAGATAAAAAGCCAACAATGAAGAGTAAATGTAATATAAAAAGCCAACAATGAAGAATGATTGTAAGATAAAAAGCCAACAAAGAAGAGTAAATATAATATAAAAAGCCAACAATGAAGAGTGAATGTAAGAGAAAAAGCAAACAATGAAGAATGAATGTAAGATAAAAAGCCAACAATGAAGAGTGAATGTAAGATAAAAAGCCAACAATGAGGAGTAAATGTAATATAAAAAGCCAACAAAGAAGATGAATGTAAGATAAAAAGCCAACAAAGAAGAGTAAATATAATATAAAAAGCCAACAATGAAAAGTGAATGTAAGATAAAAAGCCAACAATGAAGAGTAAATATAATATAAGAAGCCAACAATGAAGAATGAATGTAAGATAAAAAGCCAACAATGAAGAGTAAATGTAATATAAAAAGCCAACAGAGTGAATGTAAGATAATAAGCCAACAATGAAGAATGAATGTAAGATAAAAAGCTAACAATGAAGAGTTAATGTGAGATAAAAAGCCAACAATTAAGATTAAATGTAATATAAAAAGCCAACAATGAATAGTGAATGTAAGATAAAAAGCCAACAATGAAGAGTAAATGTAATATAAAAAGCCAACAATGAAGAATGAATGTAAGATAAAAAGCCAACAATGAAGAGTAAAAATAATATAAAAAGCCAACAATGAAGAATGAATGTAAGATAAAAGCCAACAATGAAGAGTGAATGTAATATAAAAAGCCAACAATGAAGAATGAATGTAAGATAAAAAGCTAACAATGAAGAGTTAATGTGAGATAAAAAGCCAACAATTAAGATTAAATGTAATATAAAAAGCCAACAATGAATAGTGAATGTAAGATAAAAAGCCAACAATGAAGAGTAAATGTAATATAAAAAGCCAACAATGAAGAATGAATGTAAGATAAAAAGCCAACAATGAAGAGTGAATGTAAGATAAAAAGACAACAATGAGGAGTAAATGTAATATAAAAAGCCAACAATGAAGAATGAATGTAAGATAAAAAGCCAACAATTAAGAGTGAATGTAAGATAAAAAGCCAACAATGAAGAGTAAATGTAATATAAAAAGCCAACAATGAAGAATGATTGTAAGATAAAAAGCCAACAAAGAAGAGTAAATATAATATAAAAAGCCAACAATGAAGAGTGAATGTAATATAAAAAGCCAACAATGAAGAATGAATGTAAGATAAAAAGCCAACAATGAAGAGTGAATGTGATATAAAAAGCCAACAATGAAGAATGAATGTAAGGTAAAAAGCCAACAATGAATAGTGAATGTAAGATAAAAAGCCAACAATGAGGAGTAAATGTAATATAAAAAGCCAACAATGAAGAATGAATGTAAGATAAAAAGCCAACAATTAAGAGTGAATGTAAGATAAAAAGCCAACAATGAAGAGTAAATGTAATATAAAAAGCCAACAATGAAGAATGATTGTAAGATAAAAAGCCAACAAAGAAGAGTAAATATAATATAAAAAGCCAACAATGAAGAGTGAATGTAAGAGAAAAAGCAAACAATGAAGAATGAATGTAAGATAAAAAGCCAACAATGAAGAGTGAATGTAAGATAAAAAGCCAACAATGAGGAGTAAATGTAATATAAAAAGCCAACAAAGAAGATGAATGTAAGATAAAAAGCCAACAAAGAAGAGTAAATATAATATAAAAAGCCAACAATGAAAAGTGAATGTAAGATAAAAAGCCAACAATGAAGAGTAAATATAATATAAGAAGCCAACAATGAAGAATGAATGTAAGATAAAAAGCCAACAATGAAGAGTAAATGTAATATAAAAAGCCAACAGAGTGAATGTAAGATAATAAGCCAACAATGAAGAATGAATGTAAGATAAAAAGCTAACAATGAAGAGTTAATGTGAGATAAAAAGCCAACAATTAAGATTAAATGTAATATAAAAAGCCAACAATGAATAGTGAATGTAAGATAAAAAGCCAACAATGAAGAGTAAATGTAATTTAAAAAGCCAACAATGAAGAATGAATGTAAGATAAAAAGCCAACAATGAAGAGTAAAAATAATATAAAAAGCCAACAATGAAGAATGAATGTAAGATAAAAGCCAACAATGAAGAGTGAATGTAATATAAAAAGCCAACAATGAAGAATGAATGTAAGATAAAAAGCTAACAATGAAGAGTTAATGTGAGATAAAAAGCCAACAATTAAGATTAAATGTAATATAAAAAGCCAACAATGAATAGTGAATGTAAGATAAAAAGCCAACAATGAAGAGTAAATGTAATATAAAAAGCCAACAATGAAGAATGAATGTAAGATAAAAAGCCAACAATGAAGAGTGAATGTAAGATAAAAAGACAACAATGAGGAGTAAATGTAATATAAAAAGCCAACAATGAAGAATGAATGTAAGATAAAAAGCCAACAATTAAGAGTGAATGTAAGATAAAAAGCCAACAATGAAGAGTAAATGTAATATAAAAAGCCAACAATGAAGAATGATTGTAAGATAAAAAGCCAACAAAGAAGAGTAAATATAATATAAAAAGCCAACAATGAAGAGTGAATGTAATATAAAAAGCCAACAATGAAGAATGAATGTAAGATAAAAAGCCAACAATGAAGAGTGAATGTGATATAAAAAGCCAACAATGAAGAATGAATGTAAGGTAAAAAGCCAACAATGAATAGTGAATGTAAGATAAAAAGCCAACAATGAAGAGTAAATGTAATATAAAAAGCCAACAATGAAGAATGAATGTAAGATAAAAAGCCAACAATGAAGAGTAAATATAATATAAAAAGCCAACAATGAAGAATGAATGTAAGATAAAATGCCAACAATGAAGAGTGAATGTAATATAAAAAGCCAACAATGAAGAATGAATGTAAGATAAAAAGCCAACAATGAAGAGTGAATGTAATATAAAAAGCCAACAATGTGGAATGAATGTAAGATAAAAAGCTAACAATGAAGAGTGAATATAAGATAAAAAGCCAACAATGAAGAGTAAATCTATATTAATAAAATGCAAATTTTATAAGTGATGTTCGCTAAAAACTTTCATTACAATGCATCAATTTCGACCAAATTTTCAACATTTATGTAAAACGAGATGGAGCAGGTTTTGCTTAACATCAAAAGAATTTCCCTAACTTTCCGTAACTTCGCTGTTATCGATTAAATACAAAAAAAAATCAACAGAGTTAATTTTATTTATATATAAATACAAAAAAAAAATTCAGCAATTCATTCAAATCAATATAAAAAAATATTCAAAACAAGCAATTTTAAGATAACACCATATGTAAAACAGTCGGCCAAGAAAACAACAACGATATTACATCTTTCTCACATATTCACACACACAATCTAGATTAATAATTAAAACTAATCTTTAACATTGTTTATTATACTTCATAATATATAATATTCGTTTGGCAAACTTTCACTCTGATAAAACCCGGGTGAAGCCGGGTACACATCCGCTAGTATATATATATAATTGAATGTCTGTATGTCTGTCTGTACTCTATAGATTCAAAAACCATACATCCAATCGCCGTGAAATTTTGGGATATTATTAGGTATATCACCGGGAAGGTTTTTGAAAAATAATTTCATTAATATCTTGAATATCCTTAGAGTTATTTGTCGATTTAACTCGCAAGCAGCGCCCCCATTGTGACGATGATAACAAGTTTTCTTATCACTAAGTTTTTTATCTTAAATATTATTTATCAAAAGTAAGATTATCTCAGGATGACACGGCAATTTATTTGAGACAAGAATAATGATACAATTCCAAGGCGAAGATACTATTCCTTTAACTTCCAATTACCGAGGGAACCAATTAATATTGAATTTATTCAACTTATTGAGTATTTTTCAAGGGTACCGGGAAAAAATGTTCACTAGATAAAACTATGATTTTCTAATGTAGAAAATTAGGAAAGACAAAATTCAGGATAACTCGGTACACAGGGACCGGGATAAAATGTTCACTTTATCGAGATTTTCAAATTTACGAGTTTCAAATTATCAAAATATATCTTTTTTTTATATAAGTTTTTAGAGAATTGTTTTAACAAATGTTCGTTAGACAAACCTTTACTCGGGTAAAACCTCGGGCGAAGCCGGGTACGTCCGCTAGTGTAATATAAAAAGCCAACAATGAAGAATGAATGTAAGATAAAAAGCCAACAAAGAAGAGTAAATATAATATAAAAAGCCAACAATGAAGAGTGAATGTAAGATAAAAAGCCAACAATGAAGAATGAATGTAAGATAAAAAGCCAACAATGAAGAGTGAATGTAAGATAAAAAGCCAACAATGAAGAGTAAATATAATATAAAAAGCCAACAATGAAGAATGAATGTAAGATAAAAAGCCAACAATGAAGAATGAATGTAAGATAAAAAGCCAACAACGAAGAGTGAATGTAAGATAAAAAGCCAACAATGAAGAGTAAATATAATATAAAAAGCCAACAATGAAGAATGAATGTAAGATAAAAAGCCAACAATGAAGAGTAAATATAATATAAAAAGCCAACAATGAAGAGTGAATGTAAGATAAAAAGCCAACAATGAAGAGTGAATGTAAGATAAAAAGCCAACAATGAAGAGTAAATGTAATATAAAAAGCCAACAGAGTGAATGTAAGATAAAAAGCCAACAATGAAGAGTGAATGTAAGATAAAAAGCCAACAATGAAGAATGAATGTAAGATAAAAAGCCAACAATGAAAAGTAAATATAATATAAAAAGCCAACAATGAAGATGGAATGTCAGATAAAAAGCCAACAATGAAGAGTAAATCTACTTATATATTTGCCTTATTCTGTCTGTTTGTCTTTTTGAAGCTCACGGATGGGATTTTTCATAACCATCGGTGGTTCAGTGGTAGAATGCTCGCCTGCCACGCGGGCGGCCCGGGTTCGATTCCCGGCCGATGCATTTTTTTTTTTTTTTTTTTTAAACTCATTTATATATTATACAAGAATGACATCCACGGCGCCAATTTATAATTGTAACGAATAGTATTTGAATAAAAGCATTTAATCGGGTAAAACCCGGGCGTTGCCCGGGTCATTCGTATATAATAATTGTATAAACGAATGCAAGACATAATCACCGCGAATGTTTCTTTTTTTTTAAGGCAATTTCTTTTTAAGGCAAATATCGTTATTTATCGTTAATTTTTGTTTCGATTTTATTGAAAAAAAAAAAACGATATGGTGCCTTTAAAAAATGATCTTTATTACTATGCAGTTTTCTATTTAGTCAATATACCTAAGTTCATGTTGCAAATGTAATTATCTCTATCGATTTAGTAGGTGAAATGCAAAAAAAAAAAAAAATCGACATGATGAAATCTTTATGAAAATTCACATTTTTATTTTTATATTTTCAAGACACACACAGTTTGGGGCGGGACGTTTCACAAGAGAGACATTCACGGCGCCAATTTATAATTGTAACGAATAGTATTTTAATTAAAACATTTTAAAAACACACAGTTTGGAACGGGACGTTTCACAAGAGTGACATCCATGGCGGCAATTTATAATTGTAACGAATAGTATTTGAATTGAAACGTTTTTAAAATATATACGCACTCGGGTAAAACCCGGGCGTTGCCCGGGCCATTCATCTAGTGTAATATAAAAAGCCAACAGAGTGAATGTAAGATAAAAAGCCAACAATGAAGAACGAATGTAAGATAAAAAGCTAACAATGAAGAGTGAATGTAATATAAAAAGCCAACAATGAAGAATGAATGTAAGATAAAAAGCCAACAATGAAGAGTGAATGTAAGATAAAAAGCCAACAATGAAGAGTGAATGTAATATAAAAAGCCAACAATGAAGAATGAATGTGAGATAAAAAGCCAACAAAGAAGAGTAAATATAATATAAAAAGCCAACAATGAAGAGTGAATGTAAGATAAAAAGCCAACAATGAATAGTAAATGTAATATAAAAAGCCAACAGAGTGAATGTAAGATAAAAAGCCAACAATAAAGAGTGAATGTAATATAAAAAGCCAACAATGAAGAATGAATGTAAGATAAAAAGCCAACAATGAAGAGTGAATGTAAGATAAAAAGCCAACAATGAAGAATGGATGTAAGGTAAAAAGCCAACAATGAAGAGTGAATGTAAGATAAAAAGCCAACAATGAAGAGTAAATGTAATATAAAAAGCCAACAATGAAGAATGAATGTAAGATTAAAAGCCAACAATGAAGAGTAAATATAATATAAAAAGCCAACAATGAAGAGTGAATGTAAGAATAAAAGCCAACAATGAAGAGTAAATGTAATATAAAAAGCCAACAGAGTGAATGTAAGATAAAAAGCCAACAATGAAGAGTGAATGTAATATAAAAAGCCAACAATGAAGAATGAATGTAAGTTAAAAAGCCAACAATGAAGAGTAAATCTCTCTCTATATATAAAAGCCAATTTCTCTCTGTCTGTCTGTTTCGCGATACACTCAAAAACTACTGAACCAATTGGTATCAAATTTTGCATGTCGCTTTTTATAAACCTGAGGAAAATTTCCAGCTGCATTTTGATTAGTATTTTTGGCTATTACTTTTTTTCATTTGAAGAACTTTTTTTTACGCGGACTAATACGGAATGGAATGAATACCTAAATATGGCCCTATTTTTAAGCATCGGTGATTCAGTGGTAGAATGCTCGCCTGCCACGCGGGCGGCCCGGGTTCGATTCCCGGCCAATGCATTTTTTTTTTTTACAATTTTCAAAACTCATTTATATTATCTTATATATATAAAATTGAATGTCTGTCTGTCTGTACTCTATAGATTCAAAAACCATACATACAATCGCCGTGGAAATTTGGGATATTATTAGGTATATCACTGGGAAAGTTTTTGAAAAATAATTTCATGAATATCTTGAATATCCTTAGAGTTATTTGCAGATTTGTAGATTTAACTCGCAAGCAGCGCCCCCATTGTGACGATGATAACAAGTTTTCTTATCACTAAGTTTGTTATCTTAAATATTATTTATCAAAAGTAAGAATATCTCAGGATGTCACGGCAATTTATTTGCGACAAGAATAATGATACAATTCCAAGGCGAAGATACTATTCCTTTAACTTCCATTTACCGAGGGAACCAATTAATATTGATTTTATTCAACTTATCGAGTATTTCTCAAGAGACCGGGAAAAAATGTTCACTAGATAAAACTATGATTTTCTAATGTAGAAAATTAGGAAAGACAAAATTCAGGATGACAAGGCACACAGGGACCGAGAAAAAATGTTCACTTTATCGAGAGATTCAAATTTACGAGTTTCAAATTATCAAAATATATCTTTTTAAATTTTTAATAAGTTTTTAGAGAATTGTTTTAACAAATGTTCGCTAGACAAACCTTTACTCGGGTAAAACCCGGGCGAAGCCTAGTACGTTTTATAAGTTTAAAGAGAATTGTTTTAACAAATATTCGTTAGACAAACATTCACTCGGGTAAAACCCGGGCGAAGCCGGGCACATCCGCTAGTATATATATATATATATAATACTCAGCATTGCTTATGTAATAAAGTAAATTGGTGTTTTTTGAAAAACTGTGTGTGAAGAAATATATATATATAATTTTAAGATTTTATGCAGCGAGTAATTTCTTATCTCAAAATCATAGTATTCATTTTATTGCAGTTTAAGGGCTGTAGAAATATTTATTAAATATATATAAGTAGCGGGATATTTTTTTTTCAATTTTCAGCGATAGAAGACACTGAATTAAGGTGATATTCAATATTATAAAACTATTTTAGAGGCGTAATATTCTTTTTAAAATAAAACAATTTCTACTCTCCTTACTGCGATGGAAAAATTAAAGAGCCAGGCCCTCCCTTTAATTTTTCCATCGCAGTAAGGACAGTAGAAATTGTTTTATTTTAAAAAGAATATTACGCCTCTAAAATAGTTTTATAATTTGATAACAGATGGCGCTCTAGTACATCGTGATATTCAATATGTTGTTTACTAAGCTTCTGTGTGATTTTTCACAATACAACAAACAGTAGCAAGCCCTGGGTAAGTCCCGGTCAGCTGTAGCCACCTTTGACCAGTTCTGCTTTGTGGAGTGACGCTCTATCTTTCTTCAATGGACTACACCAAGGCCCTGGGGGGAAATACTTGGCATATCATCAGTATTACAAATAATGAAGATGTCAGATTAGCTCCTTGTTGGACACTTTGGTTAATTCTGAAGGAGCGCCTAGTTAAATAGGGCCTCACTATTGGGGCCACCTTTCTTAAGACCTCTCTTCATAGGAAAAGGGGGAAGGGGGAAATATATATATATATATATATATATATATATATGTCATAATATTACCCTTCCAGGAATAATAAAGTAAACCTACAGTCAACAAGAGAGAGAAGGCAGCTAAAGTACGGTCATCTGAGCCACTGGCCACATTCCAAGGGGCCCATTTCGTAGAACCTCAGGACTAATTAAGACAGTTGGAGCATTGTATTCGACACAAACGGCCGCCCGGCGGACAGCCGGGCCCGCCATCTCCATCTCTCTCTGGTTGCCTTCCAAATTCCTCTACCAATTTGTGGTGTGATTATTTCTCTTTCCCCACATTATTATTATATTGTCACATTGAAAGTCGACAGGATCTTATCACATATATATATTTATAATATTCAACATTGCTTATGTAGTAAAGTAAATTGGTGTTTTGAAAGACTGTGTGTGTAGAAATATATATCTTGGGATTTTATGCAGCGAGGAATTTATTTTCACAAAATCATAGTATTCATTCTATTTCAGTTCAAGGGCTGTAAAATATTTATTAAATATATCTAAATAGCGGGATTTTTTTAATTATCAGTAATAGAAGACGCTAAATTGAGGTGATTTTCAATATGTTGTTTAACAGTTTTTTTGTGATTTTTCGCAATACGAAAAACAATAGCAAGCCATAAGTAAGTCCAGGTCAGCTGTAGTCACCTTTGACCCGTTCTGCTTTGTGGAGTGGAGGCTCTATCTTTCTTCAGTGGACTACATCAAGGCACTGGGGGAAATATTTGGAAAATCATTGGTATTACAAATAATGAAGATGTCAAATCAGCTTCTGTTTGGACTATTCGGCTAATTCTGGCATAGCGCCTAGTTGAAGAGAGCCTCACCATATGGACCATCCTTCTGAAGTCCTTTCTTTATAGGAAATGGGCGGAGAAGTCAGCGAATAGGAACATCTCAATTTCTATAAGTGATGAAGACGTCTTAACGGCACTGCGGCCCTATTTCAAGGTGTTTTCTCTTAAACCTGAGGTCGTACTTTAGACGGAAACACATGGACTATTGGCAGCAGAGAAACCTTTGTTCTTCTAAATGAAGGCTTTAGACTCAAAGAGTTCCTTGATAAGTTGGTGATCATCTCTGAAGAATATTTTGTACACATTTGTTTATTCCGTGTGTCTTCAATAAAAATCACCCTGTATCAAATATCCTTCAGAGTTAAAGCTTTAATCCCGATATACATGCTAAAAGGTACAACTTCCTTAAGTTTGTTTATGAATGTGTATTTTATAATATTAATATTGTCGCGGAGATAAATAAAGCAAGGGCAAGTTTGGGGATAATTAATTTATTATAAGGGGTATTGATAGGGAGAGAGAGAGAGTCAATACAACTTACCCCAAGACAGAGTTAATCCTAATGAGGGACCTCAGCTCCCCCCGCCGGCCAGATTCCACAGAACCCCTCACACCCGGTGTCCAGCGATGATTGACAGACGTCCCATGGGGCCTCTCGTGATTGGAGCCGCTTAGCTTCTTGACATTACTCCCTCCTTAGAAAAAATACAGCGACCCGCTGATTAGCTTGTCTCAGCCCTTGTTCTGGAAGGAAATCTATCACGGCTGGTGTTCCCTAGCAGAATAGAATGTTGTTCTTCAGGGTCCAGGTAGGGCTTCATCCGAATGACATGGACGATATCCTTGGCTTTCCGTGATCGGGGAGAGGGGTCCACGGGCTCTACTTCATACGTAACTTCTGAAAGCTTCTTGGTCACCTTATAGGGACCGATGTATCTCTTCAGTAGCTTTTCTGATAGTCCTACTTTTCGGATGGGAGTAAAAACCCACACAAGATCATTCTTCTGGTAATAGACTGGAGTATGTTTCTGGTCGTATAGTCTACGGTCTTTCGCCTGTGATTGTAGAAGGCGTGATCGGGAGAGTTTACGCGCTTCCTCAGCTCTGGTCACAAGTTCTCCAACGTAGTCGTTAGAGATCTCATCTGGTAGGTAGGGTAGTACGGCATCGATGTAGGTCTCGCCTCCCGGGCGTGGACAAGAAAGAACGGGGTGTAGCCGGTCGCCTCCTGTTTAGCAGTGTTGTAAGCAAAAGTTACATAGGGCAAAACTTGGTCCCAGTCCTTCTGCTCAACACCTGTGTACATGGACAACATGTCTCCTAGAGTTTTGTTGAACCTTTCAGTCAGGCCGTTGGTCTGGGGATGGTAGGCCATTGTAAATCTGTGCACAATTCCGCACAGAGCATTGATCTCTTTTATTACTTGAGAAATGAAATTTCTGCCGCGATCTGTTATCATTTCTCTAGGAGCTCCATGCTTCAAGATGACGTCTTCAACCAGGAACTTAGCTGTTTCGATTGCTCCTCCGTCTGGGATCGCTTTCGTTATGGCATACCTTGTCATATAATCGGTGCACACAATGATCCAACGGTTTCCATCTTTAGAAACTGGAAATCTTCCAAGGAGATCAACCCCGACTTTATAGAATGGCTTTTCTACGGGCGGTGTGGATACAAGTTGTCCAGCCGGACGTCGAGGTAATTTCTTTCTTCATTGACACTCCCGACAATGGCTTACATATTGGCGAACAGTTCTATAAAGGCCAGGCCAATAGAATCGTTTTTTGACTTTGTCATACTTCCGGGCGAAACCCAAATGCCCAGCTGTAGGAGCATCATGTAAATCTGCCATAACTTCCAATCTTAAGTGCTTAGGGATCATCATAAGCCAGGGTCTTCCTGTTGTGCTATAGTTTTTCTTGTATAAGATGCCGTCGATAATGCTGAATTCCTTTCTGGTGTAGCCCGAGTTTAAATTATCGATTATTTTAGCTAAATCCGGGTCTTTAGTCTGCTCTATATCGACGTTGGTTAGTGACATCACAGCACTTGGTTGATCGTTCTCAAGCGGGCTCCTTGACAGACAATCGGCATCCTTATGTTTGCGTCCGCTCTTGTAGATAACGGTCACGTCAAATTCTTGCAACTTCAGCGCCCATCTTGCCAAACGGCCAGAAGGATCTTTCTGCCCTACCAACCAACATAGAGAATGATGGTCAGTGACAACCGTGAATGGTCGACCAAACAAATATGGGCGGAATTTGCTAATAGATCAGACTACAGCAAGGCATTCTTTTTCCGTTGTAGAATAGTTATTTTCAGCCTTTGTCAAGCTTCTAGATGCATAAGCTATAGGCCGCTCCTTTCCACCTTGTATTTGTAGAAGAACAGCTCCAATACCATGTCCGCTTGCATCCGTGTGTAGATGGGTATCAGCGGATTCATCAAAGTGTCCTAAGACAGGCTCTGAAATTAGAGCTGTTTTAAGGACTTCAAACGCTTTCTCTTGAGCTGCATCCCAATAAAATTGTTTTTCAGTCTTCAGTAGGTCATGCAAAGATCTAGCTTTGTCGGCAAAGTTCTCAATAAATCTTCGGTAATAGGAACATAATCCAAGAAAGCTCTTCAGTTCAGAGATATTCCTTGGCCTCGGAAATTTAGAGACGGCTTCAACTTTATCTGGATCTGGATGAATTCCATTGGCGTCAACAAGGTGTCCCAAAATCTTTATCCTCCTTGATCCAAAAAGACACTTTTTGTGGTTCAAGCTTAGTCCAGCTTTCTGGATGCAGCTTAATACAAGTTGTAGACGACGTAGATGTTCCTCAAAGGTAGGTGCGTAGACTACGATGTCGTCCAGGTAGCAAAGGCACATGTTCCATTTAAGACTGCCCAGAACACTATCTATCATCCTTTCAAATGTTGCTGGAGCGTTGCAAAGACCGAAAGGCATTACTTAGAATTCATACAGCCCATCTGGAGTGATGAAAGCAGTTTTCTCCCTGTCTTTTTCGTCCACTTCAATCTGCCAATACCCGGACCGAAGATCCATCGTGGAGAAGTAACTAGAGCCGGCTAAACTGTTCAAGGCATCGGCAATGCGTGGCAGCGGGTAAACATCTTTTTTTGTTATCTTATTTAATCGACGGTAATCTACGCAGAATCTCCAAGTCCCGTCTTTCTTTCGAACTAGAATAACTGGAGATGACCAAGGACTTTCAGAGGGCTTCACGATGTGATTTTCAATCATCTTGTTCACTTCATCTTGAATTAGTCGTCGTTCACTTGGTGCTACTCTATAGGGCCGCTGTTTGATAGGAGACTGGTCGCCTTTGTTTATCTTGTGCTTCACAGTACTGGTGGGCTTAATAGGAGTACTCCCAAAGTCAAATATGCCAATAAACTCGTCAAGGCATGAAATAAGCTGTAACCTTTGAATTTCAGACAGCCCTGGATCTAGAGTAAGGTTTATCTTCTGTGACCATTCACGTGACTTTAGCTGCGTTTCTTGTAACTTATCGCTGGATTCAATAAGACTGCAGATATTCCCATTCTCATAACTTTCCATGGTGCACATATTCATTCCTGATGGAATCAGTTGCGGCCAAGACGCTCCATTCGCCACCCAAATGCTACCTCGGCCGTGTCGAAATGTAACCAATGAGTTTGGTATAAGAACTTCCTTTCTTAATAATAAGTCCTTAGAAGTTGAGACTAAAACAACTCTAACACCACATATTTCTTCGTTCATCACACTGATCTTCTTTATTGATTTAGGCGGGATGACAAAGTCGTCGGAAGCAAACAATCTCTGGTTTTCCTCCTCTCGAGATTCCAGGACGGAGGTTTCCCCGAGATGGAGTTCATTTCTGCCACAATCAATGACGGCCTCGGTGGCCTTGAAGATGTCCCATCCAAATATGATGTCATGGCTGCATTCCACCATAACAACGAATTCAAATGAGATATTCAGACCATTAACTTCTATGTTCAGGACACATTTTCCTAGGGTCTCTATTAAATTTTTATTTGCGGCTTTAAGAATGGGACCTGGTTCTTTGAAGAGAGGTGTCTTTAGTTCGCGTCGAAATTTATCTGAAATAACAGAAAAGTCGGCTCCTGAATCCACCAATGCTTTAATTTTGCGTCCATTTATTTCGACCATAACAAAATTTTCTTTTAATTTAGCGGCGATATACCCCGGAGGATTTTCCTCAATGGCGACCTCACCTCCGTTAGAAGCCGCTCCACTTGGTTTTTCACATTCTGAGGCATGGGAGAACGGCTAAAACGACGGGCTGGCGACTGGGATTGTCTTCGGGCTGGCGACCTTGCGCGGTTTGGATGTGGGGAAGAGCTCCGGTAGAAGTACGTCGAGGTTTGGGGCGTTACATAGTCGTCGTCGGCGTCATATCTCGGGGGTCGACTCGAAAATCCAACATTTCTTCCTTCTCCGCCATTCCTTGACCTGGCTTCAGCGAAGACCTGCCGTCGTTCCCTACAATAACGGATGACATGTCCGGGTCGTCCGCAGTGGAAGCAGATAGGTTTGTCGTCGTAGGTTCTCCAATGTTCCGTTTTCCTGGGTTGGGTTGGTCGGTCGATATTATAAAAGGGCGTTCGTGGTTGTTGTTGTACCACGTTGACTTGTGGTCTGGTAGGTTGTAGAGCACGGCTGACCTCTTCCCTCACAGTCTGTTCCAGGGCGTTCACCTCTCGGAGCGGATTGATCACTTCAGGTGCTGAGAAAACCTTTTGTATCTCTTCTCTAACGATGCGGCGAATTAAGCCGGCCAAGTCGTCTGAGTCGTCAACACACGAAATGGGCATTACGTTTGACAACCTGGCGAATTTCGTACGGCCGATCCGGCGCTGCTTGACGGTTGTCAGATGACGGCAGAACTTCAGGATCTCATCTACCGTCTGTATGTCTTTCGCCACCAATACCTGGTATGTGTCCTCCGAAATTCCCTTTATAATGTGAGAAACTATCTCACCTTCTTCCATGCGAGGGTTCACCTGGTGGCAGAGACTAAGAATCTCCTGGATGTATGACTCGCTGGATTCCTCGGCCTTCTGTGCTCTTGACTTCAGAACTTCCTCGGCGCGTCGAGCAGAATCCTCTTGCAGTCCGAACACACCGCGGAATGCGTCTTCAAAGCTTCTCCACGAGTTGAGTGATTCTTCGTTATTATCAAACCACCTTCCAGCAGTTCCGTTCAAGTAAAATACGACGTTGGCAAGCTTCATGGTCTCGTCCCATCTGTTGTACTTCGACACTCTCTCGTACTCTTTCAACCACTGTCCAGGGTTTATATTTCCATCTCCAGAAAAGGTAGAAGGATCTCGTTGGCGCTGACAAGGGAGGTAGGATCCGCTAACAGTAAGTCTGTGGTCGTCTTCCATTTCTATTCGTTGTGGCAAAGGTTGAAGAATTGGTTCACGTCCCTGTAGACGTCGACTTCTTCGAAGTTCCATCACGCTACCCAGCGTCTCCGCCAAAATATGTCGCGGAGATAAATAAAGCAAGGGCAAGTTTGGGGATAATTAATTTATTATAAAAATATTGATAGGGGGAGAGAGAGAGTCAATACAACTTACCCCAAGACAGAGTTAATCCTAATGAGGAACCTCAGCTCCCCCCGCCGGCCAGATTCCCCAGAACCCCTCACACCCGGTGTCCAGCGATGATTGCCAGACGTCCCATGGGGCCTCTCGTGATTGGAGCCGCTTAGCTTCTTGACAATATGTTATCATAATATAAAGCTCGCCCTTTAAATAATCATTGACACAGTTCATTTAGTTTTCTTCACTATAAAACATAATGGTGGTAATAAATAATGAGCCAAAACATCACTTTTGGGATATTCAGAGAAAATTCCAACCTGTATAACATGGCTTCGGCTAGGACTCTAATAGGTAGAGAGAAAGCTTCAATTTCATAACATAAAAAGGAGTTATGAAAGTCTTTGAATTTTACACAATATATTTTTAGCATATTTTACATCTCCTCAATTTAATTTGGATATATAAAAAAAATCATATATTTATATTAAATTGGTCGAGAAGATATTTTTATAAAATTGAACTAGCTATATCATCTATTGGAATTGACACAAAAATTGTAATATCTATTGTCTGTCTCTTCAAACTAGCAGATATGACTCGTTTAAAAACGACTACACAAAAGCTTTGTCAAAGTCAAAACTCCCCATCTGGAGACCATGGTTTGATGTTAAGGACATCCTCATTTCAGAGCAGACCTAGATTTATTTTCATATATATAAGGCAAGTTTGAAATCCTAAGAATTTAGCAATAGGTGGTCATCTGGTTAAGGGTTTCTTAAGGTATTCTAAACCGATTTGGAAAAGAAAATAATAAATTGATCAGAAATATGTGTGTAAAAGGCTAATATCAAATCTTTAATATGTTCAAATTAATACAAAGAGTATTGTGAGTATTATAGTAAGATAGGGTATCATCTATATTTCCCTTCATTTCTCCAACTGATGAATGAAATTTATAATAACCAGTTACACAGCATGGGTGAGTTTGAAAATTATTTATTGAATATGCATTTGATTTTTTATTTTGAAAGATTGAAGTGAAGAAATATATAATTTGGAGCAGACTGGCTAAAACTTCTATAAAACACACAGAAAAAGATTAGTTGAAAGTAGTGGTGAGAGGAAGTAACTTATATATATATATAGGTGTTGAAATACAAAAGAAATAAATTAGATTGACATGGTATGCTTGTCGAAATATATTAATGAATATTTCTTGAAACTGAAAATTATATCAGAATATTATTTTATTTAATAAAATATTCCACAAAATTATTTTTAAAAAAATTAATGATAGGCATTCAGGACATTTTATGTGGGAAATTATATAATTACATTTAGAAGTAAACGAAATTATTGAATTGCTATTTTATAATTTAAAAGTTAGAACTCGTTTAATTGATAAATAGGTATCCATTTAGTCAAAGTTCATAAAATCTCCAAACTTTTAATTTAAATAAATCAATTTGTTTGGGAATTAATAAAATATATTTCAAGACTGTGAGGTGTTTTTGTAATTTATAATTATTTAAAAAATATTGTATACAACTATATTCTCTTGATAAAACAAAATAATTGATTAAATTATATTTATAAAAGTTGATTAATAGTAAATCTTTGTTAATGCTATAAAACAATTTTAGTGATGAGATCACTCATTGTGGATAACATGTTGTTTTGAACATAGTAACAGTTCTTCAGATGGTCCTAAAGTGGCTCAATAATGAAATATGACTGAGTTGACCACCTCATAGCAGGTGATCTTAGTATAAATCAACTGTAAATTACCAGTAAGCAACCATCTCAAAGCAGATGATTTTTATATAATTCAACTATAAAATTTAACATGGCGATCACCTCAAATCAGATGATCTTGGTATAATTCAACTATAAATTAACTTTAGACAACCATCTCAAAGCAGATGATTTTGATATTATGGAGATTATAATTCCAACTTTTGGCAAACAATTCTGGTAAGAGATGATTTTGTTATAGTTCAACTACAGAGAACAAATTGAAACCACCTCATTACAGATGGTTTTTGTTCAATTTACATATTTATTCCTCAACTTTGAAATTTTGTATGAGATATGACCTTGACATTTATACCGAAAATAAATATACTCTTAGTAGCTGATATTAATGATGATTTCATTTTGAAATTAAAATTTCTTTTCCATTTTCCCTCATTGGACTTAAACTTAGGAAATACCATTTTAGCAGGTTAACAGTTGTACATCTGTGACAATAATAATATATAATTTTACTTAAAAATTCTCTAAGAGTAATGAGTTAATATGTCGGTTATTCTTTCCCACATTGACCTTCATTTTCATGAGAAATCACATTTTACAATTGGTTATTGAAGGTTTTTGGCAACTACATAAATATATTTTTAGGGAAACAATCAAATGATTACAAAGCTTTAATTATGAAATTTATTTCAATTATAGACGTGTAGTCAACAAATATTGGTGTAATTCTATTCGTAGATTTCAGAAATGTATTTTATTCTGAAGGATGGGAATTATCAATCCAAATCAGCCCCATAGCCCCATCCAGTGGACTAGTCTGTGGCCATTCCCTGAACCACATAGACCCAACGACCCAGCTTATGACCTAACCCGAGCCCCGCGATCCAGTAGCCCAGTCAGTGGCCAACCCTTCAGCCAGCCATTGAAACAACAACATGCCAAGTGCCAGCTCTATCTTATCTCGAGGTATACCATAACATTGGTTGTTGAGACTCTGAATCATTGAAAAGAGATTTAGTACTGAACAAATATAATTATAAAAAATTAAATTTAAAATTACTCGCTGTCTGTAAAAAAATGTGAAATTATCAACATTACTAGCGACACAAATGGATAGAAGACCGAGCAAGAAAGAAAGCGAGAGAGTAGATGGAAGATATTTGTTGTTTGAAAAGGAAGAAATTCAGAAATATATTCTGAAAAACATTCACCTTAATAAAAAAGAATTAACTCCAATATCAAGAGTATATTGGAGATCTAGAGCAAAAAGGAATAACAAACTCCAATATCAAGATTGCATTGGAGATCTGGACCAAAAAGGAATAACAAACCCCAATATCAAGGGTTTATTGGAGATCTGGCCCAAAAAGAATAACAAACTCCAATATCAAGAGTATATTGGAGATCTAGAACAAAAAGGAATAACAAACTTCAATATCAAGATTGTATTGGAGATCTGGACCAAATAGGAATAACAAACCCCAATATCAAGGGTTTATTGGGGATCTAGAACAAAAAGGAATAACAATCACCAGTATCAAGTTCATATTGGAGATCTAGACCAAAAAGGAAAAACAAACTCCAATATCAAGATTTTATTGGAGATCTAGAACAAAAAGGATTAACTACCCCCAATATCAAGAGTATATTGAGGATCTTTAACAAAAAGGAATAACAAACCCCAAAATCAAGTTTTTATTGGAGATTTAGACCAAAAAGGAATAACAAACCCGAATATCAAGGGTTTATTGGGGATCTAGAACAAAAAGGAATAAAAATCCCAAATATCAAGTTTATATTGGAGATCTAGAACAAAAAGGAATAACAACCCCCAATATCAAGAGTATATTGGGGATCTTTAACAAAAAGGAATAACAAACTCCAATATCAAGGTTATATTGGAGATCTGGTCCAAAAAGGATCAACAAACACCAACACAAAGAGTATATTGGAGATATAGATCAAAAAGGAATAACAAACCCCAATATAAAGAGTATATTGGAGATCTGGACCAAAGGGGAATAACAAACCTCAATATCAAGTTTATATTGGAGATTTAGCCAAAAAGAAATGACAAACTCCAATATCAAGATTATATTTGAGATCTAAAACAAAAAGGAATAACAACCCCCAATATCAAGGGTATATTGGGGATCTTTAACAAAAAGGAATAACAAACTCCAATATAAAGGGTATATCGGGGACCTTTAACAAAAAGGAATAACAAACTCCAATATCAAAAGTATATTGGAGATCTAGAACAAAAAGGAATAACATACCCCAATATCAAGAGTGTATTGGGGAACAAATGAAATTGAAATAATAATGATAATAAATTCACATTTAAATAAGTGTTATTGAATTAATTCTATCTCTATATAGTTAAACTAATATTTAGAAGGGTTCAAAAAAGACATTAATAAAATATCCATTTTATTGAAAAAATATTTTTAAAGAAAAAGTTTTTAAATATGATAATTAATTGTGTGATAACTAATATAAATAAATTGCTATCAAAATAAGAATAATAAATAAATTGTTTTTTTATCATTTTATTACACAGAATAACATCGATAGAAAAGTTAAATAATAGATAAGATAGATACACAGGGAGATAGATTGGTTAAAATCTCTTCATTACAAGAGGCGGATTAAGTGATTTTCTTTTTAAGTCGAAGCCGATGAGAACGGCCAGATGATCCCCCGAAAAACCTTGTGGGACGAAAGCATCTTGGAATGGTTAAAGGGCGCGGCAACTCCATAAACTGTTTATCAGCGATCTATCGCATAGTTGGCACACCTCGAGGCAGATTTTTCAGGATGTCGTGGCATGTAGTGTCCCGAAAGGTTATTGAGGCGTAGGACGGCTGAGGAGATTAAGCGAAGGCGACACGAATAAAGGGAATGTCCAATTACGCCCCCAGGTTTGAAGAAAATATTTGTAGGAAAAGTTGAATCCAGATTTCTTGCCGCGAACTGGCTGTGGATGTGTGTGAGGGTCGTTGTTGAAATTCGCAGGACGACGTTTTTTTACCTCGTGCACCACCCGGTAGTTGGTGACCTTTAGTAGACGCTAGCAGAGGCTCCAGGAGCGCAGTACGCGTTGAGCATCTTTTAACATGAACATTTGAAGGGAAGGCTCTTTAGACTTGAGACCGCGCAAGGAAGCCAGCAGGTCTGGTGGCCATACGAGACTTTTGTCATCTTTCAGACGGTGATATCCTGGAGCCAGTCTCTGAAAATGTAGATCATAGCAGCCATGGCCCAAGGTTTTCTCGGCGATCTCCAGTTTGTTTTCCCTAAACTACCCAGTATCTACCACCAAAATGTAACGTAGAAATTAGGAAAGAAAACTTCGGAATTACATGGGTCACAAGATTCAAAACACAAAGGTTAAGGAATTGTCACCAATATGTATATTATATAATATTCTATTTGTGTAGTTGGGTCATATAATTAAAATCATAAATGAATATCTTCAATCTTCTTATATTTTATTTTCAACGTTTCAGCCACTTGCCCTCTTTAGGAACACTCTATTTTCTATTTTGTGTCAAAAAGGGTTAAATTCTTTATATATTTATATAAAAAGCCTACCTAGATTTGTTTAAGAAAAAAACAATTTTTTCTTTAACATATCGAGGTACGCTCTTTTAATATAAATATATTTGCTATTGTTTTGAAAAAATAGAGTAATCCATAAATAAATATTCAATTAAAAAGGCATATATTTTGATATAATTTATGCCTTTTTAATTAAATATTTGCAATTGTGTTCACTTTGTATTTAAATTCTGAGTGGACTGATATTTTAAAGAGCGTGGAGCGTATACTCCATACTCAATGAATAATAAAAAATAAATTCTAAATTAATGAACAGAATTTAAAATATCTGGTAAGAGGGGTAAAATATAAAAGTGGTTGGAAACGCTGGGGAAATATAAAAAGGTTGAAGATATTAATTTATATGTGAGCAATAATTACCCAGAAATTATTTGAAAAAATAAAAATTAAAATCAGGTAAAAAGTTTATTTTTATTTATATTTAGCAGTATATTTGCTTGAGAGCTTACAAATATAAATAAAAAGAAACCTTTTACCTGATTTTAATTTTTACTTTTTCAAATATGCATATATATTTGAATTAAATATACAGGTTGGACCATAAGCCCTGAAAACCTTTTTTCAATTAAAAATTAAAAGGCAAACTAGAATAAAAACTAAAATTATTTAAATCTAGTTTGCCTTCCAATTTTTAACAAAAATACAAGGGTTCAGGACTTACTGTCCAATCAGGAATCAATTGGAATCTCTAAAATTAGTTTAATTTATATAGAATTAAATGATAGAATTAAATCAACAAAAAAGGTTTAACACTCAAATTTGTCCAGTACTTCATTAGGTATATTTATTCAGAGTCCCATCGTAAAAGTTAGGATACCACAAGATAAAGTAGAGCAAGCAGTTGGCATGCTGTTGATGGAAATCATGGCCAGCTTAGAGTCAGCACACGTCCCAGGCCACCGAATCAATAGGGCCCAGGAAAAGGTTACAAGCCAGGCCAAAGGATCTATGGGTTCAAGGGGGAGGCCACAGACTAGTCCTCTGAGGCTATGGGGCTAATTTTCTCTTTGGAAACCGTGAAATCGTAATTATAGACGAATTATCAGCATAGAATTTTCCCAAAGGGGCTTCAGGCGCTATCTGTCCAGGAAGGGAGTCGCGAGAGAGGTGGTATAAAACCCCACCCCCCTCCTGGAGGGCTCCCACCCACGCCACTCCAGAGTGGAGACACACCCTCAAAAAGGAGAGTTTCTAAGCATCCTATCCTACTGACTCACCCTGCCCTCCCTTCCTGGTCATGACATGGGATTCCAACATTATCCATTGATAGCAGTTCGAGCTGAATGGGCTCTTTGAACTTGGTAATATTTGCACCACATTTCCACAGTCATCACAATACTGCTGCACAGTGTAAGTTATTTATGTACTTTTTTCCTCAATATGAAAGGTAGAGGTGTAACTTGAAATGTAGCGCACAAGGTCACCAAATGGCGCCAAAATAATAAGGCTTCTACAAAACGGTTTTTGGGGCCCTATAAGTCAAAGGGCCACAACAACAGCTTGTATTTATTCCATGGTTTGATGTATACCTTACATAGCAATATTATACCAGTGTTATTTGGTCATCAAATTCAAAAAGATATTTTACAATTTTACATCCTTGTGAATGATGCTGTGGATTTAAAGATAATGTAATCGCTAAAGTATTTGAATGGTGTAAAAGCTTGCCTTGTCTCCATAATTTTTTCCATTCATTCATATAATGGACGAAATTGAATCCATTCAAAAATTCATAGCTTAAATGTAAAATTATAACTAGCTCCAAAAGAAAAGGAAAACCTTTGGTATTTTGAAATAATTCTCTCTCTGTTTAGATTTCTTAGGATTTTTTTTATCATTAGCACGGAATATTTGACTGAACCTAACACTAACAATTGTGATAATCCTTTGAAAATCGTCATTTTCAAGCACACCATTGATCTAGTTGAAATGAAAAGAGGTAAATTATCTATTACCGCAGTTAGGCAAACTTCCTCTTCTGGAGCTGTACTTTCACTCTGGAGGAAAAGATCAGTAGCAGCCACCCTAAAAACAAAGCGTGTTATTAGAATAGACATTTATATAAAATATTAAATTAATACACATCTAATAAATGGTCGTAAAATTGTTTGAAGCTATTTGTACTAACTGTGTTTTGTGCACATATAGCATATTTAATAATCGACTGCGTTTGTAAATAGCATAGTAGCAAAGTTCATGTGAAATACGAAATTATGGTGTTAAACGAAATACGAATGGTGTTAAACCTTGCCTTGTCTCCATAATTTTTCCATTCATTCATATAATCGAAAAAATTAATTCCTTTCAAAAATTCATTGCTAAAATGTAAAATTAAAACTAGTTCCAAATGTAAAGGAAAACCTTTGGTAATTTGAAGTATATTTCTCTCTGTTTAGATTTCTTCGGAATTTTCATCATTAGCACGGAACATTTGACTGAACTCAACTCTAGCAATTATGTTACTCCTTTGGAAATCGTCATTTTCAAGCATACCATTGATCTAGTTTAAATGTAAAAAGTTAAGTTCTGTATTACCGCAATTAGGCACCTTACTCTTCTGAAGCTGCACTTTCACTCTGGAGGAGAAGATCAGGAGTAGCCAACCTAAAACAAAACGGGTTATTAGAAGATACATTAATAAATAATATTGACTCAATACACATATAATAAAAGGTTGTGTAATTGTGTAAAGCTATTTGTAATAACTCTGTGCACATATAGCAAAATTAATAATATATTGCGTGTGTAGATTGAATAGTAGCAAAGGTTAAGAGATTACGAAATTATAATTTACCACAGAGTATGAAACCCATATATATAATTCTACTCAAATGGCTGAAGCAACGAATTAAAACAAGAGGTGACCAAGACAATGGTTTCATTCGAATCCTTTATACAACATATCGACAAGGGATTCATGTAATATTCAGAAAGTGACAAATATATGTTTTTGTCAAAGTAATTCTATGGCAGATATATAGATGGAAATTTTGTTGTAAGGATATTAGTTTTTAAAAGAAAGATAATTTCTGTCAAAAAATGAGACAAAGGAGGCTGTGATATTCTACAAGACTCACCAGGTCCAGTCCACAAGTGAATAATGTTCATCCATATCTAGCTGGGACAATTGGAATGGACAAGGTGAGTGGCAAAGTTATCTTGAAATATGTGAGACATCTTCTAAGATATAATTTACTCTATGTGAACGGAATTGGCAACAGCTAGGAAATACTTGAATGTTTTTTAACCAATGTGTTGTTTGAACGACGGATCATTTAAAGAAATGTATTTTTAAATAGTGCCAAAATAATATCAAATCCAATTCATATGAAAATATTTATTGTAATATAATGATATGTAAAGCTAAAAGTCAAATATCACATTGGAATAGGCTAAAAGCTTATTACTAAGGTATTGTGGTTTTGTCGTCTACCTGAGTTTTCACTTAAATAAAACAATAAATATTTTATCTTTAATAGGAAAAGACGCAAGCCATCAGCAAAATGTTGCTGATCTTCTAATGATCATAAAATATTTTAAATCCATTATTTGGCTAATTTGTCTTTTATAAATATATTTTATTCTTTTCTGTTCAGATAAACAAATGCAATAATTTTTGCACTGAATGAAACAATTTCTACTTTATCACTCACGATTATAATGCTATTATTTTGAGGTTTTATTTTATTAGATATCTGAACATTTAGTTATATTCAATTAAACATGAAGGGAATAGTAATTATTTTGTACTATGATGACTAGAATTATTTTCGTATTTATTTTTACCTTTCTTTTTGATAAATTGTTTATTTTAATACTTTTTTGAAGTATATTTTCAGCCCTAAATTATTTATTATTTTACCAATTTCTTGTATTTTCATTTGTTTGCTTGCTTTATCTTACTTTCTGTTATTTAATAGATTTTTCTAATTATTTTACACTTTTATCTTTTAATATAGTCTTTATTTTTTTGTGAAAGGTTTTATTTCCACCTTTTGTTCATTAAATTTCTGCATATATTTATATTTAACATACACGCGGATAGAAATTCAAATTGATATCTAATATTTAATGAACAATCATTGTTATCTGATTGAGCCTAGGTGCTAATTTTCAGGCTTTTAAGATGTGGTCTGACAGTATGTTAAATATGAATAGAAAATTTGTTTTCACCCAAATCCGTTTTTAAAGAATTTTAGTCTCTTATAAGATTCTCTCTTAAGAGAATTAAAAATTAAAAGGTTTAATAAAATAAGTGGTGAAAGATCAAAATATTGGTTTATACACAAAATAATACTGAATTCGTTATTTAAACCAATGTTTTTATTTACATATTTGAATATTTACAAAACCAAATATAATAGCTTATATATACAAATACTAATATGGTTATAAATAAT
>CP092866.1:114280089-114403891 GCA_030710605.1 Cordylochernes scorpioides | reverse complement strand
GATCTCAGAGATTTAAAAATTTTATAGGCGTTTCCAAATGGGTTGTTTGATTCATTTTCTTTGATGAATATTCTCCAACTTTTTTTCTTAGCTCTTTTGATAGCGTTAATGTACTTGTTTCTTGTCATTTTAAAAGTTATTTTATTGATAACTCTATGCCGATAGTATAAGTTTCTAATGTAATGATAATCATTTTTCATTTTTTCAAGATTCCCATTCCACCACTTAATATTAGATATATGCTTGAAAGAGTTTGATTTGATTTCCAGAGACGAATAAGCTGCCTCACTAATTATGTTCGTAAGTTTCATCTCACGATCCTGTCAACATCCGTAGTATTGGATATGCCTGATTTATTTCATTAGACAAGTTATGTACATTTTGAAATGATATCTCTTTAGTAAATTTTTCCCAGTTGGCATTTATTTTCAATGAATTTCCATGTTGACTTTTGTCCAATTTTCTGCACTTTAAAATTATATCGAATATCAAAGGTTATTGCTACATGATCGGAAATACTTGTAAAAGTTGATGTGCTCCAATTATGTATCAGCTTTATAGAATATTTGTTTGATATTGTTAAATCTATTATACTGGCATTTCGACATGTAGGCGTTTTAAGGTTATGGATAAACAAGTTGTATTCATCCACAATAGAGTGGAATTTATAGCCATTAGAGTTAATTATACGGTTGTACCATACAGGGTGTCGAGAGTTAAAATCACCACAGAGGATTATTGGCTGTAGTCCGAAAGTCTCCAAAAGTTCTTTAATAAATATTTGGTGAGTATTACCGAAGTTGTTAGGGTGGATGTAAAAGTTTGAAGAAAGCTAAATGAATTGTGTCAATGATTATTTAAAGGGAGAGCTTTATATTATGATAACATATTAATATTATAAAATACACATTCATAAACAAATTTAAGGAATTTGTACCTTTTAGCATGTATATCGGGATTAAAGCTTTAACTCTGAAGGATATTTGATACAGGGTGATTTTTATTGAAGACAGACGAAATAAACAAATGTGTACAAAATATTCTTCAGAGGTGATTACCAACTTATCAAGGAACTCTTTGAGTCTAAAGCCTTCATTTAGAAGAACAAAGGTTTCCCTGCTGCCAATAGTCCATGTGTATCCGTCTAAAGTACAACCTCAGGTTTAAGAGAAACCACCCTGAAGTAGGGCCGCAGTGCCGTTAAGACATCTTCATCACTTATAGAAATTGGGATGTTCCTATTTGCTGACTTCTCCGCCCATTTCCTATAAAGAAAGGACTTCAGAAGGATGGTCCATATGGTGAGGCTCTCTTCAACTAGGCGCTATGCCAGAATTAGCCGAATAGCCCAAACAGAAGCTGATATGACATCTTCATTATTTGTAATACCGATGATTTTCCAAATATTTCCCCCAGTGCCTTGATGTAGTCCATTTAAGAAAGATGAGCCTCCACTCCACAAAGCAGAACTAGTCAAAGGTGGCTACAGCTGACCTGGACTTACACAGGGCTTGCTACTGTTTGTTGTATTGCGAAAAATCACAAAAAAAAACCTTGTTGAACAACATATTGAAAATCACCTCAATTTAGCGTCTTCTATCGCTGAAAATCTAAAAAAAATTATCCCGCTATTTAGATATATTTAAAAAATATTTCTACAGCCCTTAAACTGAAATAAAATGAATACTAGGATTTGGTGAAAATAAATTCCTCGCTAAATAAAATCTCAAATTAAGATATATATTTCTTGATATCAATTGAAAAAGCCCTGTACGATTTATAAATGAATAAAACAAAGCATCAAGGGCTGCGTTTCTTTATTAGAACAAATATATACGAGCTTTCGGGCACATACGCCCTTCTACAGGAATTAATGAAACAATAATCCAACTAGTTTGAAATAAGATTTATATATAAATTTGAATTTAACGTGCATTTCCACGATACACGTGCATATCAACTTGCAAGGTATCCCATCAGACATGTGATATTTTATACTGTGAATGAATTTGTTTTATCTTATTTTATTTATAAGTCTATTGAATTATATGCTTCTGGTAAATCAATTCTGCGATTTATACTGCTATATTGTTTGGACACTATTGCTTCAATTATTAATCTTTGATATTTGTTATTGTTATTGTTGTAATGTACTTTAGGTTCATTTAAGTTAAATGTGTGTCCTGTTGAATTGGAGTGCTGTACTATTAATGATAATGGGTCATTTCTGTTTATGTTTCTTCTGTGTTCAATGATTCTATTATGTAATTTTCTTCCTGTTTCTCCCACATATTTGGCATTACAATTATTACATTTTATAGAATAAATTACCTCTTTTCTGCTTGATATATATTCGGTTTGCCTGTTTTTTGTAATCGGGTTTCTTAAGATATCTGATAAGTTGGGAGAGTTGCTATAAAATGTTTTTATTCCATATTTATCTAGTGTTCTAGAAATGTGGATGGATTTCGGGGAATATGGGATGTAGCAATTCTGCCTGTATATTTTAGGTTTTTGTGCTGACATGTTAGATGTGACCTGTGCCTGATAGAAATGTTTTAAAATAAATGTTTTGGGATAACCAGCTGATGTCAAATTGTGGATAACTGTTAGCGTTTCTTGCGTTTTGTATTGATTTAAAGAACAATGAGTACAAATTCTTTTGGTTAATGTTTCCACTGTGTTAATTTTATGACTAATGGGGCAGAATGAATAAAATTTTATATAATTGGGGGTGAATGAAGGTTTGTAGTAAACCGTTGTTTGCAATCTATTGTCTATTTTAATTATTTTAATATCTAAAAATGGCAATGTGCAATTATCTTCTTTTTCTATTGTGAAACGTAAGCTATTGTTATAATTGTTGAGTGAGGCTAAGCATCTTACTACATTTACTACAAACCTTCATTCACCCCCAATTATATAAAATTTTATTCATTCTGCCCCATTAGTCATAAAATTAACACAGTGGAAACATTAACCAAAAGAATTTGTACTCATTGTTCTTTAAATCAATACAAAACGCAAGAAACGCTAACAGTTATCCACAATTTGACATCAGCTGGTTATCCCAAAACATTTATTTTAAAACATTTCTATCAGGCACAGGTCACATCTAACATGTCAGCACAAAAACCTAAAATATACAGGCAGAATTGCTACATCCCATATTCCCCGAAATCCATCCACATTTCTAGAACACTAGATAAATATGGAATAAAAACATTTTATAGCAACTCTCCCAACTTATCAGATATCTTAAGAAACCCGATTACAAAAAACAGGCAAACCGAATATATATCAAGCAGAAAAGAGGTAATTTATTCTATAAAATGTAATAATTGTAATGCCAAATATGTGGGAGAAACAGGAAGAAAATTACATAATAGAATCATTGAACACAGAAGAAACATAAACAGAAATGACCCATTATCATTAATAGTACAGCACTCCAATTCAACAGGACACACATTTAACTTAAATGAACCTAAAGTACATTACAACAATATCAATAACAAATATCAAAGATTAATAATTGAAGCAATAGTGTCCAAACAATATAGCAGTATAAATCGCAGAATTGATTTACCAGAAGCATATAATTCAATAGACTTAAATAAAAAATAAGACAAAACAAATTCATTCACAGTATAAGATATCACATGTCTGATGAGATACCTTGCAAGTTGATATGCACGTGTATCGTGGAAATGCACGTTAAATTCAAATTTATATATAAATCTTATTTCAAACTAGTTGGATTATTGTTTCATTAATTCCTGTAGAAGGGCGTATGTGCCCGAAAGCTCGTATATATTTGTTCTAATAAAGAAGCGCAGCCCTTGATGCTTTGTTTTATTCATTTATATATATTTCTACACACACAGTCTTTCAAAACACCAATTTACTTTATTACATAAGCAATGCTGAGTATATATGTAATATTGTTGCAAATGTCGATGTATGGATAAGCTGGAAGTCGTGTACGTGAGGCGAGTGTTGATGTTATTCCCACACGCGGACAACAAGAAGCAGACGACGAGAGTGTTCGGGAACAGCCCAAGGGACAGAGGTAGAGGCCATGACACAAACTTGGATGCTTATCCCCGAGACATGGAGGGAGAGACTGTGTGAGACAGCAGCCGTATGTCGATGGCCACACCCTAGAACCATCTGCTGCTGACCCCCTGCCAAAATCTGTCCTGTTTACTGGGGTTGTCTATAAAGAGTCCCTGGGGGGAGGGGGCTCCCCCATCTGGGCTTTAGCATTTTCTTCCTCTCTGTCCCTGCCACCAGCTGACCGAACACTCTTTGGTTCTTTATTTTGACGTCGACATTTTAGTGTTACATACAAATATGGGTTTACAGGTATTATTAATAAAGATATAGCATATATACAAAATATGAGGGTGGTAGCAAAAAGAAACAGTGTACATTTTAATAGAAGGTAGGATATTTTAAGGCATCGGCTCTAACTAATTGGGAGATATGTGACATATACTAAAAGTGTCATTATTACACAGTTTTAAAATATACGATATATATATATATACAATAGTGAAGCGGTCTGAGGATTAAAATGGCGAAACTGCCGGGAGTGTTCACCACTGATGAGCCATTCTCTTCTTCTCTCAATTTTTATTTTATGAAGTTTATAAAAGCTGTATATAAATATCGTTTAATTATTTATATTTAAAATCAACACATTTAAAGCTTCAAAAATATTTACAAATTCAATTATTTTCTGTTATTTTTTTTTACAATTTCATTACGAATATTAGAAAGTTTATTTTGAAGAACGTTCTCACGACTTCCTATTGTATTCAGCTGAAAGCAGATTTAGGGTGTAATATCATTACGGTAAACAATTAGAGCTCTTAAAGGAATAAATCAATGGATATTTTCAAACAATGCAGACGACCTATCGACCAACTCAGCAGCCGATTTCTCGAAGGCCAAAATTACAAAGCCAGGTTAGTTGGTCACTGATAAAAAGTGAATCATCTTTCCAATATATTTGGATATCAAGACCTTGAAATATTGCAAATTTCACAGCCAAAAAGGACTCGAAATATTAATAGCAATATAAAAATTCAATCTTAAATATTCATATAAATCTAGGCAAAATAATATTTGAAGAATCCAATTGAAGCCTCAAATAATATTCTTCAACAACTTTTAGTAATTTTAAAACCTCTTAGCAAACCCAGATCAATTGAAAACGGAGAATGTTTTTGGAAGAATCCAATGTAGAAATGGACTTTTTGATTTATCAAAAATATTAATAACGTCAACCTATAAATATCAAATTATCAGTTTTATTATGGAAATATCACAACTTTTGGATATTAGTTTGTAATTATGTAAATACAAAAATATGTATATATATTTATTTATTTGGTTTTCATAAAAGGTTCTGGAATAATTGTAAGCAATTGGAATATCAAGAGAGACAAAATACGACACAATATTGTCCACAACAAGATAATATAATAAAATATTGAAAAGTAAATATCATATACACAATACAAACGAATAAATATTATAAAGACTATGCATCAATATGTTCCATAAATCCTGTAATTATATCCCAAGGTTTATCCTAAGACTGTATTTCAAACACATTTTATTTATATTTACATATGTACATATGCGCATTTAATGATTTATTGTAATCTATTTCTGAAAATATCTATTTTTTAAATAAAATAAATATATATTTCTGTTTCTGAAAGCGACGAGTATTTGTCTATATTTGAAAGTATTGTAATTGTGTATTTCTGAAAGCATTGCATTTGTTTATACATTAAAGTATTGTATTTGTCGACATATGGAAAAATTTTATTTGTCTATACCTGAAATTATTGCATTTGTTTTATATCTTAAAGTATTGTATTTGTCTATATGCCTGAAAGTTTTGTATTTATCTATATCAGGAAAATTGTATTTTAGTTTTTTTATGGAGCCTTATATATTTTTCTTGTTTGAGTATTTTTAATCTATTTTTGTTGAAGCATTGTATATTTCTATTTCTTCAAATATTGAATTTATCAAATTCATATTGTATTTGTCTATTTCTGAATGTATTTAGCCGTGTTTTTCCGAAAATATTGTATATATCTATTAATGGAAGTGTGGTATTTGTCTATATATAAAGTATTATTATTTTTCGATTTATGAGAGTAATTTGTTTATATATTTCTGAAAATATTGTATTTGTCGAATTCTGAAATCATTTTTTCTAATCCCGAAGGTTTTGTATTCATAGAGTGATTTCTCAGAAAGTATTGTATTTATATATTTTTATGAATGTATTGTATATATCCTTTCAGGAAGTACATTATATTTGCTATTATACTGAAAAGGTATTTTGTTTATCTATTTCTGAGAGTATTGTATATATCTTTTCTGGAGAGAGAAAGCAAGTATTGTATTTCACATTATATAAACTGAAGAAGCATTGTATTATTCTATTTCTAAAGTTTATGTATTTATTTATTTCTGAAAGAAAATATTGTATTTGTATATTTAACAAAACCACTGTAATAATCTACGTCTAAAAGTATTGATGTATTTTTGAGAGTATTTTGTAACTGTCAAATCTTTCTGAAAGTATTATTATCTACTTCTCAATTTACTACCTTGTTTGAATAAAATCTTGTTTGTGAAAATTAAGTAATTTCTGTTAAATACATTTTCCCATATTATATATTAATATTTTTTCTTTAATATAATTATTTATATATTTTTTAATTCAAAATAAAATGTATTTTTAAATATTAAATGTAAATTGTTTCCAAAATTGGGTATATGATTTATTCAATTTCTCTCTTCTCTTTCCAACCTTTAAATATATTATGATTTACTATTAGTATTTGTATATATTATACTTGTTTTTTATTTTGTATTTTTTATAGATGTAAATACACATTGGTTTAAATAAAAAGTTTAGTATTATTTTGTGTATAATCCAATATTTTGATCTTTCACTCCCTACTTATTTTGTCCTTTCATTTTTGAATCTCTCAAGAGAATTTTATGAGAGTCTGAAATTCTTTGAGAATGGATTTGTGAACGAAAACAAATTTTGTATTCATATTTTAACATACTGTCAGACCACACTATAGAAACCTGAAAATTTGCACCTAGGCTTCATCAGATGACAATGATCGTTCATAAAATTTCAGACATCTATGCGGATTTCTATCATCGTGTGTGTTGAATATAAAAATATGCAGAGATTTAATGAACAAAAGATAGAAATAAAACCTTTCACAAATGAAAATAAAGACTATATGAAAAGATAAAAGTGTAAAATAATCAGAGAAAATCTGTTAAATAACAGAAAGTAAGATGAAGCAAGCAAACGAATGAAAATACAAGAAATTTGTGTAATATAAATAATTTATGACTGAAAACATATAAAATAAATTGTAAAAGTAATCAATTTATAAAAAATAAAGGTATAAATAATTTAAAATATAATCCTTTTAGTTCAAAATAATTAATTTTGCCTTCGTTTTTAATCAATTATTAATAAATGTTCAAAGAGAGAGGCATCTAATAAAATAGAACTCAAGATTATAGCATCATAATCATGAGTAAGAAAGTAAAAACTAATTAATTTAGTACAAAGGTTAATGCATTAGTTTATATTAAATATAAAAGAACAAAATAAATTAATAGAAAACATATTAGGAAAATAATGAATTCAAAAATATTTTATTAAAACGCTTAACTTAAAAGGTACGCTAAACATAAGAAATTCACACTTTCAGCTACCAATATGAAATAGGTTCTTAAGGCTAAAGATTAAAGTGACAAAGGAAGACATTATAAATATTGAACTTTATTTAATATTAAATTACTCGCTATCAAGCTTTAATGCTGTTTTTAATTTCATATAGATTTATATCTAATATTTGAAGAGTTTCTAAACAGCCTCATTTTAGTTTAGTTTATATTTTAATTGATTATTGTTGGCTATATATTTATAGGGATAGATAGAGATCTGAAAGCATTGTTTTTCACACAAACCTTTTTTCCTTTATATTCAATAAATGCATCTTCTTATATAAAAGTTTTTATACTGAATACTGTTTTGAGTCATGTGTCAACGGAAATGTGTGTTTCGGTTCCAATTTTTCCAAATGGCACTAAATACATATATTTAAAGGGAGAGGTGTCTTATTAGAATATATATATGTTAGAATATTCTCTTGAAGGTCTATATTTGTGGTACCAGTTCTTTCGCGCTCTGATTATTTGTATAAGGTCAAATGACAATAAACTGATTGGCTCTTTTGGCAATTGTAATATTATAACAAAAGAAACTTAACCCTGGAAGCTTCATTTATTTTATAAAATTATTTTATACAAAGCAATGTATAACTCGCCATCTATATATAACAAATGAAGACATTAAGAGACGCGAATGTTTCTTTTCACAAATAAAAATCTTCGACTCTCCTTACTGCGATTAAAAAATATTGGGAGGGATTGGCTCATCAGTGGTGAAGCGTACCAGCGGTTTTGCCAATTTTAATCTACCAGACCGCTTCTTTAGAGCTCTAATACTGTATTGGAGCATTCTGCTTTTATATGCTACACTGAAGAGTGGAATTTTAGAAATGGTATTTAAGCAAAATATAGACGTAGGCTTTTAGGGACAGTAGATTTACATTTAAATATTTGCATCGAACAATGCTCTTCAGCAAACAATTAAGGACAAGGCAAGTTAGACATAAATTAATACAGAGCAAAACGCGCCATCTATATATAACAAATGAAGACATTAATGTGAAAAAAATATTTTATGAATATTTTATTCCAACCTCTTGATATTATTATATTTCTCTACAAAAATATCAGTTAAATTGAAGTTCTTTTTGTCTTTGGACTAAAATATTTCGTCATGTCATTTTTAATATCTTTTCCTCAATTTCTACATGTTATGATCTTCTATTTTTTTCATTATGCTCATACTTATTATTAATCGTGATTATAATAATACACTTAGGAGAAAGGAAAGCAACCCTATCAGTATAGTAGTTTCTAATTTACGCTTTAGAAATAACTTAGAAACTTATGTTAAAATCTATTAAGTCTAACATAGTTGTTCTATGTGGTTTAGTGTGCTGTGGAATTCTGGATTCTGGATCATTCTCCCACGTTCCTACTGCGGTGAAACTCCAGTAAAAGAGAAGATGCCATAATCTAAATCTACTCCGAGACCAAGGAGGCTGTGGTTTCCTATAAGGCTCAGCAGATCCGGCCCACATGTGAGTAATGTTCCACCATATCTAGCTGGAAAAATTGGGATGGACAACGTGGGTGACAAAGTTATCTTGAACTGTGAGACATCTTCTAAGATATAATTTACTCTATGCGAATGGATCTGGCCGCAGTCAGGATATGCTTAGATGCATTTTATCAATTTTTGGTCGACTGATCATTAAATAAATATATTTTTTTAATATAGTGCCAATATATTTTCTAATCAAATTTATATGAAAACTTTTACTGTAATATATTGACATGCAAAGGTGAAAGTCAAATATCTCATTGAAATAAGCGCAAAACATATTACAAAGGTATTGTGGTTTTGTCACCTACCCTAGTCCCCTACATAAAGAATGTAATAAATATATAGGTTCGAGTTTCATCTTATTCTCTCTCTTCGACAGAAGGAATGATCCTTCTTTAAAAAATCAATATCCTCACAACAAAATTTCCATCTATATTTCGGCCGAGGATTTAGCCTAGACACTTCGACAAATTAACATATATTTGTCACTTTTTGAAAATTTCATGAATCCCTTGTCGTTATGTGGTAAAATGGATTAGCCTGAAACCATTATCTCGGTCACCTCTTGTTTTTATTCTCTGCGTTTTTTAAAACTTTTCTTTGTAGTTTTTATTTCAATTTTGCAAATATTCACTTCGAGAGAACCTTGGCGTTGCCTCAGCTATTTAGGTAGAATTATATATATGGTTTTTTTTTCATCATCTGTGGTAAATTATAATTTCGTATTTCTCATGAACTTTGCTACTATACAATTTACAAACGCAGTGGATTATTAATTATGCTATATGTGCACAAAAACACAGTTAGTACAAATAGCTTCAAAAATTTTACGACCCTTTATTAGATGTGTATTAATTTAAGATTATATATAAATGTCTATTCTAAAATCTCGCTTTGTTTTTAGGTTGACTGCTCCTGATCTTCTCCTCCAGAGTGAAAGTTCAGCTCCAGAAGAGGAAGCTTGCCTAACTGCGGTAATACAGAATTTACCTCTTTTCATTTCAACTAGATCAATGGTGTGCTTGAAAATGACGATTTTCAAAGGAGTATCATATTTGCTAGACGTGGGTTCAGTCAAATATTCCGAGCTAATGATAAAAATTCTGAAGAAATCTAAACAGAGAGAGAATTACTTCAAATTACCAAAGGTTTTATTATTTTTTTTTGAGCTAGTTTTAATTTTAAATTTTAGCAATGAATTTTTGAAAGGAATCAATTTACTCCATTAAATGAATGAATGGAAAATATTATGGAAACAAGGCAAGGTTTTACACCATTCAAATACACTTTAGGGATTATATTATCTTAAAATCCACAGAAAAATTCACAAGGATGTAAAATTGTAAAATATCCTTTTGAATTTGATGACCACATAACACTGGTATAATATTGCTTGTGTAAGTTAAACATCAAACCATGGCAAAAATACAAGCTGTTGTTGTGGCCCTTTGACTTATATGGCCCCAAAAATCGTTCTGAAGAAGCCTCATTATTTTGGCGCCATTTGGTGGGCCTTGTGCGCTACGCTTCAGATTACACCTCTACTTTTCATATTGAGGGAAAAGGTACAAAAATACCTGTTACACTGTGCAGCAGTATTGTGATGACTGTGGAAATGTGGTGCAAATATTACCAAGTTCAAAGAGCCCATTCAGCTCGAACTGCTATCAATGGATTATGTTGTAATCCCATGTCATGACCAGGAAGGGAAAGCAGGGGGAGTCAGTAGGAAATGATGCTTAGAAACTCTCCTTTTTGAGGGTGTGGTCTCCACTCTGGAGGGGCGTGGGTGGGAGCCCTCCAGGAGAGGGGGTGGGGTTGTATACCACCTCTCTCGCGACTCCCTTCCTGGACAGATAGCGCCTTGAAGCCTCTTTGTGAAAATTCTATGCTGATAATTCATCTATAATTACGATTCCACGGTTTCCAAAGAGAAAGTTAGCCCCATAGCCTCAGAGGACTAGTCTGTGGCCTCCCCCTTGAACCCATAGATCCTTTGGTCTGGCTTGTGACCTTTCCCTGGGCTCTATTGATTCGGTGGACTGGGACGTGTGCTGACTCTAAGCTGGCCATGATTTCCATCAACAGCATGCCAACTGCTTGCTCTACTTTATCTTGTGGTATCCCAACATTTATGATGGGACTCTGAATAAATATACCTAATGAAGTACTGAACAAATTTGAGTGTTAAGCCATTTTTGTTGAATTAATTCTATCCCTATATAAATTAAACTAATTTTAGAGGTTCCAATGATTCCAGATTGACCAGTAAGTCCTGAACCCTTTATTTTTGTTAAAAATTGGAAGGCAAACTAGATTTGAATAATTTTAGTTTTTATTCTAGTTTGCCTTTTAATTTTTAATCAAAAAAAGGTTTTCAGGGCTTATGGTCCAACCTGTATATTTAATTTAAATATAAATGAATATTTGAAAAAGTAAAAATTAAAATCAGGTAAAAGGTTTCTTTTTATTTATATTTGTAAGATTTCAAGCAAATATACTGCTAAATGAAAATAAAAAGAAACTTTTTACCTGATTTTAATTTTTACTTTTTCAAATAATTTCTGGCTAACTATTCCTCACATATAAATGAATATCTTCAACCTTTTTATATTTTTCCGGCGTTTCCAACCACTTTTATATTTTACCCCTCTTTCCAGATTTTTTAAATTTTGTTCATTAATATATATTCTTTTTTTTTCTTTGAGTTTGGAGTACACGCTCCACGCTCTTTAAAATATCAGTCCACTCAGAATTAAAATACAAAGTAAACATAATTGCAAATATTTAATTAAAACGGCATATATTTGATCAAAATATATGCCTTTTAAATTAAATATTTGTTTATGGATTACTCTATTTTCAAACCAATAGCAAATATATTTATATAAAAAGAACGTACCTCGATATGTTAAAGAAAAAAATGTTTTTTTTCTCTAACAAATCTAGGTAGGCTTTTTTTATATAAATATATAAAATTTTGATCGCTTTTTGACACAAAATAGCAAATAGAGTTTTCTAAAGAGGGCAAGTGGCTGAAACATCGAAAAAAAAAATTGAAGATATTCATTTATGATTTTAAATATATGACTCAACTACACAAATAGATTCTCCATAATATACATATTGGTGGTAATTCCTTAACCTTTGTGTGTGTGAATCTTGTGACCCGTCTAATTCTGAAGTAGTCTTTCCCAATTTCTACGTTACATTTTGGTGGTAGATGCTGGGTAGATTAGGGAAAACAAACTGAAGATCGCCGAGAACACCTTGGGCCATGGCTGCTATGATCTACATTTTCAGAGACTGGCTCCAAGAATTCACCGCCGTGTCGAAGCCAAGAGTTTCCTCCAAGATGACCATGTCCCTATAGCCTTTCGTAGGTGTACAGCATCATTGATCTGAACAACCTGATTCTCCTCCTTGTTAGTTTTATTTCTACAAGTCTGCAAGATGACAAAAGTCTCGTCCGGCCACCAGACCTGCTGGCTTCCTTGCGCGGTTAAGTCTAAAGAGCCTTCCCTTCAAATGTTCGTGTTATAGGATGCTCAACGCGTACTGCGCTCCTGGAGCCTCTGCTAGCGTCTACTACAGGTCACCAACTACCGGGTGGTGCACGAGGTAAAAAAACGTCGTCCTGCGAATTTCAACAACGATCCTCACACACTTCCACAGCCAGTTCGCGGGAAGGAATCTGGATTCAGCTTTTCCTACAAATTTATTCTTCAAAGCTGGGGGCGTGATTGGACATTCCCTTTATTCGTGTCGCCTCGCTTAATCTCCTCAGCCGACCTACGCCTCATTAAACTTTCGGGACACTACATGCCACGACATCCTGAACAATCTGCCTCGAGGTGTGCCAACTATGCGATAGATCACTGATGAACAGCTTATGGAGTTGCCGCGCCCTTTAACCATTCCAAGATGCTTTGGTCCCACAAGGTGTTTCTGCGGATCAACTGGCCGTTCTCATCGGTTACGACTTCAAAAGATGATCACTTAATCCGCCTTTGAATGAAGACATTTTGAACAATCTATCTCCCTGTATCTATCTTATCTATTATTTAACTTTTCTATCGATATTATTCTGTGGAATAAAATTATAATAAAACCAATTTATTTTATAATTACTTTTTGGTAGCAACTTATTTTTAATTAGATATCACACATTTAATAAACATATTTTTAAAGACTATTTCTTCGAAAAATTTTCTCCAAAAAAATGGATAAATTATTAATGTCTTCTTCGAACCCTTTTAAATATTAGTTTAACTATATAGAGATAGAATTAATTCAATAACACTTTTTGAAATGTGAAATTATTATCATTATTATTTCAATTTCATTTGATCCCCAATGCACTCTTGATATTGGGGTAATTTTATTCCTTCTTGGTCTATATCTCCAATATACTCTTGATATTGGAGTTTGTTATTACTTCTTGGTCCAGATCTTCAATATACTCTTGATATTGGAGTTAGTTATTCCTTTTTGGTCCAGATCTCCAATATACTCTTGATATTGGAGTTTGTTATTCCTTCTTGGTCCAGATCTCCAATATACTCTTAATATTGGAGTTTGTTATTCCTTCTTGGTCCAGATCTCCAATATACTCTTGATATTGGAGTTTGTTATTCCTTTTTGGTCCAGATCTCCAATATACTCTTGATATTGGAGTTTGTTATTCCTTCTTGGTCCAGATCTCCAATATACTCTTAATATTGGAGTTTGTTATTCCTTCTAGGTCCAGATCTCCAATATACTCTTGATATTGGAGTTTGTTATTCCTTTTTGGTCCAGATCTCCAATATACTCTTGATATTGGAGTTTGTTATTCATTTTTGGGTCAAGTCTCCAATTACTCTTGATATTGGAGTTTGTTATTCCTTTTTGGTCCAGGTCTCCAATATACTTTTGATATTGGGGTTTGTTATTCCTTTTTGATCTAGATCTTCAATATACTATTTATATTGGGGTAATGTTATTCCTTTTTGGTCCAGATCTCCAATATACTCTTGATATTGGAGTTTGTTATTCCCTTTTGTTCTAGATCTCCAATATATTCTTGATATTGGAGTTTGTTATTCCCTTTTGTTCTAGATCTCCAATATAACCTTGATATTGAAGTTTGTTATTCCTTTTTGTTATAGATCTCCAATATAACCTTGATATTGGTGTTTGTTAATCCTTTTTGGTCCAGGTCTCCAATATACCTTTGATATTGGAGTTTGGTATTCATTTTTGTTCTAGATCTTCAATATACTATTTATATTGGGTTTGTTATTCCTCTTTGGTCCAGATCTACAATATACTCTTTATATTGGAGTTTGTTATTCCTTTTTGGTCCAGATCTCCAATACACTCTTGATATTGGAGTTTTTTCCTTTTTGTTCGAGATCTCCAATATACACTTTATATTGGAGTTTGTTATTCCTTTTGGGTCCAGATCTCCAATACACTCTTGATATTGGAGTTTGTTATTCCTTTTTGGTCCAGATCTCCAATACACTCTTGATATTGGAGTTTTTTTTCCTTTTTGTTCGAGATCTCCAATATACTCTTTATATTGGGGTTTGTTATTCCTTTTGGGTCCAGATCTCCAATACACTCTTGATATTGGAGTTTGTTATTCCTTTCTGGTCCAGATCTCCAATATACTCTTGATATTGGAGATTATTCTTTTTTATTAAGGTTAAATGTTTTTCCGAATATATTTCTGAAATTCTTTTTTTCAAACTCCAAATATCTTTCATCTACTTTCTCGCTTTAATTCTTGCTCGGTCTTCTATCCACTTGTTTCGCTAGTAATGATGATAAATTCACATTTTTTTACAGACAGGGAGTAATATCAAATTTATTTTTTTATAATTATATTTGTTCAGTACTAAATCTCTTTTCAATGATTCAGAGTCTCAAAAACCAATGTAGGGTATACCTCGAGATAAGGTAGAGCTGGCACTTGGCATGTTGTTGTTTCAATGGCTGGCTGGTGGGTTGGCCACTGACTGGGCTACTGGATCGCGGGGCTCGGGTTAGGTCATAGGCTGGGTCATTGGGTCTATGTGGTTCAGGGGATGGCCACAGACCGGTCCACTGGATGGGGCTATGGGGCTTTCTTGGATTGATGATTCCATCCTTCAGAATAAAATATATTTCTGAAATTTACGAATAGAATTAAACCAATATTTGTTGACTACACATCTATAATTGAAATAAATTTCTTAATTAAAGCTTTGTAATCATTTGATTGTTTCCCTAAAAATATATTAATGTAGTCGCTAAAAACCTTCAACAACCAATTGTAAAATTTGATTTCTCAGGATGATGAAGGCCCTTGATGGATATAATAACCTAGATATGAGCTCATTACTCTCATGGAAATTTTTTATATAGAATATAATTGCATTATTGCCACAAATGTACAACTGTTAAGCTACTAAAATGATATTTCATATGTTTAAATCCAGTGAGAGAACATGTTAAAGATTCTTTCATTTAAAAATCAAATTATAATTAATATTATCTACTAAGAGGTTATTTATTTATGGTATTTATGTCAAGGTCGTCATACCTATTATTTAATTTTCAAGTTGAAGAATTAATAGGTAAGTTAAAAAAAGACCATCTGTAATGAGGTGGTTCAATTTATTTTCTATAATTGAACTATCCCTAAATATCTTCTAACAGAGTTGTTTGCCAAAAGTTGGAATCATAATATCAATAATTGTAAAATCATCTGCTTTGAGATGGTTGTTTAATGTTAATTTATAATTGAATTATACCAAGATCATCTGATTTGAGGTGGTCGCCATGTTAAATTATATATTTGAATTATATAAAAATCATCTGCTTTGAGATGGTTGCTTACTGGTAATTTACAGTTGATTTATACTAAGATCATCTGCTATGAGGTGGTCAACTTAGTCATATTTCATTATAGCAAAAAAAAAAAAAATTCATTATTGAGTCACTTCAAGACCATCTGAAGAAGTGTTACTATGTTCAAAACAACATGTGATCGACAATAAGCGATCTATCCACTGAAATCGTTTCATAGCATCAACAGAGATTTACTATTAATCACCTTTTATAAATATAATTCAATCAATTATTTTTGTTTTATCAAGAGAATATAGTTATATTCCATATTTTCTAAATAATTTTAAATTACAAAAAGCTCAGTTTTTAAATATTTTTATCAACTCACAAACTAATTGATTTATTCAAATTAATGAGTTTAAATAATTTATTGACTTTCACTAAATGGATGCCTATTTATCAATTAAATGAGTTCTTACTTTTAAATTATCAACTAGCAATTCATTAATTTCGTGTACTTCTAAATGTAATTATATAATTTCCTATATAAAATGTCCTAAATGCCTATCATTAATATTTTAAAAATAATTTAGTGAAATACTTTATTTAAGAAAATAATATTCTGATATAATTTTCAGTTTCAATAAATATCCATTAATATATATATCGACAAACATACCATGTCAATCTAATTTATTTCTATTATATTTCAACCACTGTAAGTTACTTCCTCTCACCACTACTTTCAACTAATCTTTTTCTGTGTGTTTTATAGAAATTTTAGCCAGTCTGCTCCAAATTATATATTGCTTCACTTCAATCCTTCAATATAAAATAAATTCAATTTCGAATTCAATAAATAATTTTGAAACTCAACTATTATGTATAACTGGTTATTATAAATTTCATTCATCAGTTGGAGAAAAAAGGAGAACATAGATGACACCCCATCTTACTATAATACACTCAATACACTTTGTATATAATTGAACATTTTGAATATTTAATGACAGGAAAAGTAGCCCCTTACATTTTAGATCAATATTTTCCAACAAATTTCGATTTTCATTTTTGCCATAGAATACCCTAATTAACTTTTACTAGATGACCGCTCATTGTCAATATATTAGTATTTCATACTTACCTTTTAAATATGATAATAAATCTAAGACTGCTCTAAAATGAGGATGGCTTCAACATCAAACCATGGGCTCCAGATGGGGAGTTTTGAAATCAACAGAGCTGTTATTGTGTGGGTTTGTCAAGAGCCAAACCTGCTAGTTTGAAGAGAAAGTCAATATATATCACAATTTTTGTGGTAATTTCAATAGGTGATATAGCTAGTTCATTTTTATAAAAATATCTTCTTGACAAATTTGTTATCAATATATGAAATTTTTGATGTTTAAAAAAAAATTGAGGTGATGTAAAATATTCTAAAGATAAATAAATGGCCAAGGTAATTATTTATTAAGGTTTATTTTGATGAAGCATGTTATTGCTATCTCTGCCAAAATATTATGATCTTTTCTATTTGACCATAGGTCGGCACTGCATCAACAGTGGGTTTTCTTGACCATCAAATTAAATATAAAATGCAGAAGAATTGTATATTCAAGTAACCAAAAGAAGGAAACCCACTTTAAACTATGTATTTTACAAATAGAAATTTTACATTTTAATCCTTTCAGAAAATTGGCACAATAAATTCATCGGTCCAAACACTTATTGTAAGATTCAAACACCTTCATATCTCATTTTTATGTTACCGAATTGAAGATTTCTCCTAACTGATTAGGGTCCTAGCCAAAGCCATGGGATCAAGGTTGGCATTTTGTCCGAATTAACTGAACTGATGTTGTTGCTCATTATTTATCACCGCCATTACGTTTTATAGTAGGTGATAAACTAAATACATTGTTTTAATGATTATTTATAAATGGAGAGCTTCATATTACAACACACACACTCATAGGCAAACTTGAGTAAGTTCCTCTATTTAGCATATATATCGGGATTCAGGCAATAAATCTGAAATATATTCGCTACTGAATTATGACACACGAAATAACCAAATGTGAACAAAATCTCCTTATCCTCCAACTTATCAAGGAACTGTTTGAGTCTAATGCCTTCATTTAGAAGAACAAAGGTTTCCCTGCTTCCATGTGTATCCATCGAAAGTCACGACCTCAGGTTTAAGATAAACCACCATGAAGTAGGGCCGTAGTGCCGCGACGACGTCCTCATCACTTATAGAAATTGAGAAATTCCAAATAGCTAACTTCTTCCCCCGTTTCCTATAAAGGAAGGTCTTAAGAAAGGTGGCCCTAATGGTGAGGCCCTCTTTAACTAGGCGCTTCTTCAGAATTAGCCAAATAGTCAAACATGGAGCTAATCTGACATCTTCATTATTTGTAATACTGATGATATGCCAAGTATTTCCCCCAGTGCCTTGATGTAGTCCATTGAAGAAAGATAGAGCCTCCACTCCACAAAGCAGAACTGGTCAAAGGTGACTACAGCTGACCTGGACTTACTCAGGGCTTGCTACTGTTTGCTGTATTGCGAAAATTCACAAAAAACTTGTTAAACAACATATTGAAAATCACCTCAATTCAGCGTCTTCTATCGCTGATCATTTTTAAAAAATCATCCCGCTATTTAGATATATTTAATAAATATTTCTACAACCCTTAAACTGCAATGAAATGAATACTATGATTTTGTGAAAAAAAATTCCTCGCTGCATAAAATCTCAAATTAAGATATATATTTCTACACACGCAGTCTTTCAAAACACCAATTTACTTTATTACATAATCAATGCTGAGTATATATATGTGGCGACCGCACTTTGCTTCAGCGAACTGGGACAAAGCTTCAAAACACATACGGGCAGAAAAATGGCGGCCCCACTTTGCCTCGGCAAGCACGTGTTTTGAGAACACTTCACTACGCATGCGCGGGCGTCATCCGGAACTTTCTAGCGGCTGGCTTCTTCCGACACTTGATCTGGCACTCAGCGGTAAACAACAAGGCTAAAGCCGGCGGCCGTTACTTCAACCGTTGTTTCTTTTCTCTTTATAATTTCTTGCTTTAAATAAATTAATTTTAATTATAATTTTATCAGCAGCCTTTCCACAAGCCACACCAACACTTCACGCAACAATCCTACATATATATACAATAGTGAAGCGGACTGAGGATTAAAATGGCGAAACTGCCGGGGGAGTGTTCACCACTGATGAGCCATGCCCTTCTTCTCTCAATTTTTATTTTATGAAGTATATAAAAGCTGTATATAAATATCGTTTAATTATTTATATTTAAAATCAACACATATAAAGCTTCGAAAATATTTACAAATTCAATTATCTTCTGTTATTTTTTTACAATTTCCTTACGAATATTAGAAAGTTTATTTTGAAGAACGTTCTCACGACTTCCTATTGTATTCAGCTGAAAGCAGATTTAGGGTGTAATATCATAGCGGTAAACAATTAGAGCTCTTAAAGGAATAAATCAATGGATATTTTCAAACAATGCAGACGACCTATCGACTAACTCAGCAGCCGATTTCTCGATGGCGAAAATCACAAAGCCAGGTTAGTTGGTCGTTGATACGAAGGGAATCAGCTTTCCAATATATTCGGATATCAAGACTTTGTTATAATGTAAATTTCATATAAAAAAAGGCTAAACATTTTTATAGCGATAGAAAAATTCAATCTTAAAAATTTATATGAATCAAGACAAATTATTATTTGAAGAATCTAATTGATGCTTTCAAATAATATTTTTCAACAACTTTTAGTAATTTTAAAACCTCTTAGCAAACCCAGATCAATTGAAAACGGAGAATGTTTTTGGAAGAATCCAATGTAGAAATGGACTTTTTGATTTATCAAAAATATTAATAACGTCAACCTATAAATATCAAATTATCAGTTTTATTATGGAAATATCACAACTTTTGGATATTAGTTTGTAATTATGTAAATACAAAAATATGTATATATATTTATTTATTTGGTTTTCATAAAAGGTTCTGGAATAATTGTAAGCAATTGGAATATCAAGAGAGACAAAATACGACACAATATTGTGTCCACAACGAGATAATATAATAAAATATTGAAGAGTAAATATCATATACACAATACAAACGAATAAATATTATAAAGACTATGCATCAATATGTTCCATAAATCCTGTAATTATATCCCAAGGTTTATCCTAAGACTGTATTTCAAACACATTTTATTTATATTTATTTACATATGTACATATGCGCATTTAATGATTTATTGTAATCTATTTCTGAAAATATCTATTTTTTAAATAAAATAAATATATATTTCTGTTTCTGAAAGCGACGAGTATTTATCTATATTTGAAAGTATTGTATTTGTGTATATCTGAAAGATTGTATTTGTTTATATAGGAAAGTATTGTATTTGCCGATATATGGAAGAATTCTATTTATCTATACATGAAATTATTGCATTTGTTTTATATCTTAAAGTTTTGTATTTGTCTATATCAGGAAAATTGTATTTTAGTTATGTTATGGAGCCTTATATATTTTTCCTGTTTGAGTATTTTTAATCTATTTTTGTGGAAGCATTGTATATTTATATTTCTTAAAATATTGAATTTATCAAATTCATATTGTATTAGTCTATTTCTGAATGTATTTGGCCGTGTTTTTCTGAAAATATTGTATATATATATATTAATGGAAATGTGGTATTTGTCTATATATAAAGTATTTTTTTAGATTTATGAGAGTATTTGTTTATATATTTCTGAAAATATTGTATTTGTCTGATTCTGAAATCATTTTGTCTATTCCCGAAGGTTTTGTATTCATAGAGTGATTTCTCAGTAAGTATTGTATTCATATATTTTTCTGAATGTATTGTATATATCCTTTCAGGAAGTACATTTTATTTGCTATTATACTGAAAAGATATTTTGTTTATCTATTTCTGAGAGTATTGTATATATCCTTTCAAGTTTATGTATTTATTTATTTCTGAAAGTAAATATTGTATTTGTATATTAGGCAAAAACAATGTAATAATCTACGTCTAAAATTATTGATGTATTTCTGAGAGTATTTTGTAACTGTCAAATCTTTCTGAAAGTATTATATCTACTTCTCAATTTGCTACCTTGTTTGAATAAAATCTTGTTTGTGAAAAATTAAGTAATTTCTGTTAAATACATTTTTCCATATTATATATTAATATTTTTCTCTTTATTATATATTATTTATATATTTTTTTAATTTAAAATAAAATGTATTTTGAAATATTAAATGTAAATTGTTTCAAAAATTGGGTATATGATTTATTCAATTTCTCTCTTCTCTTTCCAACCTTTAAAAAATTATGAATTACTATTAGTATTTGTATATATAAGCTATTATATTTGTTTTTTTTTTGTTTTTATTTATAGATGTAAATAAACATTGGTTTAAACACCAAATTTAGTGTTTCTTTGTGTATAATCCAATATTTTGATCTTTCACTCCCTACCTATTTTGTCCTTTCATTTTTAAATCTCTCAAGAAAATTTTATGAGAGTCTGAAATTCTTTGAAAATGGATTTGTGAACGAAAACAAATTTTGTATTCATATTTTAACATACTTTCAGACCACACTATAGAAGCCTGAAAATTTGCACCTAGGCTTAAACAGATGACAATGATTGTTTATAAAATTTCAGACATTTATGCGGATTTCTATCCGCGTGTGTGTTAAATATAAAAATATGCAGAAATTTAATGAACAAAAGATAGAAATAAAACTTTTCACAAATGAAAATAAAGACCTTATGAAAAGATAAAAGTGTAAAATGATCAGAGAAAATCTGTTAAATAACAGAAAGTAAGATGAAGCAAGCAAACGAATGAAAATACAAGAAATTTGTGTAATATAAATAATTTATGACTGAAAACATATAAAATAAATTGTAAAAAGTAATCAATTTATAAAAAATAAAGGTATAAATAATTTAAAATATAATCCTTTTAGGTCAAAATAATTAATTTTGCCTTCGTGTTTAATCAATTATTAATAAATGTTCAAAGAGAGAGGCATCTAATAAAATAGAACTCAAGATTATAGCATCATAATCATGAGTAAAGAAATCATGAGTAAGAAAGTAAAAACTAATTAATTTAGTACAAAGGTTAATGCTTTAGTTTATATTAAATATAAAAGAACAAAATAAATTAATAGAAAACATATTAGGAAAATAATGAATTCAAAAATATTTTATTAAAACGCTTAACTTAAAAGGTACGCTAAACATAAGAAATTCACACTTTCAGCTACCAATATGAAATAGGTTCTTAAGGCTAAAGATTAAAGTGACAAAGGAAGACATTATAAATATTGAACTTTATTTAATATTAAATTACTCGCTATCAAGCTTTAATGCTGTTTTTAATTTCATATAGATTTATATCTAATATTTGAAGAGTTTCTAAACAGCCTCATTTTAGTTTAGTTTATATTTTAATTGATTATTGTTGGCTATATATTTATAGGGATAGATAGAGATCTGAAAGCATTGTTTTTCACACAAACCTTTTTTCCTTTATATTCAATAAATGCATCTTCTTATATAAAAGTTTTTTATACTGAATACTGTTTTGAGTCATGTGTCAACGGAAATGTGTGTTTCGGTTCCAATTTTTCCAAATGGCACTAAATACATATATTTAAAGGGAGAGGTGTCTTATTAGAATATATATATGTTAGAATATTCTCTTGAAGGTCTATATTTGTGGTACCAGTTCTTTCGCGCTCTGATTATTTGTATAAGGTCAAATGACAATAAACTGATTGGCTCTTTTGACAATTGTAATATTATAACAAAAGAAACTTAACCCTGGAAGCTTCATTTATTTTATAAAATTATTTTATACAAAGCAATGTATAACTCGCCATCTATATATAACAAATGAAGACATTAAGAGACGCGAATGTTTCTTTTCACAAATAAAAATCTTCGACTCTCCTTACTGCGATGAAAAAATATTGGGAGGGATTGGCTCATCAGTGGGGAAGCGTACCAGCGGTTTTGCCAATTTAATTTACCAGACCGCTTCTTTAGAGCTCTAATACTGTATTGGAGCATTCTGCTTTTATATGCTACACTGAAGAGTGGAATTTTAGAAATGGTATTTAAGCAAAATATAGACGTAGGCTTTTGGGACAGTAGATTTACATTTAAATATTTGCATCGAACAATGCTCTTCAGCAAACAATCAAGGACAAGGCAAGTTGAACATAAATTAATACAGAGCAAAACGCGCCATCTATATATAACAAATGAAGACATTAATGTGAAAAAAATATTTTATGAATATTTTATTCCAACCTCTTGATATTATTATATTTCTCTACAAAAATATCAGTTAAATTGAAGTTCTTTTTGTCTTTGGACTAAAATATTTCGTCATGTCATTTTTAATATCTTTTCCTCAATTTCTACATGTTATGATCTTCTATTTTTTTCATTATGCTCATACTTATTATTAATCGTGATTATAATAATACACTTAGGAGAAAGCAACCCTATCAGTATAGTAGTTTCTAATTTACGCTTTAGAAATAACTTAGAAACTTATGTTAAAATCTATTAAGTCTAACATAGTTGTTCTATGTGGTTTAGTGTGCTGTGGAATTCTGGATTCTGGATCATTCTCCCACGTTCCTACTGCGGTGAAACTCCAGTAAAAGAGAAGATGCCATAATCTAAATCTACTCCGAGACCAAGGAGGCTGTGGTTTCCTATAAGGCTCAGCAGATCCGGCCCACATGTGAGTAATGTTCCACCATATCTAGCTGGAAAAATTGGGATGGACAACGTGGGTGACAAAGTTATCTTGAACTGTGAGACAAAGTTATCTTGAACTGTGAGACATCTTCTAAGATATAATTTACTCTATGCGAATGGATCTGGCCGCAGTCAGGATATGCTTAGATGCATTTTATCAATTTTTGGTCGACTGATCATTAAATAAATATATTTTTTTAATATAGTGCCAATATATTTTCTAATCAAATTTATATGAAAACTTTTACTGTAATATATTGACATGCAAAGGTGAAAGTCAAATATCTCATTGAAATAAGCGCAAAACATATTACAAAGGTATTGTGGTTTTGTCACCTACCCTAGTCCCCTACATAAAGAATGTAATAAATATATAGGTTCGAGTTTCATCTTATTCTCTCTCTCTCTCTCTTCGACAGAAGGAATGATCCTTCTTTAAAAAATCAATATCCTCACAACAAAATTTCCATCTATATTTCGGCCGAGGATTTAGCCTAGACACTTCGACAAATTAACATATATTTGTCACTTTTTGAAAATTTCATGAATCCCTTGTCGTTATGTGGTAAAATGGATTAGCCTGAAACCATTATCTCGGTCACCTCTTGTTTTTATTCTCTGCGTTTTTTAAAACTTTTCTTTGTAGTTTTTATTTCAATTTTGCAAATATTCACTTCGAGAGAACCTTGGCGTTGCCTCAGCTATTTAGGTAGAATTATATATATGGTTTTTTTTCATCATCTGTGGTAAATTATAATTTCGTATTTCTCATGAACTTTGCTACTATACAATTTACAAACGCAGTGGATTATTAATTATGCTATATGTGCACAAAAACACAGTTAGTACAAATAGCTTCAAAAATTTTACGACCCTTTATTAGATGTGTATTAATTTAAGATTATATATAAATGTCTATTCTAAAATCTCGCTTTGTTTTTAGGTTGACTGCTCCTGATCTTCTCCTCCAGAGTGAAAGTTCAGCTCCAGAAGAGGAAGCTTGCCTAACTGCGGTAATACAGAATTTACCTCTTTTCATTTCAACTAGATCAATGGTGTGCTTGAAAATGACGATTTTCAAAGGAGTATCATATTTGCTAGACGTGGGTTCAGTCAAATATTCCGAGCTAATGATAAAAATTCTGAAGAAATCTAAACAGAGAGAGAATTACTTCAAATTACCAAAGGTTTTATTATTTTTTTTTTGGAGCTAGTTTTAATTTTAAATTTTAGCAATGAATTTTTGAAAGGAATCAATTTACTCCATTAAATGAATGAATGGAAAATATTATGGAAACAAGGCAAGGTTTTACACCATTCAAATACACTTTAGGGATTATATTATCTTAAAATCCACAGAAAAATTCACAAGGATGTAAAATTGTAAAATATCCTTTTGAATTTGATGACCACATAACACTGGTATAATATTGCTTGTGTAAGTTAAACATCAAACCATGGCAAAAATACAAGCTGTTGTTGTGGCCCTTTGACTTATATGGCCCCAAAAATCGTTCTGAAGAAGCCTCATTATTTTGGCGCCATTTGGTGGGCCTTGTGCGCTACGCTTCAGATTACACCTCTACTTTTCATATTGAGGGAAAAGGTACAAAAATACCTGTTACACTGTGCAGCAGTATTGTGATGACTGTGGAAATGTGGTGCAAATATTACCAAGTTCAAAGAGCCCATTCAGCTCGAACTGCTATCAATGGATTATGTTGTAATCCCATGTCATGACCAGGAAGGGAAAGCAGGGGGAGTCAGTAGGATATGATGCTTAGAAACTCTCCTTTTTGAGGGTGTGGTCTCCACTCTGGAGGGGCGTGGGTGGGAGCCCTCCAGGAGAGGGGGTGGGGTTGTATACCACCTCTCTCGCGACTCCCTTCCTGGACAGATAGCGCCTTGAAGCCTCTTTGTGAAAATTCTATGCTGATAATTCATCTATAATTACGATTCCACGGTTTCCAAAGAGAAAGTTAGCCCCATAGCCTCAGAGGACTAGTCTGTGGCCTCCCCCTTGAACCCATAGATCCTTTGGTCTGGCTTGTGACCTTTCCCTGGGCTCTATTGATTCGGTGGACTGGGACGTGTGCTGACTCTAAGCTGGCCATGATTTCCATCAACAGCATGCCAACTGCTTGCTCTACTTTATCTTGTGGTATCCCAACATTTATGATGGGACTCTGAATAAATATACCTAATGAAGTACTGAACAAATTTGAGTGTTAAGCCATTTTTGTTGAATTAATTCTATCCCTATATAAATTAAACTAATTTTAGAGGTTCCAATGATTCCAGATTGACCAGTAAGTCCTGAACCCTTTATTTTTGTTAAAAATTGGAAGGCAAACTAGATTTGAATAATTTTAGTTTTTATTCTAGTTTGCCTTTTAATTTTTAATCAAAAAAAGGTTTTCAGGGCTTATGGTCCAACCTGTATATTTAATTTAAATATAAATGAATATTTGAAAAAGTAAAAATTAAAATCAGGTAAAAGGTTTCTTTTTATTTATATTTGTAAGATTTCAAGCAAATATACTGCTAAATGAAAATAAAAAGAAACTTTTTACCTGATTTTAATTTTTACTTTTTCAAATAATTTCTGGCTAACTATTCCTCACATATAAATGAATATCTTCAACCTTTTTATATTTTTCCGGCGTTTCCAACCACTTTTATATTTTACCCCTCTTTCCAGATTTTTTAAATTTTGTTCATTAATATATATTCTTTTTTTTTTCTTTGAGTTTGGAGTACACGCTCCACGCTCTTTAAAATATCAGTCCACTCAGAATTAAAATACAAAGTAAACATAATTGCAAATATTTAATTAAAACGGCATATATTTGATCAAAATATATGCCTTTTAAATTAAATATTTGTTTATGGATTACTCTATTTTCAAACCAATAGCAAATATATTTATATAAAAAGAACGTACCTCGATATGTTAAAGAAAAAAATGTTTTTTTTTCTCTAACAAATCTAGGTAGGCTTTTTTTATATAAATATATAAAATTTTGATCGCTTTTTGACACAAAATAGCAAATAGAGTTTTCTAAAGAGGGCAAGTGGCTGAAACATCGAAAAAAAAAATTGAAGATATTCATTTATGATTTTAAATATATGACTCAACTACACAAATAGATTCTCCATAATATACATATTGGTGGTAATTCCTTAACCTTTGTGTGTGTGAATCTTGTGACCCGTCTAATTCTGAAGTAGTCTTTCCCAATTTCTACGTTACATTTTGGTGGTAGATGCTGGGTAGATTAGGGAAAACAAACTGAAGATCGCCGAGAACACCTTGGGCCATGGCTGCTATGATCTACATTTTCAGAGACTGGCTCCAAGAATTCACCGCCGTGTCGAAGCCAAGAGTTTCCTCCAAGATGACCATGTCCCTATAGCCTTTCGTAGGTGTACAGCATCATTGATCTGAACAACCTGATTCTCCTCCTTGTTAGTTTTATTTCTACAAGTCTGCAAGATGACAAAAGTCTCGTCCGGCCACCAGACCTGCTGGCTTCCTTGCGCGGTTAAGTCTAAAGAGCCTTCCCTTCAAATGTTCGTGTTATAGGATGCTCAACGCGTACTGCGCTCCTGGAGCCTCTGCTAGCGTCTACTACAGGTCACCAACTACCGGGTGGTGCACGAGGTAAAAAAACGTCGTCCTGCGAATTTCAACAACGATCCTCACACACTTCCACAGCCAGTTCGCGGGAAGGAATCTGGATTCAGCTTTTCCTACAAATTTATTCTTCAAAGCTGGGGGCGTGATTGGACATTCCCTTTATTCGTGTCGCCTCGCTTAATCTCCTCAGCCGACCTACGCCTCATTAAACTTTCGGGACACTACATGCCACGACATCCTGAACAATCTGCCTCGAGGTGTGCCAACTATGCGATAGATCACTGATGAACAGCTTATGGAGTTGCCGCGCCCTTTAACCATTCCAAGATGCTTTGGTCCCACAAGGTGTTTCTGCGGATCAACTGGCCGTTCTCATCGGTTACGACTTCAAAAGATGATCACTTAATCCGCCTTTGAATGAAGACATTTTGAACAATCTATCTCCCTGTATCTATCTTATCTATTATTTAACTTTTCTATCGATATTATTCTGTGGAATAAAATTATAATAAAACCAATTTATTTTATAATTACTTTTTGGTAGCAACTTATTTTTAATTAGATATCACACATTTAATAAACATATTTTTAAAGACTATTTCTTCAAAAAATTTTCTCCAAAAAAATGGATAAATTATTAATGTCTTCTTTGAACCCTTTTAAATATTAGTTTAACTATATAGAGATAGAATTAATTCAATAACACTTTTTGAAATGTGAAATTATTATCATTATTATTTCAATTTCATTTGATCCCCAATGCACTCTTGATATTGGGGTAATTTTATTCCTTCTTGGTCTATATCTCCAATATACTCTTGATATTGGAGTTTGTTATTCCTTCTTGGTCCAGATCTCCAATATACTCTTGATATTGGAGTTAGTTATTCCTTTTTGGTCCAGATCTCCAATATACTCTTGATATTGGAGTTTGTTATTCCTTCTTGGTCCAGATCTCCAATATACTCTTAATATTGGAGTTTGTTATTCCTTCTTGGTCCAGATCTCCAATATACTCTTGATATTGGAGTTTGTTATTCCTTTTTGGTCCAGATCTCCAATATACTCTTGATATTGGAGTTTGTTATTCCTTCTTGGTCCAGATCTCCAATATACTCTTGATATTGGAGTTTGTTATTCCTTTTTGGTCCAGATCTCCAATATACTCTTGATATTGGAGTTTGTTATTCCTTCTTGGTCCAGATCTCCAATATACTCTTGATATTGGAGTTTGTTATTCCTTTTTGGTCCAGGTCTCCAATATACTTTTGATATTGGGGTTTGTTATTCCTTTTTGTTCTAGATCTCCAATATACTATTTATATTGGGGTAATGTTATTCCTTTTTGGTCCAGATCTCCAATATACTCTTGATATTGGAGTTTGTTATTCATTTTTGGTCCAGGTCTCCAATTACTCTTGATATTGGAGTTTGTTATTCCTTTTTTGGTCCAGATTTCCAATATACTCTTGATATTGGAGTTTGTTTTTCCCTTTTGTTCTAGATCTCCAATATAATCTTGATATTAGAGTTTGTTATTCCCTTTTGTTCTAGATCTCCAATATAACCTTGATATTGAAGTTTGTTATTCCTTTTTGTTATAGATCTCCAATATAACCTTGATATTGGAGTTTGTTAATCCTTTTTGGTCCAGGTCTCCAATATACTTTTGATATTGGAGTTTGGTATTCATTTTTGTTCTAGATCTTCAATATACTATTTATATTGGGTTTGTTATTCCTCTTCGGTCCAGATCTACAATATACTCTTTATATTGGAGTTTGTTATTCCTTTTTGGTCCAGATCTCCAATACACTCTTGATATTGGAGTTTTTTTCCTTTTTGTTCGAGATCTCCAATATACACTTTATATTGGAGTTTGTTATTCCTTTTGGGTCCAGATCTCCAATACACTCTTGATATTGGAGTTTGTTATTCCTTTTTGGTCCAGATCTCCAATACACTCTTGATATTGGAGTTTTTTTTTCCTTTTTGTTCGAGATCTCCAATATACTCTTTATATTGGGGTTTGTTATTCCTTTTGGGTCCAGATCTCCAATACACTCTTGATATTGGAGTTTGTTATTCCTTTCTGGTCCAGATCTCCAATATACTCTTGATATTGGAGATTATTCTTTTTTATTAAGGTTAAATGTTTTTCCGAATATATTTCTGAAATTCTTTTTTTCAAACTCCAAATATCTTTCATCTACTTTCTCGCTTTAATTCTTGCTCGGTCTTCTATCCACTTGTTTCGCTAGTAATGATGATAAATTCACATTTTTTTACAGACAGGGAGTAATATCAAATTTATTTTTTTTATAATTATATTTGTTCAGTACTAAATCTCTTTTCAATGATTCAGAGTCTCAAAAACCAATGTAGGGTATACCTCGAGATAAGGTAGAGCTGGCACTTGGCATGTTGTTGTTTCAATGGCTGGCTGGTGGGTTGGCCACTGACTGGGCTACTGGATCGCGGGGCTCGGGTTAGGTCATAGGCTGGGTCATTGGGTCTATGTGGTTCAGGGGATGGCCACAGACCGGTCCACTGGATGGGGCTATGGGGCTTTCTTGGATTGATGATTCCATCCTTCAGAATAAAATATATTTCTGAAATTTACGAATAGAATTAAACCAATATTTGTTGACTACACATCTATAATTGAAATAAATTTCTTAATTAAAGCTTTGTAATCATTTGATTGTTTCCCTAAAAATATATTAATGTAGTCGCTAAAAACCTTCAACAACCAATTGTAAAATTTGATTTCTCAGGATGATGAAGGCCCTTGATGGATATAATAACCTAGATATGAGCTCATTACTCTCATGGAAATTTTTTATATAGAATATAATTGCATTATTGCCACAAATGTACAACTGTTAAGCTACTAAAATGATATTTCATATGTTTAAATCCAGTGAGAGAACATGTTAAAGATTCTTTCATTTAAAAATCAAATTATAATTAATATTATCTACTAAGAGGTTATTTATTTATGGTATTTATGTCAAGGTCGTCATACCTATTATTTAATTTTCAAGTTGAAGAATTAATAGGTAAGTTAAAAAAAGACCATCTGTAATGAGGTGGTTCAATTTATTTTCTATAATTGAACTATCCCTAAATATCTTCTAACAGAGTTGTTTGCCAAAAGTTGGAATCATAATATCAATAATTGTAAAATCATCTGCTTTGAGATGGTTGTTTAATGTTAATTTATAATTGAATTATACCAAGATCATCTGATTTGAGGTGGTCGCCATGTTAAATTATATATTTGAATTATATAAAAATCATCTGCTTTGAGATGGTTGCTTACTGGTAATTTACAGTTGATTTATACTAAGATCATCTGCTATGAGGTGGTCAACTTAGTCATATTTCATTATAGCAAAAAAAAAAAAAAATTCATTATTGAGTCACTTCAAGACCATCTGAAGAAGTGTTACTATGTTCAAAACAACATGTGATCGACAATAAGCGATCTATCCACTGAAATCGTTTCATAGCATCAACAGAGATTTACTATTAATCACCTTTTATAAATATAATTCAATCAATTATTTTTGTTTTATCAAGAGAATATAGTTATATTCCATATTTTCTAAATAATTTTAAAATTACAAAAAGCTCAGTTTTTAAATATTTTTATCAACTCACAAACTAATTGATTTATTCAAATTAATGAGTTTAAATAATTCATTGACTTTCACTAAATGGATGCCTATTTATCAATTAAATGAGTTCTTACTTTTAAATTATCAACTAGCAATTCATTAATTTCGTGTACTTCTAAATGTAATTATATAATTTCCTATATAAAATGTCCTAAATGCCTATCATTAATATTTTAAAAATAATTTAGTGAAATACTTTATTTAAGAAAATAATATTCTGATATAATTTTCAGTTTCAATAAATATCCATTAATATATATATCGACAAACATACCATGTCAATCTAATTTATTTCTATTATATTTCAACCACTGTAAGTTACTTCCTCTCACCACTACTTTCAACTAATCTTTTTCTGTGTGTTTTATAGAAATTTTAGCCAGTCTGCTCCAAATTATATATTGCTTCACTTCAATCCTTCAATATAAAATAAATTCAATTTCGAATTCAATAAATAATTTTGAAACTCAACTATTATGTATAACTGGTTATTATAAATTTCATTCATCAGTTGGAGAAAAAAGGAGAACATAGATGACACCCCATCTTACTATAATACACTCAATACACTTTGTATATAATTGAACATTTTGAATATTTAATGACAGGAAAAGTAGCCCTTACATTTTAGATCAATATTTTCCAACAAATTTCGATTTTCATTTTTGCCATAGAATACCCTAATTAACTTTTACTAGATGACCGCTCATTGCTAAATTCTTAGGATATCATATTTCCCTTATATATATGAAAAAAATCTAAGTCTGCTCTGAAATGAGGATTTCCTTAACATCAAACCATGGGCTCCATATGGATAGTTTTGATTTTGACAAAGCTGTTGTGTAGTCGTTTTGTCACGAGTCATATCGGCTAGTTTGAAGAGACAGACAATAGATATTACAATTTTTGTGTCAATACCAATAGGTGATATAGCTAGTTCAATTTTATAAAAATATCTTCTTGGCCAATTTAGTATCAATATATGAATTTTTTAAATTTCCAAATTAAATTGAGGTGATGAAAAATATGCTAAAATATATTGTGTAAAATTCAAAGACTTTCATAACTCACTTTTATGTTATGAAATTGAAGCTTTCTCTGTACTTATTAGGGTCCTAGACCAAGCCATGTAAAATGTTGGAAATTTCTCTGAATTTCCCAAAAGTGATGTTTTGGCTCATTATTTATCAACACCATTATGTTTTATAGTGAAGAAAACTAAATGAATTGTGTCAATGATTATTTAAAGGGAGAGCTTTATATTATGATAACATATTATAATTATAAAATAAACATTCATAAACAAACTTAAGGAAGTTGTACCTTTTAGTATGTATATCGGGATTAAAGTTTTCACTCTGAAGGATATTTGATACAGGGTGATTTTTATTGAAGACACACGAAATAAACAAATGTGTACAAAATATTCTTCAGAGATGATCACCAACTTATCAAGGAACTCTTTGAGTCTAAAGCCTTCATTTAGAAGAACAAAGGTTTCCCTGCTGCCAATTGTCCATGTGTATCCGTCTAAAGTACGACCTCAGGTTTAAGAGAAACCACCTTGAAGTAGGGCCGCAGTGTCGTTAAGACGTCTTCATCACTTATAGAAATTGTGATGTTCCTATTCGCTGACTTCTTCGCCAATTTCCAATAAAAAAAGGACTTCAGAAGGGTGGTCCATATGGTGAAGCTTTCTTCAACTAGGCTCTATGCCAGAATTAGCCGAATAGCCCAAACAGAAGCTAATATGACATCTTCATTATTTGTAATACCGATGATTTTCCAAATATTTCCCCCAGTGCCTTGATGTAGTCCATTGAAGAAAGATAGAGCCTCCACTCCACAAATCAGAACTGGTCAAAGGTGGCTACAGCTGACCTGGACTTACTCAGGGCTTGCTACTGTTTGTTGTATTGCGAAAAATCACATAAAACTTGTTACACAACATATTGAAAATCACCTCTATTTAGCGTCTTCTATCGCTGAAAATTGAAAAAAAGAAATCCCGCTATTTAGATATATTTAATCAATATTTCTACAGCCCTTAAACTGAAATAAAATGAATACTATGATTTTGTGAAAAGAAATTCCTCGCTGCATTAAATCTCAAATTAAGATATATATTTCTACACACACAGTCTTTCAAAACACCAATTTACTTCATTACATAATCAATGCTGAGTATATATATATATGTGACAATATAGTGATAATGTGAGGAAAGGGAAATAATCACGCCACAAATTGGTAGAGGAATTTGGAAGCCATCCGAGAGAGAGGGAGCGCTACCGCTGAACGGCCTTTTGTCGCACGCCCCCCGCAAACCTTTCCCAAAATAGTCCTCAGGTGTTGACGGGCGGGCCCCTTTTGCCGCCCATTTGGAATGTCGTGATGTCTAAAGTGACTCCCTTTAGCTACCCATCTCTTTCTGGCTGGCTCTAGGTTTGTTTTATTAATCCTGGAAGAGCATATATTATGACATATGGCCCCCGTTGAAGAAGGCTGAACATGGTTTGAGTATACTTAAAGCTGGAAAGCCAGGAATAGAGAAAATAATTTTACAGTTGAAATTAGTTAAGGTAATGTATACAATATTTACAAGCAGTTTTACAACACCGGAGAGTTTGACATTTACGGAAATCTTTGAAAATATCAAGGTTATAAAAGGCTATATACAACAAAATCTAATGTACTATAAGGGAAATGTTATTGAGGAGTGTGAACAAGGGGAAGAAGAGTCACATACATATGATGGAATTCTGAAGATCATTAAGACTGGGGAACTCTACACTTTAAGATATTTTTCAGGCGGACATGGCAAGGGGAAACTTGTCATGGGCTTTCTATGCTATAAGTGTAGAGTACGAGAAATGAGGTTGAGGTTGGAAATTATGTGAGCTCAGGACTGATGTAAATACAGAACTACATACAATGTTAGAACCTTGGCGAACAGAGCGAGGGGCAACTTGCCCTGGGCCATTCTACCTTATCTATGCAGTTACTTGTGTAGCGAGTCCGAGGGGAAAAGTCCCGTGTGTAGGTGAGGAAGTCGAATGGACTTATATTTAATCGGAGGAAAGTATGCGCGCACAGTGCCAAAAATTGGGACGAGGACTGCGTTGTCTGTTACAAGTGACAAGCTGCTCGGACACGAGGTGTTTGAACCGTCGTGGGAGCTTGTGCAAGGCGATGATTTCGCGGTGGGTTGTACGTAAAACCCATGTCTGCGCGAAATGATGACGGACCGGACAGAATCAGCGACGATGTTTAACGTACCTCCGTGGGAAATATCGGAGGTAGGCTATATCGTGCTGGTTTGAACAAGGGACAAACATAAATTTGAAGACAGGGTCCGTGTGGCGAACGTGTGGCGCGAGAAGAAGAAGCGAACTGTGTCGCTCGATGCAGATTGTTCAAGTGCGAACAAAAAGGGTTTGATAAATATCTAGCAGTTAGTCAATCTGCACCCTGTGACGAACACGCCATTGGCTAGATGGTGTGGGTCGGTGGATATACTAGAGATGAACTACGAAATATATTATCATAAATGAAGGGCGAAGGTTAGGATTTTGAAATGACAATATAGAAGTTCGATAATTGATTAATCAATAATTCTCTATAAAGGTCCTGAGCTGGTATAAGGTTAACAAAGTTGTAAGAATGAGAGGGGCATTAAGGGGCAGATAGATAAGTTGATTATGAAAAATCTATTGTTAATAGTAAAAATCGTAAAGCATTAATAGGTAGAATTCCATTTTTTTAAAAGAGATACGTTAAAATGGAAATTATTTAATTAAAATGTAGATAAATAGTATGGAGAATAAAAAAATGTTAATAGGCGTGGAGAAAATAAATGGAGCTAATTATGTAAAGATTGGCATCAGAGTTTACAAGGAGTGAGTTCTTTAAAGAATGAATGGAAGGGGTAAAACAATTTCACTTACAGGTTATGCTGGTTTAGAGAGCAGGTAAGTTCATTGAGACTCGGGAGAGTTCTGTCTGTGACACTGTGCGTACCAGTGTTGTACATCACAGTAGCGGCAGGAATATGGCGGAGTCTTGTCCATGATGGTGGAAGGTGTCCTGCTCTGGCACGGCGGTCGTTCTTGGGCAGATCTAGTGCTGGAAGAAGTGCGTGGCAGCTCCATCTCCGTCGTAGGCGATCACTTCTTCAGGGTAACGGTTCAAAAGTTGGCGAGGAAGGGGTTGAGGGCTCGAAGAGGATGGTTACAGTCGAGTTGGGTTTGGCCGATCATCGTGGCTTGGCTTCTTGTTTCTTCATACTCCGGTATATGAGGGATTTGCTTCCCGGCCAGGTCTTATCCTGTCGACTCTTTCTGTGATATGATCCTGTCGACTTTCAATGTGACAATATAGTGATAATGTGAGGAAAGGGAAATAATCACGCCACAAATTGGTTGAGGAATTTGGAAGCCATCCGAGAGAGAGGGAGCGCTACCGCTGAACGGCCGTTTGTCGCACGCCCCCCGCAAAACTGTCCCAAAATAGTCCTCAGGTGTTGACGGGGGGGGGGCCCTTTTGCCGCCCCTTTGGAATGTCGTGATGTCTAAAGTGAATCCCTTTAGCTACCCATCTCTCTCTGGCTGGCTCTAGGTTTGTTTTATTAATCCTGGAAGAGCAAATATTATGACATATATATATATATATATATTCAATAGTGAACCGTCTGAGGATTAAAATGGCGAAACTGCCGGGAGTGTTCACCACTGATGAGCCATATATATATATAATATATATATGGCTCATCATTATATGGTATATAATAATAGCATATATATGCCCTTCTTCTCTCAATTTTTATTTTATGAAGTATATAAAAGCTGTATATAAATATCGTTTAATTATTTATATTTAAAATCAACACATATAAAGCTTCTAAAATATTTACAAATTCAATTATTTTCTGTTATTTTTTTACACTTTCCTTACGAATATTAGAAAGTTTATTTTGAAGAACGTTCTCACGACTTCCTATTGTATTTAGCTGAAAGCAGATTTAGGGTGTAATATCATTACGGTAAACAATTAGAGCTCTTAAAGGAATAAATCAATGGATATTTTCAAACAATGCAGACGACCTATCGACTAACTTAGCAGCAGATTTCTCGATGACCAAAATTACAAACCCAGGTTAGTTTGTCGCTGATAAAAGGTGAATCATCTTTCCAATATATTTGGATATCAAGACCTTGAATAATGCAAATTTCACAGCCAAAAAGGACTTGAAATTTTAATAGCAATAGAAAAATTCAATCTTAAATATTCATATAAATCTAGGCAAAATAATATTTGAAGAATCCAATTGAAGCCTTCAAATAATATTCTTCAACAACTTTTAGTAATTTCGAAACCTCTTAGCAAAACCCAGATCAATTGAAAACGGAGAATGTTTTTGGAAGAATTCAATGTAAAATTAGACATTTTGATTTATTAAAAATATTGATAACGTCAACCTATTAATATCAAATTATAAGTTTTATTATAAAAATATCACAACTTTGGGATATTACTTTGTAATTATGTAAATTCAAAAATATGTATATATATATTTATTTATTTGGTTTTCATAAAAGGTTCTGGAATAATTGTAAACAATTGGTATATCAAGAGAGACAAAATACGACACAATATTGTCCACAACAAGATAATATAATAAAATATTGAGAAGTAAATATCATATACACAATACAAACAAATAAATATTATAAAGACTATACATCAACATATTCCATAATTCCTGTAAATATATCCCACGAATCATGCTAAGTCTGAATTCTGAACATTTTTTATTGATCCTCATTTATATATGTACATATGCGCCATTTCTGAATTATTGTAGTCTCTTTCCGAAAATATTGTATATATATTTTTTAGTATTGTATATATCTATTATGAGATGAATTATAATTTTCTATTTCTGAAGGTGAATGGTATTTGTCTATATTTGAAAGTATTGTATTTGTTTATATATCTGAAAGCATTGCTTTTCCCCCTTAATCTGAAAGTAATGTGTTTGTATATATATATGAAAGAATTGTATTTGACTGTATCTTAAAGTTTTGTATAAATATTATTATATCTAAAAGGTATTTTATTTGTCTATATATATTAAAAAGTAATTTATTTGTGTATATCTGAAAGATTGAATTTGTTTATATCTGAAAGTATTGTGTATTATGGAAGCATTGTAATTGTTTATATCTGAAAGTATGGTATTTGTTTATATCTGAAAGTATATTGTGTATATGTTTTTATATCTTAAAGTATTGATTTTGTTTATATATGAAGGTCTTGTATTTACCTATATCAAAGTTTTTGTCTTAATTGGGAAGTATTGTATGTTTTGCATAATCTATAAAGTGTTATAATTTTTTTCTTGTTCAAGTTTTTTAAATCTATTTTTGTGAATGCATTGTATATCTCTATTTATTGAAGTATACTTTCTGTTTATTTCTGAAATATTATATTTGTCTATTTACAAATGTATTTGGCCGTTTCTTAAATAATGATATCTCTTATTGAAAATGTTGTATTTTTCTATATCTGAAAGTATAATTTTGTTGATTTATGTAAGTAAAATTAATTCTTATATTTTTGAAAATATTGTATTTGTCTAATTCTGGAAACATTTAATTAGTATTTTCCTGAAGGTATTATATATTTCGAAAAATTTATCTGAAAATATTGTATTCACATATATTTCAGAAAATAATGTATATAATTTTCAGGAAGTGTATTGTATTTGCTATTATACTGGAAATATATTCTGTTTATGTATTTCTGAAGGTATTAAATATATGTTTTCAAAGAGAGATATGAAGAATTGTTTTTCTTATTATACTGAAAAGGTATTTTGTTTATTTATTTCTAAAGGTTATGTATTCATTTATTTCTGAAGGTATATACAAGGTATTTGTATATTTATGAAAGAAATTAATAATTTATATCTAAGAGTATTGATATATTTCTGAGAGTATTTTGTATCTGTCTATTTCTGAAGGTTTCATTATACTTCTTAACACTTGCTACCTTGTTTGATTACCTATTTTTTTCTAAATTAAATAACTTCTATTAAATTCCTTCTTCTATATTATATATTCATATTCTCTCTCTTTTATCATTAATTATATATTTTAAATTAAAAATGAAAAATATTTTAAATATTAAATGCATAATTTAGAAAATTTGTGTATATAATTTATCGAAATTCCCTTTTCTATCTTCAACCTTTAAAAGTATTATAAATACCTATTAGTATTTGTATATATAAGCTATTATATTTGTTTTTCTTGTAAATTTTTATATATGTAAATAAACATTGGTTTGAAAAACGAATTTAGTATTATTTTGTGTATGATCCAATATTTTGATCTTTCACTCCCTACTTATTTCGATCTTTTCATTTTCACATCTTTCAAGAGAATCTTATGAGAAACTAAAATTCTTTTAAAATAGATTAGTGTGTGATAACAAATTTTGTATTCATATTTTAACATACTGTCAGACCACACTATAGAAGCCTGAAAATTTGCACCTAGGCTCAATCAGATGACAATGATTGTTCATAAAATCTCAGACAACTATGCATATTTCTATCCGCGTGTGTGTCAAATATAAAAAATGCAGAAATTTAATAAACAAAAGATAGAAATAAAAACCTTTCTCAAATGAAAATAAAGACTATATGAAAAGATAAAAGTGTGAAATAATCAGAGAAAATCTGTTAATTAACAGAAAGTAAGATGAAACAAGCAAACGAATGGAAATACAAGAAAATTGTTTAATACAAATAATTTAGGAACAAAAATATATATATAATAAATTGTAAAAAGTGATCAATTCATAAAAAAAGGGATAAATAATTTAAAATATAATCCTTTTAGTTCAAAATAATTAATTTTGCCTTCGTGTTTAATCAATTATTAATAAATGTTCAAAGAGAGAGGCATCTAATAAAATAGAACCTCAAAGTAATAGCATCATAATCGAGAGTAAGAAAGTAAAAACTAATTAATTTAGTACAAACGTTAATGCATTAGTTTGAATTAAAAATAAAAGAACAAAATAAATTAATAGAAAACATATTAGGAAAATAATGAATTCAAAAATATTTTATTAAAAGGCTTAACTTAAAAGGTACGCTAAACATAAGAAATTCACACTTTTAGCTACCAATATGAAATAGATTCTTAGGGCTAAAGATGAAAGTGACAAAGGAAGACATTATAAATATGGAACTTTATTTTATATTAAATTACTCGCTATCAAGCTTTAATGCCTTTTCAATTTCACATAGATTTATATCTAATATTTGAAGAGTTTCTAAACAGCCTCATTTTAGTTTAGTTTATATTTTAATTGTTTATTGTTGGCTATATATTTATAGGGATAGATAGAGATATGAAAGCATTGTTTTTCACAAAAACCTTTTTTCCTTTATATTCAATAAATGCATCTTCTTATATAAAAGTTTTTATATTTCAACTAAGAATACTGTTTTGAGTCTTGTGTCAACGGAAATGTGTGTTTCGGTTACAATTTTACCCAAATTGCACTAAATACATATATTTAAAGGGAGAGGTGTCTTTTTAGAATATATATATGCTAGAATATTCTCTTGAAGGTCTATATTTGTGGTACCAGTTTTTTCGTGGTGTGATTATTTGTATAAGGTCAAATGACAATAAACTGATTGGCTCTTTTGACAATTGTAATATTAGAACAAAAGAAACTTAACCCTGGAAGCTTCATTTATTTTATAAAATTATTTTACACAAAGCAATGTATGACTCGTCATCTATATATAACAAATGAAGACATTAAGAGACGCGAATGTTTCTTTTCACAAATAAAAATCTTCGACTCTCCTTACTACATGAAAAAATATTGGGAAATATTGGCTCATCAGTGGTGAAGCCTACCAGCGGTTTTGCCTATTTATTCTACCAGACCGCTTCTTTAGAGCTCTAATACTGTATTGGAGAATTCTGCTTTTATATGCTACACTGAAGAGTGGAATTTTAGAAATGGTATTCAAGCAAAATATAGACGTAGGCTTTTAGAACAGTAGTATTACATTTAAATATTTGCATCGAACAATGTTCTTTAGCAAACAATTAAGGACAAGGCAATTTGAACATAAATTAATACAGAGCAAAATGCACCATATATATATAATAAATGAATACATTAAGACGCGAGTGTTTCTTTTCACAAAAAAATAAATATCTACCGTCCTTAATGTGAAAAAAATATTTTATAAATATTTTATTCCAACCTCTTGATATTATTATATTTCTCTACAAAAATATCAGTTATATTAAAGGTCTTTTTGTCTTTGGACTAAAATATTTCGTCATGTCATTTTTTATTTCTTTTCCTTAATTTCTACATGTGATGATCTTCTATTTTTTCCATTTAGTTTAATGAAAACTGTGGAAAATCTCAGAGCTGGCTTTATATCTATAGACCTGTTTAGAAAACGGATAATAATGATTTAATATATATATATGTCATACTATATGCTCTTACAGGAATAATAAAGTAAATCTGCAGTCGACCAGAGAGAGAGAGAGACGTAGTCGATAGAAGACAACTAACTTACGACCATTTTGACTACATTCCTGAGGGGGCCGCCCGTCAACACATGGCGACTATTTTGGATAGCCCCCCCAGTTGTGTACACAGGGAAAACGGTCGTTCAGCGGGTCGGTCGCCCGTCGATCCGCTCTCTCTCGCTGATTGCCTGGAATTCCTTCCAAACTTGTGGTTTCATTATTTCTCACCTCACCACATCATTACCACTATATTGTCACATATATATGCTAGCAGAAGGACCTGGCTTTGCCAAGCTTATCCGTGGTGAAAGTTTGCCAATCGAATAATGAGTTATCAAATCTTTTTCATTATTATTGTATTATGCTAATACCTATTATTAATCGTGGTTATAATAATAAACTTAGGACAAAACAATACTATCAGTATAGTAGTTTCTAATTTGCGCTTTAGAAATAACTTAGAAACTTATGTTAAAATCTATTAAGTCTAACATAGTTGATCTATGTGGTTTAGTGTGCTGTGGAATTCCGGATTCTGGATCATTCCCCCACGTTCCTACTGCAGTGAAACTACAGTAAAAGAGAATATGCCATAATCTAAATCTACTCCGAGACCAAAGAGACTGTGGTTTCCTATAAGACTCAGCACGTCTAGTCCACATGTGAGTAATGTTCCTCCATATCTAGCTGGCAAAATTGGGATGGACAACGTAGGTGACAAAGTTATCTTGAACTGTGAGACATCTTCTAAAATATAATTCACCCTATGCGAATGGATCTGGCAGCAGCCAGGATATGCTTAGATACATTTTATCAAATGTTTGGTCGACTGATCATTCTGATCATTAAGGAAATATATATTTTTAATATATTGCCAATATATTTTCTAATCGAATTTATATGAACACTTTTATTGTAATATATCGACATGCAAAGATGAAAGTCAAATCTTAAAGTCAAAACTTATTACAAATGAATTGTGGTTTTGTCACCTACCCTAGTCCCCTACATAAGAATGCAATAAATATATAGGTTTAGGTTTCATCTTATTTTTCGACAGAAGAAATGATCCTTCTTTCAAAAATCAATATCCTCACAACAAAATTTCCATCTATATTTCGGCCGTGGATTTAGCCTAGACATTTCGACAAATTAACATATATTTGTCACTTTCTGAAAATTTCATGAATTCCATGTCAATATGTGAAATAAAGGATTAGCCTGAAACCATTATCTCAGTCACCTCTTGTTTTCATTCTCTGCGTTTTTTAAAACTTTTCTTTGAAGATTTCTTTTTCAATTTTGCAAATTTTGATTCGGAGAGAACCTGGGCGTTACTTCAGCCATTTAGGTTGAATTATATATATGGGTTTATACTATATGGCAAATTATAATTTCGTATTTCTCATAAACTTTGCTACTATACAATTTACAAATGCAGTGGATTATTAAATATGCTATATGTGTACAAAACACAGTACAAATAGATTTAAACCATTTCACGACCCTTTTTAGATGTGTATTAATTTAATTTTATGTATAAACGTCTATTCTAATAACTCGCTTTGTTTTTAGGTTGGCTGCTCCTGATCTTCTCTTCGAAAGTGATAGTTCAGCTCCAGAAGAGGAAGTTTGCCTAACAGCGGTAATACAGAATTTACATCTTTTCATTTCAACAAGATCAATGGTGTGCTTCAAAATGACGATTTTCAAAGGAGTAACATAATTGCTAGAGTTGGGTTCAGTCAAATATTCCGTGCTAATGATAAAAATTCCGAAGAAATCTAAACAGAGAGAGAAATACTTTAAATTACCAAATTTTTCCTTTTCTTTTGGAGCTAGTTTTAATTTTGCATTTTAGCAATGAATTTTTGAAAGGATTCAATTTCCTCCATTATATAAATGAATGGAAAAAAATGTGGAGACAAGGCAAGGTTTTACACCATTCAAATACTTTATGGATTACATTATCTTAAAATCCACAGCACATCATTCACAAGGATGTGAAATTGTAAAATATCCTTTTGAATTTGATGACCACATAACACTGGTATAATATTGCTTATGTAAGTTGTACATCGAACCATGGCAAAAATACAAGCTGTTGTTGTGGCCCTTTGACTTATATGGCCCCAAAAATCGTTCTGAAGAAGCCTCATTATTTTGGCGCCATTTGGTGAACCTTGTGCGCTACCCTTCAGGTTAGACCTCTGCTTCTCATATTGAGAGAAAAGGTACAAAAATACCAATTACACTGTGCAGCAGTATTTTCATGACTGTGGAAATGTATTGCAAATATTACCAAGTTCAAAAAGCCCATTTTTGCTTGAACTGCTATCAATGGATAATGTAGGAATCCTATGTGATGACCAGGAAGGGAGAGCAGGGGGAGTCAGTATAATAGAATTCTTAGAAACTCTCCTTTTTGAGGGTGTGGACTCCACTCTGGAGGGGCGTGGGTGGGAGCCCTCCAGGAGGCGGGTGGGGTTGTATACCACCTCTCTTGCGACTCCCTTCCTGGACAGATAGCGCCTGAAGCCTCTTTGTGAAAATTCTATGCTGATAATTCGTATATAATTACGATTCCACGGTCCTTAAAGAGAAAGTTAGCCCCATAGCCTCAGAGGACCCGTCTGTGGCCTCCCCCTTGAACCCTTAGATCCTTTGGCCTGGCTTATGACCTTTCCCTGGGCCCTATTGATTCGGTGGTCTGGGATGTGTGCTGACTCTAAGCTGGCTATGATTTCCATCAACAGCATGCCAACTGCTTGCTCTACTTTATCTTGTGGTATCCCAACATTTACGATGGGACTCTGAATAAATATACCTAATGAAGTACTGAACAAATTTGAGTGTTAAGCCTTTTTTGTTGATTTAATTCTATCCCTATATAAATTAAACTAATTTTAGAGGTTCCAATTGATTCCAGATTGGCCAGTAAGTACCGAACCTTTTATTTTTTTAAAAATTGGAAGGCAAACTAGATTTAAATAATTTTAGTTTTTATTCTAGTTTGCCTTTTAATTTTTAATAAAAAAAAAAGGTTTTCAGGGCTTATGGTCCAACCTGTATATTCCATTTAAATATAAATGAATATCTTCAACCTTTTCATATTTTTCCAGCGTTTCCAACCACCTTTATATTTTACCCCTCTTTCCAGGTATTTTAAATTTTGTTCATTAATTTTGAATTCATTTTTTATTATTCATTGAGTATGGAGTACACGCTCCACGCTCTTTAAAATATCAGTCCACTCATAATTTAAATACAAAGTAAACACAGTTGCAAATATTTAATTAAAAAAGGCATATATTAGATCAAAATATTTGCCTTTTTAATTGAATATTTATTTATGGATTACTCTATTTTCAAAACAATAGCTGATATATTTATATAAAAAGAGCATACCTCGATATGTTAAAGAAAAAAAAACATTTTTTTTCTTTAACAAATCTAGGTAGGCTGTTTTTATATAAATATATAAAATTTTGATCGCTTTTTGACACAAAATAGCAAATAGAGTTTTCCTAAAGAGGGCAAGTGGCTGAAACGTTGAAAAATAAAATATAAAAAGATTGAAGATATTGATTTATATGATTTTAATTATATTACTCAGCTACACAAATAAATTTTCCATAATATATGTATTGGTGACAATTACTTAACCTTTGTGTTTTGAATCTTATGTTCCATGTAATTCCGAAGTTTTCTTTCCTAATTTCTACGTTACAATTTGGTGGTAGATACTGGATAATTTAGGGAAAACAAACTGAAGATCGCCGATAAAACCTTGGGCCATGGCTGCTATGATCTTCATTTTCAGAGACTGGGTCCAGGATTTCACCGACGTGTCAAAGCCAAGAGTTTCATCCAAGATGACCATGTCCCTATAGCCTTTCGTTGGTGTACAGCATCATTGATCTGAACAACCTGATTCCGCTCCTTGTTAGTTTTATTTCTACAAGTCTGCAAGATGACAAAAGTCTCGACTGGGCACCAGACCTGCTGGCTTCTTCGCGCGATCTCAATTCAGGTATCAGAGTCTTCCCTGAAAATGTTCGTGTTATAAGATGCTCAACGCGTAATGCTCTCCTGGTGCCTCTGCTAGCGTCTACTAGAGGTCACCAACTACCGGGTGTTGCACGAGGTAAAAAACGTCGTCCTGCGAATTTCAACAACGATCCTCACACACATCCACAGCCAGTTCGCGGGAAGGAATCTGGATTCAGCTTTTCCTACAAATATATTCTTCAAAGCTGGGGGCGTGATTGTACATTCCCTTTATTCTTGTCGCCCCGCTTAATCTCCTCAGCCGTCCTACGCCTCAATAACCTTTCGGGACACTACATGCCACGACATCCTGAAAAATCTGCCTCGAGGTGTGCCAACTATGCGATAGATCGCTGATAACCTTTCCAAGATGCTTTCGTCCCACAAGGTTTTTCGGGGGATCATCTGGCCGTTCTCATCGGTTTCGACTTAAAAAGAAGATCACTTAATCCGCCTCTTGTAATGAAGAGATTTTAACCAATCTATCTCCCTGTATCTATCTTATCTATTATTCAACTTTTCTATCGATGTTATTCTGTGGAATAAAATGATAAAAAAAAACAATTTATTTATAATTCTTATTTTGGTTGCAATTTATTTATATAAGTCATCACACAATTAATTATCATATTTAAAAACTATTTCTTTAAAAATATTTTTTCAATAAAATGGATATTTTATTAATGTCTTCTTTGAACCCTTTTAAATATTAGTTTAACCATATAGAGATAGAATTAATTCAATAACACTTATTAAAATGTGAATTTATTATCATTATTATTTCAATTTCATTTGATCCCCAATACACTCTTGATATTGGGGTATGTTATTCCTTTGTGTTCTAGATCTCCAATATACTTTTGATATTTGTGTTTGTTATTCCTTCTTGTTAAAGATCCCCAATATACCCTTGATATTGGGGGTTGTTATTCCTTTTTGTTTTAGATCTCCAATATAATCTTGATATTGGAGTTTGTTATTTCTTTTTGGTCTAAATCTCCAATATAAACTTGATATTGGGGTTTGTTATTACATTTTGTTTTAGATCTCCAATATAACCTTGATATTGGGGTTTGTTATTCCTCTTTGGTCCAGATCTCCAATATACTCTTTATATTGGGGTTTATTATTCCTTTTTGAAATTTATCTCCAATATACTCTTTGTGTTGGTGTTTGTTGATCCTTTTTGGACCAGATCTCCAATATAACCTTGATATTGGAGTTTGTTATTCCTTTTTGTTAAAGATCCCCAATATACTCTTGATATTGGGGATTGTTATTCCTTTTTGTTCTAGATCTCCAATATAAACTTGATATTGGGGATTTTTATTCCTTTTTGTTCTAGATCCCCAATAAACCCTTGATATTCGGGTTTGTTATTCCTTTTTGGTCTAAATATCCAATATAAACTTGATTTTGGGGTTTGTTATTCCTTTTTCTTCTAGATCTCCAATATAACCTTGATATTGGGGTATGTTATATCTTTTTGGTCAAGATTTCCAATAAACTCTTGATATTAGAGTTTGTTATTCCTTTTTGATCTAGATCTCCAATATACTCTTTATGTAGGTATTTGTTAATCCTTTTTGGGCCAGATCTCCAATATAACCTTGATATTGGAGTTTGTTATTCCTTTTTGTTCTAGATCTCCAATAAAATATTGATATTGGAGTTTGTTTTTCCTTTTTGGTCTAGATCTCTAATATGAACTTGATATTTGGGATTGTTATTCCTTTTTGTTCTAGATCCCCAATAAACCCTTGATATTGGGGTTTGTTATTCCTATTTGGTCCAGATCTCCAATATAACCTTGATATTGGGGTATGTTATATCTTTTTGGGCCAGATATCCAATATAACCTTGATATTGGAGTTTGTTATTCCTTTTTGTTAAAGATCCCCAATATACTCTTGATATTGGGGGTTGTTATTCCTTTTTGTTCTAGATCTCCAATAAAATCGTGATATTGGAGTTTGTTTTTCCTTTTTGGCCTAGATCTCCAATATGAACTTGATATTGGGGATTGTTATTCCTTTTTGTTCTAGATCCCCAATAAACCCTTGATATTGGGGTTTGTTATTCCTATTTGGTCCAGATCTCCAATACAATCTTGATATTGGAGTTTGTTATTCCTTTTTGTTCTATATATCCAATATACTCTTGATATTGGAGTTTGTTATTCCTTTTTGGTCCAGATCTCCAATAAACCCTTGATATTGGGGTTTGTTATTCCTTTTTGGTCCAGATCTCCAATACAATCTTGATATTGGAGTTTGTTATTCCTTTTTGTTCTAGATCTCCAATATACTCTTGATATTGGAGTTTATTATTCCTTTTTGCTCTGAATCTCCAATATACTCTTGATATTGGAGTTAATTCTTTTTTATTAAGGTTATTGTTTTTCAGAATATATTTATGAATTTCTTTCTTTTCAAACTCCAAATATCTTTCATCTACTCTCTCGCTTTCTTTCTTGCTCGGTCTTCTATCCATTTGTGTCGCTAGTAATGATGATAATTTCACATTTTTTTACAGACAGAGTGATTTTAAATTTAATTTTTTATAATTATATTTGTTCAGTACTAAATCTCTTTTCAATGATTCAGAGTCTCAACAACCAATGTAGGGTATACCTAGAGATAAGGTACAGCTGGCACTTGGCATGTTGTTGTTTCAATGGCTGGCTGAAGGGTTGGCCACTGACTGGGCTACTGGATCGCGGGGCTCGGGTTAGGTCATAGGCTGGGTCATTGGGTCTATGTGGTTCAGGGGATGGCCACAGACTGGTCCACTGGATGGGGCTATGGGGCTGACTTGGTTTGATAATCCCATCTTCCCGAATAAAATACATTTTCACCTCTAGAAATATAATTGAACCACTATTTGTTGGCACACAATCACAGGGAATAATGTCTCTTGTTTAAACCTTTGTGAATATTACATTATTTTGCTAAAGATATATTTATGTAATTGCTAAAACCCCTTTCACTAACCAATTGTAAAATATAATTCCTCAAGATAATAAAGAACCTTGTTTAAAATAATAACCTAGATATGAGCTCATTTTACTGTTAAAGAATTTTCATGTATAATAGATATCATGATTTTTACTGATTGTTAACTGTTTAAAGCTACGAAACTGACATTTACTAAGTTTAAGTCCAATGAGAGAAAATGAAATGGTTATTTTCATTTGAAAATAAAATTATAATTAATATCATCTACTAAGAGTTTAATTATTTATGGTAGTTTACCTTTAAAGCATGCCAAGATTTCATCTAATATAAAATGTTTAAGTTGGGGATTTAAAAGGTAAATTACACAAATACCATCTGTAATGAGGTGGTTCTAATTTGTTCTCTATACTTGAACTATTCCAAAATCATCTTCTATCAAAGTTGTTTGCCAAGTTGGCATTATAATTTCAATAATTGTAAAATCATCTGCTTTGAGATGGTTGTTCAATGTTAATTTATAGTTTAATATACCAAGATCATCTGATTTGAGGTGGTCGCCATATTTGAATTAAATAGAAATCATCTGATTTGAGATGGTTGCTTACTGGTAATTTACAGTTGATTTATACTAAGAACATCTGCTATGAGGTGGTCAACTTAATCATATTTCATTATTGAGTCACTTCAAGACCATCTGAAGAACTGTTACTATGTTCAAAACAACATGTTATCCACAATAAGCGATCTATTCACTAAAATTGATTTTTAGTATTAACAGAGAGTTACTACTAATCACCTTTTATAAATATAATTCAATCAATTATTTTTTTTAATCAAGAGAATTAAGTTGTATACAATATTTTTCAAATAATTTTATATTACAAAACTTCTCACATTCTTGAAATATCTCTCATTAACTCCCAAACTGAATGATTTATTTAAATTAACGAATTTGAAGAAAATATGAACTTTCACTAATTTGATGCCTATTTATCAATTAAACGAGTTCTTACTTTCAAATTATCAACTAGAAATTCATTAATTTCGTTCACCTTTAAATGGACTGAATATAATTTCCTAAAAAAAAAAAATTCTAAATGCCTATCATCAATTATATTTTGAATAATTTTGTGAAATATTTCATTCTTTAAAATAATATTTTGATGTAATTTTCAGTGTCAAGAAATATTCATTAATATATATCGACAAGCATACCATGTCAATCTAATTTATTTCTATTATATTTCAACACCTGTAAGTTACTTCATCTCACCACTACTTTCAACTAATCTTTTCTTGTGTGTTTTATAGAAGTTTTAGCCAGTCTGCTCCAAATTATATCTGTTGCTTCACTTCAATCCTTCAAAATAAAAACAATCAAATGCATATTCAATAAATAATTTTCAAACTCACCAATGCTGTGTAACTGGTTATTATAAATTTCATTCATCAGTTGAAGAAATAATAGAGAACATAGATGACACTCCATCTTACTATAATACTCACAATACTCTTTGTATATATTTGAACATTTTGAAGATTTGATATTAGGAAAGTAGCCTTTTACACACATATTTCTGAACAATTTATTATTTTCTTTCCCAAATCGGTTTAGAATACCTTAAGAAACCCTTCACCAGATGACCGCCTATTGCTAAATTCTTAGGATTTCATACTTGCCTTATATATATGAAATAAAATTTAAGTCTGCTCTGAAATGAGGATGTACTTAACATCAAACCATGGGCTCCAGATAGGGAGTTTTGACTTTGACAAAGTTGTTATGTAGTCGGTTTGTCACGAGTCATATCTGCTAGTTTGAAGAGACAGACAATAGATATTACAATTTTTGTGTCAATTCCAATAGGTGATATAGCTAGTTCGGTTTTATAAAAATATCTTCTTGACCAATTTAGTATAAACATATGAATTTTTTAAAATTTCCAAATAAAATTGAGGTGATGTAAAATATGCTAAAATATATTGTGTAATATTCATAGACTTTCATAACTCCTTTTTATGTTAAGAAATTGAAGCTTTCTCTGTACTTATTAGGGTCCTAGCCGAAGCCATGGTATACAGGTTGGAGTTTTCTCTGAATTTCCCAAAAGTTATGTTTTGGCTCATTATTTATCACCACCATCATGTTTTATAATGAAGAAAACTAAATGAATTGTGTCAATGATTATTTAAAGGGAGAGCTTTATATTATGATAACATATTAATATTATAAAATACACATTCATAAACAAACTTAAGGAAGTTGTACCTTTTAGCATGTATATCGAGATTAAAGCTTTAACTCTGAAGGATATTTGATACAGGGTGATTTTTATTAAAGAGAGACGAAATAAACAAATGTGTACAATATATTCTTCAGAGATGATCACCAACTTATCAAGGAACTCTTTGAGTCTGAAGCCTTCATTTAGAAGAACAAAGGTTTCCCTGCTGCCAATAGTCCATGTGTATCCGTCTGAAATACGACCTCAGGTTTAAGAGAAACCACCTTGAAGTAGGGCCGCAGTGCCGTTAAGACGTCTTCATCACTCATAGAAATTGTGTTTTCCTATTTGCTGACTTCTCCGCCCATTTCCTATAAAGAAAGGACTTCAGAAGGATGGTCCATATGGTGAGGCACTCTTCAACTAGGCGCTATGCCAGAATTAGCCGAATAGCCCAAACAGAAGCTGATATGACATCTTCATTATTTGTAATACCGATGATTTTCCAAATATTTACCCCAGTGCCTTGATGTAGTCCATTAAAGAAAGATAGAGCCTCCACTCCACAAAGCAGAACTGGTCAAAGGTGGCTACAGCTGACCTGGACTTACTCAGGGCTTGCTACTGTTTGTTGTATTGCGAAAAATCACAAAAAACTTATTAAACAACATATTGAAAATCACCCCAATTTAGCGTCTTCTATCGCTGAAAATTAAAAAAAAAAAATTATCACGCTATTTAGATATATTTAATAAATATTTCTACATCCCTTAAACTGAAATAAAATGAATACTAGGATTTGGTGAAAAGAAATTCCTCGCTGAATAAAATCTCAAATTAAGATATATATTTCTACTCACACAGTCTTTCAAAACACCAATTTACTTTATTACATAAGCAATGCTGAGTATATATGTAATATTGTTGCAAATGTCGATGTATGGATAAGCTGGCAGTCGTGTACGTGAAGCGAGTGTTGATGTTATTCCCACACGCGGACAACAAGAAGCAGAGGCAGGGCTAGATGTTAACACCGAGAGTGTTCGGGAACAGCCCAAGGGACAGAGGTAGAGGCCATGACACAAACTTAGATGCTTATCCCCGAGACATGGAGGGAGAGACTGTGTGAGACAGCAGCCGTATGTCGATGGCCACACCCTAGAACCATCTGCTGCTGACCCCCTGCCAAAATCTGTCCTGTTTACAGGGGTTGTCTATAAAGAGACCCTGGGGGGAGTGGCTCCCCCATCTGGGCTTTAGCATTTCTTCCTCTCTGTCCCTGCCAACAGCTTACCGAACACTCTTTGGTTCTTTATTTTGACGTCGACATTTTAGTGTTACATACAAATATGGGTTTACATGTATTATTAATAAAGATATAGCATATATACAAAATATGAGGTTGGTAGCAAATAGAAACAGTGTACATTTTAATAGAAGGTAGGATATTTTAAGGCATCGGCTCTAACTAATTGGGAGATATGTGACATATACTAAAAGTGTCATTATTATACAGTTTTAAAATATACGATATATATATACAATAGTGAAGCGGTCTGAGGATTAAAATGGCGAAACTGCCGGGAGTGTTCACCACTGATGAGTCATATATGCCCTTCTTCTCTCAATTTTTATTTTATGAAGTTTATAAAAGCTGTATATAAATATCGTTTAATTATTTTTATTTAAAATCAACACATATAGAGCTTCAAAAATATTTACAAATTCAATTATTTTCTGTTATTTTCTTACAATTTCCTTACGTATATTAGAAAGTTTATTTTGAAGAACGTTCTCACGACTTCCTATTGTATTCAGCTGAAAGCAGATTTAGGGTGTAATATCATTACGGTAAACAATTAGAGCTCTTAAAGGAATAAATCAATGGATATTTTCAAACAATGCAGACGACCTATCGACCAACTCAGCAGCCGATTTCTCGATGGCCAAAATTACAAAGCCAGGTTAGTTGGTCGCTGATAAGAAGTGAATCATCTTTCCAATATATTTGGATATCAAGACCTTGAAATAATGCAAATTTCACAGCCAAAAAGGACTTGAAATTTTGATAGCGATAGAAAAATTCAATCTTAAATATTCATATAAATCTAGGCAAAATAAATTTTGAAGAATCCAATTGAAGCCTTCAAATAATGTTTTTCAACAACCTTTAGTAATTTTAAAACCTCTTAGCAAAACCAGATCAAATGAAAACTGAGAATATTTTTGGAAGAATCCAATGTAAAATAGACTTTTTGATTTATCAAAAATATTAATGTCAACCTATAAATATCAAATTATCAGTTTTATTATGGAAATATCATAACTATGGGATATTAGTTTGTAATTATGTAAATACAAAAATATGTATATATATTTATTTATTCTGTTTCAAAAAAATTCTGGAATAATTGTAAACAATTGGAATATCAAGAGAGACAATATACAACACAATATTGTCCACAACAAGATAATATAATAAAATATTGAAAAGTAAATATCATTTATACACAATACAAACGAATAAATATTATAAAGACTATATATCAACATATTCCATAATTCGTGTAAATATATCCCACGAATCATGCTAAGTCTGTATTCGGAACATTTTGCTATTGATCATCATTTACATATGCGCCATTTCTGAATTATTGTAATCTATTTCCGAAAATATTGTATTTCTTTTTTTTTTTAGTATTGTAAATCTATTTAATATAAGATGAATTATAATTTTCTATTTCTGAAAGTGAAAGGTATTTTTCTATATTTGAAAGTATTGTATTTGTTTATATATCTGAAAGCATTGCTTTTTCCCCTTAATCTGAAAATAATGTGTTTGTCTATTAATAAACGTATATTGTATATATCTGAGAGAATTATATTTGACTGTATCTTAAAGTTGTGTATAATTATTATTATATCTAAAAGGTATATTATTTGTCTATATATATATTAAAAAGTAATTTATTTGTGTATATCTGATTGTTTTTTTTTATATCTGAAGGTATTGTGTATTTGTCTATATATGGAAGCATTGTAATTGTTTTTATCTGAAAGTATGGTATTTGTTTATATCTGAAAGTATTGTGTATTTGTTTTTATATCTTAAAGTATTGAATTTGTTTATATATGAAGGTCTTGTATTTACCTATATCAAAGTTTTTTTGTCTTAATTGGGAAGTATTGTATTTTTTGCATACTCTATAAAGTGTTATAATTTTTTCTTGTTCAAGTTTTTTAAATCTATTTTTGTGAATGCATTGTATATCTCTATTTATTGAATTATTTTCTGTTTATTTCTGAAATATTGTATCTGTCTATTTACAAATGTATTTGGCCGTTTCTTAAATAATGATATCTCTTATTGAAAATGTTGTATTTTTCTATATCTGAAAGTATAATTTTGTTTATTTATGTAAGTAAAATTCGTTCATATATTTTTGAAAATATTGTATTTGTCTAATTATGAAATCATTTAATTAGTATTTTCCTGAAGGTATTATATATTTCGAAAGATTTCTCAGAAAATATTGTATTCACATATATTACAGATAATATTGTATATAATTTTCAGGAAGTGTATTGTATTTGCTATCATACTGGAAATTTATTCTGTTTATGTATTTCTGAAGGTATTAAATATATATTTTCAAAGAGAGATGAAGAATTGTTTTTCTTATTATACTGAAGAGGTATTATGTTTATCTATTTCTAAAGGTATGTATTCATTTATTTCTGAAGGTATATATAATGTATTTGTATTTTCACGAAAGAAAAATATATCTAAGGGTATTGATATATTTCTGAGAGTATATTGTATCTGTCTATTTCTGAAGGTATCATTATACTTCTTAACTTGCTAACTTGTTTGATTACAATTATTTTTCTAAATTATATAACTTCTATTAAATTCCTTCTTCCATATTATATATTCATTTCTCTCTCTCTCTTTCTCTTTTTTTTTATTAATTATATATTTAAAATCAAAATAAAAAGTATTATAAATATTAAATGCTTATTTTTCAAAAATTGTGTATATAATTTTTGAAAATCACATTTCTTTCTTAAACCTTAAAAATAATCCTATTATTATTTGTATATATAAGCTATTATTTTTGTTTTCTTCTTGTAAATGTTTATATGTAAATACACCTTTGTTTGAATAAAGAATTTAGTATTATTTGGTGTATAAACCAATATTTTTATCTTTCACCACTTATTTTAATACCTCTTCATTTCTAAATCTCTCAAGAGAGAATCTCTTATGAGAGAGACTAAAATTCTTTAAAAATGGATTTGTGTGTGAAATAAAATTAACATACTGTAAAACCACACCTTAAAAACCTGAAAATTTGCACCTAGGCTCAATCAGATGACAGTGATTATTCATAAAATTTCAGACATCTATGCGGATTTCTATCCCCGTGTGTGTTGAATATAAATAAATGAAGAAATATAATAAACAATAGATAGAAATAAAACCTTTCACAAATAAAAATAGATACTATATGAAAAGATAAAAGTGTAAAAAAATCAGAAAAAAACTGTTAAATAACAGAAAGTAAGATAAAGACAAACGAATGAAAATACAAGAAATTGGTGTAATACAAACGAATTATTTTTGGCTGAAAATATATAAAATATATAATAAAAAGTAATAAATTTATAAAAGAGTATGGTATAAATAAAAATATAATCGTTTTATTTCAAAATAATTACTATTGCCTTCGTGTTTAATTAAATATAAATAAGCATTAAAACTTCTAATAAAAAATAAACTCAAAATAATAGCATCATTATCGTGAATGAGAAAGTAGAAACTAATTTATTTTGTTCAAAAGTAATGCATTTGTTTTATGAATCATAAAGGAACAATATATGTTTATAGAAAACATTTTAGGTAAATAATTGATTCAAAAATATTTTATAAGAAGGCTTACCATTAAAAAGGTGCGTTAAGCATAATAAATTAACATTTCAACTGCGACTATGAAGTAGATTTTTATGACTAAAGATAAAAGCGACAAGGCAGACATTTTATTTGAAGCAATTCGCTATCAAGTTTAAATGTTATTTAACTTTTACATAGTATTCCAATATATAAGGAATTTCTCTACAGACTCTTTTTAGTTTAGTTTACATTTTTAATTGTTGGCTATATATTTATAGAAAGAGAGATCTTAAAGAATTATTTTTCACACGAACCCTTTTTCCACTTTAAATTCAATAAATACATCTTCTTGAAGAAAATTTTTATATTTGAACTAAGAATAAATTTTTGAGTCAGGAGTCAATGGAATTTGTGTATGCTGGTTCCAAATTTTCCAAATTGCACCAAATACATAAATTTAAAGGGAGAGATGTCTTTTTTTAGAACATATATATGATAGAATATTCTCTTCAAGGCCTACATTTGTGGTATCAGTTTTATTTGCGGTCTGAATAATTGTATTAGGTCAAATGACAATAAACAGATTGGCTCTTTTGGCAATTGTGATATTGTAATAAATTATTTTTTACAAAAAAATGTATAACGCGCCATCTATATAGAACGAATAAAGACATTAAGAGACGCGAATGTTTCTTTTCACAAATATATTTTCTACCCTCCTTAATGCAATAAAATTTATTTTATGAATATATTATTCCCACTTCTTGATATATTTATATTTCTAAACAGCAATATCAGGTATTTTGAAGGTTTTATTTGTCTTTAGACTAAAAAAATCGTCGTATCATTTTAAATTATTTTCCCCAATTTCTACGAGTATTGATTTTCTAATTTTGTTATTTAGTTTAAAGTAAAACTGTGGAAAATCTCAGAGCTGGCTTTATATCTATAGACCCTTTCATAGAACGGATAATAAAGAATCAGTATATAAATTCTAGCAGAAGGAACTGACTTTGCCAATCTTATCCGCGGTGAAAGTTTGTCAAACGAATATTGAGTTATCAAATATTCTTATTTATGTCTGTATTACCCTCAGTCTAATTAGTAATCGTGATTATAATAATAAACTTAGGACAGCAGTAACACAGTACCAGTATAGTAGCTTCTAATTTACTCTTTTAAGAAATAATTAATAGCTTTTATCACATAAGGTAACATAGTTGTTCTATGTGATGTAGTGTGCTGTGGAATTCTGGATTCTGGATTACTCCCATGTTCCTACTGCGGTGAAACTCCAGTAAAAGAGAAGATGCCATAATCTAAATCTACACCGAGACCAAGGAGGGGCTGTGGTTTCCTTTAATACTCAGCACGTTCAGCCCACAAGTGAGTAATGTTCATCCATAACTAGCTGGGACGATTGAAATGGACAATGTGGGTACTAAGTTATTTTGAACTGCGAGAAATCTTCTAAGATATAGTTTCCCTTATGTGAATGGATCTGGTCGCAGCCAGGATATGCTTAGGTGCATTTTATCAAATGTTTGATCGACTGATCATTTAAAGAAATCTATATTCTTAATAGTGGCAAAATTATTTGAAATCAAATTCATATGAAAGGTTTTATTGTAATATATTGATATGTAAAGGTAAAAGTCAAATATCACATGGATATAAGCTAAAAGCTTATTTCTAAGGTATTGTGGTTTTGTCATAAACCTGAGTCCTCTACTTATATAAAACAATGAATAAATCGTTTTAGGTTTCATCTTTTTGATTGAAGGAGTGATCAATAAAAAAATTCAATATCCTACAACAAATTTCCTCTATATTTCGGCCATATAAATAACATTTTGCAAAATAAACCTCTCTTTGTCACTTTCTGAAGATTTATTGAATCATTTTGTGAACATCGTGGAATCCCAAGACCAACTAGCAAATAGGCTGAAACCATTATCTCGGTCACTTCTTGCTTCCATTCCTCCATTTTTATACAGGTCCATTACATATATAATGTGCTAAGGCCCGTGGTAGAATCTTCAATCTAGGCCTGTGAAATGCTACACTTAGTAGGATAATGCACGTGCTCATGATGCTGCCATTGTACCTAACTTCATACTTACAGAAATTTGTGGCTGCTGCCCCACGTTCTCCTAGCTTTCACAATAGTAAGAGTCTGGTCAATGGTTACTGAGTCTTATCAACATACCCTAGTTACTACTGTCGATGAACTGTGGTATAATGTTGAGGATGTATGGGATATTTCTCCATGTAAATTCCAATATTCTCTGTTTGAATCAATGCCCTTACGTAAAGGTGTTGTTGTTGCCGCCAAAATATTTCTTCTGGGAAACGATTTATTAGTTTGCATATCTTCAAATTTCTTGTAATTTAATCATTTGTTAATCCAAAAATATTGAATTTTCCAATAAATATTTATTTTTTATTTGCATTACATCCTTGGGTAGCATATTAATTTTAATTTGTATATGTTCAATTAACGCCTTATTTCTCAGAAATTACACTTATACTGGTAAATAACGCTAAGAATATAATGGTGCTATTTTAGAAGTACGAAAAGAAAGAGAGATAATAGATTTCAAAATTTTCCTTGGAAAACTATTTCTTACTATTCGCGGCAAACATATTCACTCGGAGAATACCAGGGCATTGCTTTACACATTGGGCTAGAATTATATATATGGATTTTATCGTCTGGGAAAATTATAATTACATAACCTTTGATCCTATACAAAATGATGGCAATAGATTTTTAATTATGCAAAATGTGTTTTCATTAGAAATTAATTCACACAATCCTATGACCCTTCATTTGATGTGTATTGAGTGAATTTTATCTATAAATGCCCCTTCTAGTAACTCGGTTTTTTCAGGTTGGCTGTCCTGACCTTTCCCCCCATACAGCTTCGAAAGAGGAAGCTTTACTAACTGTGGTAATACAGAACTTATCTTTTATTATTCCAACTTCCTCAATAGTGTGCTTTATATTTACGATTTAGAAAGGATTATCACAATTTACAGAAATGGGTTTAGTCACATATTCCTAACTAATAGTAAAAATCTCGAAGATATCTAAACCAAGTTAGAAGTACTTCAAACTACTAAAGGTTTTCTTTTCTTTTGGAGCTTGTTATAATTATACATTTTAAAAATGAATTTTTGAGAGGATTCAATTTCCTCCATTATATGAAGGAATAGAAAAAAATATTAAACCAAGGCAAGGTTTTAAACATTTCAAATACTTTAGGGATTACATTATCTTTTAAAATCCACACAATTATTCACAAGGATGCGAAATTGTAAAATATCCTTTTGAATTTGATGGTCACATTACACTGGTATAATATTGCTTGTGTAAGTTACACATCAAACCAAGGCAAAATCCAATATGTTGTGGTGGCCCTTTGACTTATATGACCCAAAATCGTTCTGAAGAAGCCTTATTATTTTGGCGCCATTTGGTGGACCTTGTGCGCTACCCTTCAGGTTAGACCTCTGCTTCTCATATTGAGAGAAAAGGTACAAAAATACCAATTACACTGTGCAGCAGTATTTTCATGACTGTGGACATGTATTGCTAATATTACCAAGTTCAAAGAGCCCATTTTAGCTTGAACTGCTATCAATGGATAATGTAGGAATCCTATGTGATGACCAGGAAAGGAGAGCAGGGGGAGTCAGTAGAATAGAATTCTTAGAAACTCTCCTTTTTGAGGGTGTGGACTCCACTCTGGAGGGGCGTGGGTGGGAGCCCTCCAGGAGGGGGGTGGGGTTGTATACCACGTCTCTCGCGACTCCCTTCCTGGACAGATAGCGCCTGAAGCCTCTTTGTGAAAATTCTATGCTGATAATTCGTCTATAATTACGATTCCATGGTCCTTAAAGAGAAAGTTAGCCCCATAGCCTCAGAGGACCCGTCTGTGGCCTCCCCCTTGAACCCTTAGATCCTTTGGCCTGGCTTATGACCTTTCCCTGGGCCCTATTGATTCGGTGGTCTGGGATGTGTGCTGACTCTAAGCTGGCTATGATTTCCATCAACAGCATGCCAACTGCTTGCTCTACTTTATCTTGTGGTATCCCAACATTTACGATGGGACTCTGAATAAATATACCTGATGAAGTACTGAACAAATTTGAGTGTTAAGCCTTTTTTGTTGATTTAATTCTATCCCTATATAAATTAAACTAATTTTAGAGGTTCTAATTGATTCCAGATTGGCCAGTAAGTCCCGAACCTTTTATTTTTTTAAAAATTGGAAGGCAAACTAGATTTAATTAATTTTAGTTTTTATTCTAGTTTGCCTTTTAATTTTTAATCAAAAAAAGGTTTTCAGGGCTTATGGTCCAACCTGTATATTCCATTTAAATATAAATGAATATCTTCAACCTTTTTATATTTTCCCAGCGTTTCCAACCACTTTTATATTTTACCCCTCTTTCCAGGTATTTTAAATTTTGTTCATTAATTTTGAATTCATTTTTTATTATTCATTGAGTATGGAGTACACGCTCCACGCTCTTTAAAATATCAGTCCACTCATAATTTAAATACAAAGTAAACACAGTTGCAAATATTTAATTAAAAAGGCATATATTAGATCAAAATATATGCCTTTTTAAATAAATATTTGTTTATGGATTACTCTATTTTCAAAACAATAGCAAATATATTTATATAAAAAGATAATACCTCGATATGTTAAAGAAAAAAAATGTGTTTTTTTTCTTAAACAAATCTAGGTAGCCTTTTTTTTATATAAATATATAAAATTTTGATCGCTTTTTGACACAAAATAGAAAATAGAGTTTTCCTAAAGAGGGCAAGTGGCTGAATGGTTGAAAAATAAAATATAAAAATATTGAAGATATTGATTTATATGATTTTAATTATATTACTCAGCTACACAAATAAATTTTCCATAATATATGTATTGGTGACAATTACTTAACCTTTGTGTTTTGAATCTTATGTTCCATGTAATTCCGAAGTTTTCTTTCCTAATTTCTACGTTACAATTTGGTGGTAGATACTGCGTAATTTAGGGAAAACAAACTGAAGATCGCCGAGAAAACCTTGGGCCATGGCTGCTATGATCTACATTTTCAGAGACTGGGTCAAGGATATTACTGCCGGGTCAAAGCCAAGAGTTTCCTCCAAGATGACCATGTCCCTATAGCCTTTCGTAGGTGTACAGCATCATTGATCTGAACAACCTGATTCCGCTCCTTGTTAATTTTATTTCTACAAGTCTGCAAGATGACAAAAGTCTCGTCCGGCCACCAGACCTGCTGGCTTCTTCGCGCGGTCTCAATTCAGGTATCAGAGTCTTCCCTGAAAATCTTCGTGTTATAAGATGCTCAACGCGTAATGCTCTCCTGGTGCCTCTGCTAGCGTCTACTAGAGGTCACCAACTACCGGGTGTTGCACGAGGTAAAAAACGTCGTCCTGCGAATTTCAACAACGATCCTCACACACATCCACAGCCAGTTCGCGGGAAAGAATCTAGATTCAGCTTTTCCTACAAATATATTCTTCAAAGATGGGGGCGTGATTGTACATTCCCTTTATTCATGCCGCGCCGCTTAATCTCCTCAGCCGTCCAACGCCTCAATAACCTTTCGGGACACTACATGCCACGACATCCTGAAAGATCTGCCTCGAGGTGTGCCAACTATGCGATATATCGCTGATAAACAGTTTATGGAGTTGCCGCGCCCTTTAACCATTCCAAGATGCATTCGTTCCACAAGGTTTTTCGGGGGATCATCTTGCCGTTCTCATCGGTTACGACTTAAAAAGAAGATCACTTAATCCGCCTCTTGTAATGAAGAGATTTTAACCAATCTATCTCCCTGTATCTATCTTATCTATTATTTAACTTTTCTATCGATGTTATTCTGTGGAATAAATTGATAAAAAAAACAATTTATTTATAATTCTTATTTTGGTAGCAATTTATTTATATTAGTCATCACACAATTAATTATCATATTTAAAACCTATTTCTTTAAAAATATTTTTTCAATAAAATGGATATTTTATTAATGTCTTCTTTGAACCCTTTTAAATATTAGTTTAACTGTATAGAGATAGAATTAATTCAATAACACTTATTAAAATGTGAATTTATTATCATTATTATTTCAATTTCATTTGATCCCCAATACACTCTTGATATTGGGGTATGTTATTCCTTTTTGTTCTAGATCTCCAATATACTTTTGATATTGGAGTTTGTTATTCCTTCTTGTTAAAGAACCCCAATATACCCTTGTTATTGGGGGTTGCTATTCCTTTTTGGTCTAAATCTCCAATATAAACTTGATATTGGGGTTTGTTATTCCATTTTGTTTTAGATCTCCAATATAACCTTGATATTGGGGCTTGTTATTCCCCTTTGGTCCTGATCTCCAATATACTCTTTATATTGGGGTTTGTTATTCCTTTTTGAAATTTATCTCCAATATACTCTTTGTGTTGGTGTTTGTTGATCCTTTTTGGACCAAATCTCCAATATAACTTTGATATTGGAGTTTGTTATTCCTTTTTGTTAAAGATCCCCAATATACACTTGATATTGGGGGTTTTATTCCTTTTTGATCTAGATCTCCAATATAAACTTGATATTGGGGATTTTTATTCCCTTTTGTTCTAGATCCCCAATAAACCCTTGATATTCAGGTTTGTTATTCCTTTTTGGTCTAAATATCTAATATAAACTTGATTTTAGGGTTTGTTATTCCTTTTTGTTCTAGATCTCCAACATAACCTTGATATTGGGGTATGTTATATCTTTTTGGTCCAGATCTCCAATAAACTCTTGATATTGGAGTTTGTTATTCCTTTTTGATCTAGATCTCCAATATACTCTTTATGTAGGTATTTGTTAATCCTTTTTGGGCCAGATCTCCAATATAACCTTGATATTGGAGTTTGTTATTCCGTTTTGTTCTAGATCTCCAATAAAATCTTGATATTGGAGTTTGTTTTTCCTTTTTGGTTTAGATCTCTAATATGAACTTGATATTGGGGATTGTTATTCCTTTTTGTTCTAGATCCCCAATAAACCCTTGATATTGGGGTTTGTTATTCTTATTTGGTCCAGATATCCAATACAATTTTGATATTGAAGTTTGTTATTCCTTTTTGTTCTAGATTTGCAATATACTCTTGATATTGGAGTTTGTTATTCCTTTTTGGTCCAGATCTCAAATAAACCCTTGATATTGGGGTTTGTTATTCCTTTTTGGTCCAGATCTCCAATACAATCTTGATATTGGAGTTTGTTATTCCTTTTTGTTCTAGATCTCCAATATACTCTTGATATTGGAGTTTGTTATTCCTTTTTGCTCTAGATATCCAATATACTCTTGATATTGGAGTTAATTCTTTTTTTATTAAGGTGAAATATTTTTCACAATATATTTCTGAATTTCTTCCTTTTCAAACAACAAATATCTTTCATCTACTCTCTCGCTTTCTTTCTTGCTCGGTCTTCTATCCATTTGTGTCGCTAGTAATGATGATAAATTCACATTTTTACAGACAGGGAGTAATTTTAAATTTAATTTTTTATAATTATATTTGTTCAGTACTAAATCTCTTTTCAATGATACAGAGTCTCAACAACCAATGTAGGGTATACCTCGAGATAAGGTAGAGCTGGCACTTGGCATGTTGTTGTTTCAATGGCTGGCTGAAGGGTTGGCCACTGACTGGGCTACTGGATCGCGGGGCTCGGGTTAGGTCATAGGCTGGGTCGTTGGGTCTATGTGGTTCAGGGGATGGCCACAGACTGGTCCACTTGATGGGGCTATGGGGCTGACTTGGATTCCTAATCACATCCTTCAGAATAAAATATATTTCTGAAATCCACGAATATAATTAAACTAATATTTGTTGACTACACGTTTATAATTGAAATAAATTTCTTAATTAAAGCTTTGTAATCATTTGATTGTTTTCCCTAAAAATATATTTATGTAGTCGCTAAAACCCTTCAACAACCAATTGTAAAATTTGATTTCTCAAGATAATGAAGGCCCTTGATGGAAATAATAACCTGGATATGAGCTCATTCCTGTCAAGGAATTTTTATGTAAAATATGATTGCATTATTGCCACAGATGTTCAACTGTTAAGCTACTAAAAAATGATATTTCATATGTTTAAATCCAGTGAGAGAAAATGTTTTAAAAAATTCATTTAATAATCAAATTATAATTAATATCATCTACTAATTGGTTATTTATTTATGGTATTTATGTCAAGGTCATAGAAAATGTTTAACTTGAAGAATTAATAAGTAAGTTAAACAACGACCTTCTGTAATGAGGTGGTTTCAATTTGTTTCTTATAATTGAACTATCCCAAAATATCTTCTATCAGAGTTGTTTGCCAAAAGTTGGAATCATAATATCAATAATTGTAAAATAATCTGCTTTGAGATGGTTGTCTAATTTATAGTTGAATTATACCAAGATCATCTGATTTTAGGTGGTCGCCATGTTAAATTCTATATTTGAATTATATAAAATCATCTGCTTTGAGATGGTTGCTTAAAGGTAATTTACATTTGATTTATACCAAGATCATCTGCTATGAGGTGGTCAACTTAGTCATATTTCATTATTGAGTCACTTCAAAACCATCAGAAGAACTGTTCCTATGTTCAAAACAACATGTGATCACCAATCAGTAATCTATTCACTAAAACTGGTTTATAGCATCAACAGAGATTTACTATTAATCAACTTTTATAAATATAGTGCAATCAATTATTTTTGTTTTATCAAGAGAATATATAGTTGTATACCATATTTTTAAAATAATATTAAATTACAAAAGAGCTCAGTTTTTGAATATTTTATTAACTCACAAACTAATTGATTTATTTAAAATAATTAGTTTAAAGAATTTATTAACTTTGACTAAATCGATGCCTATTTATCAATTAAACGAGTTCTAACTTTGAAATTATCAATTCCTCAATTTATTAATTTCCTTTACTTCTAAATGTAATTATATAATTTCCTATATAAAATGTCCTAAATGCCTATCATTAATATTTTAAAAATATTTTCGTGAAATATTTTATTTAAGAAAATAATATTTTGATATAATTTTCAGTGTCAAGAAATATTCATTAATATATATCGGCAAGCATACCATGTCAATCTAATTTATTTCTATTATATTTCAACACCTGTAAGTTACTTCCTCTCACCACTACTTTCAACTAATCTTTTCTTGTGTGTTTTATAGAAGTTTTAGCCAGTCTGCTCCAAATTATATGTTGCTTCTCTTCAATCCTTCAATATAAAATAAATTCAATTTCGAATACAATAAATAATTTTGGAACTCAAATATTATGTGTAACTGGTTATTATAAATTTCATTCATCAGTTGGAGAAAAAAGGAGAAAATAGATGACACCCCATCTTACTATAATACACTCAAAACACTTTATATATATTTGAACATTTTGAATATTTAATGACAGGAAAAGTAGCCCCTTACATTTTAGATCAATATTTTCCAACAAATTTCGATTTTCATTTCTTGCCATAGAATACCCTAAGTAACTTTTACTAGATGACCGCTTATTGTCAAATTATTAGGATTTCATACTTGCTTTATAAATATGAAAATAAATCTAAGACTGCTCTAAAATGAGGATGACTTCAACATCAAGCCATGGGCACCAGATGGGGAGTTTTGAAATCAACAGAGCTGTTATTGTGTGGGTTTGTCACAAGCCAAACCTGCTAGTTTGAAGAGACAGTCAATATATATCACAATTTTTGTGGTAATTTCAATAGGTGATATAGCTAGTTCATTTTTATAAAAATATATTCTTGACAAATTTGTTATCAATATATGAATTTTTTAATGTTTCCAAATTAAATTGAGGTGATGTAAAATATTTTAGAGATAAAAAATGGCCAAGGTATTTATTTATCAAGGGTTTTTAATGAAGCATGTTATTGCTATCTCTGTCATGGAATTAGGATCCTTTCTATTTGACCATAAGTCGGCACTGCTTGGACAGTGAGTTTTCTTGATCATCAAATTACATATAAAATGCAGAAGGATTGTATATTCAAGTAACCAAAGAAAAGAATCCCACTTTAAACTATGTATTTTACAAATAGAAATTTTACATTTTAATCCTTTCAGAAAATTGGCACAATAAATTTATCTGTGCAAACACTTATTGTAAGATTCAAACACCTTCATATCTCATTTTTATTATACGAAATTGAAGTTTTTCGTAACTGATTAGAGTCCTAGCCAAAGCCATCGTATACAGGTTGGCATTTTGTTTGAATTAACTGAACTGAGGTTATCACTCATTATTTATCACCACCATTACGTTTTATAGTGGAGGTAAACTAATTACAACACACACACATAGGTAAACTTAAGGAAGTTTCCTCTTTTAGTATGTATATCGGGATTAAGGCGATAACTCTGAAAGATATTTGATATAGAGTTATTTTTATTGAAGACACACGAAATAACCGAATATGTACAAACTATCCTTTAGAGATATCAAGAAACTAGTTGAGTCTCGAGTCTTCATTTAGAAGAACAAAGGTTTCCCTGCTGCCAGTAGTCCATGTGTATCCGTCAAATGTCACGACCTCAGGTTTAAGAGAAACCATCTTGCATTAGGGCCTACTGCCGTTACAACGTCTTCCACACTTATAGAAATCGGGAAATTCCCAATCGCTGACTTCTCTGCCCGTTTCGTATAAAGAAAGGTCTTCAGAAGGGTTGTCCCAATAGTGAGGCCCTTCTCGACTAGACGCTACGCCAGAATTAGCCGAATAGCCCAAACAGAAGCTGATCTGACATCTTAATTATTTGAATTATCGGTGATTTTCCAAAATTCCCTATTGTGCCTTAATGTAGTCCTTTGAAGATTGATAGAGCGTCACTCCACAAAGCAGAACTGATCAAAGGTGGCTACAGCTGACCTGGACTTACTCAGGGCTTGCTACTGTTTGCTGTATTGCGAAAAATCACAAATAAGCTTGGTAAACAACATATTGAATATCACCTCAATTCAGTGTCTTCTATCGCTTATAATTTAAAAAAAATCCCGCTACTCATATATATTTATTAGATATTTCTACAGCCCTTAAACTGCAATAAAATATATACTATGATTTTGTGAAAAGAAATTGATCACTGCATAAAATATTTGATTTAGATATATTTTTCTAAACATACACAGTCTTTCAAAACACCAATATACCTCATTACATGAGCAATGCTGAGAATATATACAATAATGTAGTGGTCTGAGGATTAAAATGGCGAAACTGCCGAGGGTGTTCACCAATGATGAGCGATGCCTTTCTTCTCTTAATTTTATTCAATGAAGTATATAAACTGTATAGAAATATATTTTGATTATTTATATTTAAAATGAACACATATAAAGCTTCAAAAATATTTACAATTTCAATTATTTTTGTAATTTTTTTCACAATTTCCTTACGAATATTGGAAAGTTTATTTTGGGGAACGTTCTCACGACTTTCTATCGTATTCAGCTGAAGGCGGATTGAGGGTGTATATATCATAGCAGTAAACAATCAGAGAGCTCTTGAAGAAAACAAATCAATGGATATTTTCAAACAATGCAGACGACCTATCGACCAACTCAGCAGCAGATTTCTCGATGGCCAAAATTACAAAGCCAGGTTAGTTGGTCGCTGATAAGAAGTGAATCATCTTTCCAATATATTCGGATATCAAGAACTTGAAATAATATAAATCGCATAGCAAAATAAGACTTGAAATTTTTATAGCAATAGAAGAATTCAAACTTGAAAATTTATATAAATGAAAAAAATAATAATATTTGAAAAATTCAATTGAAAGCCTTCAAATAATATTCTTCAACAACTTTTCATAATTTTAAAAACGCTTAGCAAAACCAGATCAATTGAAAACGGAATATGTTTTTGGAAGAATCCAATGTAGAAATGGACAGTTTGATTTAACAAAAATATTAATAACGTCAGCTTATAAATATCAAATTATCAGTTTTATTATGGAAATGTCGCCACTTTGGGATATTAGTTTTAAATATGTAAATATACAAAAATATGTATATATATATTTTTATTCATATATTGTTTTTTTAACCTTCTGGAAGAATTGTAAATAATTGGAATATCAAAAGAGACAAAATACAACACAATATTGTGTCCACAACAAGATAATATAAATATAATAAAATATTGAAGGGTAAATATCATATACACAATACAAACAAATAAATATTATAAAGACTATATCAACATATTCCATAATTCCTGTAAATATATCCCACGAATCATGCTAAGTCTGAATTCTGAACATTTTTTTATTTATCCTCATTTACATATGTGCCATTTCTGATTTATTGTAATCTATTTCCGAAAATAAGGTAATTCTTTTTTTTAGTATTGTAGATATCTATTTCATATGTGATGAATTATATATATCTATTTCTGAAAGTGAAGAGTATTTGTCTATATTTGAAAGTATTGTATTTGTTTATATCTGAAAGCATTGATTTTTCCCCTATATCTAAAAGTATTGTATTTGTATATTAATGAAAGTACACCAATACCTCGCTTTGCGTCGTTTCGTTTTGAGTTTTTTTCGAAGTTGCGTCGCTGCTTAATTTTTACTGATTTTCACTGTGCGTCGTTAGAATTTCGAAGTTGCGTTATTTTGGATTCGAGTCTTTAATTTTTTTGAATTTTTTCCCCTAAAATATGGCAACACCTTTGTTTTTGATTGCGCCTTCACATATTTTCACTTTGCGTCGTTTCAATTTGCGTCGTGTTTTTTTTGGAACGTAACCCCGACGCAAAGCAAGGTATGGGTGTTATTGTATTTGTATATCTGTATATCTGAAAGAATTGTATTAAACTTTATCTTGAAGTTGTGTATAATTATTTTTATATCTAAAAGGTATTGTATTTGTGTATATATTAAAAGTAATTTATTTGTGTATATCTGAAAGATTGTATTTGTTTATATCTGAAAGTATTGTGTATTTGTCTATATATGGAAGCATTGTAATTGTTTATATCTGAAAGTATGATATTTGTTTATATCTGAAAGTATTGTATTTGTCTATATCTGAAAGTATGGTATTTGTTTATATCTGAAAGTATTGTATTTATTTATATCTAAAAGTACGGAAAGTGTTTATTTATGAAAGTATGGTATTTGTTTATATCTGAAAGTATTGTAATTGTTTATATATCTAAAAGCATTGTAATTGTTTATATCTGAAAGTATGGTATTTGTTTATATCTGAAAGTATGGTTTTTGTTTATATCTGAGAGTATTGTATTTGTTTATATATCTAAAAGCATTTTAATTGTTTATATCTGAAAGTATTGTAATTGTCATATCTGAAAATATTGTATTCGTTTATATCTGAGAGTATTGTATTTGTTCACATCTGAAAGTATTGTAGTTGTTTATATCTGAAAATATTGTAGTTGTTCATATCTGAAAGTATTGTATTTGTTCGTATCTGAAAGTATTGTAGTTGTTTATATCTGAAAATATTATATTTGTTTATATCTGAAAGTATCGTATTTGTTTATATCTGAAAGTATTGTAATTGTTTATATATGAAAATATCGTATTTGTTCACATCTGAAAGTATTGTATTTGTTCATATCTGAAAGTATTGTAATTGTTCATATTGGAAGTATTGTATTTGTTTATATCTGAAAGTATCGTATTTGTTTACATCTGAAAGTATTGTATTTGTTTATATCTGAAAATATTGTATTTGTTTACATCTGAAAGTATCATATTTGTTTAAATCTGAAGTATTGTATTTGTTTATATCTGAAAATATTGTATTTGTTTACATCTGATAGTATTGTATTTGTTTACGTTTGAAAGTATTGTAATTTTCATATCTAATGGTGGGGTGTTGTTTATATCTGAAAGTAATGTATTTGTCTATATCTAAAAATATTGTTTAGATATACTATAGTAGAAAAAATTATTTCTTTCAATCTTTATGACCTGGTGTAATCTTACCCATGGAATAAAACAAAAAAAAAATATATATATATATTTGTCTGAATCTAAAAATAATATGTTTGTTTTAAGTGAAAGTAGTATATTTTTTATATCTGATGGTTAAGTATTCTTTTATTTCTGAAGTATTGTCTTTGTCTATATCAGAAAGTATTGTATTTGTGTATATTTCATGATAAAAAAAATATTTTTATCTATTTTTTTTGTGTGAAAGCCATTATATATTTCAATTTCTTAAAGTTAAAATTTATCTATTTCTGAAAGTATTGTATTTGTCAATTTCTAAAAGTATTTAGTTGTTTTTTATGAAACATTGTATTAATATTATTTAAATGGCTGTATTTGTCTATTTATACAAGTAATGAATTTATATATTTCTGTAGATATTGTAATTATCTGATTCTAATATCATTTTCCGTCTATTACTGGAGGTATGTATTCATAGAGAGAGAGAGAGAGTTCTCTGAAAATAATGCATTTATATGTATACTTCTTAGGTATTGTATATATCATTTCAGTATTTGCTATTATATATTTGCTATTATACTGGAATGATATTTTGCTCATCTTTTTCTGAAAATATTGTACAATATATATTTTTTCAGGAGAGAGAGAGAGAGAGGAAGTATTGTATTTGCTATTTTAATGAAAGGTATTTTGTTTATCTACTTCTGAAGGTTATGTATTCATTTATTTCTGAAGATGTATATATAATGTATTTGTATATTCACACATGAAAAAACAATGTAATAATTTATATCCATGAGTATTGATATATTTCTGAGAGTATTTTGTATCTGTTTATTTCTGAAAGTATCATTATACTTCTTAACACTTGCTACCTTGTTTGATTACAATTATTTTTCTAAATTATATAACTTCTGTTAAATTCCTTCTTCCATATTATATATTCATATTCTCTTTCTTTTTATCATTAATTATATATTTCGAATTAAAATAAAAGGTATTTAAAAATAGTAAATGTTTATTTATCAAAGATTGTGTATGTAATTTATTGAAATTCCCTTTTCTCTCTTCAACCTTTAAAAATATTATATATCACCATATTAATATTTGTATATATAAGCTGTTATATTTGTTTTTGTAAATATTCAAATATGTAAATAAAAACATTGGTTTAAATAACGAATTCAGTATTATTTTGTGTATAAACCAATATTTTGATCTTTCACCACTTATTTTATTTTAATATTTCATTTTTTAATTCTCACAAGAGAGAATCCTTTGAGAGACCAAAATTTTTTTAAAATGGATTTGGGTGAAAACAAATTTTCTATTCATATTTTAACATACTGTCAGATCACATCTTAAAAGCCTGAAAATTCGCACCTAGGCTCAATCAGATAACAATGATTGTTCATTAAATATCAGACATCGATGTGAATTTCTATCCGCGTGTATGTTAAATATAAAAATATACAGAAATTTAATGAACAAAAGGTGGAAATAAAACCTTTCACAAATAAAAATAAAGACTATATGAAAAGATAAAAGTGTAAAATAATCAGAAGAAATCTGTTAAATAACAGAAAGTAAGATAAAGCAAGCAAACGAATGAAAATACAAGAAATTGGTAAAATAATAAATAATTTAGGGCTGAAAATATATTTCAAAAAAGTTGAAAATAATCAATTTATAAAAAAAAAAGGTAAAAATAAATACGAAAAAAATTCTAATCAACATAGTACAAAATAATTACTAATGCCTCCATGTTTAATTGAATATAAATAAATGTTCAGACATCTAATAAAATAGAACCTCAAAATAATAGCATTATAATCGTGAGTGAGAAAGTAGAAACTAATTCATTCAATGCAAAAGTTAATGCATTTGTTTATATAAACAGAAAAGAACAAAATATATTTATAAAAGACATATTAGCCAAATAATGGATTCAAAATGTTTCATGTAAAGGCTTACATTAGAAGATTCGTTAAACATAAGAAATTCACACTTTTAGCTACCATTATAAAATATATTTTTATGGCAGAAATAAAAGCGACAAAGGAAGACATTATAAATATTGAACTTTATTTTTTATGAAGATACTCGCTATAAAGCTTCAAAGCTTTTTTTAATTTCACATTGAGTTATATCCAATATGTGAGGAATTTCTATACATTCTCATTTTAGTTTAGTATATGTTTTAATTGTTTATTGTTGGCTATATATTTATATATAAATGAGTCATGAGTCAACGAAATGGGTGTACTGATTCCAAAATTTTTCAAATTGCACCAAACAAATATATTTAAAAAGAGAGGTGTATTTTTAGAACATATATATGCTAGAAAATTCTCTTCAAGGCCTATATTTGTGGCATCAGGTTTAATCGCGGTCTGAATAATTGTATTATGTCAAATGAAAATAAATTGATTGGCTCTTTTGGCAATTGTAATATTGTAACAAATTATTTCATACAAAGCAATGTTTAACGCGCCATCTATATATAACGAATGAAGACATTAAAAGACGCGATTTCTATTTTTTTTACGAATAAATAAAATAAATCAACTCTCCTTACTGCGATGAAATAAAATTGAGAAGGCAGAGCACATCAGTGGTGAACCCTCTCAGCGGTTTCGCTAATTCAATATACCAGAGCACTTCTTTAGAGCGCTATTACTGTATAGGATCATTCTGCTTATATATGCTAGACTGGAGGGTGTAATATTAGAAATTGTATTTAAGAAAACTTTGGACAGAAGCGTTTAGAACAGAAGATTTACATTTAAATATTAGCATTGAGCAATTATTGCATTATTTGTCTTTGAATAAAAAAATTCCATCGTTGCATTTTCAATTCCTTTTCCTCAATTTCTACATGTGAGAATCTTCCAATTTTGTTATTTAGTTTAAAAAAAAAAAACTGAGCAAAAGCTCTGAGCTGGCTTTATATATATATTCATAGAACGGATAGTAATGATTTACTATATAAATTCTAGCAGAAGGACCTGACTTTGCTAAGCTTATGCGCAGTGAAAGTTTGCCAAACGAATTTTGAGTTATCAAAACTTGTTCATTATGATTGTATTACGCTCATTCTAATTTGTAATCTTGAATATAATAATGAACTTAGGACAGAAAAACACTATCAGTATAGTAGTTTCTAATATATCTTTAGAAATAATTAATAGATTTTAACACACATAAGGTAACATAGTTGTTCTATTTGGTGTAGTGTACTGTGGAATTCTGGATCTTGGATCTTTCTACCATGTTCCTAATGCGGCGAAACTCCAGTAAAAGAGAAGATGCCATAATCTAAATCTACTTCGAGACCAAGGAGGCTGTGATATTCTACAAGACTCACCAGGTCCAGTCCACAAGTGAGTAATGATCATCCATATCTAGCTAGGACAATTGGGATGGACAACGTGGGTGGCAAAGTTATCTTGAAATGTGAGACATCTTCTAAGATATAATTTACTCTATGTGAACGGAATTGGCAGCAGCTAGGAAATACTTAGATGTTTTTTTTATCCAATGTGTTGTTTGGACGACTGCTCATTTAAAGAAATGTATTTTTAAATAGTGCCAAAATAATATCAAATCCAATTCATATGAAAATATATATTGTAATATATAGATATGTAAAGGTAAAAGTCAAATATCACATTGAAATAGGCTAAAAGCTTATTACTAAGGTATTGTGGTTTTGTCATCAACCTGAGTTTTCACTTAATTAAAACAAATAAATAGTTTATCTTTAATAGGAAAGGGCGCAAGCCATCAGCAAAAGGTTGCACAATAAGGAGATGCGCTTTTATTAAGTTAGCTTTAAGATTTATCTTTTTTTGACAGAAATGATCTTTCTTTTAAGAATCATTATCCTTACAACAAAATTTCCATCTATATATCTGCCAAAGAATTACTTTGACCAAAACATATATTTGTCACTTTCTGAATATTACATGAATCCCTTGCCGATATGTTGTATAAAGGATTAGTATGAAACCATATCTTGGTCACCTATTGTTTTCCTTCTCGACGTTTTTAAATACTTTTATTTGTTTTTTTTTTCTATTCTGCAAACATTCACTCGGAGAGAATCTGAGCGTTGCTTCAGCCATTTAAGTAGAATTATATATATGGGTTTCAAACTCTGTGGTAAATTATAATTTCGCAATCTCATACCTTTCCTACTATTCAATCTACACACGCAATAGATTATTAATTTTGCTATATGTGCACAGAGTTATTACAAATAGCTTCAAAAATTCTAAAACCTTTTATTATATGTGTATTGAGTGAATATTATTTATTAATGTCCCTTCCAATAACTCGTTTTGGTTTAGGTTGGCTGCTCCTGATCTTCTCCTCCAGAGTGAAAGTGCAGCTCCAGAAGAGGAAGTTGCCTAATTGCGGAAATACAGAAGTTACCTTTTTTCATTTCAACTAGATCAATGGTATGCTTGAAAATGACGATTTTCAGAGGATTAACATTATTGCTAGAGTTGAGTTCAGTCAAATATTCCGTGCTAATGATAAAAATTCCGAAGAAATCTAAACAGAGAGAGATATACTTCAAATTACCAAAGATTTTCCTTTTCATTTGGAGCTAGTTATAATTTTACATTTTAGCAATGATTTTTTGAAAGGATTCAATTTCCTTTATTATATGAATGAATGGAAAAAATTATGGAGACAAGGCAAGGTTTTACACCATTCAAATACTTTAGGGATTGCATTATATTAAAATTCACAGCATCATTCACAAGGATGTGAAATTGTAAATATATTTTTGAATTTGATAACCACATAACACTGGAATAATATTGCGTATGTAAGGTATACATCAAACCATGGCAAAAATACAAGCTGTTGTATGGCCCTTTGACTTATATGGCCCCAAAAGTCGTTTTGAAGAATCCTTATTATTTTGGCGCCATTTGGTGGACCTTGTGCGCTACACTTCAGGATACACCTCTACTTTTCATATTGAGGGAAAAGGTACAAAAATACCTGTTACACTGTGCAGCAGTATTGTGATGACTGTGGAAATGTGGTGCAAATATAAACATGTTCAAAGAGCCCATTTTAGCTTGAACCGCTATTAAAGGATAATGTTGGAATCCCATGTGATGACCAGAAAGGGATAGCAGGGGGAGTCAGTAGGATAGGATGCTTAGAAACTCTCCTTTTTGAGGGTGTGGTCTCCACTCTGGAGGGGCGTGGGTGGGAGCCCTCCAGGAAGGGGTGGGGTTGTATACCACCTCTCTCGTGACTCCCTTCCTGGACAAATGCGCCTGAAGCCTCTTTGTGAAAATTCTATGCTGATAATTCGTCTATAATTACGATTCCACGGTTCCTAAAGAGAAAGTTAGCCCCATAGCCTCAGAGGACTAGTCTGTGGCCTCCCCCTTGAACCCATAGATCCTTTGGCCTGGCTTGTGACTTTTCCCTGGGCCCTATTGATTCGGTGGACTGGGATGTGTGCTGACTGTAAGCTGGCCATGATTTCCATCAACAGCATGCCAACTGCTTGCTTTACTTTATCTTCTGGTATCCCAACATTTACGATGGGACTCTGAATAAATATGCCTAATGAAGTACTGAACAAATTTGTGTGTTAAACCTTTTTTGTTGATTTAATTATATCCCTATATAAATTAAACTAATTTTAGAGATTCCAATTGATATCAGATTGGACAGTAAGTCCTGAACCCTTTTTTTTGTTAAAAATTGGAAGGCAAAATAGATTTAAATAATTTCAGTTTTATTCTAGTTTGCCTTTTTATTTTTAATTAAAAAAAAAAAGGTTTTCAGGGCTTATGGTCCAATCTGTATATTTCATTTAAAGATAAATGAATATCTTCAACCTTTTTATATTTTTCCAGCGTTTCCAACCACTTTTTTATATTTTACCCCACATTCCAGGGATTTCAAATTTTGTTCATTAATTTTTAATTCATTTTTTATTATTCATTGAGTATGGAGTACACGCTCCACGCTCTTTAAAATATCAGTTCACTCAGAATTTAAATAAAAAGTAAACACAATTGCAAATATTTAGTTAAAAAGCATATATTAGATCAAAATATATGCCTTTTTAATTAAATATTTATTTATGGATTGCTCTATTTTCAAAACAATAGCAAATATATTTATATAAAAAGAACGTACCTCGATATGTTATAGAAAAAAATGTTTTTTTTTCTTAAACAAATCTAGGTAGGCTTTTTATATAAATATATAAAATTTTGATCGCTTTTTGACACAAAATTGAAAATAGAGTTTTCCTAGAGAGGGCAAGTGGCTGAAACGTTGAAAATAAAATATAAAAAGATTGAAGATATTCATTTATGATTTTAATTATATGACTCAACTACATAAATTGATTCCCCATAATATATATATTGGTGACAATTACTTAACCTTTGTGTTTTGAATATTGTGACCCATGTAATTCCGAAGTTGTCTTTCCTAATTTCTACGTTACATTTTGGTGGTAGATACTGGGTAGTTTAGAGAAACGAACTGAGATCGCCGAGAAAACCTTGGGCCAAGGCTGCTATGATCTACATTTCCAGAGACTAGCCTCAGGATTTTACCGCCGTGTCAAAGGCAAGAGTTCCCTCCAAGATGACCAAGTCCCTTTAGACGATACAACTAAAGCCGCTCTTCACGCCATAAAAAAAGGACGCCAGTTACTATTGACAGACGTCCAAGACATACGCCTCACTTCAAAGAGGGGAGACCTTTAAGCTTTTCTTTGGTGTATAGCATCGTTGATCTGAACAACCTGGTACTCCTTCTTGTCAATTTTATTTCTACACGTCTGACAGATGACAACAGTCTCGTCCAGAACCAGACCTGCCTTCCCTTATAATGTTCCTGCCATAGGATGTTCAACGCATGCTGCGCACCTGGAACCTCTGCTAGCGTCTACTACACTTCACCAACTACCGGGTGGTGCACGAGGTAAAAAACGTCGTCTTGCGAATTTCAACAACGAACCTCACACACATCCATAGCCAGTTCGCGGGTTCAGCTTTTCCAACAAATATATTCTTCAAAGCTGAGAGGCATGCTGGGATATTCCCTTCATTTGTGTCCCCTCCGCTTCATCTCCTGGGCCGACCTACGCCTCGGTTACTCTACGGGGAACGACATACCACGACATCCTGAACAGTCTGCAGCGAGGTGTGCCAACTATGCGATAAATCGCTGAAAAACAGCTTATGGAGTTCCCGTACCTTCAACCATTCCAAAATGTGGTTGCTTCCTCCCTTCCCCCAAGATGTTTCTGGGGATTAATTGGCCATTCTCATTAGTTTCGACGTCAAAAGAAGATCACTTACTCCGCCTCTTGAATGAAGATATTTTAAACAATCTATCTCACTGTATATATATTATCTATTTCTAACTTTTCTATCGATGTTATTCTGTGGAATAAAATGGTAATAAAAATAATTTATTTTCTAATACTTATTTTTTTTTCTACAGGTAAACTCCGTATAATTGATACAATTGTACAACGAATCACAAGTTTTACGAAGGAGCTTCTTTATTTATACTTGAGCTAGCTTTCGAACCTTTCGGTTCTTCGACAGGCGTGGCTAGTATGACTATACTAACAGGGTATAAGCGCGCTTGAGCCATTATATACAACATATATATTTACATGCGAAGTGATATTTCAAATATAATAAATTAAAATAGAAATAAGAATTATGACTATGAAATATAAAATAAAACTATGCAAATGAATTTAAAGATTTAAAATTTAGATAAATTTTTTTTTTGGAAAATATACGATAAAAGTTAAGTAAAATTATGATATTCACTGTATACAAGTAGTGTGACACTTTAAAATTTGTAAAGTTTAAAACTAGTAAAATTTGAAACACCTCAACACAGAAAAGCCAAGAGGGGGTCCACTCCAACCCGGCCACTCTCCAGAGCATATTAGGGGATAACTATTGAGATAATATATGATATATTTCCGGGAGATCTATTTTCCTATTGATGCTGTTAGTTTGTGATGATATGATGGACTCCAGTACCAATCTGTGCTGCTTATTGTTTATGTGTTGGTATAGTACTTTAGGATGATCTAAGTTAAAGCTATGGCCAGTGTTTGAAATGTGTTGGTATATAAGTGACTTCGGGTCTCTATTGTTAATGTTTCTTTTGTGTTCGGTGATTCTGATATACGCGGTTCTGCCAGTCTCCCCCACATAGGAGGCCGGGCAATCCTGGCAAGAAACCGCGTATACTGCTCCGGTGGAGTGGATGGGATTGCTGGGTATGTCTGCTTTGGTGATAGGATTCCTGAGAAGGGCAGCAAGATTGGGGGGGGCTGTTAAAGTAAACTTGGATGCCATATGGGCGAAGGATTCTGGAAATGGTAACAGAGAACGAGGAATATGGAAGATAGCATACGGCTCTATAAGTCGTGGAGGTCCTCGGAGCAGTGGGATCAAACGTGTGTTTATCTATGAATTTTTTCGGGTATCCTGCAGTGGTTAGAAGGGTGGTAATTCTGTTTTTTTCTATGGCTTTGAATATAGGTAATGAGCAATGCGTATGTATTCTTTTGGTTAAGGTCCTGACTGTATTTATTTTATAGGCTACCGGGCTATTGGAGGAGAAATGGGTGTATAGGGGCGGGATATTCTTTTTGTGATAAACTGCTGTGTGTAATCTGTGTGGAGTGCGAATAATGAGAATGTCCAGAAAAGGTAATACTAGGTTTGTTTCTGTTTCATATGTAAATTTGATATCTGCGTGAAAGGAATGTAGAGTGTCAAGAATGGGTTGGAGTTTATTCGGTTTGAGTATACAGAAGATGTCGTCCACATACCTCCTCCAATAATGGATGTCGGAAGAATGCGTCTGATTGATCTACCGGTCCAAGGACCCCATCACGACTTCAGCCACTATGGATGAAAGAGGGCTGCCCATTGGGGTGCCTCTGATCTGCTTATAATGCTGGTGGTTAAATGTAAAGGTACTAATGGAAAGACATAAGGACGTTAGCTGGGTTATCAGGGTTATTGTTTGATCTTGAATATCTGCTGACTTGAGAAAGAACTGTAATTTGTTTAAAATGAGGGTGTGTGGAAGGGAGAGGTATAGCGCTGTAACATCAAATGAAACCATAGTGTGATGTGCGGGTGGCTGCATTTCGCCCATATGGCATCCAAGTTTACTTTAACAGCCCCCCCAATCTGGCTGCCCTTCTCAGGAATCCTATCACCAAAGCAGACATACCCAGCAATCCCATCCACTCCACCGGAGCAGTATACGCGGTTTCTTGCCAGGATTGCCCGGCCTCCTATGTGGGGGAGACTGGCAGAACCGCGTATATCAGAATCACCGAACACAAAAGAAACATTAACAATAGAGACCCGAAGTCACTTATATACCAACACATTTCAAACACTGGCCATAGCTTTAACTTAGATCATCCTAAAGTACTATACCAACACATAAACAATAAGCAGCACAGATTGGTACTGGAGTCCATCATATCATCACAAACTAACAGCATCAATAGGAAAATAGATCTACCGGAAATATATCATATATTATCTCAATAGTTATCCCCTAATATGCTCTGGAGAGTGGTCGGGTTGGAGTGGACCCCCTCTTGGCTTTTCTGTGTTGAGGTGTTTCAAATTTTACTAGTTTTGAACTTTACAAATTTTAAAGTGTCACACTACTTGTATACAGTGAATATCATAATTTTACTTAACTTTTATCGTATATTTTCCAAAAAAAAATTTTATCTAAATTTTAAATCTTTAAATTCATTTGCATAGTTTTATTTTATATTTCATAGTCATAATTCTTATTTCTATTTTAATTTATTATATTTGAAATATCACTTCGCATGTAAATATATATGTTGTATATAATGGCTCAAGCGCGCTTATACCCTGTTAGTATAGTCATACTAGCGACGCCTGTCGAAGAACCGAAAGGTTCGAAAGCTAGCTCAAGTATAAATAAAGAAGCTCCTTCGTAAAACTTGTGATTCGTTGTACAATAATACTTATTTTGTTAACAACATATTTTATATTGAATTACACACAACAAATTATCATATCTCAATTTTTATTGAAAAATGTATATTTAATATGATTGAAATATTTTAAATAATTTGTCTTCTTTGAAACCTTCTAAATATTAGTGTAACTATATAGAGATAGAATTAATTCAATAACAGTTCTGAAAATGCGAATTTATCATCTTTATTATTCATATTTCATTTGACCCCCAATAAACTTTTGTTATTGGGGTTTGTTATTCCTTTACGTTCTAGATCTCCATTATACTCTTGATATTGGGGTTTGTTATTCCTTTTTGTTCTAGATCTCCAATAAACTCTTTATTTGGAGTTTGTTATTCCTCTTTGGTCCAGATATCCAATATACTCTTGATATTGGAGTTTTTTATCCCTCTTTGGGCACAATATCTCCAATATACTCTTGATATTAGGGTTTGTTATTCCTATTTGGTCCAGATCTCCAATATAATCTTGATATTGGAGTTTGTTATTTCTATTTGGTTCAGATCTCCAATAAACTCTTGGTATTGGAGTTTGTTATTTTTATCTGGTCCAGATCTCCAATATACTCTTTAATTGGAGTTTGTTATTTCTATTTGGTCCAGATCTCCAATATACTCTTGATATTGGACTTTGTCATTTCTATTTGGTTCAGATATCCAATATACTCTTGGCATTGGAGTTTGTTATTTCTATTTGGTCCATATCTCCAATATACTCTTGATATTGGGGTTTTCATTCCTATTTGGTCCAGATCTCCAATATACTCTTTATATTGGAGTTTGTTATTTCTATTTAGTCCGGATCTTCAAAATACTCTTGATATTGTGGTTTGTTATTGTTTTTTTTTTGCTCTAGATCTCCAATATACTCTTGATATTGGGGTTTTTATTCCTCTTTGGTACAGATTTCCAATATATTCTTGATTTTGGAGTTTGTTATTCTTATTTGGTACAGATCTCCAATATACACTTGATATTAGGGTTTATTATCCCTCTTTGGTCCAGAACTCCAATATACTCTTGAAATTGGAGTTTGTTATTCCTTTTTGTACTAGATCTCTAATATACTCTTGATATTGGAGTTAATTATTTTTTTTTTATTAAGGTGAAATGTTTTTCACAATATATTTCTGAATTTCTTCCTTTTCAAACTCCAAATATCTTTCATCTACTCTTTCGCTTTCTTTCTTGCTCGGGCTTCTATCCATTTGTGTCGCTTGTAATGATGATAAATTCACATTTTTTACAGATAGGTAGTAATTTTAAATATCATTTTTAAAAATTATATTTGTTCAGTACTAAATCTATTTTCTATGATTCAGAGTCTCTCAACCAATGTAGGGTATACCTCGAGATAAGGTAGAGCTGGCACTTGGCATGTTGTTGTTTCAATGGCTGGCTGAAGGGTTGGCCACTGACTGGGCTACTGGATCGCGGGGCTCGGGTTAGGTCATAGGCTGGGTCGTTGGGTCTATGTGGTTCAGGGGATGGCCACAGACTGGTCCACTGGATGGGGCTATGGGGCTGACTTGGATTGATAATCGCATCCTATAGAATAAAATATATTTCTGTAATCTACAAATAGAATTAAACCAATTATTGTTGACTACACGTCTATAATTGAAATAAATTTCTTAATTAAAGCTTTGTAATCATTTGATTGTTTCCCTAAAAATTTATTTATGTAGTCGCTAAAAACCTTCAACAACCAATTGTAAAATTTGATTTCTCAGGATAATGAAGGCCCTTGATGGAAATAATAACCTAGATATGAGCTCATTACTGTGAAGGAATATTTATGTAGAATATGATTGCATTATTGCCACAGATGTACAACTGTTAAGCTACTAAAAATGATATTTCATACCTATAAATTCAGTGAGAGAAAATGTTAAAGATTTTTAAATTTAATAATAGATTATTATTAATATCATCTACTAAGAGGTTATTTATTTATGGTATTTATGTAAAGGTCATACCTACTATTTAAATTTTCAAGTTGAAGAATTAATAAGTAAGTTAAACAAAAACCATCTGTAATGAGGTGGTTTCAAATTTTTCTCTATAATTGAACTATCCCAAAATATCTTCTATCAGAGTTGTTTGCCAAAGGTTGGAATCAAAATATCAATAATTGTAAAATCATCTGCTTCAGGATGGTTGTCTAATGTTAATTTATAGTTGAATTATACCAAGATCATCTGATTTTAGGTGGTCGCCATGTTAAATTTTATAGTATAATTATATAAAAATCATCTGCTTTGAGATGGTGGTTACTGGTAATTTACAGTTGATTTATACTAAGATCATCTGCTATGAGGTGGTCAACTTAGTCATATTTCATTATTCAGTCACTTCAAGACCATCTGAAGAACCGTTACTATGTTCAAAACAACATGTTATCCACAATGAGTGATCTATTCACTGAAATTGTTTTATAGCATCAACAGAGATTTACTATTAATCAACTTTTATAAATATAATTCTATCAATTATTTTTGTTTTATCAAGAGAATATAGTTGTATACCATATTTTTTAAATAATTTTAAATTACAAAAGAGCTCAGTTTTTAAATATTTTTATTAACTTACAAACTAATTTGATTCATTTAAATTAATGAGTTTAAAGAATTTATTAACTTTGACTAAATGGACGCCTATTTATCAATTGAACAGGAGTTCTTACTTTTAAATTATAAACTAGCAATTCATTAATTTCGGTTACTTCTAAATGTAATTATATAATTTCTTAAATAAAATATCCTTAATGCCTATCATTAATATTTTAAAAATAATTTTGTGAAATATATTTTATTAAAGATTTAAATATTCTGATATAATTTTCAGTTTCAATAAATATTCATTTATATATATCGACAAGCATACCATGTCATTCTAATTTATTTCTATTATATTTCAACACATGTAAGTTACTTCCTCTCACCACTACTTTCAACTAATCTTTTCTTGTGTGTTTTATAGAAGTTTTAGTCAGTCTGCTCCAAATTATATGTTGCTTCTCTTCAATCCTTCAATATAAAATAAATTCAATTTCGAATTCAATAAATAATTTTGAAACTCAACTATTATGTGTAACTGGTTATTATAAATTTCATTCATCAGTTGGAGAAAAAAGGAGAACATAGATGACACCCCATCTTACTATAATACACTCAATACACTTTGTATATATTTGAGCATTTTGAATATTTAATGACAGGAAAAGTAGCTTCTTACATTTTAGATCAATATTTTCCAACAAATTTCGATTTTCATTTTTGCCTTGGAATACCCTAAGTGACTTTTACTAGATGACCGCTCATTGTGAAATTATTAGGATTTCATACTTGCCTCTTAAATATGAAAATAAATCTAAGACTGCACTAAAATGAGGATGGCTTCAACATCAAACCATGGGCATCAGATGGGGAGATTTGAAATCAACAGAGCTGTTATTGTGTGGGTTTGTCAAGAGCCAAACCTGCTGTTTGAAGAGACAGTCAATAGATATAACAATTTTTGTGGTAATTTCAATAGGTGATATAGCTAGTTCATTTTTTAAAAAATATATTCTTGACAAATTTGTTATCAATATATGAAATTTTTAATGTTTTTAAAATATATTGAGGTGGTGTAAAATATTCTAAATATAAATGGCCAAGGTATTTATTTATCATGGGTTTTTAATGAAGCATGTTATTGCTATCTCTGTCATGGAATTAGGATCCTTTCTATTTGACCATAGGTCGGCACTGCATGGACAGTGAGTTTTCTTGATAATCAAATTACATATAAAATGCAGAAGGATTGTATAGTCAAGTAACCAAAGAAAGGAATCCCCCTTTAAACTATGTATTTTTTCAATAGAGATTTTAGATTGTATTCTTCCAGAAAATTGGCACCATAAATTCATCTGTCCAAACATTTTTTGTAAGATACAAATACATTCATAACTTCTTTTCTATGTTATGAAATTGAAGCTTTCTCTGTACCTTTAGGGCCTTAGCAGAAACCATGGTATACTGGTTGCATTTTTTTTTATTTACCAAAACTGATGTTCTGGATCGTTATTTATCATCAACATTACGTTTTAAGTTGGGTTACAAACTAAATAAATTGTTTAAATGAATATTTAATGGAAAATCTCCAAATTGTTACATAGAAAAAAGAAAAGACAAACCTCAGAATGACACAGCAATTTATTTAACGTAAAACCAAATTAAAACTAATGAAATAGCAGAGAGACAATGAGAAGATTTTACAGTGTATCAAAATATAAATAATGAAATAAAAAAATATTTTCATAGAATAATAAATATTCTGTTACAATATTATGATAACATATTAATATTAGAACATACACGTGCATGTATATCGGGATTAAGACAATAACTCTGAAAGATATTCTATACACAGTGACCTTTATTGAAGACACACGAAATAACCAAATATCAACCAATCTCTCATAGTTCTTGTCACAACTCCTGAGAGATTTCACACATTTGTAATTATATACCGTATATATAGGGAAATTTCCAGGGAGGATATATATATCTTTAAAAATAAAGGTCACCTCTTCCGTTAAAATAGACGTCAAAAAGACGCCATCTATTGACCGTTGCCGCAAACTATCGGCCTCAGGTTGGTTATAAAGCAACAACACCAGCTTTGGCAAACTGAGAAGCGTCCACCTAGAGACCAGAGGTTTCGGGTTAATGGTCCTCGTCAGCCTTGATGATGTCTAGCTTGACGTCTATATTGACGAGAGAGGTGACCTTCATATATATATATATTATATTTTTATCAATATCGTTCAAATTTTGAACTAGCCTATTTATAAAGTGGAATCTCACAACATACCTACTCAAATATACAGCGACTTCTAGTAACGACGAGGAATGGAATTCAAATATTGAAGAGAAAATTTTCCGGGAGGAAATTGATACGAAAATGAAATGCCACTTATCCCACCAAAGTAGATAAAAATAAGCATAACCATTACATCTATTTTGACTAGAGAGGGGGCTTTCTATATTTTTCATTAATATTTTCCTCAACTTTAAACGCTCTACATTTAATTTTGAATATATACAATTGAAAGATATTTCTTCTCAGCTTTTATATATACTTCAATGAATAAAGATTAAAAAAAGGAAGAGCACGACTCATCAGTGGTCAAAACTCCCAGAAATTTCGCCATTTCAATCTCCAGACGGCTTTACTATTGTATTAAACTGTATTGTTATATACCCAGCATTTGCTATTGAATACAGTAAATTGGCGCTTTGAAAGAACGATATAAGTTTCTTCCTGAACGGTAAAATGTGTATCAAAATGAAAGATTCTTTGCACCGAGCTGTCTGTTAGACAAGCTCAAGCCATTAGCAACTTTTTAGTTGCACCATCAGGAAATACCTTTTTCTTAATAGCTCAACTTGATATTAATACAATTTCACTTTTTCACTATTTTCACAATTTTAAATAGGTTTTTAATTGTTTACAAGTACGTTTCGAATAGTGGACTAGTTTTTATTCTTTAAATATATGTTCTCACAACTTTCTAACATCGAAATGAGCTGTGTTCAGAATATGGGAATGATGGGTCATAGGATAAACAATTAGAGCTCCAAAAGAAAATAAATCAATGGAACTTTCAAACAATGCAGAATAGATATCGAGTAACTCAGGCGCAGATATCCCGATGGCCAAAATTACAAAGCCAGGTTAGTTGGTTGTCGATAAGAAGTGAATTATCTTTCCAATATATTCGGATATCAAGAACTTGAAATAATACAAATTGTATGGCAAAATAAGATTTGAAATTTTAATATCAATAGAAAAAATTCAATCTTAAAAATTTATATAAATAAAGACAAATTCAAAATATAAAAATCCAGATGAAGCTTTCATATAATATTCTTCAACCACTTTTAGTAATTTTAAAACCTCGTAACAAAACCAGATCAATTGAAAACGGAGAATGTTTTTGGAAGAATCCAATGTAGAAATGGACTTTTTGATTTAACAAAAATATTAATAACGTCAGCTTTTATAAATATCAAATTATAAGTTTTATTATGGAAATATCACAACTTTGTGATATTTGTTTGTAATTATGCAAATACAAAATATGTATATATATTTATTTATTTGGTTTCCATAAAAGGTTCTGGAGTAATTGTAAACAATTGGAATATCAAGAGACAAAATACGACACAATATTGTCCACAACAAGATAATATAATAAAATATTGAAGAGTAAATATCATATACACAATACAAACGAATAAATATTCCATATGTTCCATAAATCCTCTAAATATATCCCAAGGTTTATTCTAAGTCTGTATTTCAAACACATTTTTTTATATTTATTTACATATGTACATATGCGCATTTTTTATGATTTATTGTAATCTATTTCTGAAAATATCTATTATTTTTATAAAATAAATATAAATTTCTGTTTCTGAAAGCGAAGAATATTTATCTATATTTGAAAGTATTGTATTTGTGTATATCTGAAAGATTGTATTTGTTTATATATGAAAGTATTGTATTTGTAGACATATGGAAGAATTTTATTTGTCTAAACCTGAAATTATTGCATTTGTTTTATATCTTAAAGTATTGTATTTGTCTATACCTGAAAGGTTTGTATTTTCTATATCAGGAAAATTGTATTTTTGTTATTTTATGGAGTTTTATATATTTTTTATTGTTTGAGTATTTTTTATCTATTTTTGTGGAAGCATTGTATATTTCTATTTCTTAAATATTGAATTTATGAAATTCATATTGTATTTGTCTATTTCTGAATGTATTTGGCCGTTTTTTTCTGAAAATATTGTATATATCTATTAATGTAAGTGTGGTATTTGTCTATATATAAAGTATTATTATTTTCGATTTATGAGAGTAATTTGTTTATATATTTCTGAAAATATTGTATTTGTCTGATTCTGAAATCATTTTGTCTATTTCCGAAGGTTTTGTATCCATAGAGTGATTTCTCAGAAAGTATTGTATTTATATTTTTTTTTCTGAATGTATTGTATATATCCTTTCAGGAAGTACATTATATTTGCTATTATACTGAAAAGTTATTTTGTTTATCTATTTCTGAAAGTATTGTAAATATCTTTTCTGAAGAGAGAAAGGAAGTATTGTATTTCATATTAAATAAACTGAAAAAGTATTGTATTCTTCTATTTCTATAGTTTATGTATTTATTTATTTCTGAAAGAAAATATTGTATTTGTATATTTAACAAAACCAATGTGATAATCTACGTCTAAAAGTATTGATGTATTTCTGAGAGCATTTTGTAACGGTCAAATCTTTCTGAAAGTATTATATCTTCTTCTCAATTTGCTACCTTGTTTGAATAAAATCTTGTTTGTGAAAAATTGAGTAATTTCTGTTGAATACATTTTTCTCCATATTATATATTAATATTTTCTCTTTATTATAATTTTTATATTATTTTTTTTAATTTTAAATAAAATGTATTTTGAAATATTAAATGTAAATTGTTTAAAAAATTGGGTATATGATTTATTCAATTTCTCTCTTCTCTTTCCAACCTATAAAAATTTATGAATTACTATTAGTATTTGTATATTTAAGCTATTATATTTGTCTTTTTTTGTAATTATTTTATAGATGTAAATAAACATTGGTTTATATAACAAATTTAGCATTTCTTTGTGTATAATCCAATATTTTGATCTTTCACTCCCTACCTATTTTGTCCTTTCATTTTTAAATCTCTTAAGAGAATTTTATGAGAGTCTGATATTCTTTGAAAATGGATTTGTGAACGAAAACAATTTTTGTATTCATATTTTAACATACTGTCAGAATACACCTTAAAATCCTGAAAATTTGCACCTAGGCTCAATCAGATGACAATGATTGTTCATAAATTTTCAGACATTTATGCGGATTTATATCCGCGTGTTTTTTATATATAAAAATATGCAGAAATATAATAAACAAAAGATAAAAATGATGAGGGGGATATCTGACGCTATTGTCTGATATCCATGAGCCTCTTTCTTTCTCAGGGAGTTCACAAAAATAACACATCCTGCTATAAAAATATATATAGTTTGCGTGTATCCTGCACGCACTGGGGTTAAAAAAAAGGAAGGACATAAACTCTGGTTATGTTTACAATATATATTTATTTATCTCTTTTGACCAAAAAGAAAGACACAAAGATAAGAAATAAAATAAATAAATATGCAATGAGGATAGGTTGTGAGAAGTTTTACATGAATATCTATAAAATCATTATTAAAAAAAAATATATATATATATACTTAACTTTGTGCCTTTTTGTTGGAAGGCTGGAAGCCCCTCCCCAAAAATTCTTTTAGAACTACATTTTTACGAGCTTCCCCACTCTCTTATCTTTTTCTAACCAGCACCGCCCCCCACTAAAACTTCCTCGTGACTATCTTATCTACCACCGACCAGCTCCCCCCAAAAACTTGCTTGCCACTAACTTTTTCCTCCCAGGGTGACCAAACAAAAATTAAAAAAATTAAAAATAAATCTTTATCTGTGATAAGAAAGACATTTAAAAAAATAAAATTATAATAAAAAAATTATCTTTCGAAATATTAATTTAAAAATATTAATTAAAAAATAGAAAGCCCAAAAATAACTGCTTATTTAAAATAAAAGGAAAATTTATTATAGTACTATATGTTATTTAAAAAAAAACTAGAAATAAAAAAGGAGGTGAAGAGATGGGCTGGTTTTTTACAGAGAAGAATTCTCGAAGTCCGCTTCATTGTCCACCGGCTTTTCTTTGATTCTGTGGGTGACTTTGTGGAGGCCCCAGAAGTGGCCTCTACAATCCTTCCCCGCCAAGACCACGGGATTTGGGCTTGCGAGGGAGCATGACTATCTCCGGGGTCAAACGTGGAGGTCATGGATGCTCTGGCTTGCGAGGGAGCAAGGCAAATCTCCGGGGTCAAAGGTGGAGGTCATGGATGCTCTGGCTTGCGAGGGACAAGGCAAATCTCCGGGGTCAAAAAATGGAGGTCGGGGATGCTCTGGATTAGAGGAGACAATAGCACTGTCTAAAATAAGAAAAAAATGTCAAAACAAAGGGCGCCATGCATTCTATTTATTCGCCAGTTGAATGCAAGACTGGCTTTTTTTAATTCCACTCTGTGACACGGATAGTATTGTGATAGGTATATCCGGAGTCTTAGGGTGCCTGGAACACAAGGGTTATAAACACATATATACATCTATTTATATGTAAGATTTGACACATTTGTGGGAAGGTGCATGTCTACTAGTTTAAAAATAATAATGCTTGGTGACCAAAATAATAATAATAAAAGAGCCAATAATGAATTCAAACAAAATTAAATAAATGAGAAAACCAATAATGAATTCAAACAAAAATTAGATAGATAAGAAAGCCAATAATGGATTAAAACAAAATTAAATAAATGAGAAAACCAATAATGAATTCACACCTGAACTATAATGAATTCAAACTGGAAAAATAAGAATAATAATAAAAGAACCAATAATGAGAAAAAAAAAAAAAAAACTGGTGACTTCACATCAGACTTGACCCGGTGCCTGTCAGTCAAAATTTATCTCTATCAGTTCCATGCCTTTTTCGTTGAAACATGTCCAATTCTATATGGGTTTGCTACTAACTAATTTAAACTAACATGATCAAGCTCTAAACTTGTTTAATACCTAATAAAAATAAAATAAATAGTATTTTATCAATGTACTACCATAGTACGTCTGGTAGGGAGTCCTTTATAAAGACTGACTGGACCGAGTTGGTTTTTCAGGATGAACACATCATCCAACTCATCATGAGTAAATACGACATTCAGCACAAAGCCCGAAATGCCAAAGACCTCACGTCCAGCACAAAGCCCGTGGCGTGATTAACTGGCCTATTCTGCACTTATTGATACCCTTGCCGAAGAGTCCTCGTGTCAGTCATCTGAAGACACTACGAAACCTCGCGCGTCCCTATTAATGGTATCAGACCCAACAAATGGGTCAGCGCATAGAACCGATCAAGTCCCCGACTTGCAAAACCCACCCTAACTCAGTCTTTTACCACTAACGTTATCCGTATGGAAGGAAGCATACCTATAGCGCACACTTCCCCTACTGGAGTTTGAAACCAGATACCACCCAGTTATCAAACCCTACATTGATTTAATTGAATTGTATGTAGTCATCTGGTGCGCCGGTGAAAACCCGCTAAGTCCACCAAAGTTTCACACATATCAAAAGTTAACAAAAAAAAACTCATATTCCCGAAGGAAGCCTAACTAAAGGGGCGACTATTTTCTAATTTGAGAATTGCATTGTCCCGAGAGGCTTATATCCCTAACAAATTTGAAATAAAAAATAAAATCGATCCTATTAAAATTCCCTAACACTATTCTAAATTCGTAGTTTGGTCTAACAATATAATAGTTTTTAACCCTTTTACACATTCATTATTCCAATCCTTTCCTACACCCTCCCCCCTATCATTCGCGGAATGCAAACAGACTAAAGTTAAAAATTGCTATAAACGCCAAAATACCTCAATTATCATTGCTAAATTTACCCTAACAATAACTAACTTCTAGGACATCATGAAATCAAAGAAATATTTAATAAAAACTTGGGAACTAAATGCCCTTCAATATAAATTAACCTATGCCTCATACAATCTCTTACTAACTATTTATATTCAGTGACTGATATCAGTCTCAACTGTGAGCTAACCTAACCTTAAAATAATTGTAAATATCAGAGTCTCTAAATTGTCTTTGCCTCAACACCTAGTACCACTGCAAAGATAATTTAATAGGACAATTTACTAATTAGAGCGACAAAGAATAGGACATTCCACTCATGAAGGCGACAAACAATTGGAGGCGCATCCTCCACTGATAAGATCCTATTGTTGACCTTCTCTCCTCAAACACGCTCCAGTCACAGCAACCACTCTACACCACTAGTGCAACAACTTTATTCTACCTGTTGACTGTAGGCAACACGCAATAGTTCTAGGATATGGAATTAAAGGGCGTCTGTATATATATACCCAACTAATGTGGAAACCTACACTCTGCTACACCACTGCTCTAAACTACCTGGCTTCTGATTGTCTATGTCTACTTAATCTCAATTCAAGGGATTATTGAGCGTCATACGATGGCTCCCGTATACTCAACCTTGGACGTCACTAAGAACACAAACAGCTCGCCGCCAAACATTACTCCGACCTCGGCAGTACATCTTTTCCTGGAGTTGTTGTGTGGCTCTGGAGTAAACTTGATGTCGCCCAGCTATACCTATACATCTATTTAGCTGCTTGCGCCACCGATCCTACTGTAAAGTATGCACCATACTGAAGTACTAAGTATTAGCTCCTTGATCAAATAATACCTTATTCTATTTAAATCTAATCTTAATACAAAATTACCCTAGACTTGAATATTTGTGCCAAATTGGTTACACCTAATTGCCAAATATTAACAAGACTGATTGTCTATACTATATGCTTTAACATGAGAAAGTTTAAAAATTTTAACATAAAATTTCAAAATTTAAGGTTTCATAAAAAAAAATTCTATAAAAGAAATAAAAAAATTCTGCTTAATTTGGTCTCTCCTGATACATATTAAAGTTTTACGAACTTACGCTTTCTATACATGCACTCTCTTCACACTACATCATGTCAGTGACTATGGCCACCGCTCACATCACAAAGTCTACACTTTCAAATGCACACTACACTTAAAAAATTCAAATTTTAAAGTTTCATGAAAAAAAAATTCTATAAAAGAAAATTCTGCTCAATTTTGTTCTCTCCCATTTAATACATACTAAAATTTTATGAACTGACTGTTTCTTAGACAGCTTTCTTAATTTACCTATAGTGCCTATCTATGGGGAGGGTTTTGTTTTACACGCATTTTATTTTACTTATATCAGGGTCTATTATATTGTTCTTTTCTTTAGTCCAGCCTGGACCTCCTTTTAACAAAAATAAAATAGATTAGACATCATTATATTAGATTGTCCTATTTGCTCTGCTAGGGATTATGTTTGCTCACTACGCGGTAGTTCAAAATTTTTTTTACTATCAACTGCAGGCTAATTTCTCTTACACTTTTGATGGTATTATGTGTATTTTGACTTGACCTGGTTTGATTCAGCACGCTTTCCTTATCGAAGTCTCAATAGAACACGGAATTGAGTGTTCAAAATATATATATATCATTATGGTACTCAAGATTCATCTCGTTAAGACATGGCTGTCGCAGTGTTTTCTCGTGGTATGACAGAGGTGAACCGAGCCTAGACACATCTGAACAGGTGCGAGCTTGGCATAACTACATCTTGCGTAGGTTAACTTGGCATGCCGGTTAATCAATCTTGGAAATTCTGAGCGAAATTGGTGCATCAGCCTGCAGGTGGATGTATATAGATTAAATCTATATTTTATAAATGATGCATATATTTCAGATGATTCTCTCCACATCCTACCACAGTGACCCACTCTTCAACTGGTTCATGCCACGTGGTTTTGCGCGCGGTGGAGTCCATCGGGATATTGTTCTATGTCGTTATTCACTCACGTCCACCTTCGTAAGTATCTTTAAGTCCTATTAAATAGTATACAAATTTGTAGGCAGAATTACATTCTCCAACATCCATAGTTTAAGACTACGCAAGATACCCTCCTAAATCTTCAAGGCCTATTCCCGACCTCCCAGAAATGTGGTCTTTGCTATTGGTTACCAATGCCTAACGTCACATTTCATAAAACTACGAAAGCCGATGTCGAAACGAGTTTTTTTTTTTTTTAAGTCTGCTATGATACTATTAAGCTTTTCTTTTTTGTTATAGGCATCTGCTGCCATACAATCTGAAGATAAGGTTTTCTGGAAAGGCTTATCAAAACCAGTCAAGTGCAAACACACACGAGGTGCAATACTCTCTATCTCTGTTTATCTAAGGTTATCAAAACCAAATATCTAGTAAACTGCTAATTTCGTATTCCGAAATAGAGTCACTAATTTCCAAAGGACACAGGTTATATATAAAATTAATTTGATCTTTGGCTGGAGCTAAAGAAAAGAAACAACAATTTCACTACTTTCATTAAAAAAAAAGGAAAACCTTCCCCACCAAATTCTGTAATATGGGTTATCATATAAAAAAATCGCTATTGGATTGAATACGATAATAACTAAATAATAAAAATATAAATGCACCTATAAATGGGAGAGATAAAACTATATGCAGTACTATTTGTAATGTGCGTGACACATGCAAAAATATAATCGAAGGTGACTGAAAAAAAAAAGGCTAATAATCCATACAAACGAGGTTTTTCTGTCAATAAACGCTATACTGTTGTCACGCATTTCCCTCCACGAAGAGTTACAAATAAGAATATAACATTCTACTGGATCATAAAACACTATCTTGCGTACTCGCTACTATGCTTGACAATGAAGGAAAATTACAATATCAGTTTAAGATTCCCATGCATAAAAAGATAAAAAAAATACAAGGCCAGTTTAAGAGATCATCTACACTGTTAAAAATAAAAAAATGGAACACGTTTTTTTATCTAGAACTAAAATTGAACAAACATATTTATCGCATAAATTAAAGTAACCAAAAAAAAAACTAAAGTAAGTTAAAATAAATAATGGAGAAAATAAATTATTATACATAACTGTAATCTAAATGGTAATAAAACATTTTACACAAGAGAATTGCGTTGCGATGGCTTTTTACCATAAAATTGGTCATACTGGCATCCATAAATATATTATCTTGTCCTAAAAATTTGTTTTTAAATATATATGGCATATTATTAGAATATTAAACTGAATTAAAATGAATAGATAAATAAAAGAAATGGAAGAAATCTTGTGGCAGGCATAGTGCCAAGCCTAAAGGCTAAGCCTTTCAAAAAACGTACCTTTCCCACCAAACGCTTGGTCTAGACTGTCTTTGTTAAAAAATTCCTTGTAGACGGGAAAAGCGGTTATCTTGAAACCCTTAGTGTCTCGCCGACTTGTCAATCAAACTTGCGGGGGAGGAAGTCTAGAATTTGACATTGATTGATATCTTTATTTGCTTTCCCATGGTTTCTCAGATTCTTTGCATTTTTTTTTTCGCTAAAAAATTTTCCTTGTAATTTTCTATCTACCAGCTAGTATAACGGAATTTTTAAGATTGTTAACTAATAAACACAAAAAAATTATACTCTAAACTAGTGTATCTTGCTAAAAAAATTACTGGTGTTGACAATATATGATTTAAAAGATAGATTACAAAATGATGTAGTGTTTTAAGTTATAACCCAACTTCTATAACGTTCAAAATTTTTATACTGGACACATGGTGACCTCGACACATATTTGTTTAGAATTGGCAAAATTGGTTCACTTGCATGTACTTGTGGAAACTAACAACAAACCCCTGAACACCTTCTGATAAAATGTCCATTAACTTCTGATCCAAGGGAAGAAAACCAACTTTACCTGACCGATACAAATAAGCTGCTTGCAATAAAGACCAATACATCAAGTTTAATAGATTCTGCAGGATGTACATTTAGAGGCGAAAGTGCTGACTGTACATATTTTTAAGCCACTACTTATAATTGTTATATGTAAAATTTGACGTCGAACGCCTAATCCCAATGATTTCCAATGTTCAATTGTATTAATTTAAAATATATATAATATGATGTTACACAATAGGCTAAAAACGACGTTCTATTTTTATGCGAAAATCTTTTTACACATAGTACAAATAGTTTTAAATATAAATTTGGCATTACTGTAAATTTTAAAACTAAAATGTAAGTGGACAACTGCGGCCTTCTAGCATATTATTTGGCTTAATTAAAAAAATATGGCTCGTTTATCTAATATTAAAAAAAAAGGCACCACCACAAATGTATCTAATCTTACCTTAAAAAGAAAATAGCGGGATCCGTTCTCCACGTGGTTGGCCGCCTCGTGGACTTTCCCATTCTTTACTGGATTTTCCGCAGCCTCCAACTAGCACACAATTATATTAGTTTTTGCTTTAGACAGGATTTTACAGGTTACATGTTTTAAACAGCAGGGTGTTGTTTTACCGTGAACTTTTCGTGGCCATAATGGAACTGATCGGCACCACGTTGAAGGCGTCATTGATGAGGGGGATATCTGACGCTATTGTCTGATATCCATGAGCCTCTTTCTTTCTCAGGGAGTTCACAAAAATAACACATCCTGCTATAAAAAGATATATAGTTTGCGTGTATCCTGCACGCACTGGGGTTAAAAAAAAGGAAGGACATAAACTCTGGTTATGTTTACAATATATATTTATTTATCTCTTTTGACCAAAAAGAAAGACACAAAGATAAGAAATAAAATAAATAAATATGCAATGAGGATAGGTTGTGAGAAGTTTTACATGAATATCTATAAAATCATTATTAAAAAAAAAAAAAAAAATATATACTTAACTTTGTGCCTTTTTGTTGGAAGGCTGGAAGCCCCTCCCCAAAAATTCTTTTAGAACTACATTTTTACGAGCTTCCCCACTCTCTTATCTTTTTCTAACCAGCACCGCCCCCCACTAAAACTTCCTCGTGACTATCTTATCTACCACCGACCAGCTCCCCCCAAAAACTTGCTTGCCACTAACTTTTTCCTCCCAGGGTGACCAAACAAAAATTAAAAAAATTAAAAATAAATATTTATCTGTGATAAGAAAGACATTTAAAAAAATAAAATTATAATAAAAAAAATTATCTTTCGAAATATTAATTTAAAAATATTAATTAAAAAATAGAAAGTCCAAAAATAACTGCTTATTTAAAATAAAAAGAAAATTTATTATAGTACTATATGTTATTAAAAAAAAAAAACTAGAAATAAAAAAGGAGGTGAAGAGATGGGCTGGTTTTTTACAGAGAAGAATTCTCGAAGTCCGCTTCATTGTCCACCGGCTTTTCTTTGATTCTGTGGGTGACTTTGTGGAGGCCCCAGAAGTGGCCTCTACAAAAATAAAAACCTTTCACAAATGAAAATAAAGACTATATGAAAAGATAAAAGTGTAAAATAATGAGAGAAAATCTGTTAAATAACAGAAAGTAAGATGAAGCAAGCAAACGAATGAAAATACAAGAATATTGTGTAATACAATTAATTTATGACTGAAAATATATAAAATAAATTGTAAAAATAATTAATTTATAAAAAATGAAGTTATAAATAATTTAAAATATAATCCTTTTAGTTCAATATAATTAATTTTGCCTTCGTGTTTAATTAATAAATTTTCAAAGAGAGAGGCATCTGATAAAATAGAACCTCAAGATAATAGCATCATAATCATGAGTAAGAAAGTAAAAAGTAATTAATTTAGTACAAAGGTTAATGCATTAGTTTATATTAAATATAAAAGAACAAAATAAATTAATAGAAAACATATTAGGAAAATAATGAATTTAAAAATATTTTATTAAAAGGCTTAACTTAAAAGGTACGCTAAACATAAGAAATTCACACTTTCAGCTACCAATATGAAATAGATTCTTAGGGCTAAAGATGAAAATGACAAAGTAAGACATTATAAATATTGAACTTTATTTTATATTAAATTACTCGCTATCAATCTTTAATGCTTTTTTAATTACACATAGATTTATATCTAATATTTGAAGAGTTTCTAAACAGCCTCATTTTAGTTTAGTTTATATTTTAATTGATTATTGTTGGCTATATATTTATAGGGATAGATAGAGATCTGAAAGCATCGTTTTTCACACAAACCTTTTTTCTTTATACTCAATAAATGCATCTTCTTATATAAAAGTTTTTATACTGAATACTGTTTTGAGTCATGTGTCAACGGAAATGTGTGTTTCGGTTCCAATTTTTCCAAATGGCACTAAATACATATATTTAAAGGGAGAGGTGTCTTATTAGAATATATATATGTTAGAATATTCTCTTGAAGGTCTATATTTGTGGTACCAGTTCTTTCGCGCTCTGATTATTTGTATAAGGTCAAATGACAATAAACTGATTGGCTCTTTTGGCAATTGTAATATTATAACAAAAGAAACTTAACCCTGGAAGCTTCATTTATTTTATAAAATTATTTTTTACAAAGCAATGTATAACTCGCCATCTATATATAACAAATCAAGGCATTAAGAGACGCGAATGTTTCTTCTCACAAATAAAAATCTTCGAATCTTCTAACTGCGATGAAAAAAATATTGGGAGGGATTGGCTCATCAGTGGTGAAGCGTACCAGCGGTTTTACCAATTTAAACTACCAAACCGCTTCTTTAGAGCTCTAATACTGTATTGGAGCAATCTGCTATTATATGCTACACTTAAGAATGGAATTTTAGAAATGGTATTTAAGCAAAATATAGACGTAGGCTTTTAGAACAGTAGAATTTCATTTAAATATTTGCATCGAACAAGGCTCTTCAGCAAACATTTAAGGACAAGGCAAGTTAGACATAAATTAATACAGAGCAAAACGTGACATCTATGTATAACAAATGAAGACATTAAGACGCGAATGTTTCTTTTCACAGAAAAATAAATATTCTACTGTACTTAATGTGAAAAAAATATTTAATGAATATTTTATTCCAACCTCTTGATATTATTATATTTCTCTACAACAATAGCAGTTATATTAAAGGTATTTTTGTCTTTGGACTAAAATATTTCGTCATGTCATTTTTAATTTCTTTACCTCAATTTCTGCATGTGATGATCTTCTATTTTTTCATTTAGTTTAATGTAAACTGTGGAAAATCTCAGAGCTGACTGTATATCTATAGACCTGTTTAGAAAACGGATAATAATGATTTAATATATATATGCTAGCAGAAGGACCTGGCTTTGCCCAGCTTATCCGCGGTGAAAGTTTGCCAAACGAATATTGAGTTATCAAATCTTGTTCATTATGATTGTATTATGCTCATTCTTATTAGTAATCGTGATTTCAATTAATAACCTTGAAACAAAACAACCCTATCAGTATAGTAGTTTCTAATTTACGCTTTAGAAATAACTTATAAACTTATGTTAAAATCTATTAAGTCTAACATAGTTGTTCTATGTGGTAAGTGTGCTGTGGAATTCTGGATTCTGGATCATTCTCCCACGTACCTACTGCAGTGAAACTCCAGTAAAAGAGAATGTGCCATAATCTAAATCTACTCCAAGACAAAGGCGATTGTGGTTTCCTACAAGACTCAGCACGTCTAGTCCACATGTGAGTAATGTTCCTCCATATCTAGCTGGAAAAATTGGGATGGACAACGTGGGTGACAAAGTTATCTTGAACTGTGAGACATATCTTATGATATAGTTTCTCCTATGCGAATGAATCTGGTCGCAGTCAGGATATACTTAGATGCATTTTATCAAATGTTTGGTCGACTGATCATTAAAGTAATATATATTTTTAATATAGTGCCAATATATTTTCTAATCAAATTTATATGAAAACTTTACTGTAATATATTGACATGCAAAGTTGAAAGTCAAATATCTCATTGAAATAAGCTTAAAACTTATTACAAAGGTATTGTGGTTTGTCACCTACCCTAGTGCCCTACATAAAAAGAATGCAATAAATATAAAGGTTTATATATAAGTTTCATCATATTTTTCGACAGAAGGAATAATCCTTCTTTAAAAAATCAATATCCTTAAAACAAAATTTCCATCTATATTTCGGCCGAGGATTTAGCCTAGACACTTCGACAAATTAACATATATTTGTCACTTTTTGAAAATTTCATGAATCCCTTGTCGTTATGTGGTAAAATGGATTAGCCTGAAACCATTATCTCGGTCACCTCTTGTTTCCATTCTCTGCGTTTTTAAAACTTTTCTTTATAGATTTTTTTTTCAATTTTGCAAATATTCACTCGGAGAGAACCTGGGCGTTGCTTCAGCTATTTAGGTAGAATTATATATATGGGTTTCATACTCTGTGGTAAATTATAATTTCGCATTTCTCATGAACTTTGCTACTATACAATTTACAAACGCAGTGGATTATTAATTATGCTATATGTGCACAAAAAACACAGTTAGTAAAAATAGCTTCAAAATTTTACGACCCTTTATTAGATGTGTATTAATTTAATATTATATATAAATGTCTATTCTAATAACTCGCTTTGTTTTTAGGTTGGCTGCTCCTGATCTTCTCCTCCAGAGTGAAAGTTCAGCTCCAGAAGAGGAAGTTGCCTTATTGCGGTAATACAGAATTTACCTCTTTTCATTTCAACTAGATCAATGGTGTGCTTTAAGATGACGATTTTCAAAGGAGTATCAGAATTGTTAGAGTTGGGTTCAGTCAAATATTCCGTGCTAATGATGAATATTCTCAGGAATCTAAACAGAGAGAGAAATACTTCAAATTACCAAAGGTTTTCCTTTTCTTTTGGAGCTAGTTTTAATTATATTTTTAACAATGAATTTTTGAAAGGATTCAATTTCCTCCATTATATGAATGAATGGAAAATTTATGGAGACAAGGCAAGCTTTTACACAATTAAAATACTTAAAATCCACAGCATTATTAACAAGGATGTGAAATTGTGAAATATCCTTTTGAATTTGATGACCACATAACCCTGTTATGATATTGCTTATGTAAGTTATACATCAAACCATGGCAAAAATACAAGCTGTTGTTGTGGCCCTTTGACTTATATGGCCCCAAAAATCGTTCTGAAGAAGCCTTATTATTTTGGCGCCATTTGGTGGACCTTGTGCGCTACACTTCAGGATACACCTCTACTTTTCATATTGAGGAAAAAGCCACAAAAATACCTGTTACACTGTGAAGCAGTATTGTGATGATTGTGGAATGTGGTGCAAATATTACCAAGTTCAAAGAGCCCATTCAGCTCGAACTACTATCAATGGATAATGTTGGAATCCCATGTGATGACCAGGAAGGGAGAGCAGGGGGAGTCAGTAGGATATGATGCTTAGAAACTCTCCTTTTTGAGGGTGTGGACTCCACTCTGGAGGGGCGTGGGTGGGAGCCCTCCAGGAGAGGGGGTGGGGTTGTATACCACCTCTCTCGCGACTCCCTTCCTGGATAGATAGCGCCTTGAAGCCTCTTTGTGAAAATTCTATGCTGATAATTCATCTATAATTACGATTCCACGGTTTCCAAAGAGAAAGTTAGCCCCATAGCCTCAGAGGATTAGTCTGTGGCCTCCCCCTTGAACCCATAGATCCTTTGGTCTGGCTTGTGACCTTTCCCTGGGCTCTATTGATTCGGTGGACTGGGACGTGTGCTGACTCTAAGCTGGCCATGATTTCCATCAACAGCATGCCAACTGCTTGCTCTGCTTTATCTTGTGGTATCCCAACATTTACGATGGGACTCTGAATAAATATACCTAATGAAGTACTGAACAAATTTGAGTGTTAAGCCATTTTTGTTGAATTAATTCTATCCCTATAAAAATTAAATTAATTTTAGAGGTTCCAATTGATTCCAGATTGGCCAGTAAGTCCTGAACCCTTTTATTTTTGTTAAAAATTAGAAGGCAAACTAGATTTAATTTTATTTAAATTTAGTTTTAATTCTAGTTTGCCTTTTATTTTTAATAAAAAAAAAGGTTTTCAGGGCTTATGTCCAATCTGTATATTTCATTTAAATATAAATGAATATTCGAAAAAGTAAAAATTAAAATCAGGTAAAAGGTCTCTTTTTATTTATATTTGTAAGCCTTCAAGCAAATATACTGCTAAATTTATATAAAAATAAACTTTTACCTGATTTTAATTTTTACTTTTTCAAATAATTTCTGGGCAACTATTGCTCACATATAAATGAATATCTTCAACCTTTTTATATATTTCCAGCGTTTCCAACCACTTCTATATGTTACCCCTCTTTCCAGATTTTTTTTTTTTCATTAATATATATTCTTTTTTTTTCTTTGAGTTTGGAGTACACGCTCCACGCTCTTTCAAATATCAGTCCACTCAGAATTAAAATACAAAGTAAACATAATTGCAAATATTTAATTAAAAAGCATATATTAGATCAAAATAAATGCCTTTTACATTGAATATTTGTTTATGGATTACTCCATTTTCAAAACAATAGCAAATATATTTATATAAAAAGAGCATACCCCGATATGTTAAAGAAAAATTGTTTTTTTTTTCTTAAACAAATCTAGGTAGGATTTTTCATATAAATATATTAAATTTTGAATGCCTTTTGACACAAAATAGAAAATAGAGTTTCCCTAAAGAGGGCAAGTGGCTGAAACGTTAAAAAATATATTAAAAATTGAAGATATTCATTTATGATTTTAATGATATGACTCAACTACACAAATAGATTCTACATAATATACATATTGGTGGCAATTCCTTAACCTTTGTGTGTGTGAATCTTGTGACCCATGTAATTCTGAAGTAGCCTTTTCCAATTTCTACATTACATTTTGGTGGTAGATGCTGGGTAGATTAGGGAAAACAAATGTTGATCACCGAGAAAACCTGAGGCCATGGCTGCTATGATCTACATTTTCTGAGGCTGGCTCCAGAATTTCATCACCGTGTCAAGCCAAGAGTTCCCTCCAAGTTGACCATGTCCCTATAGATGATAAAACAAAGCCGCTCTTCACCCATAAGAAAAGAACGCAAAGTTACTATTGACAGACGTCCAAGACATATACTTCACTTCGAGGAGAGGAGCTTTTTAAGCCTTTCGAAGGTGTACAGTATCGTTGTTCTGAAAAACCTGGTACTCCTCCTCGTCATTTTTATTTCTGCTCGTCTGCCAGATGATAACAGTCTTGTCTGGTAACCAGATCCGTTGGCTTCCTTGCGCGCCCTCAAGTCTGGTGTCGGAGCCTTCACTTAAAATGTTCCTGTCTTAGAATGTTCAACGCGTGCTGCGCTCCTGGAACCTCTGCTAGCGTCTACAACAGGTCACCAACTAACGGCTTGTGCACGAGGTAAAAAACGTCGTCTTGCGAATTTCAACAACGACCCTCACACACATCCACAGCCAGTTCGCGGGTTCAGCTTTTCCAACAAATATATTCTTCAAAGCTGAAGGGCATGCTGGGATATTCCCTTCATTTGTGTCCCCTCCGCTTCGTCTCCTGGGCCGACCTACGCCTCGGTTATTCTTCGGGGAACTACATACCACGACATCCTGAACAATCTGCATCAACGTGTGCCAACTATGCGATAAATCGCTGAAAAACAGCTTATGGAGTTCCCTTACCCTCAACCATTCCAAGATGTGTTTGCTTCCTCCCTTCCCCCAAAATTTTCCTAGGGATCAACTGGCCATTCTCATCGTTTTCGACTTCAAAAGAAGATCACTTATTCCGCCTCTTGAATGAAGACATTTTGAACAATCTATCTCCCTGTATCTATATTATCTATTTCTAACTTTTCTATTTATGTTATTCTGTGGAATAAAATGGTAATAAAATAATTTATTTTTCAATAATTATTTTGGTAACTACATATTTTATATTAGAATACACACAATAATTTATCATATTTAATTTTTTTTAAAATAAATTATCAAAAAAATGCATTTATTCTTAATATTGTTTCTTTTTGAACCCTTCTAAATATTAGTTTAACTATATAGAGATAGAATTAATTCAATAACAGTTCTTAAAATGAGAATCTATCATCATTATTATTACAAATTTATTTGATCCCCAATATACATTTGTTATTGGGGTTTGTTATTCCTTTTTGAGATCCAGATCTCAATATACTCTTGATATTGGAGTTTATTATTCCCTTTTGGTCCAGATCCCCAATATACTTTTGTTATTGGGGTTTGTTATTCCTTTTTGGTTCTGATCTCCAATATGCTTTTGATATTGGAGTTTGTTATTCCTTTTTGATCAAGATCTCCAATATGCTTTTGATATTGGAGTTTGTTTTCCCTCTTTGGTCCAGATCTTCAATATACTCTTGATATTGGAGTTTGTTATTCCTCTTTAGTCTAGATCTCCAATATACTTTTGATGTTGGAGTTTGTTATTTCTATTTGGTTCAGATCTCCAATATATTTTTGATATTGGAGTTTGGTATTTCTATTTGGTTCAGATCTCCAATATACTCTTGATATTGGAGTTTGTTATTCCTCTTTGGTCAAGATCTCCAATATACTCTTGATATTGGGGTTTGTTATTCCTATTTTGTCTATATCTTCAATATACTCTTGATATTGGAGTTTGTTATTCCTCTTTAGTCTAGATCTCCAATATACTTTTGATGTTGGAGTTTGTTATTTCTATTTGGTTCAGATCTCCAATATATTTTTGACATTGGAGTTTGGTATTTCTATTTGGTTCAGATCTCCAATATACTCTTGATATTGGAGTTTGTTATTCCTCTTTGGTCAAGATCTCCAATATACTCTTGATATTGGGGTTTGTTATTCCTATTTTGTCTATATCTTCAATATACTCTTGATATTGGAGTTTATTATTCCTATTTGGTACAGATCTCCAATATACTCTTGATATTGGGGTTTGTTATTTCTTTTTGGGGTTCAGATCTCAAATATACTCTTGATATTGGAGTTTGTTATTCCTCTTTGGACCAGATCTCCAATATACTCTTGATATTGGGGTTTGTTATTCCTCTTTGGTCCAGATCTCCAATATACTCTGGATATTGGAGTTTATTATTTCTATTTGGTTCAGATATCCAATATACTCTTGATAATGGAGATTGTTATTTCTATTTGGGGTTCAGATCTCCAATATACTCTTGATATTGGAGTTTGTTGTTTATTTTTGGTTCAGATCTCCAATATACTCTTGATATTGGAGTTTGTTATTTCTATTTGGTTCAGATCTCCAATGTACTCTTGATATTGGAGTTTGTTATTTCTATTTGGTCCGGATCCTAATATACTCCTGATATTGTGGTTTGTTATTGTTTTTGTTCTAGATCTCTAATATACTCTTGATATTAGGGTTTGTTATTCCTCTTTGGCCCAGATCTCCAATATACTCTTGATATTGGGGTTGATTCTTTTTTATTAAGGTTAAATGTTTTTCAGAATATATTTCTGAATTTCTTTCTTTTCAAACTCCAAATATCTTTCATCTACTCTCTCGCTTTCTTTCTTGCTCGGTATTCTATCCATTTGTGTCGCTTGTAATGATGATAAATTCACATTTCATACAGACAGGAAGTAAATTTAAATTTAATTTTTTTAAATTATATTTGTTCAGTACTAAATCTCTTTTCAATGATTCAGAGTCTCAACAACCAATGTAGGGTATACCTCGAGATGAGGTAGAGCTGGCACTTGGCATGTTGTTGTTTCAATGGCTGGCTGAAGGGTTGGCCACTGACTGGGCTACTGGATCGCGGGGCTCGGGTTAGGTCATACGCTAGGTCATTGGGTCTATGTGGTTCAGGGGATGGCCACAGACTGGTCCACTGGATGGGGCTATGGGGCTGACTTAGTTTGATAATTCCACATCCTTCAGAATAAAATACATTTCTGAAACCTAGAAATAGAATTGAACCACTATTTGTTGACTACACGCTTTTATAAGAAAAATTACTTGTTTCAAGCTTTGTAATTATTACAATGTTTCGCTAAAAATATACTTATGTAGTTACTTGAAACTCTCACTAACCAATTGTAATATATGTTATCTAAAGATAATGAAGGTCCTTGATGAAAATGATAACCTACATATGAGCTCATCACTGTTAAAAAAAATTCCACGTAGTATTAAATATCATTATTTTTAAAATTATAAAACTGTTTTGAGCTACGAAAATGACATTTAATGAGTTTAAATCCAAGAGAGAGAATGGAAAAGTTGTTTTTATTTAAAATTTAAATTATAATAAATATTATCTACTAAGAGTTTATTTATTTTGATATTTATGTCATGGTCTTTTCTGATATAAAATGTTCAAGTTGGGAATTCAATAGGTATTTTGCACAAAGACCATCTGTAATGAGGTGGTTTCAATTCGGCCTCTATAGTTGAACTACACCAAAATTATCTTCAATCAGAGAGTTGGAATTATAATTTCAATAATTGTAAAATTATCTGCTTTGAGATGGTTGTCTAAAGTTAATTTATAGTTGAATTTAACCAAGATCATTTGATTTGAGGTGGTCACCATGTTAAAATTTATATTTGAATTATATAAAAATCATCTGCTTTGAGATGGTGCTTAATGGTAATTTACAGTTGATTTATACTAAGATCACCTGCTATGAGGTGGTCACCTTAGTCATATTTTATATTTGAATTAATCGAAGACCATCTGAAGAACTGTTCCTATGTTCAAAACAACATGTTATCCACAATGAGTGATATATTCACTAAAATTGTTTTATAGTATCAACAGAGATTTACTATTAATCACCTTTTATAAATATAATTTAATCAATTATTCTTGTTTTACCAAGAGAATATAGTGGTATACCATATTTTTTAGATAATTTTATATTACAAAAACACCTCACAGTCTTGAAATATATTTTAATAATTCCCAAACAAATTGATTTATTTAAATTAACAGTTTGGAGATTTTATGAACTTTGACTAAATGGATACCTATTTATCAATTAAACGAGTTCTAACTTTTAAATTATAAACTAGCAATTCAATAATTTCGTTTACTTCTAAATGGAATGAATATACACTTTCCTAAATAAAATATCCTAAATGCATATCATTATTATTTTAAAAATATTTTTGTGAAATATTTCCTATTTGGAAAAATATTTTTCTGATATAATTTTCAGTTTCAATAAATATTCATTAATATATATCGACAAACATACCATGTCAATCTAATTTATTTCTATTATATTTCAACACCTATAAGTTACTTCCTCTGACCACTACTTTAAACTAATCTTTTTCTGTGTGTTTTATAGAGGTTTTAGCCAGTCTGCTTCAATTTATATATTTCTTCACTTCAATCCTTCAATATAAAATAAAATCGAATTCGCATTCAATAAATAATTTTGAAACTCACCCATGCTGTGTAACTGGTTATTATAAATTCCATTCATCAGTTGGAGAAAAAAGGAGAACATAGATGACACTCCATCTTACTATAATGCACTCAATACACTTTGTATATATTTGAACATTTTGAAGATTTAATGACAGGAAAAGTAGCCCCTTATATTTTAGATCAATATTTTCCAACAAATTTCGATTTTCATTTTTGCCATAGAATACCCTAAGTAACTTTGACTAGATGACCGCTCATTGTCAAATTATTAGGATTTCATACTTGCTTTATAAATATGAAAATAAATCTAAGTCTGTTCTAAAATGAGGATGGCTTCAACATCAAACCATGGGCACCAGATGGGGAGTTTTGACTTTGACAAAGCTGTTGTGGTGTCGTTTTGTTACGAGTCATATATGCTAGTTTGACGAGACAGACAATATATATTACAATTTTTGTGTCAATTACAATAGGTGATATAGCTAGTTCAATTTTATAAAAATATCTTCTTGACCAATTTAGTATAAATATATGAATTTTTAAAATTTCCAAATTAAATCGAGGTGATGTAAAATGTGCTAAAAATATTGTGTAAAATTCAAAGACTTTCATAACTCCTTTTTATGTTATGAAATTGAAGCTTTCTCTGTACTTATTAGGATCCTAGACCAAGCCATGGTATACAGGTTGGAATTTTCTCTGAATTTCCCAAAAGTGATGTTTTGGCTCATTATTTATTACCACCATTATGTTTTATAGTGAAGAAAGCTAAATGAATTGTGTCAATGATTATTTAGAGGGAGAGCTTTATATTATGATAACATATTAATATCATAAAATAAACATTCATAAACAAACTTAAGGAATTTGTACCTTTAGCATGTATATCGGGATTAAAGCTTTAACTCTGAAGGATATTTGATACAGGGTGATTTTTATTGAAGACACACGAAATAAACAAATGTGTACAAAATATTCTTCTGAGATGATCACCAACTTATCAAGGAACTATTTGAGTCTAAAGCATTCATTTAGAAGAACAAAGGTTTCCCTGCTGCCAATAGTCCATGTGTATCCGTCTAAAGTACGACCTCAGGTTTAAGAGAAACCACCTTGAAGTAGGGCCGCAGTGCCGTTAAGACGTCTTCATCACTTATAGAAATTGGGATGTTCCTATTCGCTGACTTCTCCGCCCATTTCCTATAAAGAAAGGACTTCAGAAGGATGGTCCATATGGTGAGGCTCTCTTCAACTAGGCGCTATGCCAGAATTAGCCGAATAGCTCAAACAGAAGCTGATATGACATCTTCATTATTTGCAATCCCGATGATTTTCCAAATATTTCCCCCAGTGCCTTGATGTAGTCCATTGAAGAAAGATAGAGCCTCCACTCCACAAATCAGAACTGATCAAAGGTGGCTACAGCTGACCTGGACTTACTCAGGGCTTGCTACTGTTTGTTGTATTGCGAAAAATCACAAATAAGCTTGGTAAACAACATATTGAATATCACCTTAATTCAGTGTCTTCTATCGCTTATAATTTAAAAAAAATATATACCACTACTTATATATATATTCATGAAATATTTCTACAGCCCTTAAACTGCAATAAAATGAATACTAGGATTTTGTGAAAAGAAATTCCTCGCTTCATAAAATCTCAAATTAAGATATATATTTATACACACACAGTCTTTCAAAACGCCAATTTACTTTATTATATAAGCAATGCTGAGTATTATATATATATATATATATATATGCCCTTCTTCTCTCAATTTTTATTTTATGAAGTTTATAAAAGCTGTATATAAATATCGTTTAATTATTTATATTTAAAATCGACACATATAAAGCTTCAAAAATATTTACAAATTCAATTATTTCCTGTTATTTTTTTTACAATTTACTTACGAATATTAGAAAGTTTATTTTGAAGAACGTTCTCACGACTTCCTATTGTATTCAGCTGAGAGCAGATTTAGGGTGTAATATCATTACGGTAAACAATTAGAACTCTTAAAGGAATAAATCAATGGATATTTTCAAACAATGCAGACGACCTATCGACTAACTCAGCAGCCGATTTCTCGATGGCCAAAATTACAAAGCCAGGTTAGTTGGTCGCTGATAAAAAGTGAATCATCTTACCAATATATTTGGATATCAAGACCTTGAAATAATGCTAATTTTACAGCCAAAAATGTCTTGAAATTTTAATAGCAATAAAAAAATTCAATCTTAAATATTCATATAAATCTAGGCAAAATAATATTTGAAAAATCCAATTGAAGCCTTCAAATAATATTCTTCAACATCTTTTAGTAATTTTAAAACCTCTTAGCAAACCCAGATCAATTGAAAACGGAAGATGTTTTGGAAGAATCCAATGAAGAAATAGACATTTTGATTTATCAAAAATATTAATAACGTCAGCCTATAAATATCAAATTATAAGTTTTATTATGGAAATATCACAACTTTGGGATATTAGTTTGTAATTATGTAAATACAAAAATATGTTATATATTTATTTATTTGGTTTTCATAAAAGGTTCTGGAATAATTGTAAACAATTGGAATATCAAGAGAGACAAAATACGACCCAATATTGTCCACAAAAAGATAATATAATAAAATATTGAAGAGTAAATACCATATACACAATACAAACGAATAAATATTATAAAGACTATACATCAATATGTTCCATAAATCCTGTAAATATATCCCAAGGTTTATCCTAAGTCTGTATTTCAAAAACTTTCTATTTATATTTATTTACATATGTACATATACGCAATTTATGATCTATTGTAATCGATTTCTGAAAATATATATTGTTTTATAAAATAAATATATATTTCTGTTTTTGAAACTGAAGAGTATTTGTCTATATTTGAAAGTATTGTATTTGTATATATCTGAAAGATTATATTTGTTTATATATGAAAGTATTGTATTTGTCGACATATGGAAGAATTTTATTTGTCTATACCTGAAATTATTGCATTTGTTTTATATCTTAAAGTATTGTATTTGTCTATACCTGAAAGTTTTGTATTTGTCTATATCAGGAAAATTGTATTTTTGTTATTTTATGGGGTTTTATAATTTTTTCTTGTTCGAGTATTTTTAATCTATTTTTGTGGAAGCATTGTATATTTCTATTTCTTCAAATATTGAATTTATCAAATTCATATTGTATTTGTCTATTTCTGAATGAATTTGGCCGTGTTTATCTGAAAATATTGTATATATCTATTAATGTAAGTGTGGTATTTGTCTATATATAAAGTATTATTATTTTCGATTTATAAGAGTAATTTGTTTATATATTTCTGAAAATATTGTATTTGTCTGATTCTGAAATCATTTTGTCTATTTCCGAAGGTTTTGTATCCATAGAGTGATTTCTCAAAAAGTATTGTATTTATATATTTTTCTGAATGTATCGTATATATCCTTTCAGGAAGTAAATTATATTTGCTATTATACTGAAAAGGTATTTTGTTTATCTATTTCTGAAAGTATTGTAAATATCTTTTCTGGAGAGAGAGAAAGGAAGTATTGTATTTCATATTATATAAACTGAAAAAAGTATTGTATTATTCTATTCCTAAAGTTTATGTATTTATTTATTTCTGAAAGTAAATATTGTATTTGTATATTTAGCAAAACCAATGTGATAATCTACGTCTAAAAGTATTGATGTATTTCTGAGAGTATTTTGTAGCTGTGAAATCTTTCTGAAAGTATTATATCTACTTCTCAATTTGCTACCTTGTTTGAATAAAATCTTGTGTGTGAAAAATTAAGTAATTTCTGTTAAATACATTTTTCTCCATATTATATGTAACGTCCTCGTATTTGTTGGTTGACGTTAATCAGCAAGAGGTACTTGGAAGTTTAAAAAGAAAGACTTTATTTCTTTTAGGCCAACATCAGATATAGCATATCAATTATCAGACATAAGTTTACATGTCGTATATATTACAATCAGTCCAAAAGGCAACTGCACAGAGTATCATCAGTGATAAATATGTGCTCACTGATAATTTACTATATAGGCATGCCAGCTGCCGTTACATCTCCCCCTTTGAAGAAATTCATTCTTCAAATCGTTTGGGTGGCTTGATGATCCGCCCGGACCTTGTTGTAATGGGCAGGGTGCCGTTCTTGTGCTCCGCGTTTTGGTGATCACTCCTGGGTTCTTGGCCTGTGAATGGTCTTGGAGTAGTATTGAGTTCTTCAGGAACTTGAGCCTGTTCCTTATCACCGCTCGGGCCAGGTCCTTCCGGTAGAGTTGACTTGGGGATCTCCGGGATTCTCCTTCGCTGTTGCTTTGGACTCTCCAGATTCGTATGTCGCATGAAGGAGCTGTTGCGGCGGTACTCACCAGTAGGTGTTTGCACTTTATATGATCTTGGAGCTACTTCTTGGGTAACTCTGGCAGGGATCCATTCACGGTGATGCTGTTTCAGCATTATCTTTTCACCTTCCTTGACGCTTCGCGTTGTCTTAGCTGTCTTATTTTCTACTGTGTTGATGATGTCTTGGGACATGCCATGCCATGCCAGTATATTGAGTCTCGGGCCCTTCTCAAGCCGCTGTTTGTTCCTTGGTGTCCTTCGTGGATTAACTTGAGTATCTTTGCTTTCCACCTTAGGGGAATGAAGACTCTGCTACCTTTGAAGATTAGGTCTTCGTTTGTCGAGAGTTCATCTCTATATGGCCAGTATTTCTTGCAGCTTTCAGGGTCTGCTGATTTGTAGTTTGGCCAGCCATATAAGATTAGGTTTTTTAGTTCTTGTAGTTCTTGGTCCTCTTTTGTAAGAGCTTGCAGTTCCTCATAGCTTGACTTATTTGTCGGGGTGGTCATCAGTACTTCGAAGTTTTCTTCCAAGTAGGTGTCTTCATATGAGCAGTCTCTACTTAGTAGATCAGCTGTTAGTAGTTCTTTTCCTTTCTTGTATTTAATCCTGAGATCATATTGTTGTATCTGTAGAAAAATTCTCTGGAGCCTCGGGGGTGCTTTGCTTAACGGCTTCTTGAATATGGTTTCTAAAGGACGGTGGTCCGTCTCGACGTCAACAGTTTTGCCATAAATGAGTTGATGGAATTTGTCGCATCCAAATTTGATGGCAAGAGCTTCCTTTTCTATCTGAGCGTAGTTCTGCTGAGTGGAGTTGAGAGCTGATGAAGCGTAGGCTATGGGCTTTCCGTTTTGTAATAGAACCGCTCCAAGGGCATATGAACTGGCGTCTACTGAAAGTGTCAGATTTCCGTTGGGATTAAAGAATTTCAGAGTTGGTGCAGTTCTGAGCAAAGTCTTGATCTCTAAGAGATCACAATCGAGGGATTCATCCCATAGCCAAGGTGTATCTTTTTTCAAAAGCAACCTCATGTTTTTGGTTTTCTCTGCAAGGTTAGGGATGAACCTGCTCAGGTATTGTACCATTCCTAAGAGACGTTGTAGTTCTTGCTTGTTGCTCGGTGACTTAATTTCTCCTATTGCACGCACTTTCTCAGGGTCAATTTTAATGCCTTCTGTCGTGACAATATGCCCTAAAAATTGGACTTCTTGAAGTTGAAATTTGCATTTATCTCTATTCAGTTTGATTCCATTTTCTTTAAGCCTCTGTAGTACAGCTCTTGTTCTTATTTCCAGGGTCTGTGGATCCGGAGCATGGATCAGGATATCATCCATTGAATTTTCTGTACCCTCAAGGTCTTGGAGTAAGTCTGCCATGATTTTCTGGAATATTTCAGGAGCAGTTTTGATTCCAAAGGGAACTCTCAAGAACATATATCTTCCCCACGGAGTGCTGAAGGTAAAGTAGCGTTGTGAGTTGGGGGCTACTTTGATCTGCCAGTATCCTTTCTTCAGATCCAACTTTGTGAAGTATTTTGAACCATGCAGGTTTACTGCAATCTGATCAAAAGTCCGTAATGGGAAATGGCTTCTTAGAATTACTTTATTGATATCCGATGGGTCAATGCATATACGTATTTTTCCTTTCTGTTTTGCTATAACCATCTGACTGGAGATGGGGTAGGGTAATTTACTTTCTTTATAATCCCATTGTCTTCCATTTCCTCAAGTTCTTTCTTTACTCTTTCTTTAATAGATAGAGGAATAGGTCTAGGTGGTCTTACTTGCATGTTCATGTCAGAAGTTTGAAACTTTGCCTCGTATTCATATCCTTTCTAACATCCTATCCCTTCGAATAATTCTTGGTATTCCTGTGTAATTGCTTGACAGGTGTTTACTCGCTTGACAAGACCTAAATTGGAACAGGTTTGTCTGCCTAGGATGGGACATGTGTTATCTCTGGATATGATGAAACGTATGTAGGCAGTCATGTTTTTCACCATGCACATTGCTAGACTTTGTCCTTCGACAGGAATTCGATGTCCTGAAAAGGAAATTAAACTTTTTACTGGAGACCTTTGGATTTCCAGATTTAATCTCCCTGCCAAGCTGAGTGGCAACACGTTACACTGTACACCTGTGTCTAGTTTCATGTTTACCTTTTTGCCTTTAATTTTTACTTCTTCATACTAATCTTCGGTCAGGTTGGTGTTTTCAACTGACTGGATTACAAATTCTTGATTCATTTCAGGTTCTGGTGACCCAACAATTTGTGTGACTTTGTATGAATTTGTGTTCTGGGATCTGCAAAGATTAGCAAAATGGTTGAGTTTCTTGCATTTGTTGCATCTCTTTTGATATGCCGGACATTGGTTGATTTTGTGGGATCTACCACAATTTCTGCAGTTTTCTATTATTTTGTGACTTTGGTTAGTGATATATTCTTTCCTCGGCTCTTTTCTATCTTCCCACTTCTTACTTATTTATTTATGCTTATGAGGTGATACAGCAGCGTATTTACAATTAGAGAGGAGACAAAATGAATTAAATCTAGAGAAAAGAAGTGAGGACATATCGGTCATTAAAGTCTGAGAGGCAAGGCCTTCAGCCAGTTCAGGGCTTCTGGGGTGACAGAATGGAGATTGGAGATTCCTCCATTGAATTTGTACAGCGGGCAGTCATCTAGTATATGGGACATTGATTGTGGGACGTCCACTTCTTACTGTTCATCTTTGTCACATCAACTTGTTTGTCTGAGTCGGATAGTACATGTTTCATTTGGTTTGTGGCATTTTCACATGCTATGCAAATTTGTGTGGCTTTTTCCAGATTAAGGTCAGCCTCACTAAGAAGTCTTTCTCTTATTTCATTGTTGATAATTCCTACAACTATTCGATCTTTAAGTAGTTCATCAGACATGACAGCATATTTGCAGTTTGCTATCTGTAATTTGATCCTAGTCAGAAAATCATTAAATGATTCATCTTCTTTCTGTTTCATCTGATTGAATTTGAATCTTTCAATTGTAGTGTTCAGCTTTGGAGAAAAATAGTTGTTGAACTTGTCTTTTACAATGCTCAGATTATTTTTATCTGCATTATTTAAGTTGAAAGATTTAAAATATTTTGAGCCTCTCGTCCCATTGCAGCCATAAAGATAGCAACTTGTACCTCTGGTGCTTTACTACTTAATTGGGTAGCAATTTCATACCATTCAAAGCTTTCAAGCCAAGATTCCCAGCCCTCTTTGTTTAGTTCGTTTAGACCTATTTGTTTTGGAGGTCGAATAGCATTTTCCGTCATGTTGTTGTTATTGTATTTTTTTTTCTTTTAAAAATACACTTATTTTTTCTTGCTTGTAAATTAAATTATTTTGTATATATTATTATGCAATTTGAATTTTATTTGAACATGCAATTAGAGATGTTCTGAAATACTTTAAGAAATTGGAAATTATTAAATTGTTATTACCACGTGGTGTTGTTTACAAGCGCCGCTGCCACCATGTAACGTCCTCGTATTTGTTGGTTGACGTTAATCAGCAAGAAGTACTTGGAAGTTTAAAAAGAAAAACTTTATTTCTTTTAGGCCAACATCAGATATAGCATATCAATTATCAGACATAAGTTTACATGTCGTATATATTACAATCAGTCCAAAAGGCAACTGCACAGAGTATCATCAGTGATAAATATGTGCTCACTGATAATTTACTATATAGGCATGCCAGCTGCCGTTACATTATATATTAATAGTTTTCTCTTTATTATAATTATTTATATTTTTTTAATTTAAAATAAAATGAATTTTGAAATATTAAATGTAAATTGTTTCAAAAATTGGGTATATGATTTATTCAATTTCTCTCTTCTCTTTCCAACCTTTAAAATATTATGAACTAGCGGATGTGCCCAGCTTCGCCCGGGTTTTACCCGAGTGAATGTTTGTCTAACGAACATTTGTTAAAACAATTCTCTACAAACTTATAAAAAAAAAAGATATATTTTGATTATTTGAAACTCGTAAATTTGAATCTCTCGATAAAGTGAACATTTTTTCCCGGTTTCTGTGTGCCGTGTCATCCTGAATTTTGTCTTCCATAATTTTCTACATTACAAAATCGTCGTTTTATCTAGTGAACATTTTTTCCCGGTCCCTTGAAAGATATTCGATAGGTTGAATAAATTCATGGTCGTGAATCTCTCGATAAAGTGATTATTTTTTCCCGGTCCCTGTGTGCCGTGTCATCCTGAATTTTGTCTTTCCTAATTTTCTACATTACAAAATCATCGTTTTATCTACATATTTTCCCGGTCCCTTGAAAATTACTCGATAAGTTGAATAGAATCAGGGTCGTTTATGGAAGATGGACGTAGTTCCCGGAGGTTACCCGCCCCCCCAGCGCCAGGACCTCTTTATCCCTCTGATTGGCCGGCGGCCGGACGGGGGAGGGGGGGGAGGGGGGGGGGGAGGGGGGGATCTTGATCCCTCTGATTGGTCGGTGGGAACTTGGACTGTTCAATGGCCGGCGGCCGGACGGGGGGCAGACCTAAGCCTAAGGTGGCGTTGCTTGCGTGTTAAAGCTACAAATCTGCAAATAACTCTAAGGATATTAAAGATATTCAAGAATTTATTTTCGTAAACCTTTCCGGGGATACACCTAATAATATCCCAAAATTTCACGGCGATTGGATGTATGGTTTTCGAATCCATAGAGGACACACAAACACACACACACACACACAGACATTCAATTTTATATATATTATGAATTACTCTTAGTATATTTGTATATTTAAGCTATTATATTTGTCCTTTTTTGTATCTTTTTATAGATGTAAATAAACATTGGTTTAAATAACAAATTTTGTATTTCTTTGTGTATAATCCAATATTTTGATCTTTCACTCCCTACCTATTTTGTCCTTTCATTTTTAAATCTCTCAAGAGAATTTTATGAGAGTCTGAAATTCTTTGAAAATGGATTTGTGAACGAAAACAAATTTTCATTCATATTTTAACAAATGTAAGACCACATCTTAAAATCCTGAAAATTTGCACCTAGGCTCAATCATATGACAATGATTGTTCATAAATTTTCAGACATCTATGCGGATTTCTATCCGCGTGTGTGTTAAATATAAAAATATGCAGAAATTTAATGAACAAAAGATAGAAATAAAAACCTTTCACAAATGAAAATAAAGACTATATGAAAAGATAAAAGTGTAAAATAATCAGAGAAAATCTGTTAAATAACAGAAAGTAAGATGAAGCAAGCAAACAAATGAAAATAAAATAAATTTGTGTAATACAAATAATTTATGACTGAAAATATATAAAATAAATTGTGAAAGGAGTAATCAATTTATAAAAAATAAAGGTATAAATAATTTAAAATATAATCCTTTTATTTCAAAATAATATATTTTGCCTTCGTGTTCAATTAATTATTAATAAATGTTCAAAGAGAGAGGCATCTAATAAAATAGAACCTCAAGATAATAGCATCATAATCGTGAGTAAGAAAGTAAAAACTAATTAATTTAATACAAAGGTTAATGCATTAGTTTATATTAAATATAAAAGAACAAAATAAATTAATAGAAAACATATTAGGAAAATAATAAATTCAAAAATATTTTATTAAAAGGCTTAACTTAAAAGGTTCGCTAAACATAAGAAATTCACATTTCAGCTACCAATATGAAATATATTCTTAGGGGTAAAGATGAAAGTGACAAAGGAAGACATTATATAAATATTGAACTTCATTTTATATTAAGTTACTCGCTATCAAGCTTTAATGCTTTTTTAATTTCACATAGATTTATATCTAAAATTTGAATAGTTTCTAAATAGCCTCATTTTAGTTTAGTTTATATTTTAATTGTTTATTGTTGGCTATATGTTTATAAGGATAGATAGAGATCTGAAAGCATTGTTTTTCACACAAACCTTTTTTCCTTTATATTCAATAAATGCATCTTCTTATATAAAAGTTTTTATAATGAATACTGTTTTGAGTCATGTGTCAACGGAAATGTGTGTTTCGGTTCCAATTTTTCCAAATGGCACTAAATACATATATTTAAAGGGAGAGGTGTCTTATTAGAATATATATATGTTAGAATATTCTCTTGAAGGTCTATATTTGTGGTACCAGTTCTTTCGCGCTCTGATTATTTGTATAAGGTCAAATGACAATAAACTGATTGGCTCTTTTGACAATTGTAATATTATAACAAAAGAAACTTAACCCTGGAAGCTTCATTTATTTTATAAAATTATTTTATACAAAGCAATGTATGACTCGCCATCTATAAATAACAAATGAAGACATTAAGAGACGCGAATGTTTCTTTTCACAAATAAAAATCTTCGACTCTCCTTACTGCGATGAATAAATATTGGGAGGGATTGGCTCATCAGTGGGGAAGCGTACCAGCGGTTTTGCCAATTTAATTTACCAGACCGCTTCTTTAGAGCTCTAATACTGTTTCGGAGCATTCTGCTTTTATTTGCTACACTGAATAGTGGAATTTTAGAAATGGTATTTAAGCAAAATATAGACGTTGGCTTTTGGGACAGTAGATTTACATTTAAATATTTGCATCGAACAATGCTCTTCAGCAAACAATCAAGGACAAGGCAAGTTGAACATAAATTAATACAGAGCAAAACGCGCCATCTATATATAACAAATGAAGACATTAATGTTAAAAAAATATTTTATGAATATTTTATTCCAACCTCTTGATATTATTATATTTCTCTACAAAAATATCAGTTAAATTGAAGTTCTTTTTGTCTTTGGACTAAAATATTTCGTCATGTCATTTTTAATATCTTTTCCTCAATTTCTACATGTTATGATCTTCTTTTTTTTTTTCATTATGCTCATACTTATTATAAATCGCGATTATAACAATACACTTAGAAGAAAGCAACCCTATCAGTATAGTAGTTTCTAATTTACGCTTTAGAAATAACTTAGAAACTTATGTTAAAATCTATTAAGTCTAACATAGTTGTTCTATGTTGTTTAGTGTGCTGTGGAATTCTGGATTCTGGATCATTCTCCCACGTTCCTACTGCGGTGAAACTCCAGTAAAAGAGAAGATGCCATAATCTAAATCTACTCCGAGACCAAGGAGGCTGTGGTTTCCTATAAGGCTCAGCAGATCCGGCCCACATGTGAGTAATGTTCCACCATATCTAGCTGGAAAAATTGGGATGGACAACGTGGGTGACAAAGTTATCTTGAACTGTGAGACATCTTCTAAGATATAATTTACTCTATGCGAATGGATCTGGCCGCAGTCAGGATATGCTTAGATGCATTTTATCAATTTTTGGTCGACTGATCATTAAATAAATATATTTTTTTAATATAGTGCCAATATATTTTCTAATCAAATTTATATGAAAACTTTTACTGTAATATATTGACATGCAAAGGTGAAAGTCAAATATCTCATTGAAATAAGCGCAACACATATTACAAAGGTATTGTGGTTTTGTCACCTACCCTAGTCCCCTACATAAAGAATGTAATAAATATATAGGTTCGAGTTTCATCTTATTTTTTTTCTCTCACTCTCTCTTCGACAGAAGGAATGATCCTTCTTTAAAAAATCAATATCCTCACAACAAAATTTCCATCTATATTTCGGCCGAGGATTTAGCCTAGACACTTCGACAAATTAACATATATTTGTCACTTTTTGAAAATTTCATGAATCCCTTGTCGTTATGTGGTAAAATGGATTAGCCTGAAACCATTATCTCGGTCACCTCTTGTTTTTATTCTCTGCGTTTTTTAAAATTTTTCTTTGTAGTTTTTATTTCAATTTTGCAAATATTCACTTCGAGAGAACCTTGGCGTTGCCTCAGCTATTTAGGTAGAATTATATATATGGTTTTTTTTTTCATCATCTGTGGTATATTATAATTTCGTATTTCTCATGAACTTTGCTACTATACAATTCACAAACGCAGTGGATTATTAATTATGCTATATGTGCACAAAAACACAGTTAATACAAATAGCTTCAAAAATTTTACGACCCTTTATTAGATGTGTATTAATTTAAGATTATATATAAATGTCTATTCTAAAATCTCGCTTTGTTTTTAGGTTGACTGCTCCTGATCTTCTCCTCCAGAGTGAAAGTTCAGCTCCAGAAGAGGAAGCTTGCCTAACTGCGGTAATACAGAATTTACCTCTTTTCATTTCAACTAGATCAATGGTGTGCTTGAAAATGACGAGTTTCAAAGGAGTATCATATTTGCTAGACGTGGGTTCAGTCAAATATTCCGAGCTAATGATAAAAATTCTGAAGAAATCTAAACAGAGAGAGAATTACTTCAAATTACCAAAGGTTTTATTATTTTTTTTTTGAGCTAGTTTTAATTTTAAATTTTAGCAATGAATTTTTGAAAGGAATCAATTTACTCCATTAAATGAATGAATGGAAAATATTATGGAAACAAGGCAAGGTTTTACACCATTCAAATACACTTTAGGGATTATATTATCTTAAAATCCATAGAAAAATTCACAAGGATGTAAAATAGTAAAATATTCTTTTGAATTTGATGACCACATAACACTGGTATAATATTGCTTGTGTAAGTTAAACATCAAACCATGGCAAAAATACAAGCTGTTGTTGTGGCCCTTTGACTTAAATGGCCCCAAAAATCGTTCTGAAGAAGCCTCATTATTTTGGCGCCATTTGGTGGGCCTTGTGCGCTACGCTTCAGATTACACCTATACTTTTCATATTGAGGGAAAAGGTACAAAAATACCTGTTACACTGTGCAGCAGTATTGTGATGACTGTGGAAATGTGGTGCAAATATTACCAAGTTCAAAGAGCCCATTCAGCTCGAACTGCTATTAATGGATTATGTTGTAATCCCATGTCATGACCAGGAAGGGAAAGCAGGGGGAGTCAGTAGGATATGATGCTTAGAAACTCTCCTTTTTGAGGGTGTGGTCTCCACTCTGGAGGGGCGTGGGTGGGAGCCCTCCAGGAGAGGGGGTGGGGTTGTATACCACCTCTCTCGCGACTCCCTTCCTGGACAAATAGCGCCTTGAAGCCTCTTTGTGAAAATTCTATGCTGATAATTCATCTATAATTACGATTCCACGGTTTCCAAAGAGAAAGTTAGCCCCATAGCCTCAGAGGACTAGTCTGTGGCCTCCCGCTTGAACCCATAGATCCTTTGGTCTGGCTTGTGACCTTTCCCTGGGCTCTATTGATTCGGTGGACTGGGACGTGTGCTGACTCTAAGCTGGCCATGATTTCCATCAACAGCATGCCAACTGCTTGCTCTACTTTATCTTGTGGTATCCCAACATTTATGATGGGACTCTGAATAAATATACCTAATGAAGTACTAAACAAATATGAGTGTTAAGCCATTTTTGTTGAATTAATTCTATCCCTATATAAATTAAACTAATTTTAGAGGTTCCAATGATTCCAGATTGACCAGTAAGTCCTGAACCCTTTATTTTTGTTAAAAATTGGAAGGCAAACTAGATTTGAATAATTTTAGTTTTTATTCTAGTTTGCCTTTTAATTTTTAATCAAAAAAAGGTTTTCAGGGCTTATGGTCCAACCTGTATATTTAATTTAAATATAAATGAATATTTGAAAAAGTAAAAATTAAAATCAGGTAAAAGGTTTCTTTTTATTTAAATTTGTAAGATTTCAAGCAAATATACTGCTAAATGAAAATAAAAATAAACTTTTTACCTGATTTTAATTTTTACTTTTTCAAATAATTTCTGGCTAACTATTCCTTACATATAAATGAATATCTTCAACCTTTTTATATTTTTCCGGCGTTTCCAACCACTTTTATATTTTACCCCTCTTTCCAGATTTTTTTAAATTTTGTTCATTAATAAATATTCTTTTTTTTTTCTTTGAGTTTGGAGTACACGCTCCACGCTCTTTAAAATATCAGTCCACTCAGAATTAAAATACAAAGTAAACATAATTGCAAATATTTAATTAAAACGGCATATATTTGATCAAAATATATGCTTTTTAAATTAAATATTTGTTTATGGATTACTCTATTTTCAAACCAATAGCAAATATATTTATATAAAAAGAACGTACCTCGATATGTTAAAGAAAAATAGTTTTTTTTTTCTCTAACAAATCTAGGTAGGCTTTTTTTATATAAATATATAAAATTTTGATCGCTTTTTGACACAAAATAGCAAATAGAGTTTTCGAAAGAGGGCAAGTGGCTGAAACATCGAAAAAAAAATTGAAGATATTCATTTATGATTTTAAATATATGACTCAACTACACAAATAGATTCTCCATAATATACATATTGGTGGTAATTCCTTAACCTTTGTGTGTGTGAATCTTGTGACCCGTCTAATTCTGAAGTAGTCTTTCCCAATTTCTACGTTACATTTTGGTGGTAGATGCTGGGTAGATTAGGGAAAACGAACTGAAGATCGCCGAAAACACCTTGGGCCATGGCTGCTATGATCTACATTTTCAGAGACTGGCTCCAAGAATTCACCGCCGTGTCGAAGCCAAGAGTTTCCTCCAAGATGACCATGTCCCTATAGCCTTTCGTAGGTGTACAGCATCATTGATCTGAACAACCTGATTCTCCTCCTTGTTAGTTTTATTTCTACAAGTCTGCAAGATGACAAAAGTCTCGTCTGGCCACCAGACCTGCTGGCTTCCTTGCGCGGTTAAGTCTGAAGAGCCTTCCCTTCAAATGATCGTGTTATAGGATGCTCAACGCGTACTGCGCTCCTGGAGCCTCTGCTAGCGTCTACTACAGGTCACCAACTACCGGGTGGTGCACGAGGTAAAAAAACGTCGTCCTGCGAATTTCAACAACGATCCTCACACACTTCCACAGCCAGTTCGCGGGAAGGAATCTGGATTCAGCTTTTCCTACAAATTTATTTTTCAAAGCTGGGGGCGTGATTGGACATTCCCTTTATTCGTGTCGCCTCGCTTAATCTCCTCAGCCGACCTACGCCTCATTAAACTTTCGGGACACTACATGCCACGACATCCTGAACAATCTGCCTCGAGGTGTGCCAACTATGCGATAGATCACTGATGAACAGCTTATGGAGTTGCCGCGCCCTTTAACCATTCCAAGATGCTTTGGTCCCACAAGGTGTTTCTGCGGATCAACTGGCCGTTCTCATCGGTTACGACTTCAAAAGATGATCACTTAATCCGCCTTTGAATGAAGACATTTTGAACAATCTATCTCCCTGTATCTATCTTATCTATTATTTAACATTTCTATCGATATTATTCTATGGAATAAAATTATAATAAAACCAATTTATTTTATAATTACTTTTTGGTAGCAACTTATTTTTAATTAGATATCACACATTTAATAAACATATTTTTGAAGACTATTTCTTCGAAAATTTTCTCCAAAAAAATGGATAAATTATTAATGTCTTCTTTGAACCCTTTTAAATATTAGTTTAACTATATAGAGATAGAATTAATTCAATAACACTTTTTGAAATGTGAAATTATTATCATTATTATTTCAATTTCTTTTGATCCCCAATGCACTCTTGATATTGGGGTAATTTTATTCCTTCTTGGTCTATATCTCCAATATACTCTTGATATTGGAGTTTGTTATTCCTTCTTGGTCCAGATCTCCAATATACTCTTGATATTGGAGTTAGTTATTCCTTTTTGATCCAGATCTCCAATATACTCTTGATATTGGAGTTTGTTATTCCTTCTTGGTCCAGATCTCCAATATACTCTTAATATTGGAGTTTGTTATTCCTTCTAGGTCCAGATCTCCAATATACTCTTGATATTGGAGTTTGTTATTCCTTTTTGGTCCAGATCTCCAATATACTCTTGATATTGGAGTTTGTTATTCATATTTGGTCCAGGTCTCCAATTACTCTTGATATTGGAGTTTGTTATTCCTTTTTGGTCCAGGTCTCCAATATACTTTTGATATTGGGGTTTGTTATTCCTTTTTGTTCTAGATCTCCAATATACTATTTATATTGGGGTTTGTTATTCCTTTTTGTTCTAGATCTCCAATATACTCTTGATATTGGAGTTTGTTATTCCTTTTTGGTCTAGATCTCCAATATACTCTTGATATTGGAGTTTGTTATTCCTATTTGGTCCAGGTCTCCAATATACTTTTGATATTGGGGTTTGTTATTCCTTTTTGTTCTAGATCTCCAATATACTATTTATATTGGGGTAATGTTATTCCTTTTTGGTCCAGATCTCCAATATACTCTTGATATTGGAGTTTGTTATTCCCTTTTGTTCTAGATCTCCAATATATTCTTGATATTGGAGTTTGTTATTCCCTTTTGTTCTAGATCTCCAATATAACCTTGATATTGAAGTTTGTTATTCCTTTTTGTTATAGATCTCCAATATAACCTTGATATTGGAGTTTGTTAATCCTTTTTGGTCCAGGTCTCCAATATACTTTTGATATTGGAGTTTGGTATTCATTTTTGTTCTAGATCTTCAATATACTATTTATATTGGGTTTGTTATTCCTCTTTGGTCCAGATCTACAATATACTCTTTATATTGGAGTTTGTTATTCCTTTTTGGTCCAGATCTCCAATACACTCTTGATATTGGAGTTTTTTTTTCCTTTTTGTTCGAGATTTCCAATATACTCTTTATATTGGGGTTTGTTATTCCTTTTGGGTCCAGATCTCCAATATACTCTTGATATTGGAGTTTGTTATTCCTTTCTGGTCCAGATCTCCAATATACTCTTGATATTGGAGATTATTCTTTTTTATTAAGGTTAAATGTTTTTCCGAATATATTTCTGAAATTCTTTTTTTCAAACTCCAAATATCTTTCATCTACTTTCTCGCTTTAATTCTTGCTCGGTCTTCTATCCACTTGTTTCGCTAGTAATGATGATAAATTCACATTTTTTTACAGAGACAGGGAGTAATATCAAATTTATTTTTTTATAATTATATTTGTTCAGTACTAAATCTCTTTTCAATGATTCAGAGTCTCAAAAACCAATGTAGGGTATACCTCGAGATAAGGTAGAGCTGGCACTTGGCATGTTGTTGTTTCAATGGCTGGCTGGTGGGTTGGCCACTGACTGGGCTACTGGATCGCGGGGCTCGGGTTAGGTCATAGGCTAGGTCGTTGGGTCTATGTGGTTCAGGGAATGGCCACAGACTAGTCCACTGGATGGGGCTATGGGGCTGACTTGGATTGATGATTCCATCCTTCAGAATAAAATATATTTCTGAAATTTACGAATAGAATTAAACCAATATTTGTTAACTACACATATATAATTGAAATAAATTTCTTAATTAAAGCTTTGTAATCATTTGATTGTTTCCCTAAAAATATATTAATATAGTCGCTAAAAACCTTCAACAACCAATTGTAAAATTTGATTTCTCAGGATGATGAAGGCCCTTGATGGATATAATAACCTAGATATGAGCTCATTACTCTCATGGAAATTTTTTATATAGAATATAATTGCATTATTGCCACAAATGTACAACTGTTAAGCTACTAAAATGATATTTCATATGTTTAAATCCAGTGAGAGAACATGTTAAAGATTCTTTCATTTAAAAATCAAATTATATTTAATATTATCTACTAAGAGGTTATTTATTTATGGTATTTATGTCAAGGTCGTCACACCTATTATTTAATTTTCAAGTTGAAGAATTAATAGGTAAGTTAAAAAAAGACCATCTGTAATGAGGTGGTTCAATTTATTTTCTATAATTGAACTATCCCTAAATATCTTCTAACCGAGTTTTTTGCCAAAAGTTGGAATCATAATATCAATAATTGTAAAATCATCTGCTTTGAGATGGTTGTTTAATGTTAATTTATAATTGAATTATACCAAGATCATCTGATTTGAGGTGGTCGCCATGTTAAATTATATATTTGAATTATATAAAAATCATCTGCTTTGAGATGGTTGCTTACTGGTAATTTACAGTTGATTTATACTAAGATCATCTGCTATGAGGTGGTCAACTTAGTCATATTACATTATAGCAAAAAAAAAATCATTATTGAGTCACTTCAAGACCATCTGAAGAAGTGTTACTATGTTCAAAACAACATGTGATCGACAATAAGCGATCTATCCACTGAAATCGTTTCATAG